>CM040403.1:95254723-95922350 GCA_022702515.1 Ilyophis sp. 1 JC-2022 | reverse complement strand
ATCCCTAACCTGATATTGAGAGTAATACTTTGACCATGTTTTGACCTGCTTATTTTTTTTTTTTTACAGTCAGAGGTTGTTGCTATCTCTCCCTCTCATTATATTCTATGCTAAAGAGAAAATAAGAATTGATGTCATATAGAATAACTTTTATTTTCCCTTTGGGGAACTTCAGTTGTAGCCACCAGCATCAACAAAAAACATAGACAGTGGGGCAGACTCACAACACACAGACATATCAAATAAAGACATTCAATATACAAGTATGTTGTTGACGTAGTCATGTTTTCTAACAAACAGATCAGCAGACTCCAGGTTCACCCTCTACAGCCGGAGCACCTGAGACTGCTGATGATAATGTGAAATCTAGTAGAGCTCAGACTGGTAAGACCACTTAATTGTTCAAAGTCACAGTGTGCAGTGGCATTCTAGTTTACTACCTGATATAGAGATGCAAATTTAAAGGAATTTTTTTAATCGATAGTTGTTAACCTTAACAAACAATTGTCAATTAATTGATAACATAAAAGCTAAATATAGCTTATGATATACAGAATACAAAATGCATGTTATATTCCTCAATCAAAGATTTATTGTAATATTTGAGAAACGGGCATTCTTGTAGCATAACAAAAATAGAATATAAAGGCGTCAACAGGAAAAAAGAAAAATTGCTCTGTCGCAAGTGAAACCGTTGCTCCGCTAGGCGCTAGCAGCATTAACATAATCACTCTTGAAATGGGAAAGGCGACAGTAAAACTAGTAGACCTAGCCTAGAACAGTCAACTTAAAACATAGGCTATTATGTTTTGAATAGGCTCCTCATATGCATACTAGATAGATCTATGTATTTCTATTCATGAACATTTAAGCATATATACGTGGTCAGGAGTGAGTCGTGTGCGCCGCCTGTTTATTAGCTCTCAAAATCCCTCGCCGTCAACGGTGCTTATTGGAATCATCGTCACATACCCTGTTTGCCAACACTGAGGTGATGGTAGGTTGCGATCCACTTTGCCCTGGCAGCAAGGTTGGATGTACGCTTTTTAGGTGGTAGGCTACATTAACAAGTAGTTGAGTTGTTATACTTCAAAACAGCACCACAGGTATTGCAATGGGCATCATTGTTTTGCCTGCTTCATTTTTGTGTCTTCTTGTGTCGGCTAAACTTTGCGGCCTCTTCAATAATTACACTAGGCTGAATTTAGCACCCTCGCGTGGAGACCTTAAATCATGATTACATTTCACACAAAAACTCCCGTTGATAAAATTACAACAAGACCGCAGATTGTTCACTTAATTGTTTAATTTGAAATCTTACCGATTAAATTCTTAATTGCAATTAATTGATAGTCGATTAATTGTTAACATCCCTAACCTGATATACAGAGCTTTGTTGACCATGTTTAGATCCTTTTGCTTAGACAAGATAGGTCCCAGAGAAAGACTTGTACTAGAAAGACTTAAACTACCTCATTGTAGTAGTTTTATTGGATTGTATTTTATCAGATGTTGGAGTAATGCTTTGGCACAGTTTGTTGTTGCTATCTCTCCCTCTCTCATTATATTCTATGCTAAAGGGAAAATAAGAATTGATGTCATATACAAGTATGTTGTTGACGTAGTCATGTTTTCTAACAAACAGATCAGCAGACTCCAGGTTCACCCTCTACAGCCGGAGCACCTGAGACTGCTGATGATAATGTGAAATCTAGTAGAGCTCAGACTGGTAAGACCACTTAATTGTTCAAAGTCACAGTGTGCAGTGGCATTCTAGTTTACTACCTGATATAGAGATGCAAATTTAAAGGAATTTTTTTAATCGATAGTTGTTAACCTTAACAAACAATTGTCAATTAATTGATAACATAAAAGCTAAATATAGCTTATGATATACAGAATACAAAATGCATGTTATATTCCTCAATCAAAGATTTATTGTAATATTTGAGAAACGGGCATTCTTGTAGCATAACAAAAATAGAATATAAAGGCGTCAACAGGAAAAAAGAAAAATTGCTCTGTCGCAAGTGAAACCGTTGCTCCGCTAGGCGCTAGCAGCATTAACATAATCACTCTTGAAATGGGAAAGGCGACAGTAAAACTAGTAGACCTAGCCTAGAACAGTCAACTTAAAACATAGGCTATTATGTTTTGAATAGGCTCCTCATATGCATACTAGATAGATCTATGTATTTCTATTCATGAACATTTAAGCATATCTACGTGGTCAGGAGTGAGTCGTGTGCGCCGCCTGTTTATTAGCTCTCAAAATCCCTCGCCGTCAACGGTGCTTATTGGAATCATCGTCACATACCCTGTTTGCCAACACTGAGGTGAGCAGAAGCGTGCTCATACCAACAGCGATTCACAAACTGTCACAGAATATGACTATGGTGGAGGAGGACAAAATGTAAAATTTTCCTTTCTACGGTTATTTCTGGTTTTCGGTTTTGTTCGCTGATGCGGGACGAGTTCAGTCGGTTTCATCAGAGCTGATTTCTACTTTTCAGGGTTAGGAAATTGAAGGCAGGAAAGGTCGCAGAGAAAGACTTGTACTAGAAAGACTCAAACTACCTTATTACCTTATTGAATTGTATTTTATCAAATATCGGGATGTTGGAGTAATACTTTGGCACTGTTTGACCTATATCAAATTATGTATTTTTTCTCAGTTCATAATTTACAGTCAGAGGTTGTTGCTATCTCTCCCTCTCATTATATTCTATGCTAAAGAGAAAATAAGAATTGATGTCATATAGAATAACTTTTATTTTCCCTTTGGGGAACTTCAGTTGTAGCCACCAGCATCAACAAAAAACATAGACAGTGGGGCAGACTCACAACACACAGACATATCAAATAAAGACATTCAATATACAAGTATGTTGTTGACGTAGTCATGTTTTCTAACAAACAGATCAGCAGACTCCAGGTTCACCCTCTACAGCCGGAGCACCTGAGACTGCCGGAGCACCTGAGACTGCTGATGATAATGTGAAATCTAGTAGAGCTCAGACTGGTAAGACCACTTAATTGTTCAAGGACAAAATGTAAAATTTTCCTTTCTACGGTTATTTCTGGTTTTCGGTTTTGTTCGCTGATGCGGGACGAGTTCAGTCGGTTTCATCAGAGCTGATTTCTACTTTTCAGGGTTAGGAAATTGAAGGCAGGAAAGGTCGCAGAGAAAGACTTGTACTAGAAAGACTCAAACTACCTTATTACCTTATTGAATTGTATTTTATCAAATATCGGGATGTTGGAGTAATACTTTGGCACTGTTTGACCTATATCAAATTATGTATTTTTTCTCAGTTCATAATTTACAGTCAGAGGTTGTTGCTATCGCTCCCTCTCATTATATTCTATGCTAAAGAGAAAATAAGAATTGATGTCATATAGAATAACTTTTATTTTCCCTTTGGGGAACTTCAGTTGTAGCCACCAGCATCAACAAAAAACATAGACAGTGGGGCAGACTCACAACACACAGACATATCAAATAAAGACATTCAATATACAAGTATGTTGTTGACGTAGTCATGTTTTCTAACAAACAGATCAGCAGACTCCAGGTTCACCCTCTACAGCCGGAGCACCTGAGACTGCCGGAGCACCTGAGACTGCTGATGATAATGTGAAATCTAGTAGAGCTCAGACTGGTAAGACCACTTAATTGTTCAAGGACAAAATGTAAAATTTTCCTTTCTACGGTTATTTCTGGTTTTCGGTTTTGTTCGCTGATGCGGGACGAGTTCAGTCGGTTTCATCAGAGCTGATTTCTACTTTTCAGGGTTAGGAAATTGAAGGCAGGAAAGGTCGCAGAGAAAGACTTGTACTAGAAAGACTCAAACTACCTTATTACCTTATTGAATTGTATTTTATCAAATATCGGGATGTTGGAGTAATACTTTGGCACTGTTTGACCTATATCAAATTATGTATTTTTTCTCAGTTCATAATTTACAGTCAGAGGTTGTTGCTATCTCTCCCTCTCATTATATTCTATGCTAAAGAGAAAATAAGAATTGATGTCATATAGAATAACTTTTATTTTCCCTTTGGGGAACTTCAGTTGTAGCCACCAGCATCAACAAAAAACATAGACAGTGGGGCAGACTCACAACACACAGACATATCAAATAAAGACATTCAATATACAAGTATGTTGTTGACGTAGTCATGTTTTCTAACAAACAGATCAGCAGACTCCAGGTTCACCCTCTACAGCCGGAGCACCTGAGACTGCCGGAGCACCTGAGACTGCTGATGATAATGTGAAATCTAGTAGAGCTCAGACTGGTAAGACCACTTAATTGTTCAAGGACAAAATGTAAAATTTTCCTTTCTACGGTTATTTCTGGTTTTCGGTTTTGTTCGCTGATGCGGGACGAGTTCAGTCGGTTTCATCAGAGCTGATTTCTACTTTTCAGGGTTAGGAAATTGAAGGCAGGAAAGGTCGCAGAGAAAGACTTGTACTAGAAAGACTCAAACTACCTTATTACCTTATTGAATTGTATTTTATCAAATATCGGGATGTTGGAGTAATACTTTGGCACTGTTTGACCTATATCAAATTATGTATTTTTTCTCAGTTCATAATTTACAGTCAGAGGTTGTTGCTATCTCTCCCTCTCATTATATTCTATGCTAAAGAGAAAATAAGAATTGATGTCATATAGAATAACTTTTATTTTCCCTTTGGGGAACTTCAGTTGTAGCCACCAGCATCAACAAAAAACATAGACAGTGGGGCAGACTCACAACACACAGACATATCAAATAAAGACATTCAATATACAAGTATGTTGTTGACGTAGTCATGTTTTCTAACAAACAGATCAGCAGACTCCAGGTTCACCCTCTACAGCCGGAGCACCTGAGACTGCTGATGATAATGTGAAATCTAGTAGAGCTCAGACTGGTAAGACCACTTAATTGTTCAAAGTCACAGTGTGCAGTGGCATTCTAGTTTACTACCTGATATAGAGATGCAAATTTAAAGGAATTTTTTTTAATCGATAGTTGTTAACCTTAACAAACAATTGTCAATTAATTGATAACATAAAAGCTAAATATAGCTTATGATATACAGAATACAAAATGCATGTTATATTCCTCAATCAAAGATTTATTGTAATATTTGAGAAACGGGCATTCTTGTAGCATAACAAAAATAGAATATAAAGGCGTCAACAGGAAAAAAGAAAAATTGCTCTGTCGCAAGTGAAACCGTTGCTCCGCTAGGCGCTAGCAGCATTAACATAATCACTCTTGAAATGGGAAAGGCGACAGTAAAACTAGTAGACCTAGCCTAGAACAGTCAACTTAAAACATAGGCTATTATGTTTTGAATAGGCTCCTCATATGCATACTAGATAGATCTATGTATTTCTATTCATGAACATTTAAGCATATCTACGTGGTCAGGAGTGAGTCGTGTGCGCCGCCTGTTTATTAGCTCTCAAAATCCCTCGCCGTCAACGGTGCTTATTGGAATCATTGTCACATACCCTGTTTGCCAACACATTCAATATACAAGTATGTTGTTGACGTAGTCATGTTTTCTAACAAACAGATCAGCAGACTCCAGGTTTACTCTCAACAGCTGGAGCACCTGATCATTCTGCTGATGATAATGTGGAATCTAGAAGAGCTCAGACTGGAACTTAATTGTTCACAGTCACGGTGTGCAATGGCATTATAGTTTACTACCTGATATACAGAGCTTTGTTGATCACGTTTAGGCCCTTTTCTTTGGGAGCCAATGGGAGTTCACTGTGTGAAGTTCACTGAATTAATCTTATTTGTTGCCCGTTTTATCTGCTGGACTAGAACATGGAGAGGAACCTTCTCCTCAAAATCTCCAAGAAAAGCAAGACGACTCCAGACCTGAAGATTTATCCAGTAAGACACTTTTCTACTGCATCTGTGCTGTAAAGATTTTCTTTAAAAAAAAAAATCTGTACACCTTTTTGGAGAGCCACGCTTCTCCCTGAAGTGCACTAAAGTTTCGGCCTGACTTCTTTTTGGCTTACTAGATAATCTTGTTTCAGAGGACCAGAACAACGTCTCGGAAAAGGCAGGCTACAGTGAGTAAGACGGGGGTGGCCAATTCCAGGCCTCGCGGGCCGGTGTGTATGCAGGTTTTTGCTGCCGCCAGTTAACAATTATTTAATTAGCCCAATCGTTTACACGATCTGATATTTTAATCTACATATCCGCGATATGAAAAGCAGCTGATGAATGTTCTTGTGCCGTTATGCGTCAATGCGTGTATTGTAGCATTTTATCGTTCTGTAATTTACAAGTGAATCGGTGATTGTGTGTATGACTAATTAGCTGATTGAACCGTGGTAACTGGTGGCAGTAAAAACCTGCATACACACCGGCCCGCGAGGCCTGGAATTGGCCACCCCTGGAGTAAGATGTTGATGCTCATTTAAGCTTCATCCCAAATAACACAATGTATTTCACAGGCACAATGCCTTCTTTATATCCTTTAATACATGGATCAACAGACTCTGGATTTACCCTGTGTGCAGAAGCGTGCTCATACCAACAGCGATTCACAAACTGTCACAGAATATGACTATAGTGGAGGAGGACAAAATGTCAATGTTGCGAGGTTTGAGCTATTCCTGCTCGTGGAATAAGACACAAAAGTCCGGGTGAATGAGAATTCTTTTTATTGCCGATTCTACCGATTCTCACACAGAAAACCTCATACATACACGCACTCATGTGCTCTCTCTCTCGTCTCCTGCCCGAGCTCCCCCTTTTCACGGGTCTCAGGCTCACTGTTGAACAATCAAGGCAATTGGTTAATTGACCACAACCATCATATAATCAATCATCCCCAATTGCCCGACCGTTCACAGCTGTGCCGGCTCCCTAAACCGCCCGCGTTCACTCTCTCTCTTGCTAGCTGCGCCTAAAACCAAGCCCCCCTTACCACAGTAAAAATTTCCTTTCTACGGTTATTTCTGGTTTTCGGTTTTGTTCGCTGATGCGGGACGAGTTCAGTCGGTTTCATCAGAGCTGATTTCTACTTTTCAGGGTTAGGAAATTGAAGGCAGGAAAGGTCGCAGAGAAAGACTTGTACTAGAAAGACTCAAACTACCTTATTACCTTATTGAATTGTATTTTATCAAATATCGGGATGTTGGAGTAATACTTTGGCACTGTTTGACCTATATCAAATTATGTATTTTTTCTCAGTTCATAATTTACAGTCAGAGGTTGTTGCTATCTCTCCCCCTCTCATTATATTCTATGCTAAAGAGAAAATAAGAATTGATGTCATATAGAATAACTTTTATTTTCCCTTTGGGGAACTTCAGTTGTAGCCACCAGCATCAACAAAAAACATAGACAGTGGGGCAGACTCACAACACACAAACAAACATATCAAATAAAGACATTCAATATACAAGTATGTTGTTGACGTAGTCATGTTTTCTAACAAACAGATCAGCAGACTCCAGGTTTACTCTCAACAGCTGGAGCACCTGATCATTCTGCTGATGATAATGTGGAATCTAGAAGAGCTCAGACTGGAACTTAATTGTTCAAAGTCACGGTGTGCAATGGCATTATAGTTTACTACCTGATATACAGAGCTTTGTTGATCACGTTTAGGCCCTTTTCTTTGGGAGCCAATGGGAGTTCACTGTGTGAAGTTCACTGAATTAATCTTATTTGTTGCCCGTTTTATCTGCTGGACTAGAACATGGAGAGGAACCTTCTCCTCAAAATCTCCAAGAAAAGCAAGACGACCCCAGACCTGAAGATGTATCCAGTAAGACTCTTCTTTTCTCCTGCATCTGTGCTGTAATGATTTAATGAAATCCTTTTTACCATACAATTGAGTCAACAACTGATGACCAGTCATCATCTTTTCTCCTTCACCCACAGAAAATTGGCCTATGATAATGGGAGTTTTAGTGATCGCTGTCATTATTGGTTTACCGGTAATCTACTTTAATGGCTCAAGTGCACAACCTGAGCCAAGGGAGGACAGCCGTGTTGACATCTTTCGCAGAGAATTTGACAGGATGAAATCCAGTTTTCCCAGCCAGAGGGCGGAGCTCTGGAAGCGCAGTAAAATCCACCTGGAGAAGCACCTGAAGACGGCAGAGCCCACGGAGCCGGTCAGCATGATCCTGACCTCGGGGCACGGGGCCGAGAGGACGCTCCACTGCCTGGCCAGCCGCATGGCTGCGGCCTTCTCCGCGGCCCTCGGAGGAGCCTCTGTCCTCCACATAGACGGGGCCGGCATGGCGGCGCTGGAAAGCGACCAGGCCAAGCTGGACATCGACGAGAAGCTGAGAGGGGCCTTCGACGGCGACAGGAGGGCGGCGGTCATCCATCGGTTCGAGGAGCTCCCCCCGGGCTCCACGCTCATTTTCTATAGGTATTGCGACCACGAGAACGCCGCCTACAAAGGGGCTTTTTTGACCTTCACTGTCTTGCTAGAGGAGGATGAGGTCAAATCACATCTGAGCCTGAGTGCCGTAGAGGAGACTGTGCAGGATCGCATTCAGGACAAGTTCCTCTCCTCTGTTCATCCAGCCAGTTTTGACAAGATGGACATGGATAAATTCAGTGGACTGTGGAGTCGAATCTCACATCTCATCCTGCCTGTGGCAGCGGAGGAGCACATTGTGGTGCAGGGCTGCGGGCACTAAGCTCTTCAGGCATAGAAACATATGCACTGGAACATTTAAAAACTGATACGGTGTTGGGGGTGCTGGGCCCTGGTGCTTTATTGTGCAGGTCTCAAAAAAGCGTTTGTTTGAGCAAGATGTACATGCACTTGGTGTCCTTCAAATGATTATGAATGTTTGACAGTTTTACTGGGTTTAGCAGAAATTGGAAAGGAAAAAAAACGTCTGATAATTTAATGTTGAATAAATGAAGGAGCCACCTGTAGTTTAAGAAATGATTGTGAAATAAATAATGAGGGATGATGTTGAGGTAATTATTGCTATATTGTTTCTTTTGTAATTGAGAACACCGTTTAAAAACGGATTATTACTGTATCCAGTTATCTGCTCATAAACTTTGTTGCGAGCACTCTGGCTACTTTTTGTTGTCTTAATAAAGGAAAGAACAGAAAAAAGAATAGACGACACTCTGCTCCCAGTGATTTATTACAAGCGATGATTTGGACCTACAGTCCTCCAATCGGATTAACACCGAGATAACCCGATGAAAACCTTGTTTCCAGTCGACAGTGGGTGTGTACGTTATTTAATTCCTCAGGTTTCATTTGTTACCCTTTACCCACTGGCGTAGCGCACACCCCCGCAACTGCGGTACACCAGTGCCTGTACCTATGCATATTATTGGACGTGCGTTTGTTCATTTTCTTCTATGAATAAAGATTTGTGCCTTGAATTGCAATCCGTTTATACAAGACTGTGCGGATGGACATTTAGGCCCAAGTGTATTACAGAATTGCTGGGAATATTCGGATAAACCAGGTACAAGTTTTGGATGGGTGATTGGGAAACAGGCTGAGGAATATGGGCTAAAGGGATTGGTTTATTGCCCTGTGGTGGCTTTGCCTGCCATACCTTCATGGCTATTTTTGGGCGGTGTCTTGAATCAATACCTGCTCAACCAATACCTGTTGAGATGTCAGCTATACAGATCTGGGATCAGAGGTACTTTTCACTCTATTCAGGTGTATATGTATGGAAAAACATAGGATTCCTGTGTATTTATGAAAAACCTCTGATTCCAGATCAGCTCATCCCTTTCCCACCCACAAACTTCCAAAATGTATAAAAAGTGGTTCAAATGCCCCCCAAGTTGTGGGGTCTTGTCAGAGGAGAGAGACATTTAGGAGTGCGTTTGACATTTTGTAGAGAAATATTGTTAATAATGGAAGGTTCACATAAGACGTCTTTTGTATGCGATCACAGAGCACGGAGCACCCCATAAAAAGCACGGTGCATGATTTGCAACTGGCACCTGTCCATATTAAAATGCTTTGCCACTTGCGGTCCTGATATTTTGCATCAGAATCCTGCTGCAACTCAAGCGGGACCATCTAAGCGAGGTAGGCTATAGCCTAATGGAGCACCAAAAATGTACCTCAATGTTTAAAAATGTAAGAGAAACTTAAGTTAGTGAAGTTAATGAAGTTCCCCACATGCGTGAGTGCATAATGCTATTAACTGTTAAATCAAGATAGCAATCCTCTTATGCAAGGTAGCCTTAAAAATGTTTAAAAAAAACTAATTATTATAGAATAACTACTACTAAGAATAACAACATGAATAAAAATATGGCACAATAAATGAGCTACTCGCACACTAAAAGAAAAAATCATCTAAGAAAAAGTTTGAGTCTAGAAGACCATCATCAGGGACAATGCTACGCTTTTAATCTGGCCCAGTAAATAGTGAAAATCATTAGTTGTATTAATTGCAATGTGCTCTCCTTTACCAGGTGTGCAAGAGCAAATAGATGAGGCATTGGTTGATATTATTGCATTATGCTCATGAAACGCACAAAGCATTTTCATTTCAATTTAATAATGATAATTATCATATTATCATTATGACAATATGTTTCATTTTTACAACACGTTTTAAGAACAATGTTGGAGAGGGCTTTGAGAATAGGCCTACTTGCAATAGCATTAATATTCTAAATCTGAATTTTACAGTCAAGAGGTAGTGTTTCGCTTATTTCAATGTATCACTGCTGTGAAGAGTAATATTGACCAGGAGATGTCACGAGTCCCTCAAGGCACACTGGGTGGAAAAAAATAATCTCAACGTGGAAATCTATACTCGGTTTTGCAATCCGTACGTAGGCCGACAGTTTGGCAATCCTTAGGCCAACGTACAGTTTTGCAATCCTTGAGTGAAATCATTTGGGTTCATAAGTGCAATGGAATAGGAGTTATAACACTGTAATTGCAAGGCAGCACCCAATGGAGTATATACAATCAGGTCCCAGTAGTAAACTGGGTCTGCGGTCAAGCTATCACGGGTTCGGAAAACGACGGTCAAGCTATCACGGCTTAAAATTTTCGTTCGCAAATATACAAGAGATTACGTCTGTAACGTCGTCTTGTGCTGCGTTTGCTGGAAATTAAATTGCTCAGAGAAGCAGCGAGTATTGGACAACGCAGAATTATTGCCTTTTTTTCTTTATTTCGCAGAATTTTAAACGTTTACACAATTATGCTTTGCTTTTACAGTGGGGATCTTTAATAATTAAGCATCAAAGTTGGTACAGTTTGCTGTTTGAATGGGAAGAATCGCTATGTGAACCATATTTGAAGCCCAATAACTTGATCAAATCAAAAAGTTTGTTAATGAAAACACGATTACTATAAACTAGATGTGATATACTCTACGTACAGTGAATATCAGAAAAAGTTGTTGTGGGTATTTTTAATAATTAAGCATCAAAGTTGGTACAGTTTGCTGTTTGAATGGGAAGAATCGCTATGTGAACCATATTTGAAGCCCAATAACTTGATAAAATCAAAAAGTTTGTTCATGAAACCAGTATTACTATAAACTAGATGTGCTATACTCTACGTACAGTGAAAATCAGAAAAAGTTGTTGTGGGAATTTTTAATAATTAAGCATCAAAGCAAATCAAAAAGTTTGTGAATGAAAACACGATTACTATAAACTAGATGTGATATACTCTACGAACAGTGAATATCAGAAAAAGTTGTTGTGGGAATTTTTAATAATTAAGCATCAAAGTTGGTACAGTTTGCTGTTTGAATGGGAAAAATCGCTATGTGTACCATATTGTAAGCCCAATAACTTGATCAAATCAAAAAGTTTGTTAATGAAACCAGTATTACTATAAACTAGATGTGCTATACTCTACGTACAGTGAAAATCAGAAAAAGTTGTTGTGGGAATTTTAAATAATTAAGCATCAAAGTTGGTACAGTTTGCTGTTTGAATGGGAAGAATCGCTATGTGAACCATATTTGAAGCCTAATAACTTGATCAAATCAAAAAGTTTGTGAATGAAAACACGATTACTATAAACTAGATGTGATATACTCTACGAACAGTGAATATCAGAAAAAGTTGTTGTGGGAATTTTTAATAATTAAGCATCAAAGTTGGTACAGTTTGCTGTTTGAATGGGGAAAATCGCTATGTGTACCATATTGGAAGCCCAATAACATGATCAAATCCAAAAGTTTGTTAATGAAACCAGTATTACTATAAAATATATGTGCTATACTCTACGTACAGTGAAAATCAGAAAAAGTTGTTGTGGGAATTTTTAATAATTAAGCATCAAAGTTGGTACAGTTTGCTGTTTGAATGGGAAGAATCGCTATGTGAACCATATTTGAAGCCTAATAACTTGATCAAATCAAAAAGTTTGTGAATGAAAACACGATTACTATAAACTAGATGTGATATACTCTACGTACAGTGAAAATCAGAAAAAGTTGTTGTGGGAATTTTTAATAATTAAGCATCAAAGTTGGTACAGTTTGCTGTTTGAATGGGGAAAACTGCTATGTGTACCATATTGGAAGCGCAATAACTTGATCAAATCAAAAAGTTTGTTAATGAAAACAGGATGACTATATACTAGATGTGCTATCCTCTACGTATAGTGAATATCAGAAAAAGTTGTTGTGGGAATTTTTAATAATTAAGCATCAAAGTTGGTACAGTTTGCTGTTTGAATGGGAAAAATCGTTATGTGTACCATATTGGAAGCCCAATAACTTGATCAAATCAAAAAGTTTGTTAATGAAAACACGATTACTATAAACTAGATGTGCTATACTCTACGTACAGTGAATATCAGAAAAAGTTGTTGTGGGAATTTTTAATAATTAAGCATCAAAGTTGGTACAGTTTGCTGTTTGAATGGGAAAAATCGCTATGTGTACCATATTGGAAGCCCAATAACTTGATCAAATCAAAAAGTTTGTTGAAAAAAACACTATTTTGCTGTATGATGGGGACAAATTTTGTAAATACTCCCATTTTCTTCATGGGGTAACTGAACAACCTTGTGCACAATAGATCACTCTAATACCTTTTCTGAGACCAGAAGACAGAAATGTGTGTTAACATTGCATATTTAACTTTCATGTCTGACTTAGTTATCTGAATTAACTAACCTCCACTTCCTGCTGCTCAGTGGGGTTTGTTAATTCAGATAAATAAATCAGACAATAAGTCACCTTTGGGCAGGAGACAGACCTGTGTATTCTACATTGGATATTTCCCTTTGAAAAGGCATGAGACATACCTGTGTGTTCTCCATTGGATATTTCACTTTGAAAAGGCGATAGACAGACCTTCGTGTTCAACAGTGGATTTTTCACTTTGAAAATGCAGGAGACATACCTGTGTCTTCTACAGTGGATATTTCACTTTGAAAAGGCAGGAGACATACTTGTGTATTCTACAGTGGATATTTCACTTTGAAAAGGCAGGAGACAGAAATGTGTATTCTACTTAGTATTTTTCACTTTGATATCTGATTAAGTTATTTGAATGAACTGTCCTCCACTTCCTGCTCCCTGTTGGTCAATGGAATGTCTGGAACTCAACCATCTACTGGAGTTCTCACTATATAGCGCCCTTTTGTGTTCTCTAATCTAATGGAATGATAGTGAGGCTAGTATGTGTCTGTGTGTTGCTATGATGGATAATATTGAAGACTGTTTTCCAATAAAACCGAAGCAGAAATTTGGCAGGTCTTTCTCCTGCTTGGAAATATAGGCATGTCTGTGAGTGTGTGCATGTGTGTGTGTGTCTGTTTGTGCTAATGTCCTATGCATGAGGAGAGGTATGTATGTAAATCGGGGATGAGTTTTGGATGAGTGTTGAGCCAGGACAGGATGGCACCGTGTAAGCGTGGAGTTTGTGCTTGCTGGAGTTATGTGATTCCTATTTGGGAAGTGAAGGAGTGGATCCTATATACACTGAGCATCATAATTGGTGTACCTTTTACAGTTTATAGACATTGGAGGCCCTAAAACTCCACAAAACCAAAAAATGTATTCAAACCAACACCTTAATCATATAAGAATTGTGTTATAGTTTAAGGTAACTGAATATAATATGATTTTACTGTGGGACCTTTCAATAATTGAGCCTCAAAGTTTGTTGCAGTCTCCAGCAGTGAAAACTGGTAAGCATACCTTATTGGAGGGCATATACGTCCACTGTAAGATTCTAGGTTAATGTCATCCACTCAAATACTTTCAATTCAACCATGCCTGATGCCCAGACATTTTTGATCAACTTATGTTAGGGACACTAATGATACTGATTGGCATAGTACTGAATCATAGAATAGCGACAGGGTGAGTGGGTGATCAAGAGCTATTCCAAACAAGGAGACTTGATTAACATTACAATAGACTGCTTCCTGGATAGGCCTTTGGAAACTGGAACATCAGATCCTAGACTGATTGATTTAGTGAGGCCAGACATTGTCGCCTGTAAATCACATCACATTATTTTGCATATCTGTTTCCAGCGTTTATAGTAATCGTGTTTTCATTCACAAACTTTTTGATTTGATCAAGTTATTAGGCTTCAAATATGGTTCACATAGCGATTCTTCCCATTCAAACAGCAAACTGTACCAACTTTGATGCTTAATTATTTAAAATTCCCACAACAACTTTTTCTGATTTTCACTGTACGTAGAGTATAGCACATCTAGTTTATAGTAATACTGGTTTCATTAACAAACTTTTTGATTTGATCAAGTTATTGGGCTTACAATATGGTACACATAGCGATTTTTCCCATTCAAACAGCAAACTGTACCAACTTTGATGCTTAATTATTAAAAATTCCCACAACAACTTTTTCTGATTTTCACTGTACGTAGAGTATAGCAGATATAGTTTATAGTAATCGTGTTTTCATGAACAAACTTTTTGATTTGATCAAGTTATTGGGCTTACAATATGGTACACATAGCGATTTTTCCCATTCAAACAGCAAACTGTACCAACTTTGATGCTTAATTATTCAAAATTCCCACAACAACTTTTTCTGATATTCACTGTACCTAGGGTATAGCACATCTAGTTTATAGTAATCGTGTTTTCATGAACAAACTTTTTGATTTGATCATGTTATTGGGCTTCAAATATGGTTCACATAGCGATTCTTCCCATTCAAACAGCAAACTGTACCAACTTTGATGCTTAATTATTTAAAATTCCCACAACAACTTTTTCTGATTTTCACTGTACGTAGAGTATAGCAGATATAGTTTATAGTAATCGTGTTTTCATGAACAAACTTTTTGATTTTATCAAGTTATTGGGCTTCAAATATGGTACACATAGCGATTCTTCCCATTCAAACAGCAAACTGTACCAACTTTGATGCTTAATTATTTAAAATTCCCACAACAACTTTTTCTGATTTTCACTGTACGTAGAGTATATCACATCTAGTTTATAGTAATCGTGTTTTCATGAACAAACTCTTTGATTTGATCAAGTTATTGCGTTTCCAATATGGTACACATAGCAGTTTTCCCCATTCAAACAGCAAACTGTACCAACTTTGATGCTTAATTATTAAAAATTCCCACAACAACTTTTTCTGATTTTCACTGTACGTAGAGTATAGCACATCTAGTTTATAGTAATCGTGTTTTCATGAACAAACTTTTTGATTTTATCAAGTTATTGGGCTTCAAATATGGTTCACATAGCGATTCTTCCCATTCAAACAGCAAACTGTACCAACTTTGATGCTTAATTATTAAAAATTCCCACAACAACTTTTTCTGATATTCACTGTACGTAGAGTATAGCACATCTAGTATATAGTCATCCTGTTTTCATTAACAAACTTTTTGATTTGATCAAGTTATTGCGCTTCCAATATGGTACACATAGCAGTTTTCCCCATTCAAACAGCAAACTGTACCAACTTTGATGCTTAATTATTAAAAATTCCCACAACTTTTTCTGATTTTCACTGTACGTAGAGTATATCACATCTAGTTTATAGTAATCGTGTTTTCATTCACAAACTTTTTGATTTTATCAAGTTATTGGGCTTCAAATATGGTTCACATAGCGATTCTTCCCATTCAAACAGCAAACTGTACCTACTTTGATGCTTAATTATTTAAAATTCCCACAACAACTTTTTCTGATATTCACTGTACGTAGAGTATATCACATCTAGTTTATAGTAATCGTGTTTTCATTAACAAACGTTTTGATTTGATCAAGTTATTGGGCTTCAAATATGGTTCACATAGCGATTCTTCCCATTCAAACAGCAAACTGTACCAACTTTGATGCTTAATTATTAAAAATTCCCACAACAACTTTTTCTGATATTCACTGTACGTAGAGTATAGCACATCTAGTATATAGTCATCCTGTTTTCATTAACAAACTTTTTGATTTGATCAAGTTATTGCGCTTCCAATATGGTACACATAGCAGTTTTCCCCATTCAAACAGCAAACTGTACCAACTTTGATGCTTAATTGTTAAAAATTCCCACAACTTTTTCTGATTTTCACTGTACGTAGAGTATATCACATCTAGTTTATAGTAATCGTGTTTTCATTCACAAACTTTTTGATTTTATCAAGTTATTGGGCTTCAAATATGGTTCACATAGCGATTCTTCCCATTCAAACAGCAAACTGTACCTACTTTGATGCTTAATTATTTAAAATTCCCACAACAACTTTTTCTGATATTCACTGTACGTAGAGTATATCACATCTAGTTTATAGTAATCGTGTTTTCATTAACAAACGTTTTGATTTGATCAAGTTATTGGGCTTCAAATATGGTTCACATAGCGATTCTTCCCATTCAAACAGCAAACTGTACCAACTTTGATGCTTAATTATTAAAAATACCCACAACAACTTTTTCTGATATTCACTGTACGTAGAGTATATCACATCTAGTTTATAGTAATCGTGTTTTCATTAACAAACTTTTTGATTTGATCAAGTTATTGGGCTTCAAATATGGTTCACATAGCGATTCTTCCCATTCAAACAGCAAACTGTACCAACTTTGATGCTTAATTATTAAAGATCCCCACTGTAAAAGCAAAGCATAATTGTGTAAACGTTTAAAATTCTGCGAAATAAAGAAAAAAAGGCAATAATTCTGCGTTGTCCAATACTCGCTGCTTCTCTGAGCAATTTAATTTCCAGCAAACGCAGCACAAGACGACGTTACAGACGTAATCTCTTGTATATTTGCGAGCGAAAATTTTAAGCCGTGATAGCTTGACCGTCGTTTTCCGAACCCGTGATAGCTTGACCGCAGTAACTATAGCTGGAGTACACACATTGAACAAACTAGGAGGATAGACGAGAGTCAGTGTCGAAGTCAAACGAAACGGGGTCAAAACACACAAGATCACATCCACACGGCAAACAACTATAAGGGCGAGGCAAGAATCGAAGTCGAACACACGAAATCCACCAAACGATCACAGAGCAAGACCAATATGAGTGAACATCATTTTATCGTTGGTTATTTTATTTTGAAATTTTCAGACCTTCGCGAAAGTCCTTTCTGTCGCCAACTGATTGTCACAAGTGTTGCGTCACGGTTGACGGCGGACGCGCGTTTCCGGTGCTCTTTCAGCAATCGTCCCAAGGAAACACATTTGTTACCGATTAGACTTTACAATCAAGGCTGAAAGTTGTGTTCAGTACAAGTTGTCTTATTAGCTAACAATATAACTAGCTATCTGAATGGATTCCATTGCATATTCAAGTAAAACACATGGAACAAATATGAGGTTAACAAGACAAGCGGCAAAGGAAGGTTTGTATCATCAACTGGTTAGCTAACGTTATTATAACGACGTTAACGTAACTTACTTTCTACTTAGCCAGTCAAAAATAAGAGCACGTCCGACATGGTTTTGGAAACGCTTAAGCTTAAACAGCATTGCTAATAATGATGTGTTAACAGAAAAATAACTAGAGTAGCTGATTTCAGTGTGAATTCAGATTTCCCTTCTTAAACTGCGTTTTCTATTCCTGATTAGTTTCACTTTCGTGTAACGCCAGCTACTCGATTGGTTAGAGCTAACTTAGGTAGCTAACGTAATTTAGGTACATTAAGTAGCATTAACTTGATAGCGATTTACATTTGTACAGCTCGCCAATTTGGTGTCAGTCAAGTGAGTTTATTAATAGTGTTCACTGTCTGGGATTACACTCTTTTCCGGTGTTTGGCAGTGAAGGCTGGTTAGCCAAGCACTGTACGTTGAGAGGCAGTGTAAAAAAAAAATCACTAAGAATGTAGATAAGCCTAATGTATAGTTAACAAGATGTGCACATCATGGGTCTGAGGCTACAAGGGTCAAGGGTCTGACGTATCAAACAAGCCTTAAATCATCACTCTGCTGCCAGATATGCAGTAGATATTGATGGATCATTTTAAGTTTTTTTTTCTCTTGACAGATTATTCTATTGAACTCTATGGAAAAATAAGTCAGGAGAAGAAACTCTTCAAGTTATCCATCCATATCTACTGTATTTCTGACAGCAGAGTGATGATTTAAGGCTTGTTTGATACGTCAGACCCTTGATGACTTAGAGCCATTTAGCCAACTATGTGTTCCATACTGTTCCAGTGTAATTTACAGCTAAATCTAGTCCCACCCCCCAATTCCCATAGAGATCCATTCAAATGCAGAGACGTTATAGTATCGCTTGTAAGAGTACCAGAAAATAAAATATCTAGAGTCTTTTGATGTTGTTGGGTCACAGACATCAGGAAGTCATGGCATGCAAAGGATATGCGACCAAAATTATTACTATTTTCTATTTAAAGGCACAGTCAACTTAGTGTATGTAAACTTCTGACCCACTGGAATTATGATATAGTGAATTAAAAGTGAAATAATCTGTCTGTAAACAATTGTTGGAAACATTACTTGTGTCATGCACAAAGTAGATGTCCTAACTGACTTGCCAACACTATAGTTTGCTCACATAAAATCTGTGGAGTGGTTAAAAATGAGTTTTAATGACTTCAACCTAAGTGTATGTAAACTTCCAACTTCAACTGTATGTCTTGGTAATGGTTGAGTAGCCTACTTGTATTATGCATCTGCTGTTACATCTTAGCATCTTCCTCATTTTTGTGTCAGCTGCACGTGTTGTTGGGCAGAAAGAACGACCCACGAAGCGGAAGAGACATAGAGAAAATGAGACTCCCGCCACAGCAACTACCGGTTCTAAAGACCAGAAGGAGGACTCACAGACTGATGAAGGTAGAGTTGTTAACCCCTTCTCTAATCACCTTTTTTGAACACAAGCCCGAAAATAAAATGGTTACTGTTTTTGAACCTTTTTGACTATAGACATAATCCTGGTCTCTTCTGTAAGGTAACCCTTCGGAATTTGCTTTCCAAGAGCCAGTATTAATTACTAAGTATTACTGAAACAAAGTAACAGAAGCTCAAACACAGTGTAAGTTTTTTCTCACCTAGAATATTTGTTTTTTTAATATAAGAAGCATCTCTCAGCAAATACAACAGTAAGATTTCAGAACGTTACTGAATATGCTTATGAAAATGTGACCCAAGATTTCCAGTAGTTCCGGTGTTGTGCCGTTTTTCGACTCCCCTGCAGATCTCAACTCCCCATGCATTGCATTTAAAATAATAATTATTAAATTAAATCCATTGAATATAATTAAATTTAGGTTGAGTGAGGGGTTTTAGCACGCAATACCGTTTGTGAGCTGGGCATTTTAACAAGGGCATTGAGTGTTAGGACTGCTGGATTCAGAAAAGAAACACATTTTTCCTTAGACAGCAGAAACCTTTTGATTCCCTTAGATTCCTGAAAACTCGTGTTTATTTCCATGGAAAATGTACTGTTTTGAAAATAGGAAATTTGCAACCCTACTGACATGATTAAAATGGTTATTATTTGCATGTTAAGCGTTTATATTTAGTAAATAAATCTATTTAGTATAGTTGAGTATTAAATCTACTATACTAGTACTTTGTAAAATACTTACATTGTTTTGACTGCTCAAATAATTATTGGTGAGTTTTGATAACACAATATGCGGTTTGTGGTTTTAGAGGAAAGGCCTCCAAACAAGATTATCAAACTTTCTGGGGAGGGAGAGGAAACCAGTGATAGTGAAGAGGATATGGAGGTCAAAGAAGATGAAGACTCTGATCAGGACCAAGTTATGACTGAGGGGGAGGATGAAGAGGATGAAGAGGATTCAGGCTGCCATGTCCCAGATGGACAATTAAAAAGTAAGAACCCAGTCATTTACCCCCTCTGTACAAATTGGGTTGTTTTTATTTTTTTTAATTGTGTCCGTAGTCCTTACTGTCTGGACTAGATATAATCCAAAACCTTGTGCAAGTATTATTTTCAGAACCAAAGCAAGGAGACTGCTTTGTCTAGATTAGTTTTTTCCCCCATATATTTATTTGGTTGGACATTTGTCAAAGATGTGTATTTTATTCAGATTTCATTCAGTGGAGTAAGAACAACTGGAGAAACCCCCCCTACTTTTTGCATCTCATCTGATTGGGGCACCGAGTTATTTTATTTGGTCCCAACGGAAGTCTGCCCCCTACTGGCCCACCAACAACTTAGGTTTCCCAGGAGGTCTCCCATCCAAGTACTAAGGAAGTCTATACATGCTTAGCTTCAGCCGTTTGGCAGGAGCAGGGTACTCATTGGTACGGCTGCTATCTGTGATTTAATTCTGCCACTACATCATTCCTGATGAATGAAGCCATTAAATCACAGTTGGCTTCTGATTCAAAGGGCACAGGAGGTTGCACGGGTATGATACTTTTTTCTCTTTGTTTTAGCTTCCTCAGGTGAACCTCTGGCAATGGACAGAAATGTGCCTAGGACCCCTGTTAAATACACTGACGAAACGAATTGCCTGATGAGCCGCAGATCCATTCACTTAGAAAACCATGGGAAAGAAGGTATTCTTATAATGCACCTAATGGACATGTGACATATTTATTCTATTTTAAAGTTCAATCTGGGACATATTCCAGATTATGCAGTTTATAGACCACATATGGCCTTTGGTCTTGCAGATATTGCAAAACGTTGAAAACTTCCAACATTTCATTTTGTTAAAGCTTTCCTTTTACCCTTTTACCCTTAGTCCATTTTCAAGGAACCACCGAATCTTTGCCTGGTACGAGTCTCCACAATCGGAAAAACCAGACTGAGGCATTCTCCAGCATTGAGTCCTACAGGAAAGAGAGAGGTATTATTGCAGGCATAGACAACATCTGCTATCAGCCTTGTTATACTGTCAATGTATTTACTTTTCCAATTTGTGATAATATAGTGAATGTTCAAATTGTGGACTATATGACTGTGATTGGAATGTTTGTATTTAAATACCTGTTTTCAGTTTTGACCAAACCGAACCCCGCAAGTCAGAATCGTTGCCCTCCAATACAAGCAAGCAATTACTACCCTCTGACTCCAAGCAGTTCGTATGTCAAGCCTAAAGTGTATCGGACAATCAATGTTCCTCTTCAGAAACCAACTGCCAGAGGGAAACAAGGTATGAATGGCTGGGTACAGAAAATGGAAAATGTTCGAGTGTACTACAAATGACAGATGCAGTCAGGACTTTCTTTAACTTTTTGTAGTATAGGAGATGGCAAAGTCGAGCTAATTTGTACTGTAAACACATGTATATAAACACCAGATTTATATACATGTATGAAAGTGTGTGCATACAATGGCAGCGTATACATACATGCATGCAGTGGTTAAAACAAGCATCGGTATGCTTTTGCTTGAGATAATCTGATGATCTGTTATGTTTTTAAGAATTGGCAGTGAAAAGCATCGCGAAGACGACATCCTACTCGTTCTTTGCAGGTACTTTTTTTGCTTTATATTCCTCTATGTGGATATTTTCATCTTGTGTGACATAAGTGTATTCAGTACGTTCTGAAATCTTACTGCTGTATTTGCTGAGAGATGCTTGTTCTCCTCCTCTGGACAGGCTGGTTTTGGAAGTCTTTTTTGTTGGTGCTGATTTTGTTAGTCGGTGCGATTCTGTCACGCTTTTTAATGGGAAAACGAACGCCTGAGCGTGAGAGCGCGGTAGCCGAAGGCATTCGAGCACCGTTTCTGGATTTGGTGTCCAGTTTTCCCAGCCAGAGGGCGGAGCTCTGGAAGCGCAGTAAAATCCACCTGGAGAAGCACCTGCAGACGGCAGAGCCCACGGAGCCGGTCAGCATGATCCTGACCTCGGGGCGCGGGGCCGAGAGGACGCTCCACTGCCTGGCCAGCCGCATGGCCGCGGCCTTCTCCGCGGCCCTCGGAGCCTCTGTCCTCCACATAGACGGGGCCGGCATGGCGGCGCTGGAAAGCGACCGGGTCAAGCTGGACATCGACGAGAAGCTGAGAGGGGCCTTCGACGGCGACAGGAAGGCGGCGGTCATCCATCGGTTCGAGGAGCTCCCCCCGGGCTCCGCGCTCATTTTCTATAGGTACTGCGACCACGAGAACGCCGCCTACAAGAACGTGCTGCTGGTGTTCACAGTGCGGCTGCCAGCGGACGAGCTCGACCCCGGGCTCGCTCTGAACGCAGTGGAGGAGATGGTTCAGCACCACATCCAGGACAAGTTCCTCTCCTCGTCCCAGTCGGCCTCATATGACCAGATGGACATGGATAAGTTTAGTGGACTGTGGAGTCGGATCTCGCATCTGATCCTGCCCGTGGCAGCGGAGGAGGACATCGAGCAGCAGGGCTGCAAGATCTAAGAGTCCCCTGCAAGTACGCACCTCGCCTTTTTACGCTCGTTTTTCACGCGATGGGTTTCTCTCGTTGGATTTCAGTTCCGCTGGTCAATTGAATTAGTAAAATAAAGCCTACGAAGGCGCAGTGACGCTGTGAAAAATAACCGCGTTCTGGAGAAGGACAGCATGCACTGGTCCGGATCTCCTGAGGCAGTTATTCTGAATTCCCGTGCTGGAGGAATGGGAACAGATTCAGCCTCTGAACTTTTATCAGGTTGTATATTTGATACATGCTTTTTTTGTACTGTGTCACATTCACCCCTGCAGGTGTGATTTTCAGGAGTGCCACCTTCACGAGGGACTGGAGGGGGTGTAATACCACTGGAAATTGTTTTTCATTTATTGCTCTCCAAATTCAAAAAAATAGTTTTGATAAAAAATCTTTGTAAATGTTTGTTACTGATGCGTTTTCGTCTCAGCTTGACATTGTCTCATTGCTTTGACTGGCTTTAATTCTATTGATTTAAGAACCAATAAGAAAATAATGGAGAATATTTTTATACTGTGTGCGGTTCATTTTTCTTACGCATAATATATTTTTTGCAGATGTGTGTTTAATTGACTGCATTAGGCTAAAATAAAGGCTCGAAATTATCTTTCTAAATGCTTTTTTATTTTTGCTGTGTGACCTATTGTTAAAGTATATTTGTTATATGACTGTGACAGAATATATTTCACCGTTCTCCAGTTTATAGTAGTTCAATGAATAAACAGTTATTGACATTTGTATGTTTTCAGAATGTGAGTGTTTCCTTTTAAGTTTGATTAGCTACAGTATATTCATTGTAGTAAACGCAGGGGACAGGATGTGATGGAAAACATGTAATCGCAAGGCTGACAACTGTCACAATGGGTTACATTTTTAAGCATATGGATATGGCTTATTAAAAGATTGTGACAGAAAAATACAAGCACGAAAAAAGCACACATTTTCATACCTAGCGAGAGGCTCTTTAATTAATGATAATTAACCCAGTTTTCAAATTATGTATAAATTGTATATGACATGTATTTGCAGTAGACTGCAAAGGGAGAATGATCAGACTAATGGGATTTTTTTTCTACAGTTTTGGCATTCTTCTTAAAACTAAATTAAGTGTCAATAACATTGCAACTGACTAATACCTTCCAAGATAACTTTGCCGTCTTGTGTATTTGATGCCTCTGTTTATACTGATTATGAAAACATTTTACTGAAGCACTGACGAGAGACAGAAGTCTCTACATAATATGAAACAATTTCCGAGCCATGCTATACATTTACCTAGCGATTCATCAGATGTGTCACTGTTCACCTGAGTATTTTCCATTTTATCAAAACATGTTTTCATTTCATCCTGTTTTATTCCCAATATACTAGTGTTCTGATTCTTTATACTTCATTTATGGTTTTATCTTTCTATTGTCTTGTGAAGCACTTTGCAACTCTTCGATAAGTGATATGCAAATAGAATTATTATGATTATTTTTATGATTATTATTATTATGTCGCCATTTTGTTTTTGTTTTACGTAACCTTGAAGTAGATTGACAATTTGAAGGTACTGCTTTTGTTTTAAATATCTGTGTTTGTTATCGAACTGAACTATGCACTGTGCTTTTTCCACCATGAATAGGCAGCGTTCCTGGCTTGATGAATCGCCTCCAGGTCACCTTTATTCTTGTTTAATTTTACTTTTGGAATTTGATGTTGATGCCAGTTGCAGACAATGCCACATTCTGATTTGCTTTGTGTCTCACGCTTTTCTTAAAATACTGTACTCATTTATATAGCGCCTTTCATCTAATCTCAAAACACATTGCAGTGAAGGGGTAAACTTAACTCGGCCACCGCCAGTGTCTAGCACCCACGTGTGAGCGATTCATAAAACCATTTCGCATCAGGATACTCCTGCCGAGCTCAGTTGAGATGGGTGTTTTTATTATTTATTTATTTAAAAAAAATAATAATCATTTGACCTAAGAGTATGTTGTTTTTATTCAGAGAATATACAGGTTGCGAACCACAAAACTGAAACACCAGTGTAAAATGTTGGGATCCCACTGTTTTTGATTAAACTGGCCGCTCTTGCCCCAGATTGAAACGTTAAGTCAACTGATCTTAGGCTGATCTTGTGCTTTAAATGAATGCACATGCATCGTAATCCTGGAATATGCACTATTTCTTTGCTGCCGATGTCTTTTTCTCGTAATTCAATGCTGACATCACCTTGGGCACCATTGCTTGTGAAACATCAGCTAGTTGAGCTGTCTTTGTCACGGAAGCTCCTGCCAAAATGTACCCAACAATTCCCCTGCTAGTCATAATTGTAGGCATCTGTCGAATATTTTTTATACATGACCCTATGTGCTTAGATGGACCACCCATTTGTGGTTGCCTCGGCTTTGCATATACCTATCCTTCATTTACCGAGTTGTTTCAGTCTTTTTTTGTTTTCTACGTGTAGATTAACACAAAGGCACTCGTTGGCTCACATCCCCATGTTAAAGCATAGTGACGCTAACCTGTTTATTGCAGATGTGTTTTGCAAGAAGCCAATCAAAGATACGTATCAATATGAGTCCCGTGATGAAGTCCAGTCACCAGTAACAAAGGCCTTACAAGGCTTCAATGTTCAGGTTTCATCAGGCCTTTGAATGCTTATTTTTGTACATTATGTGTGGCGTTATGTGTCTGACTGTAGGCGTCTACCATAAGCTTTCAGTGAATTAAAGTGATATGAATGGAGAGTGTTTACACTAGTAATGACTTAACGGATTAGATGCTCTGCCCGCCAGTGTCCAGGTAAACAACTTTGTTCTGGACCCCCCCAGCCTACTGTATTTGGTCTCTCTTGATCCAGATAAACTCCTTGTCTTGTGTGAACCTGTGTTGTATCTCGTTATTACATATTTATGTTCCTTATCTGATGCCGTTATACAATATTTAGCAATTTTACATGAAAGTTTATAGCAGATTCTTTCTTATTCTCAGTCATACCCGTGTTTGTGGCTCTTTGTGCTTTCAGATGTTAAGGTCACACACATTTAGTGCGGATGTTTCTCATGAATGTACAGTATATTTTAATGTATTTAGTGCACAAATTAGTCACCAGCTGGGCTGTAGTTCTCGAAACCAAATTGCAACCAGAAGGAAATTGATGTACCAAGAGAACATTGTCTCCTCCATGTCTGCTCTTCAACTCAGAACATTACTACTGCCGTCTCCTAATTGACTCCTCGTCAACAGTCTTATGCCAATTCTGTTCTTTCAACACGACATATTCACACATGTAATTTCAGATATTTGTAATACATTTTTTTCAGAGGGAAACCAAATCGATTACGTTTTCCATAATCGCGCTGCCCATTCCATTCATGACCAACGTTCCAGCTGGAGCCACAGACGTCTGGATCTTTGAGAAAGGTGTGTGAGTGAGATCACTTGCGTGAGGCAAGACTAGGTTGACTATACAAATGCAAATGGTTACGGTTGCTGATAGATGTGTCTTTTCAGAAAGGCTCTTTCGTTACATTCAGAAAATACTAACCCAGCCACGAACCAAAAAGTGCCATCGGTATACCTCCCACTAAGCGGAATAATAATAGCAATAGATATTTTAAGAAGACTGTTTACACGCGTGTCCTACACATAATTTATTATCTTGCTGTATGAATGTATAACTATAACTTACTGTATAAATAGTATGTGGAAATGTATTGGTCCATATACATTTTTTTTAGCTGATCATGCTGTATGAAGTTAATTAGTTCAGTGGCAAAGCTAACACAATTAATTTGGACATAAGCTCCTGAACCCTTTTAGTTCAGCATCCTTTGCTTTAGTTCAGATGTATTTAAAGAATTCCAGTGTGAAGGGTGTTTTCTGTTTGCTTGAATGTTCAAGTAAATTAAAATTTTTAGTGAGGTCAAATAAATTCTGAAGCTTCCTACGTCAAACAAGGCATACAGCTGAATCACAGCAGAAAAAAGCCAACAAGACTGCTAGTACAATGGACCAGAGGAGGTTTCTCTAAGATAACAGGTGAAGCAGTGCTTCACCAAAAAAAGGGGGTGAAAAAGAACATATTCTTCCCAAAGATATTCCCTCTAAGGGGACAAGTGGACCCAAACCATGCCAGGAAAATGCCCCCCACAGCATAACAGAGCCACCGGATCCCCTCACTGTACGGGTTTTTTCTTTAATTTGTCACCCATCTATAGATACAATGTCGGGGGTTGAGTGGCTGTGACGGACATGTCGGAGTTGAGGGGCTCTGATGGACAAGTAGCCGCACGTAGGAGGTACACGTTCATGGCCTTGTTGGGGTGAGTCCGAACAGCATGTGTTAGGACTCTTCAGTCTTTTCAGCTCAAATAGAATCGGCTCCTTTCTCTGTCTCTCAGTCCATTCCTGATCAATGGCACATTTTAATTATTGATAATATTATAATAAATAATTGATATTCCTTTCTTCTGTTGCTTTTTCAGTACAGTACAGTGAACATTGTGTGATACAGAAATGGTTATGGACACACATATCTGTTCATTCCAGCTGCATGTCCTGGGGAATTCAGTCCATGTTGCACAGATAAAGGTGGGAGGAATTATTGCCTTTCACCCATACTCAAAACCTTTTTAAACCATTTTGCCTCATCAAACACACTATGTGCATTTGTGAGTTGTATTCAGCTTGTGGTATTTTCAGGATGTAATGTTGTATTGTACTATCCCATTACAATGCCCCAACCTTGAAATGCTGAGGAAAATTATATCACTATACATGGCTACATGTAAGATTCTAAATCTACGTGACCCACTCAAACACTGACAAATCAACCATGCGGTCAGCCGAATCAACCAACTTATCATAAATACAATGAAAGGTTAAAATATAAGTGTAAGCAGTGACTCTTCGCCACTGATAGGCATAGTATTCAATTATAGAATAGCAGCTGGGAGTGAGTGATCAAGGCCTATTCCAACCAAGGAAATTAGATTAGCAATACAATAGACTGGTTCCTGGTTAGACCACGGGAAGTTGCACCTTCAGACCCCCTACTGAGGAACAGACTGATTGATTTAAGGGAGCCAGACAATGGCTTCTTTAAATCAATCACATCATTTTTTGAATATACATTTCTGTTTCCTGCCTATAGAAAACAAAGCCCGAAAATGGTATTTAAAGGGATACATTTCACAGAACAGGATTCAGTTTAACTCCGCTGAATCCAGAGTGCATTGCTGTATCTCTCAACTGCTGTTACGATGAATAAACTTTGTCATTTTCAACGAACATCGAAGACGTACATCCTATTTTCTTACAGGAGTTCTGGTCAACAACATCCAGTGGGTCCATGTTCCAGTACTCGTCAACCTGACAGCTTGGTCACCTGACATGGACGAGCACTGCAGGCGGGAAAGCGTGACTGGGATGTACAAAGACCTACTGACAAACCAAATTTCTGAAGTACTGGGTTGCATCCAACCCAGTTTCAGAACACAAATCTACACCAACTGGACGAAAGCTCATGGGCTTTATTGACGGTTTCCTCAGAGCTACTGGAACAGGACTGGGTCTCTCCAACAGGGTAGATGCACAACAACTATGGAAAAATGAACTAAGGCTGAAGAGAAAGGATGAGGCCCTGTTAAACCAGATGCATGATGGTGACTTTGAAATTGCATACTCCGGTCTTCTGTGGGAAGTGACATTCAATAGCAGCTGTATGCGTTTGTCTCCTTCTTATAGTGTTTCAAAAGTTTTATGTTGTATTGTATGTGTTCATTTGTGAAGTGACAGGATTTTGGGTTTTGTAGCGACATCATCAGACAGGCAAATTGGATGAAGTAGTCCTTAGATCAACCTCCTCCTGGCAGCTGACTTTTATTATCAATAGTCTAAATTCTCAATAAAATTGTAATTATGATAAGTTCCACCAGGAAAAAGCATGGCAGAATATGGCAACAAGTCCAGCTGGGTGTGGTGCTGAATCTACGGTGGCCCATAGGTGTCACACGAACGCAAAATCCACAACAAAACGGCAAAAGCCACAACACAAATGCAAAAGCCACAACATGAATGCAAAAGCCACAACACAAATGCAAAAGCCACAACACAAATGCAAAAGCCACAACACAAATGCAAAAGCCACAACACGAATGCAAAAGCCACAACACGAATGCAAAAGCCACAACACGAATGCAAAAGCCACAACACGAATGCAAAAGCCACAACACAAATGCAAAAGCCACAACACGAATGCAAAAGCCACAACAACACGGCAAAAGCCACAACACAACGGAAGTGACCCACAACAAAACGGAAGTGACCCACAACAAAACGGAAGTGACCCACAACAAAACGGAAGTGGCCCAAAACGGATGTTGACAATGAAAGGGGCGGGGCCGACTAAGCGGACAATTGCCTACACACGTGGACGAGGACAGAGCCTGCCAGTTTGAGAAGTACGTTTATTTATTATTTTATTTAGCGCTAACCCTTTGTTTACCCAGGGTAGGTACGTGAAACGTTGTTCGCTAGGTAACTATGATTACTATCGCTATATGATTGTCACAAATGAGCAATATTGTTCTTTATATTTTTATGTTGGCTAACGTTAGCTAGGCCGTTATGATGCCAGCTGCTATGCAGTAACGTTAGCATTAGCTAGCTAGCTAGATCATTTAGATAACTTTAAGTTATGGGCCACCGTATAGTTACCTAGCGAACAACGTTTCACGTACCTACCCTGGGTAAACAAAGGGTTAGCGCTAAATAAAATAATAAATAAACTTACTTCTCAAACTGGCAGGCTCTGTCCTCGTCCACGTGTGTAGGCAATTGTCCGCTTAGTCGGCCCCGCCCCTTTCATTGTCAACATCCGTTTTGGGCCACTTCCGTTTTGTTGTGGGTCACTTCCGTTTTGTTGTGGGTCACTTCCGTTTTGTTGTGGGTCACTTCCGTTGTGTTGTGGCTTTTGCCGTGTTGTTGTGGCTTTTGCCGTTTTGTTGTGGCTTTTGCCGTTTTGTTGTGGCTTTTGCATTTGTGTTGTGGCTTTTGCATTTGTGTTGTGGCTTTTGCATTCGTGTTGTGGCTTTTGCATTTGTGTTGTGGCTTTTGCATTCGTGTTGTGGCTTGTGTTGTGGCTTTTGCCGTTTTGTTGTGGCTTTTGCCGTGTTGTTGTGGATTTTGCGTTCGTGTGACACCTATGGGCCACCGTATGAATCCCATGACGGGTAAGACTCTCCAAGCCAAAAGAGGGCAACCTAAGACAGGACAGCACCGCCACTGGCACACTTCTTGGGAATGAGGTGTTCATGTTGTTTGTCAGACTTGGGTGAAGTGATGCTTTCTGGCAGATAAGCATCAAAGGGGGGACTGTAAGATTCTAAATCTACGTGACCCACTCAAACACTGACAAATCAACCATGCGGTCAGCCGAATCAACCAACTTATCATAAATACAATGAAAGGTTAAAATATAAGTGTAAGCAGTGACTCTTCGCCACTGATAGGCATAGTATTCAATTATAGAATAGCAGCTGGGAGTGAGTGATCAAGGCCTATTCCAACCAAGGAAATTAGATTAGCAATACAATAGACTGGGTCCTGGTTAGACCACGGGAAGTTGCACCTTCAGACCCCCTACTGAGGAACAGACTGATTGATTTAAGGGAGCCAGACAATGGCTTCCTTAAATCAATCACATCATTTTTTGAATATACATTTCTGTTTCCTGCCTATAGAAAACATATAGAAAAGCCCGAAAATGGTATTTAAAGGGATACATTTCACAGAACAGGATTCAGATTAACTCCGCTGAATCCAGAGTGCATTGCTGTATCTCTGTCAACTGCTGTTACGAAGAATAAACTTTGTCATTTTCAACAAACATCGGAGACGCACTTCCTTTTTCTTACACTACAAAACAAGAATATGGGCCAAAGTAATACCAGCCTCCACTTCATGCATATTCAGGAGAAATGCTTTTACTAATTATAATAATAATCAGATGCAAAACTGCAGACATGTATGTGAGTGAAATGCAATAGGCTTGTGTAATTCAAAATAAATGAAACATTTATATTATGTTCAGAACAAGGAATAATTATTGTGGTTCTCAAAAAGAATGCACTTCCTATTTTGAGCTCAGGTTCACCAAGAATGGGTCTCTGTGCGCGGTGCGTGCGCGCTTTGCGACGTTCAGGCTGCACGCTTAAAGTCGCCCTCTGTGTTCTCCGGGATGTCAAATGGCCTATTCGCATTGGACTAGGGTATTAGGCTACCTGGTGACCTAATATGATTTAGGAATTATCCCCGGAGAGTTATCCCGTGCGAATGCGCCACATGAAACTTTTGGACATGGTCCCCCCCATTTCTGGGCATCAAAACATATTGGACAGTTTAACAATGTAGAATAAAGTAATCATTTTTAATATTTCGTTGCATATCCTTTGCATGCCATGACTTCCTGATATCTGTGACCCAACTCTTGATATCTTATTTTGCTGCCAGAATTACAGTAGATATGGATGGATAACTTGAAGGGTTTCTTCTCATGACTTATTTTTCCAGAGTTCAATAGGAAAATTTGTCAGGAGAAACAACCCTTAAAGTGATCCATCCATATCTACTGCATATCTGGCAGCAGAGTGATGGTTTGAGGCTCGTTTGATACCTCAGACCCTTGATGACTTACAGCCATTTCACCAACCATGTATTCCGTACTGTTCCAGCATACTTTACAGCTAAATCTAGTAAAATAGTGTTCCATACTATTCCTGAAGAAAGAAAAAGCTGGTAGAAAGCAAATAACTTTTAGTGTTAAAGACAAACTGTAGGCCTATGCACTTGATCAGCTAAAATTGGGAAAGCAACAAACGCAATTAGTTTGTGCCGTATGAATGAATCCAATCCACCCTTCATAGTTGGAAAAAAGAAGAAGAGAAACTAAATGACTACCATCTTGAATATAAGAAGAAGCCGGTCTAAAATTGAAAAAGATGAGTCACAGCAGATGAATCACTGGACACAACACTATACCAATGATTTGTGCAAGCATGGACCGCAAATATCGCGTTATAATGGGGATCCACTGCATCCATTTTACTTTAAAAGGCTGCTGAATAATTGAGGTCAAATTGGATAACCATCTGCTTAACTGCCAATTTGGAATCAAGTTTAATTGAATCAACTGCAATTGATTAGGGTGGGTCCTACAGTGTTTTTTTATTATTATGGTTACACTTTTAACAGTGGGTGAAACAAGTTGTGTCCCCGACCACAAGTAGCCTACATGTTGTGATTACAAATTGGAATAAGACCAATCAATGCTGTGTTGGTTATTCTGCATAAAAGCACTACGTACATTAGAGTATTTCCAAATATAATCTTGAAATCATATACTTTGTAATTGTAAAAAACAATATTTAATAAATCACTTCACATACATTGTTACTTCGAAATATATTTCCAAACATATTAAAAGATGCATTTATATGTACTGTACTTTAAAATACTTTCATAGGAAACGATTTTTAAAATAATTGAAATTAAATATTTGTGATTTAAATATGTTAGATTCAAATCCACTCTTGTTTACAGTAACAGGTAAACTCTCAGTTACCAGCCTCCTTTGTATCAAAGCTTTTTGAAGCTGAATAGCATGTCTATTTTTTATATTTTCACTTTAGACGTTTGTTAGAAATAATTCATACATAAAATTAGCAGGTAAATGTTTTTCATGAATCAAGTGATGGTTCAAAGGAAAGTGCATGTACAAAATTCCACAAGATTAAAATATGGATTCCTCTGTTTTTTTATGACTCTTTTTTTATAACTCTTTCCAGAAGGACCACCAAAAATGCTCCATTGCCCAGGGAGAAAAAAGCCAGTAATGCAACTTGGAGTATTGTCTGTATATTTTTCTGCAAGAAAAAAATGATTTTAAAAAACAAAAAAATGTTGTATTCAAACATAAATACATATATGCATTACGGTCTAAGCATCTTTTGAAGTGCTTATTAGCTTACCGCTTTGTCTGAACAGTCATCCTGATCTGTTTAAGCAAAACATATTTATTATTCATTGCTTCCCTTTAATTACTACAAATTTTACTAAAAATGTCCAGATTAGCATGCTTCCTCCACCAGTACATTAAAAGTTATAGTATAAAAACAGGAACTCTTACCTCTCTTTCTCCACCGGGACATTGAAAGTTGTAATATAAAAAACAGAACCTCCCAAGCAACCAAACCTCCCATCAGTTTCTGAAGCATGTGTTGGGGTGAGGTGGCTTCAATGCAACCCAGACCAGTAAACACAGCAGCCACTGAAGAAGAATGAGTAAAGCATAAACACTCATTTACACGCTCCCATTCGCAATTCTGTGGTAGAACACACCCATAAAAAGGGTCAGAGACAATATGCCATGTTTACATTACAGATTACAACGCGCTAAGAAATGGATATGAGCAACCAGGCACAAGTAGTGAAATTTTACAGATAGGAATTTAGGAAATGGATGTAATGGTCAACGAGGTACGGCTTCACAACGCCATATTTCACCATAGTAATACAACGCCATATTTCACCATAGTAATACAACGCCATATTTCACCATAGTAATACAACGCCATATTTCACCATAGTAATACAACGCCATATTTCACCATAGTAATACAACGCCATAGTTCACCATAGTAATACAATGCCATATTTCACCATAGTAAGACAACGCCATATTTCACCATAGTAATACAATGCCATATTTCACCATAGTAAGACAACGCCATATTTCACCATAGTAATACAATGCCATATTTCACCATAGTAATACAATGCCATATTTCACCATAGTAATACAACGCCATAGTTCACCATAGTAATACAATGTCATATTTCACCATAGTAATACAACACCATATTTCACCATAGTAATACAACGCCATATTTCACCATAGTAAGACAACGCCATATTTCACCATAGTAATACAACGCCACTGGAGAGGAGACCAATTTGTAGTGACCTCACATACAAAATTAATTTGTTAGGTATAAGAAAACGAACAGTAGATAATGTAAAGATAAGACAGCATGATGAGAAATGATTAGTAGAAACGTATTAAAGATATTTGGTCTCCCTTCCAGAGTGCTATACATCAGAGGAGGCATTCATTTAAAATCCTCACCCCACGGAAGCCCATAAGGGACAATGATTCCACTGGTGAGGACCTGCATACAGCCTGATACCCTTCTTCCGAGATCCGGCGAGGAAGTGGACAGGTTGCTGCTCAAAGAGCAGCAGGAGCACACCATTGCTCTGCAAAACCTGTCCCACATCCCTGATGAGGTGAAGAAAGTAACCGCGTCCATGTTTGCAGTGAGGCGAAACATCTGAGGGCTGGCCACTGGAATCCAGCAACTAGTCACTGGTGTTGCAGGGCTGACCACGAGTGTGAACTATAGGCTATATCAGTGCAGACAAAATTACCGCCTGCTTTCAGGAGCTATTTTCATGCAAAGAGGAGAGTTGCAACTAATGCACGCTTTAGTAAATTAGATAGAATATTTAAGTTGCCTAATTTACAAAATCTCCAACCTGTTTTAGTGTGTTCACTCCAGGTATACATATATGCATGAACACATTTAACTTTGTATCAAAAGCAAAGTCACAGAGTGACGCAGTCCCCGCAAATGACATTCTAATAGCAATTTTGGCCCATTGTGTCCATTTAGTAAATCCGACGTAGATTGTGACTGCTCAGAAAAGCAGTCACAATCCTTTAGTATTTTGGGGCGGCAGTGTGGTATAATGGTTAAGGAACTGGGTTTGTAACCGAAAGGTTGCAGGTTCGATTCCCAGGTCGGACACTGCCGTTGTACCCTTGAGCAAGGTACTTCACCTGCATTGCTTCAGTATATATCCAGCTGTATCAATGGATACTATGTATAAATGCAAAAAGAAATGCTGTGTAAGTCGCTCTGGATAAGAGCGTCTGCTAAATGCCTATAATGTAATGTAATTTTCATAGTATTTTCACATGTAACCTTCACATTTATCTCATATTTAGCATCATCTGAAATAAGAAATTTTACTAACGAACTCCTTACCTATAAGACACACAATTGCCAAGGCAGTCAGTCTGTGAAACAAATTGAAAATAAATCTCCTAAAAGAGGAAAAAAAACACATATTACAATGCGCAATCAACAGATATCAATTATGTTGGGGTTTAACTTTAAGCTAGGGATTTATAACATGCCAGAGATGGACAGCAATATTACATAAGTGATGGAACAAATCTTTGATATTTAACTAAGTTTAGGTAGAGAGAAAAAAGTTTAGGTTGAAAAATTGTCTCTCTTATAGCAAACCGACATTTATCTGATGTGAAACTACAGTCGATTGCACTATTCACTTACCCAGAAGAACATACAGTGTAGGAGAAACATAAATAAACTCATCTGATTAATATGAACAATATTGCTGGACCGGCGAGTATAGATGCAACATCACTAAAGCACCATTGCAAGTTAACTATGCTAACCAAGAACCAAAATATTAATTATGAATAGCTACATACAGATAACATCCATAAGCCATAAGAAGATAAACGTAAAACCATAAAAATATAACCTAAAACCACAGAAATACCATCGCCTAAATGAGTCCAAAGGTGGATGGGAATACTAGAGGGTGGGGAGGTATGGGGAAATAGAATGCAGTCTGAAGAATCTTCAGTCTGAATTGGCCAACAATTGTGATGTCCTGACCAATATGGGTTCAGTACAGACAGGCCTAATGACTTGGAGAAGCGAAACAAGCAGGAAAGCGATAGCCAGTTGCCTGTAAAGGAGAGAGCTGGCCAGGGTGTAGGGTTCTAACATTGATTGTAGGCATACTGGGCTGTTCCATTCACTGCCCTGAGCAATGCCTGAACAACCCTAACCCTCATTAACTGGAAACGGAAATGCCAAAACCTTAAAATAAACAACAACACAAAACAAAAGCAGAGTAACTGTAGTATACAGCATAAGACACTTAAATTAATATTTAGTCCGTTAACATATAGACCTAGTAAATATAAATGTTAGATCGGGCATGTTTAGTAGATTTTAAAGAGTAATATTTAAGGACACTGGGCCTCATTCACGAAACACGCGTATGATTTGATTGTAAACGGTGCGTAAGAACATTTCAACTAACATTTCGGCATTCATCTTTTTTTTCTGATCTGAATTTGTTCTTTGGGGCAATCAAAATCTATGTGTTTAAATCTACTATTTAGAATGCTTTATTTATGCGTTCAAAAAAGGTGGCGCTAGAGGAGGGGTTAATAACAAAATGCTTATCAATACAATTTTTCTATTTATATTTAAAATCCAGTCTAGTTGGTTAGTTTTAAGAGCAGGTGTGCTAGTTTTAGTTTAGTTTTTTTGAAAACTCTTTCGGAACTGCGCAGATATGTTTGTGGAGAGTGAAGAATGGCTTATGTTTGGACATGACCCTGAAGTCAGCATGCCTTTTATGGAATTTCTACGGTGTTTCCTTATGCTAATCACATGAACAGGCACGCGCATCGAATTAACGAAGAATCGTATTCATAATCTGATACACCTGGGATACACACAAAACCGAAGGCCTGTCCATGCTTCACAAATCCCACGTTGGTTTTTTGCAGGAACGTTTCTTAACGTAGCGTTGCAGTCCAGCCAATGGGCGGCTGCCACCACTCTTTAGCACAGTGGTTAGGGCAACAACCTCTCCCCCTGGAGACCTGTGTTCGAGCCCAGCTAGAACCCTGCCGTTAAATTAAAAAAAATGTAAGTTTTGCGAATGAGGCCCAATGATTGTATTTTATTGTGCAAACATTACATCTTGAAAAGAAGCTAGATTTCATGTTGCCCTGCTGTACTCACAGTTCATGACTCCGTCCGCAGCGGAAAAATGTGACAACAATCTGGATAAAGGTGAGGACTGTCACTGCACAGACCAGCACAGGATGTGCTTCCTGAAAGCATGTGTGCACACGAGTGCATGTTAGACCAAAAGTGAGACAGATGCACTTTTAGAAAAATACTGTATGGGTTTTGTGTAAGCTTAAAGGTGCACTATGCAGGGTTTTTACCTTGAAAATATAAATTTACCATGCTCAGTCATATCTATGATGCACTGGCAATATCTGTCTTTGCGCACATTTGCCAAATCCTTCTGCCTGTATTTATTATTCTAAGATGTGTTTGTGACATTTCTGGGTATGATGCTATTTTCTTGGTGGGGAGGGGTGGGTGTGGCTACAGAGCCTGTGAAGTTTCAGCTGAGTGTTCGTAGCTAGCTACAGGTAGCTACTGCAATGGCGGAGGTGAAGAAGCACAAGTACAGCGAGCAAAGCCAAAAAACAAGCCGATAGGGCGTGTTCAAGAAGCAGAGTCAACCAGGATTTGCTTTTCCTCAATGGCGACGGCTTAAGTTTAGCAAGGGGATGAAAAGTGACATGCAGTTGGCGTGTTTTCTGTTGGACCTATAAGTAACGTTACCTTTAGCTATCCAGCTAGCTATGTTAGATAGCTAGATGGCAGAAGTCAGGTACAGTGAGTGGGCAGGGTTGAGGATGGAGGAGGAGACTTATTTGATTGTAAACACAGGACCACAGCAAGGCTAAAAATCCTGCATAGTGCACCTTTAATATGAAATTGCAATTCACGTTTCATTTAACATTTAGAGGCTTAGTGAAGTGGTTTATGAACAAATAGACAGTACTGCTCTCTGATAAATTGAATTAAGCTTATGGTTTGCAAGTTTAAAAGGCATACTTACTGTTCTCCAGCCTTCTACAAACACAAAAATAAATGCTATGATATTCACAATGGCAAAAAGTGACATCAGGAACACATGAACCTAAGGAAAAAGAAAGACAGAATCTGGCATAAAAACAGCTCTATAGAAATGTAATTTCCATAGACCATACTGGCCATACTGCCAACAGGCTGCAATAGACAACTGATTTAGATTTTATTTCACAATAAAAAATGAATGAAATCTGACAACATAGGGTATATAATCCTTCTCCAATGCCCCTGCTGGTTGATTAGGCACCTGCAAGTCCACCCGTTAAAAGCTGCACATTAAGCTTCTTCCTCTGACTTGTCTGTGCAAGCCTGACTTGCCAGTTGTGGTGTGATAAGTGGCACTTGACTATCACACGCATCAGAGGAGAGCACATGCTTGTCTGCACTGCATGAGCATTCAAAATTGGGGGGAAAGCAAAAAATAAAATAGTATGCAAAGGCTAACATGCAAAACACACAGATGTGTTTACCTCATGGCCCTCTTATGATTTGAAGCGACACACTGGCAAACTAGTTTAACAGATGAACAAAAGCAGAGTAATATTATTTAGAATCAGTATTTGATCAGTAGGATCAGTTTTGGTGGTAAACCATGAAAGACATTTTGAATGGGCCCAAATACAAATTTTCTAACAGAATTTCCTTTTTGTGGCTTGGTGAAATGCACATTTATTTATAGCAGCATACATTGTATAAATCATAATGTAAATTATTTTTCCATTTGGCTTCATCCCATACTGCAGATGTTTCCAAAACGAGTGCATCACTGCTGGGACATTTCACTACTGGGGTCCCAACAACATCTACTGAGGACTCATTAAAACTGCACATGACAAATCAACTAGTCTCTTCATTTTCTCCCTCTCTTAACTTTAATTGCACATACCTGAAACCAATGGCCATTGTGGGAGTAGTATGCCATTTTGGTTAGACAGCCATACATCAGCAGCGTTGCGTGATTCACCAACTCAGTTGTTGTGCTTATCTACAAGGAAGTAAAAGCTCGTCACCATGAATCGACATGCTAGCAGACAACCATAACCATTAATTCGCTCAGCCAACTTTTAGATCCACAGTTACCAATCCATCAGTCCATCAATCCAGTACTTCAGAAAATAAATGTAGCCTTTACAATAATGGTCCACTTTAACTGTGTTCACTTACTGACAAATGTAGTAATCACGTACCTCATAACAATGACGGTTCAGTATCGGAATACTGAAGGTAGTCAAAGAAGCGGTAGATGGAGCGTTTGGCACTGTAGTGCCAATGGCAGTAGGAGAACTGTTAGGCAGGGGCTTTGATGTTGTATAACTAACAGAACTGGTAGGTAAGGGTTTTGATGTTGTATAACTAACAGAACTGGTAGGTAAGGGTTTTGATGTTGTATAACTAACAGAACTGGTAGGTAAGGGTTTTGATGTTGTATAACTAACAGAACTGGTAGGTAAGGGTTTTGATGTTGTATAACTAACAGAAGTGATAGAAGTGGTAAGAGGGGGGGTTGATGTTACAGAGCTGGCAGTCATGGTAGAAGCTGAAGTTGTAGTAATGGTAGTTGGAGAGGTGGGAGTTATAGGATCACCGAGCTCGTCAACCCAGAATATGAACAATTCCTGAACATATGTGGCTCTGAAAAATATTAAAAATCCATTCATATATACATAGATAAACTCAAAACTATTCTTAACCAATATTCATTTTGGTTTTAAGGTAAGTCAATTTAACTTTGGTGTAATAATCATACAATATATGATGTAATAATCATACAACAATGCTGTATTTTTAAAGAAAAGTATGTGAAATTGCACTCATAGATACAAACTACAACCCACAAACAAATGTATTAGATTGTTAAAGAACCTGAATGTATAGATATCATCCCCTGGCCTTTTCCATTTGACTCTGATTTCATGCTTGTCGTCATTCCTAGTGTGGCTTACTGCTGAAGCCTTGGAGGGAGTTAAATTAGAGAGTTAAATTCAGATGGGAAGAGTATCCATTTTATTCTTCCCCATAAGGGGTCTGGAAATATTAACCAATGTCTTTGCAAATATGTTTACATTTATTGTTGAAATCAATAAATAAAAGACAATATTTACTATATTTCCATTGCAATTTAGAAGCCGAGTCCGGATGGAATCAATCAGGGTGAAAGTGCCAACAGGTCTATTCCCTTGACTGTCTTCGGCCTCTAACATAAAACCTCGGAATGGTACAGAATTTGCCGTGAGAATTACTGCAAAAGGAGAAAAAAATGCCTTTACCTAAAAACTAAAACTAATTAACACTCAATGTAATTATTACTCATTTTAAGATGCGTGCAAAAATTACAATGCAAATCTGCACTAGGGCATGCAATACTCAATAATGATATTAAGTATTAAGTAACTGTAAAATAAATATAAGAAGGTTTACCATAGTAAGGTTCAGTATTAGACAGTTTACCAGAACATTATTGGAATATCAACGGAGATTGCTAGCAATGTTCTGTCTCATGTTGCAGAAACACAGTAAACAATAAACAGAAGTAAAAAATTGGAAACCCATGAATAGGCCTATATACAAACCCAGTTTGTATAGTGCAAAACTATACAGCCTATTCATTAAAATACATTATTGATACTTCTTCCTTTCAGCACATATTCTTCATACAGTAAACTCAAAACATACTAGTGTTTTATTGTGTCAGTTGTAGGCCCTATTGTGTTATTAATATTGGTCAAGCAGAAATCATATAATGTCAGACAGTAATCTTCTACAGCTGGTAAGTCATATAAATATAGAAATGTCATGAGCTCGCTAAATTTTTGTCTAATTTAACACACAACAGGCCTAGAAACTGATCATTCACTCATGCAAATGTTTTACATCAACATCACATAGCATTAATGCATCCACACGGTTATTTGCTGCTGTTAAAACGAATAGAAATTTTTATTTACCAATGATTTCATCCAGGCTAGATGAACTGGTGTTTGTAGGATCGATTTGGTAGGGCTTGGGCGTGTTTTGCGGGGTTGCAGCACCATGCTGGGGAGTCATAGATTCACAGGCAGATGTAACTTTCCCATTTGAATAAGATAAGACAACTTGAAGGCTATTTGCCCCAACCAGAATGAGGAATAACGGTTTTATTTTGCACATCTGTAAAACATATAGTAAAACATAAGTTGGCAGAAGTTACCGACTTAGTTTATGTGGAGGTTTTAAACAATAACGCATACAAGCTATTTTAGGTAACGCCTCAAACTAACTGTAGAGATTGAACTTGTTATACAATTTATACAGAGGATCTTATTGGTTTTTATAATATTTAACCACAGCCGTGAACATTATTTTCTTCAAACCACTCCGTGGAATATTATGTGTTTGTTTGTGCGTGTGTTTGACGTGTAGGCTTAGCGTTTATTTATTTATTTACTTTACAAAATGCGACATCAACTGCAATCTGCATTATTTATCGGGTTAATTGAAATGTATCTCATACAGAACATACAGTGATCGAGGCCAAAATTTACATTGCGGGCTTCCAGTCACAATGAAAAAAGACGTTCCATGCCATGAATCTGTAACACAACATCCTCAAAACCTTTTTTAACGCATTGATTCGGCTAAACCAAGACGACCGTAACCTTGTACATTTTAAAGGAACAAAATATGCGAATTCAATATTCTAACCGAATGTAGGCTAAATAAGTAACCTTTTCATACTGAACGAGGGATAGCATACGTAATAGTTACTTACTTCTCAGAGCAAAGTGCAGTGCCACTCGTTTTATGTCCCGCCTTCACAGTAATATGCCACAACTAAATATCTAACCAGCACAGATGACTAGCATACAGAAGAATTTGTTATCAGTGATATAATTAGCTTCCTTCATCTGCTGAGGTCAGTGAACACCTTAGTCATACATACGAACGCAGTCACACAATCTGAATAAACACAAACATCTTTTCAAAAGGTGTTCATTTGATTTCTTAGTAGGCCTACTTCTAATTTATAAAAATGCGGTAGCTAGTGCTTGGAGGATAATCAGCATAATTCTCGTGCAGAAACGAGGGCCGTGTCCGAATCAGCACTCATCCACACTGTTGAGTATCCTTGGTGAGTAGATAGGGCGACAAAGTCGTAGAGTACGCAAAACAATTCACCATTTATTTGCCCCTCGGGGATAATAAAGATAACCTTGAACCTTAAACAATGCTTAGGCTACTGGACAGTTGCCCTCAAGACGTTTCCCCAAGTCTAAATTCACGAGTCATTGCCTCACTCCCAATGACATCCTGCAGTGTGGAGAAACAGTTTTCTACCACAAACAGAATTAAAACTCGTGTCCGATCATCAATGAATAGCGCGGCTCAATAACTTGACTTGGCACCTCCTCCGCAACAAGGCAGCTAAGGCAGAATTATAGCTAAGCTACATTTTTCATGCCCGCCGTGGCAATGTTACTATAATGTTGTCACTAAAGGTGCTGCCTTAGAAGTTAACAGGTTGTTAATATCACTTATAGATTGTAATGTGTTGTAAGTAAATAAATAAAGTTTTACAAAAATTGTTGGCCTTAAAATTGTATAGGTAGCTGATGTGTTTCTGCCTGTGCCAGGGCTTGCTATATTGATGCTTGATCATATGGGATTTTAAGTGTGATGGTCTTGTTTTTCCCTAGACTTTGTTGTGTAGGCCTACAAATCAGCCATCCGATTTTAATTAAGTTATTTTCTCTTAATTCGGGATAATAAGCTGTGCCTGTCACCAGCGGACGCACGCTATAGGGAAGGGCGTTGCATTTTTGGTTTGGGTTTATGTTACGCATGTGTTCTCCTTGTTGTGTACTTAGTCTGGCTGTAGCTAATACTGATTTTAAAAATGGAGAAAAATGTATTCACGTATTTAGTCGTTGCTGTTAGAAATACAGTAATGTCATAGGATAGCTCCAAGTAGTGCTGGAGTGGGGCGTAGAGCGTGTGGGAAAATGCGTCCCATCGTTTCGAAAAAAAACCTAGTCGGCCTAACCACTTTTTCACCGGCCTGCCCAAAAAATTATTTCTGGCTACGGTCACAAAAATGAAAAGTCGCAAAGCACGCACTTATTTTAAAAAGTAAAAAATGATGAAAATGATTTCTATTTAAAATATGTTTATTTAGGTTAAAAATATATTTTGGGCTAGTTTTGAGTTGCCATTTGGCTGGAAAATCTCTGGCAACCATGCGTTCACCCTTGCGCTGCCGTGTCATGCGTTGTTTTTGTTGTATTCGAAGAAAAACGTCAGCGAAGCTGCGCCTCATTTAAAAAAAAACGAAGCTACGTCATATTTATGTGACCAAAATGTTCGTATACTTCTTGAAAAGTGCTCCCGAATGTACTGAGCGAAACCCCGAAGGTAAGTGTGTCATCCGGGTGTTTCAAGTATACTGCAATTTGAAAAATTTCACCAATCTACTCACCAAGGCTACTCAATAGTGTGGAAGAGTGCTGATTCGGACACGGCCCTGGTCCTACTCACAGAATATCGAAAAAAACTCAAACAGAAGAGCCAAATAATAATAATTGATATAGCTGCTCAATCCATAATTAAACAATTTAAACGTATTACTAAAAGACTTAAAACTATTTTCTTTAGTGACTTTTTCATATTATTATTTAAAACACTTAAATGTTTATGAACACTTGTGTAGACCAGTGGTTCTCAAACTCGGTCCTGGGGCACCACTGTGTTTTCTGGTTTTCGTTCCAACCACAATGGCAAGATTCCAAATTTTAACAAGCTGTTAACTTTTCTTGATTAGGTGCTTTTCATGTTTTACCCTCATAAGCCACATTATGTCAGAAATGTCATGAAGAACAAACGTCCCATGTTCACATTGTGCGTTTTGTGCTATATTGCAAAGAATTGCATAAAAAGAAGTTTAAAAAAATGAATGGATCAAATTAAAGACTTAAGTAAACCAATAGGTTCATAATTGGTTCAAGTGTGGACACAAGGCAAGTAAAATGAACCATTTGGTAGATAATGAAGAATTCAAAGACAAAGCAGATGAGAACGAGCCAAACCTGCATTGTATTAATAAGTTTAGGGGGAAAAAAACAATGAAAAACTTGAACACTTGTTCAAGAACCTAATTAGGAGCCTAATGATTCATCTGTCTTTAATTTGATAGGTTTATACCTCATGTTATGGACTTGTTTGCAGACTCATGCGATAAACTGATGCAGCATGAGCCTGTGTTCATGATGAGTGCATTTACTACCTAAGACCAGGGGCACTCTTTATAGCAGTGGTACCAATCATGTGCCGTTGAGGGCCGAGAGTATTCAGGTTTTCATACCTACCAATCACTACACCTGCTGATTTCACTAATTAGTTCCCTCCTCTTTGGTTGAAGGTGTCTTAATTAGTGAAATAAGCAGATGTAGTGATTGGTTGGAATGAACACCATGCACATGATTGTGCACCACTACTTTATAGTGTTGCTGAATTAGAGGTATCCTGGGTGTGTCCCAATATTCTTCACTCCCCACCTCCTTTCCTCCACTCCCCCACTACCACTCCTCTCCTACCCGGAAGTATGCGAAACTGCCTGAACATTTTGAGTACAAGTATTTGCATGTACAGTATACAATGTACCTGACATTGCGGTTTGCATCAAGACATTAATTAATATGTAACCATTAATATGTAATTAAGATGTAATCAGCAACATTAGATTCAATCACAAAGATCCATTTCCGGGGCAAGGAGGAGTAGAGGTGGTAGTGGAGGAAGGAAGGGTGCATCTTTCGAGTATTGGGACGCACCCCCTGTCAAAAGATTAAGCAGACAAATGAAACAGGAAGCAGTAATGCAATGGGAATGTTTATTAAAAGTTTTTTTTAAATTTTCTATTCATGAAGAATACAATTAAGTATAAAAAAAATGAAGTATAAAAAAATCTGAATTTAGCATAGGTATATCTGAGCCTCTAAATCTTTGGAATCACACAATAATGTATCCCTAATATAATGTCTGATGGTAGTCAGAAAGGACTAGGAAAACACTGGAAAAATTTATTGTGTATGTCATATTCTGCTTGTACGTTAATGCAAGAACTGATATCCTGTTTAGGTTTTCAGACTCATTGTACTGCACTATTTGTTTGATCTTTAATTATTTCCATCATCATCATTTCATTATTTATAATTATAAACCATGCAATATTCTTTATGTTTTTAACAATACTTAAGAAAGGAAACAATCTTCCTCATCATCCACTGAAAAAGCAAAAACAACAGTTACAGCAGCAGAAGCATCAATAGCATCAATAACTCAGTAGTAGCTTTATACATAATTTCACTCAACAAGTAATATGAGTATAATCACAAGTACATGAAACAAGCATATGTACAGAGGCAACCAATAGCATAGAGGTTCTTTATCGACTACAATTAAGTGAAGGCTTGGCAGAATATATACAGCGCAGGGAGTAATAAGGAAATATCAGACACATACAGCATGTGTCTGCAATATAAATACAAAGTTTGTGACAAAATAAAACTACTAGGAGCTAAAGTAAATCGGTTTTATGACTTGGATGTTATCACTGAGTTGCATAATGACACTAGGCGAGGGAAGTCATTCTGAGCATATTACGCACATTGCATTACAGTTACCGTAAGAGGAAATTAATATGTTTATCCTACGTACAGGCTAAGGATTTTGGAGTCATTTCCTCTTGGCTTCATTAGTATCGCACACCTATAATTCAAACAAACCTATATGACAATAAAAGTTATCAGATATATGTCGTGGCTGGTGTTTACAAAGCAATGCATTTGCCAATTATATAGTTCACGGTCCATCCGCCATGAGTCATTATGACATTCCAATACCAATAAGAATGGCCACCAAAAATGAGAGATTTCCAAGAAGAAACAGGATCAGAAGCATCACTCCCTTCATCTGTGAAAAAGAAAATATCCTAAATATGGACATAATACTGAATTGGTAATAAATTATTACATTTTGCAAATAAAAGATGTGTAAACTCCTTTCATTACAATATGAATCCATACAAATATGAGATAGAGCTATAAGGCATCTTTAAATATAGTGCCCTCCAGAATTATTGGCACCTCAATTAATATGAACAAAAAAGCAGGATAGAATTCACTTTATTACTTATTAAATGTTGTTTATTATGCTTGGCAATATAAGTCAAATACAGTATATAATAAAACTATTATTATTATCTTTTATTCTAAAGAGCCATATCTGGCAGCAGAGTGATGGTTTGAGGTTTGTTTGATACCTCAGACCATTAATGACTCATAGCAATTTCGCCAACCATGTATTTCCTACTTTTCCAGCATAATTTACAGCTAAATCTAGTCCCACCCCCCAATTCCCATAGAGATCCATTCAAATGCAGAGACGTTATAGTATCGCTTGTAGGAGTACCAGAAAATAAGATATCAAGAGTCTTTTGATATTGTTGGGTCACAGACATCTGGAAGTCATGGCATGCAAAGGATATGCAACAAAATATAAAAAAATATTACTTTATTCTACATTATGTTAAACTGTCCAATATTTTTGATTCCTGGAAATGGGGGGGACTATGTACAAAAGGTTCTATAATTTCTAAACGGTTCATGAAAATACTCTCAAATTAAAGTCGACAGTCTGCACGTCAACCTCATTGTATCATTGTCTCATTATATCCTTTCAAACTCAAAGTGCTAGAGTACAAAACCAAAATAACAAAAGATGTGTCACTGTCCAATGAATTATGGTGCTCACTGTACATTTATTTGTATGTATTTTGTGATTTAGATTTTTGTTGTCTTGTCTATTGTTTTGTACTAAACATTGTTTGAATTATTATAAATTTTTTTAAAGCTTTTTCCGTTTCTTGGCCTATGGGTTTTGTTTGTTACGTCCAAAAACTTACTCCCCCCTCCCCTCCCAAGTCAATACAACGCAGGTGAATTTTAAACGTAACAATGGCAACGTATTTATTAGTTCATAAGAATTTGTATGGGTCGCAATATAATTGTGAAACATGTTTTTGAGAAAAATACTTATTTCCTAAAGATTATTATTTTTTGAACGATTTTACATCAATGGTTAGACTCATTTTGAGTGCAAGTTCAACCAGATAAACAACAATGGCATTTTCTTTTCAAATACTTTTTTTGCTCATCTTTATCAAGTGTGCCAACAACAGGACACTGCATAATTCACTAGTCCATGGAACCTATAAGCAATTCATTCAGCTAACAATGTATATTTTCAGCTTACCCATTGTGGAGCCCTCTCTGCATCTAGAAAAATAACCCAAACCGGTTACAATTATTGCCTGATCGTTTCATGATAACATGACTTGCTAATCAAACAACCTAATGCACTGACTTGCATAGCTTATACAGTATATATATATTGAGAGAGAGAAAGAGAGGCCTGTCCAGCTGTTATCTCTATCAATTTGGGAGAGTGCAGACTGGAATTTGTGCCCTTCAAAGCATTAGCTGCTAGCTAATCAATTTTTGCTCTAAAAAGTAGTCTAAGCAGTCCTTATTTTGTTCTCAATTGGCACAGGCAGACTAGGCACCCAATAAATCCCATGATTCATTACATTACATTATTTCATTACAGGCATTTAGCAGACGCTCTTATCCAGAGCGACGTACACAACTTCATATTACATTTATCCATTCATACAGCTGGATATATACTGAAGCAACTGAGGTTAAGTATCTTGCTCAAGGGTACAACGGCAGTGTCCTACCTGGGAATCGAACCTGCAACCTTTCGGTTACAAGTCCAGTTACTTAACCATTATACTACACTCACACTTGTGTGATGACAAAGGGTAAGCTTGGTCAGCGCTGACACAATCAGAATTGTAGAAAATAATTTAAAGACTGTCTGGAGGGTCACTGCACCAATGGCATGGTCATCTGGGACGCTATGGATACAGTATTGTTGTTATATAAAGGCCATAAGGTCAAGAAATCTATATAAAAAATACATTGTCCAGTTAATATGTAGAGGACTATACCACTGATGTTATCTTTTTGCTGTAGTACAAACACATTAATGCATAGCTTACCATTGTGACTCTGCCTGAACGTGAAATGTTGGATTACATATTGTAAGCCCTCCCAGCCAACAAAACCCCCCATCACCTTCTGCATCCACATGCCCTGTGTGCTGTCAATGCGTGACAGGCCAGTGAATATTGCAGCCACTGAAAAAGGAGGAAGAAACAAGTCTTCTAGTTACCTAAATATGCCTTCACTTGAAACCATGTGATCTTCAAATGGAAAATTACTTTCTGTCTGATGACATGCCATGTTTCCCTATAAATTCTACACTAGAAAAATGCTCAACTATTGTATGCAAATGCAAATATAAACCTCAGCATATAAAAATGCTGTAGGAGCCGAGGAATCATGGCATAATTATTATACCAATAAAGTAAAGACGATATAAGATATGAGACACAGATATACATTTAACATACACTGCTCAAAAAAATTAAGGGAACACTTAATCGTCACAGTATAACACCAAGTCAATTAAACCAAACCGGTCATGCTGGATGATGTTGCAGGCAGCATAACATTCGCCACGGCGTCTCCAGACTCTTTCACGTCTGTCACATGTGCTCAGTGTGAACCTGCTCTCATCTGTGAAGATGGCCAATGGCGAATCTGCCAATTCTGGTGTTCTCTGGCAAATGCCAATCGAGTTGCACAGTGCTGGGCTGTGAGCGCAGTTCCCACTACTGGACGTCAGGCCCTCATGCCACCCTCATGACGTCTGTTTCTGATAGTTTGGTCAGAAACATGCACACGAGTAGCCCGCTGGAGGTCATTTTGTAGGGCTCTGGCAGTGCTCCTCCTGTTCCTCCTTGCACAAAGGAGCAGATACCGGTCCTGCCGCTGGGTTGTTGCCCTTCTACAGCCCTGTCCAGCTCTCCTCATGTAATGGCCCGTCTCCCGGTATCTCCTCCACGCTCTTGAGACAGTGCTGGGAGACACAGCAAACCTTGCGACGGCACGTATAGATGTGCCATCCTGGAGGAGCTGGACTACCTGTGCAACCTGAATGGGCTGCAGGTACCGCCTCATGCTACCAGTAGTGACAAGGGCACTAGCAAAATGCAAAACTAGAGAAAAATCTGTCAGGAAGGATAAGAAGAGAGAAATGGTCTGTGGCCACCACCTGCAAAACCATTTAGCTTCCAGGGGTTGTCTTGCTGTTGCCTCTCCTGTCCTTCTGTTGACACTTTCATTTGCACCAAAGCAGGTGAAATTGATTCACAATCGTTTACGCTTCCGAACTGGACAGATCGATATCCCAGAAGTTTAATTGACTTGATGTTATACTGTGTTCCCTTTATTTCTTTGAGCAGTGTATATAGACATTTCACTCTGAAAATACTGTTTGGAATTGAGTAGTTAAACTAAGTATTTAGAAATTTTCTGCTTGGCATTCTGTGACAAACTAATGCAGTTAATGATTTTACTGAAATCACAATTATGTCCATTATCAACATAAAAACTAGATGAAGTGTACATTGCCTTACCTGCTAGGGTTTTAATTGCCACAGCGTTAAACATGTGTGCCCATTTGAAAATGTACCTCCTATGGGGAAAAAACATAACTTGTATCAAATATTTTTAGTTTGTGTACTTGTTATCTACTTAATACTTATTATTAGAGGTCAACTAACCTTTCATGATCCGGACCACAACGAAACACAGCGGCAAGGGGTTGGATGAAAGCCAGAATCATTACTAAACAGCCTAGAACTGGATGTGCACCCTGCAAACACATACACCTTTCTTATGAAATTTCACTGCATCGACAGTGTGCCGAGTACACCAGCATTCTAATTTTAAAGTCATTAAAAAAAATTCAATACCAAAAATTTTAGCTAAAAGTAGATTAGGTTTAATTGATATGCACCTTAATGTAAGGCCAATCCTTTATAGCTAATACCAAAAATTGTTATTAAACAGATATTCACTGCAATGTTTTCCATGGATATTTTTCAAACAATGTTTTATTTCGCTCTTCATTTATAATATAATATGAGCACCATAATTCATTGGACAGTGACACATGTTTTGTTATTTTAGTTCTGTACTCTAGGACATTGAGTTTGAAAGGATACAATGACAATGAGGTTGAAGTGCAGACTGTCAGCTTATTTTTTATTATGTCTTATTTTCTGCTACTCTTACAAGCGATACTATAACTTCTCTGCATTTGAATGGATCTCTATGGGAATTGGGGGGTGGGACTAGATTTAGCTGTACATTATGCTGGAACAGTATGGAATACATGGTTGGCGAAATGGCTGTAAGTCATCAAGGGTAAGAGGTATCAAACAAGCCTCAAACCATCACTCTGCTGTCAGAAATACAGTAGATATGGATGGATAACTTGAAGAGTTGTTTCTCCAGACTAATTTTCCTATTGAACTCCATGGAAAAATAAGTCAGGAGAAGAAACCCTTAAAGGGTAACTACATTCTAGATCACATTTGTTTTGCCTACTTGTGTTTGTATGCCTACTTTATAATTAAACTTATTCATCCATTCCGTTATTTCAACAATTCTGAAATAATATCAGAAGAAACTGGTAGAAAAGCATCTTGGTGCTGCCCTCTAATGGTTGAAATTTTCAAGTGTTTTCATGTTTCACTACCCAATCGTGATGTCAGAGCACCTCTTTGGCGGTACCTCTACATCACATGGATAATTGTTGCCTCCCAGAATGGAAATAGCTGGCACCTGATTGGTTAGACGCACTACGGTTCTTTGGTTTCGGCTCCACATTTTAAAACCGGAACAACGTGGCAGCCTGTTCATAAACTCTCTTACTCCACCTAAACAGTCTACTAAAATACATTTCTGAAAATATGCAGTTGCTGATTCTTGATTCATATTTGATCTGCAATGTCGAGTTTGACAGCTTTGATCCGAGTTTGTACATTGTACGTTCATTTATGCAAATGATGATGGACACACCTCCTCCGCCCCCCACCCCTCTCTCTCGCTCTCCCCATGAAGTATTGTGTAGTAGGAATAGACAGGCTAATACAGTGGGTGCACTTACTCTTTAAAGTGATCCATCCACTTCTACTGCATATCTGGTTTGAGGCTTGTTTGATACCTCAGACCCTTGATAATTTACAGCCATTTAGCCAACCATGTGTTCCATACTGTTCCAGCTTAATTTACAGCTTAATCTAGCCCCCCTAGGGTATGGTTTTGCTTGTTAGAGTACCGAAAAAAAAGATATTTTGATGTTGTTGGGTCACAGACATGAGGAAGTCATTGCATGCGAATGATAAGCAACCAAATATTAAATATGATGACTTTATTTAAGTTTATGTTAATTTGTCCAATTACCTTTGGTCCCCTAATGTATAACAAGGGCTACAATTGCTACACGGTTCACCCGATATGGATGTAAAAACCCTCAAATTAAAGATGAAAATCTGAACATTAACCTCATATTCCTCAATGCCCTGTAAAGCCCTGTAATTTTTTCATGCCCTGAGCATACCATTTCTGAGCATCTCAAAAAATATTTTACACCCCAAATTTCCTAACACATTTTTTTAAATAGATTTGAGCTTGCTCTTTAATTGGTGCTGTTATCGGATCTTGTACTGTAAGCTACGAAGCTCTGCAGTAATATCTTTGCATGTCATTATGAATAAGATTTCAAAGACTTACTCCACTCCAGCCCTGTCTGTATGAGAATATCAAGATAAAAGCGATGGTGGTCGCAGTGACAGAGAGTGACATGAGGAACACATGGGCCTGAGGAAGACAAAACACAGAGAACGATGAGAAATGCAGAAGGTGAGAAAAGAGTATGAAAGTGTTTTCACTACTGGCTAGACAGGAACCTCATGAGTGTGCAGGAGGATGAAGACGAGAATATTCAATCAAACCACAAAGAATAAAATGGGTTTAGCTAGAAGAGGCTGTGAGCTAGCATTTAAATCTTTTTTAAAAATCAAATTTTTTTTTTTGGTTTGCAAATAGGCAGTAATGTCAGTTATTTTTATGGGCCCTGCAAGTGAAACCTACCAAAAACCAAAGGTCTTTACTAAAGTAGGTAGTCCCTTTAGCCACCGACTTCAGATACCTGGCAATGAGCATGCCCAGGCTTCCTGTAGTCATCCAGGCTATAAGCATCAGAGCCCCTGTCAAAGAAAGCACTGGTGAATTCTAAGAGGAGGGAATCTGTTTGAGAGCGGTTCTTTTATTGTGACCTGCATGGACTGGTAAAGGCTGCGTGGCAATGTTGACGAAGCATGGTAAATAAAGCGTAACAGCTGCTTGTGAACTGGAAGGGAAGATCTCAGAAATCAGGAGCCTCCACCCATATCTTGCACAACTTCTCAAGCTTCTCAATGACACAATCATTCTTTGGGTCACAGAGCAGACATGTAAACAGCTTCTCAATGACACAATCATTCTTTGGGTCACAGAGCAGACATGTAAACAGATGTCACTGAACTGTAATGTTGACAAAGTAATAAAAACACATTGTGATATATTTCTTAAACACTACAAACTGGGCCTATATTCTTCTCTTTTTACATTTTTATAATTGATGGCTTCATCCTTGCTTATAGTTATACACACGTACGTACCATAATTTCACTTGTATGGAGCTTAATGTGGTTGTGATGTTTTACATCCCATCAGGCATCTCATTCTACTATTGGAAATGTATGCTTCGTGACAGGAACAGTTAACTTTATTATTACATCCTTTATAAGACTTAAATAACAATTTAAAACAACTGCACTTACCATGTGCTTTAACAATGTGTGGGAGATTCGAGGAGACTGGTTGAGGATTTAAAAGATCTACTTTCATTTCACTGATAAATGTACCAATGTGGAATTGAATTATACCTATCAAAAGCAAAGGAATGAGATAATCATCAGTAAAGGACAAAACAATTTCAATTGGTCACTCATAAAAATGGCATTTCAAAATGTACACTTCAGTTTTATCCTTCAGGTTTGTAGTATTTCTGCAACATAAATATTATTAAGCCAAATGGTTGCATAAATCAGGACGTGTGAGATATTTTAAATACTTTAGCATCTTCCATGCATACTGCATACTGTGGACCTGCATACTGTACCATTATTACTTGGTCCATAAGCAAACGTGAGGTAGTAAGTGGGGCTCAATGAACTTCGCTGAGTTGTGATGGGGTTTCGAGAAGTGAAAGAACAGCTAATCAATCCACTGAGGAAAGAGGTCTGAATGTCAGAAACATTTCCCTGTTAAGAATAAAAAACATGCATTAGTCTTTCAGTGTGCTTCGAAATATTGATTTTGTCCAATATGAGCATCGCATATAAAAATGCTGTGAATTTAGAACATAACAATTCAAATCTAATATATACACTGTTTTATAGACAAACTGTCTGAATATAAATAACCTTAAAATGGGAAAACAGACATACTGTACCAGGCTTAATATTTCTGGGGCACGTCTTCCTGTGGAATATGCACGTTGCACTTGAACAGTATTGTTACTGTTTAGACCACAGATATAAATATCATCATTTCCCTGAAAACAGAATGACAGAAAAAATAATATTTTGAGAGAAAAAAAATTAATCCTTGAAGACTACTATCCACAATGTAGACATTGTGCTATAGCAGTACAGAGGATGAACAGGATGCAGTGACATTTTGGAAAAAGTACTGTCACACAGGAAATTATTTTATCATTATAAAATGCCTCCATCAGATCAGATTTAATAAAAAGCCCAGCACTTTAATAAACACTGAATCTTTTGAAAAAGGGGAAAGACTTCAGACATATTTTCATCACGCTCAAAAGGAGAATAAGGTGGAATTGAATTGAGGTGTTAAATGTTTGGAATACAAAACACATTTCCAGTAAGTTTTTCGGTAGAACAAAGGGGTATACATGAAAATGAATTAAACTTACAATTACAATTGCAATTACATTTAAAAATAGTTTACACATAATGGCAATGGATAGGACAGATTGCTAGGTCAGTAGAATGTAGTTGTTGAGACCAGGACTGACAGTTGGTCTTTATGAAGTAGGCAAAGTGATGAGGCGGGGCTGAATGGCCTGTTCTCATCGTCAAACATTCGTTATGTTCTTAAAAAAGGAATACTCGAGTATTTCACTCACGTTCAGTGACATCACGTATTTATCATTATTAATTATGTTTATGAGTCGATAAGTATGACCATTAAGCTTTCACATTAGCTTTTACATTCTCCTCACGAGACGTATCTAAACACTAGACCCTAAACTACATTTATTCTGCAATAGATTTAATTATTTGCATAATGCTCAGAAAAGCACAAAGAAGTGCGCGTGAACTAAAAGAGCGATCGATGTCAGAGATGGTGATTCATTAAAGAGGGATCGTTACCATCTGTCGATCATCTGAAAAGCCAGTAGCGACGTAGCCGTCTGTGGGGCCGGACAGTTCAAACTGAATGGCCAAATCCGTAGGTGATGTTGTTAGAGCCACAGAGTAACACTGTGCGTCCGTAGCAGGGTCACAGCCGCTGGGACGACTCAGGCAGACTTTAGTGCTCCCACAGCCGGCCCTGAATGTGTCCCCCTATTTAACAGATATACAAGAAGGTTCTGATCCTGCCTAATTAAACACAAACTAAAGAAAAAAGCAGTACATTTACACACAGAAAAGTAGCATAACTTCTGAGCCAATATGCTGTATTTCGTCTGGTAAAACAGCTTAAGCGGTATCGTATGAATGTGTCCGCTCTATGGGAACGGGTGACACGAACAACAGGTCTTGATACAAAATAGCAACATTGATGCCAAATAAGATACAACTGAAAAAAGATATGTATTGGAAAATAAAAGTTTTAATACTCGCACATGCTTTGTCAAATTCAAATCTATCTGTTTCATAACAATAAAAACCTGCCTGTGCTGAAATTCAACCCACAGATGCACAATATAGCTACAGTGCCCACCAGCATTATTAGTAACCACAATTAATATGAGCAAAATGTGCAGGATCAAATTCAGTTTATTATCAAATGACTTCTATGATCAGGAACATTTTAAATTGTATAGTTTAATTGTGAAACCATTGATCAGAGAAAAAACTAATTTTTAATGAAAAATTATCTTTAGTTTGAAGAAGGTGTGATTATTGACATCCCGACTCATTTTCCTATTGAACTCTATGGAAAAATGAGTCAGTAGAAACAACCCTTCAAGTCATCCATCCATATCTGCTGCATACTTGAATAGTTTGAGGCTTGTTTGATACCGCAGACCCTTGATGAATTACAGCCATTTAGCCAACCATGTATTCCATACTGTTCCAATGTAATTTACAGCTTAATCTAGTCCCACCCCCCAATTCCCATAGAGATCCATTCAAATGCAGAGAGGTTATACTATCGCATGTAAGAGTACCTGAAAATAAGATATCAAGAGTCTTTTGATATCATTTTATATATGATAGCATCACCCGTTTACTTGTGGAATGTCCCAACTTTATTGGAATGTGTTGCAGGCATCATTCAGAATTAGCATATATTTACAAAAATCAATAAAACTGATAAGGTAAAACATTAAATATCTTTTCTTTGTACTGTTTTCAATTAAATATATGTAAAATAGAATTTACAAATCACTGCTTTCTGCTTTTATGTGCATTTTACATACTGTCCCAACATTTTTGAAAATGCAGTTTGTATATACGTACATAGATAGAGTAAATAGCTGTCAAAAGGAAAATTCCATTCAAATCATTTAAATTTAATATAAAGATAAAGCTAAAATATCAGTCATTAATGAGACGATTCACAGTGTTTTATGATTTCCCACGGTTTTGAATGTTTACTCACAGAATTTAATGGTCTGTCTGTGGTGGTGTCGACAACAGCAGTGGTATTAGAACCAGGCTGTCCACTGTAAATCACTCTTGAACCTTTAACTTGAAGCCAATAGTTAGCAAAGCTTTCAACAAATGTCGCCCTGTGAAAAGACATTAACATCAATTAAGCAAGAACCTACTGACAACCTAATCTACATAAGCATATAAACATTTCCTGAAGCAATGTGCCACCAGCAACGTCACCAGGATAATAAAAACAAAATGCATTTAATTTTGTCTTTAAAAAAATGTTAACATCCAAGAAAATAATAACAACCGAAGATATATTTATATGTACACGGCAAAATATTATTTTAAAGAAAAGGCGACACTATCAGCCATTACACAGTTAATCAAATGATAAATTAAATGCATCCATGCAAATGTGCAAGTGACACAGTTCATTTTGATTGTTGCTTTTGTTAAGCAAATATATATGTTTCCCTGTTATATCTTTCTGGGGACCTTTTGTTTCACTGAAAATATAATATCGTTTTTAAAATGGGTGTGATCTGGTTTTACGTAGTGAAGTTAATCATTTTGAAGGTCCTGAGCAGAGCTTTGAAAATACAATTCAATTGCTTGAGAGGCTGAGGAGTCTTCAGCAGGGAAATCAATCTGGAAATGCGGTTACCTGAATTCAACGTCTTTGAGAGGTCCCGACGTTGGGGCTCTCCACAATGCCTGGATGCCAGTTTTATCTGCATTTGATCTATGAGTGACTGCTGAGTTCTGGAATGAAAGCAGAGTATAAGCACAGACAGGATTTCATTTACATATGATGTTTTAAACTGAAATTTAGTACGCAGGAAGGTGCACCTGGATTTCCCCTATGACTGGAATGCCAACTTCTATCCATCCCTGTATACTCATTCTGACCAATCATTGTGTTCTCTAATATCAACGCCACTTACAGGTGTTTGTATGAAGCATCCGATGGTACGCATGTCTGTGTGAATGGCATACATGAACCCTTCACTGTTACTCACACAATTGATTTAGAGAGTCGTGTAGTGTTGTATGTTTGAACTTAAATTCAGTTTAATATGTTTAACTCTCCACTCCAGCTTGGTGCCTGGCAGGAGAGGTGCTGGACTGTGGTGTGAGATGGTGTCGGTGAACAACACATTCCTTCAGACACAGGTGCAGGTAAAAGAGAGAGTGAAGTTACCAACCATCTTCCTCACACAGACATGGACACACACACACACACACACACACACACACACACACACACACAGTTACATATTCACTTTGTTAATCATTCATCACTCACTTTATTAATATACAACATCTGATTGCTAACTTTTTTTATTGCACTAATTTAGTTGTTTTTTTCAGTTCTATGGAAATGCCCTCCCTTCTTCCTCTCTCCCTTCTCATTATTTTCCATTGCTCATTAAAAGGGCCTTGTGCCCAGGTTGTTCCTTTCTCCTATATTCCACCCATCCAGGCCATGAATGGGAAGGAGAAGGAAATACAAGAGATTAGAGATTCAGATGGCTGGTGAAGAGGACAAACAATTATTTTTAGCACCTAATATGATGTCTTTTTACATATAAAAATCTAAACAAAGGACTAGGCATAATTACCTAGCAAAGTAGCATGTAACCAATCGTTATCCTTACCAACCAGAGTAATAAAATAAAAATATTATCAGGTTTAGATATTGTTTGTATAAAAACTTGCATCCGGAGCAGAACTATGAAACTTTGTTCAGTTGCTGTCTTCCTCCAAGCTTATATTATATTGCCTGAGAAGTGCATTCTTGACTCTGCTTAGTGCTTTCCCTGGGCCGCTGTCTGAGCTATCTCTGGTTCCTCCTAGTCCTTCAGTTTCACATCCTTATCTCTGTAAAGGTAGTAGAAAAATTTAATGAAAGCTAGTGGAACTCCATGGTGATGTCCTCAACCCGATGGTGGTCTGGTAGACCGTTACATAATTTCACACCCTGATCTAAATTTAGTTTTAAAATATCACATCTATTCCAGTAGTTTGTTTAAATACCCAGGGTTTGCGGTCTAGGCACCTGTAACGTATATAGCTTATATGGCCCTAAGTTAGAAGAACTGGGGATGGATTTCACATAATGGTATTAGATACAGACAGGTCTGGCTGGTTCCTCATTGTTATGGGACTGTGTAAAAAAATCAATACCTGAATACCAAAATTGAACAACAACTACAGACCTGACTTGGTCTTGGTTTATGTGTACACGGCTGAATTTACACAACAGAGACTGGATCCAATGTCCTCAAAGAACTTGAGGGTTTCTTTGAAGTGTTAAAGCTCAATAGTTCATGTCATAAAGAACTTAATAAATGAAAGAACTGGACTCACGAGCACCCCGTTGCAGGATAGAAGGCGGGCCTGTACACCTGTTACAGTGAAAGAACCAATAGGGTCACTTTTCCCAACTTCACGAGCTTGTAACATGAAACCTCTGAATGGGATGGAGCTTGCCTGTAGAGTCACTATAAATCATAACATAGAAAATACATGGAATATAATTATGTTATGCCAACATAGAAAGAAATATATATTTATATGTAAATTAAAATATAATTTACATACCAGATCAGTATCTTTTACTCTGTATCACAATTTTGTACATATTATAAACCACTGTATGTAATATGTGTAGAACATGTGACCCTTAGTTTTACCTGGCCATGATTTTTTTTACTTATAATTGGGTTATTTATTGGCTTCTACAAACTGGATTGATTATCTGACAGAAGCTTATGTGGGTCATTCCATGAAAAGAGTACCTTTTGCATCCCCAAGAAACAATTGGCAAAAAACTGTGACAACAATAGATAAACTCTGTCTGTTGCGGTCACAGATACCGAAACATTAACGACCAATATACCAATTTTTAAAGTTCTATTTACGCTATAAAATAAATGAACCCTAGGAGAGTAGTAGGAAACACCCATAAAAAGGGTCAGAAACAATATGGCACGCTTACATGTCCAGCTTACTAAGTGCAAAGAAATGGATACAGGGCAACCAGGTACAAGTATCGAGGGAACCACAAGAAAAATACAATTTTATTTTTACAAATCAGGAAACAGAGGTAAAGGTCAAAGAGGCACATGAGGTATAAGTACAGTAGATGATGTAAAAAAGAAATAAAATAAAATAAAAGATGGCATAAAGTAGGTAGCGTACAAAAAAAAGAACTTTCGTACAACATAATTTGGGCAAAACATTTTAATAAATGGGTGGTGAGGGTGGAAGGAATAGACACAGATGAACTTGTGAATGGAGAAGGCCACAGAGCGACTGAAGGCAAAACTGTATTCACAATTTAAATGACATACCATACTGAACGCCTATGCCGAAGAATTACTTACATTGTTTAAATTCAGAACTGTGTTTTTATACCAACTGCTAGCTGATGACTTCAATAGAAATCTTGCGTCCTTTCAATAAAACAAACATCATTTAATATTATATGAAACATGTGTGAAACATATTTGAAATTCTCTCTCCTTTCCGGAACGCTATGCATCAGAGGACGCATCCGTTTTAAATCACCGCCCCATGCAGCCCATATGAGAAACTGATTTGCTTGCCGAGGATGTGCCTGATTTGATTTGATTTGGCTGGATGGTTTTAAAAATATCTTAGAATGTTAGGATGCTGGATGATTGAGTCTCTTGTATGTTCTCTTCTTCTCTTTATTGTACACACAAAAACATATTGACATCTGTTCACCATTTTAACCCTTTAATGGCCAGCTCAACCACCTAGTATTGCACACTCCAAGTCCCGATATCCTGCCGAACAACATGCCGCACCCAACCCCACCTGATTGAGCCATCTCTACCATTTAGTTTATGAGTCAAGTCCAACACACTCCCCAACAAGACCTAAAGTGTGCTCCACCAAACGATTGAGGGCCATTAAAGGGTTAGCCTACCATTGACTATAAGCAAGCATGTGATACTTTCACTGATTTAGCCAATAATGGTAAGGGTAAAGTGGTGACAGGTAAAAGGTCTTGTTTTCCCCCCCCCAAAAGTATGTGTGCACTGTGTCCATTATAGATACTGCCACAATCATAAATCTGCCCTTAAAAACAATACACCTCTAAAATTGAACGAACTTCAATAATAGAACCATCTCTATCAAAAATAGAACAAAATATGTAACTGAAATGGTAACACTAAACTGTCAAATCTTTGTCCCATCAGCCCAGGTTACTATGGCCAGTTCTGCTACCACAGCGTCATCCCTACATGGATTCATTTGAACAAAAAAAAGAATAAATGGTAAAACAAATTCCATTTTATCCCTTTGATTGTGTAAAAAGAACAATGGTTTATTAAAGACTTGGACATGCTAAGAAGCTTTCTCTTTTAAATGTTAGTTTTTCCTATACATACTGTACATGATCTGTCACCTGAAAATCAGTTGCCCTGGCATAATTGTTACAAAAACAAATTCATAATCTGATACTCGGTGTAGAGAGAGACCAAAATGCTTTTAATATGAGTACCATAAGACCTTTTAAATGTATTATTATTATTTTATTTATAAATGTTTCAAAATATGAATGCATATGTCTGTATCACGGTTGATACGATATCCACATGTTGAAGAAGATCATTTATAAAAGAGTACATTTAAACAGCTTGAGATGGCAGATACAATTTCCTATCACTTCCAAAGCCACGCAAAATAATTGACAAAAAGGACCATTTTAAATGTCAACGTTACAAAAGTGAAAAAGTAGCCTACCCTATTCGTGGAATGACCCATATGCATATGCCTACGCTTATTCATACTCTGGATAATTAATTTGATGGCAGCGTTGCTGTAAACTTTCGGCTTTTCCAACTGTAGCATATTAACTAGCCTACACCTTATTTGTAAGTGTTAGCCTACACCTTACATTGTTAGCACCATTAGGCTAATTAACAGGTCGAAAGTAAGGTTGCTAAACAGGGTAGGTTTTAAAATGCTACCCATAGAGTATACGGAATGGTCGATTCAAACGTAGCAGTTTAACTTTTCTTGTTTAATACTGACACATTGTAATACAAACATGAAATTATGGCGAACCTGTAATCTCATCTCCTGTTTTGTAGCTGCTCCGGTCAGAAATGATAGAGTACGGACTTGGGGTTGGCTGTGCGCTGCCCCCAACGTGCCCGGGTGTCATATCAGTGCAACTTTGGGGAACTTCGCCTGAACTGTAGCAATTCGCGATCCATATAATGCAGGTGAGAAAGAGTAATGTATACATCTGCATCTAAGAGACAGAAAATATCTGTTTGACAATGATCTAAAAAAAATAAAAACTACTCCCAACAGCATCATATTCAGTTTAGCATAGCATAGGTTATGCTTTATATAATATACAATTATATGTAGGCTAACTGTGTGCTGTTATTATAAACATAATAGCCTACATTATAAGCAAGCATGTTGCCTAATCTAATCGCATAAATACACAAACAGAAAGACAGAAACAAAGAGAAAGATAAAAGCATAGGCTAGTCTACTTACGTCTTTGCAGAATGCAGTAAAACTATCTGCATTTAAGTATTTAAATATTTCTTTTAGCCTACTTGTAGCGTAAACATAACTTGAAACAACTGAAAGTGAAATGGCGAATGCTTACCTTCTACAAGACGATGCGACCGTAAACGTCACCCGAAGCGGAATGAGAGTAAGATGCTAGAGTTTCCTAAAAGAGCGATTGTTTGGTTAGGTGTGCAGAGTAGGCTAACCTACGCTCATGGATTTAACTGCTGTTCAAGGTGGAATTTAGTCGAGATGAATTTCAGAACGGATTTTTGTATTGCTGAATTCAGCTATTTTGTATTGTAAAGGTTGACAATAAAAAATTATCAAAAACTTTAAAACAAAAACGTGTAGGCTATTCAACACAGTAGAAAACATTGAATTCAACAGTTTACATTTTTTTTTATCTGTGGGGGCATTTGTTTATTTGTATTACAAGCAGGAATTTTTTTTTTAGTTTTATTAATATTTTATCAGTGGTATTATTTTAGACACAAATTGAACAATAAAACTGTCCTTTGTGGGTAGCAAAATTAAATAATGAAACTATTTTCAGCCGACCTAAAACTGAAATCCCCAAGTCACAATGACTCAGCTAATCATAGGGACCTGGAGCAGGTGAGTTTGGATGAATCTGGGTGGTATAAGATTTAACCCAAACATGGCATTTATGTGGTGCTTGTGTCCATTTCAATGACACTAGCACCATTTTGACTCTTATTCACTATTACTAATATTCTCCTCAGATTTTTCAACAGAAATGAAATTTTATTGGCGGCCAAATGAACACTAGCAAAGTCAGAGTAAAAGGGAAGAGAAAGACACAGGCAGGGGGCACGGAGCGTGGTGTTTTAACCCCTTGATAAGTGTTACTCAGCCCTGAAAGTAATAACATGCTCACAAAGGTGCAACTATAGGAGGCACTGCAGTTTGGGATCCACAGGAGATGAAGCCACCTCATTGGCAATGTGAGGGGTACCTACAAAGCTAGCATATTGACAATCATTGACAACTCTATGATCTCTGCTGGCACCCATTTTAATCTTCTGGAGAAACTGCATATACTTAGCGTCTAAAGGGGAAAAGATTCCAAGATTAAGACAAAGGTAGCAAAAGTGCTATCACTCATCGATTATTCATCATTAGCTCAGCGGGGATCTTCCTGGTCACCAAATGAGGCATGGTGTGTTGAGTGAGCAGAAACTTCATAAAATATGCCTGCCAACCACCTGTTGTGACGGAAGACAATTCTCCTTTAGACTACACTACCACTGTAGTTTTGGCTCTCCATTTCATGAGGAGGGTAACTCAATCCTGTGGTCACGTGCCTAATTATTTACCTGAGCAAACTGCCTAATTTTTGTTCAGGAGAGAGCCTTCCATATTAGACAATAAGCTCAGGAGTTCATACCACAACTTTTTAAATTAGTCACATTTCTGGTCTAGTTGATCAACAAGACTAGGCAAGCCTAGCTCAGCCCTGATGCCTATAAGCAGCCAGTGAGGAGCAGGTGAGAAGGCATGGCGGATATAGAGAGAAAACAATAGTTGTACAATAGTAGAATATAATGTTCTTATATTTTGAGCATTAAATATAGCACATTACCCGTGTTGTTTATGTTAAGCAGTCTTTCTTGGACATCTTTATCAAAGGTGTGTATAGTTTTGGCCATAACTATATGGCAAGGGAAAACTCACTGAGTGGAAAAACGCCCTGGGCTAAAGAAAAGCGAGGAAATAAATAATAAACGTTGAGTGGGAGTGGTCTAAAGGCGAAACCCCTGTGCATGCGTTATGTTGTCCAATGTTACCATCCGGCATTGTTGTATGATGGGAAAAACATTACTACCTTAGTTCAATGGAACAACAGCTATTGGCTCTGTTTGTTGTACAAGGGTGATCTGAATTTAATTCATTCAATGAATAGGAGATTTAAAAGTATTACCCCTCCCGCTAGTGAAACAATAGGCCTATTCACTGGGCGCCAACGCCTATGAGAAAGACTATACATTTCAGCCAAATGACCTGTATCTGTAAACATATCCACAGGTGTCCACAAACATTGCTTTTATATCATTTTCGCTTTTAAAGCGCTTCAACATTTGTTTTTTATTATGAAATGCTTTTGTATCGGCCAACATACTGATACTGAATGATAAACATATACAATTAAGTTAAAATGTTATGGTTGTAGTTAGCTGTTTTAGCTGTTTTATGCAAAGCCAAAACCTTCCTGTGAAGGGTGTCCATGGCGCCAGGGCCGTAGTGGGACTCATTTTCAACCCGGGAGTTTCGTGTCTCAGAGCAGTCCACTTTGGACGGGGGGCTTCCACAATAAAAAATAGACCATTTTAACTCTTTTGATTAACTTTTTATTCAAATAGGTATGTATAGTGGTGATTGGCGTTATTGTCTGGACTTTTTAGATTTTCACACAGCTCTACCTGTGCTGTCCACAGCAGGGATCCTTCTGGGTTCATGGCTTGGTACTGGCACTGCCTCATCAACGACTTGGTCCAACAGCAGGGTGTCCTCAATATGAAATTGTTATCGCTATCACTGCAGTCAATAACATGCATAAAAAAAAAAAAAAAACAGTAGGAGGAGCTATAGGAGATTGCTGACTTTAACCAAAAAAAATCCCCAGCTCGGACAGATTAACAACAAAAAAAAATCAAACATTATTTAAAGAACAACTTGCACCAGGCTCTACTACTCATGTAATAACTGGGCAAAAAAAAAAGGGAAATCCCAACCTCTTAGTGAGAAGCCATAATATCAGTGATCCCAAAAGAGGGCATGGACAAAATTGAATGTGCCAATTATAGACTAATTTCTGTACTCAACGTGGACTACAAGCTGTATGCATCTATAATAGCAAAGAGAATAGTTTCTTTTGCCAGATTTTATTTCACTTGACCAAACTGGCTTCATTATGGAAAGACAGACTCAGGACAATGTACGGAGGACCTTACATATCATGAGATACATCCAAAAATATAAAATGAGTAGTTATTTTGGGATTGGACGCCGAAAAGGCTTTTTATTCGGTGAACTGGTCATACTTGTACAAGGTTTTAGAAAAATTTGGGATGCATGATGATGTTATTCATATTTTTAAAAATCTATATGATAATCCATCGGCTAGAATTAAAATTTACGGGAATTTAACAAACAGCTTCACTCTTGAGAGGGGGTGCGGTCAGGGGTGTGTCTGCTCTTCAATGCTTTTTGCATTTTTTATCGAACCACTCAGCCAATGGATTAAACAGACCGACCGCATCGATGGAATAGGCATAGCAGGGTCTGAACATAAAATTTCTTTTTTTGCTGATTATGTCCTGGTTTATTTGAGTGATCCCTTTCTCTCTTCCCAATTTAATGAATTCATTTAAAGTATTTGGACCTTTGTCAGGGTATAAAATAAATGTACAGAAGACCCAGGTGCTAGTTTATAACTATGACCCTCCAGATAACATAAAGTCTGATTATAACCTTGATTGGCAGCTAGAATCAATGAAATATCTTGGGGTATATCTGCCTAAAGATCTGGATAGACTTAGACCCATCAACTATGATCCCCTGAACTCAAAACTTAAAGCAGACATAGTCAGATGAAACCTGCTTCCATTCATGGGCTTAACCTCTAAAGTGGAATCGGTGAAAATGAACTTATTACCAAGACTTTTGTATTTGTTTCAAACTTTGCCTGTTGATGTTCCAGATAAGCAATTCGTGGAGTGGGATAGACTCATTTCAAAGTACCTGTGGCAGGGTAAAAAACCAAGGAGGAGCTATAGCATACTCCAACTGCCAAGAAAGAATATTTTATTTTATAATATTTTAGGGTGTAAATAATGGACTAAATAATTTACCTACCATTGTCATTTAAAGGATATGACTGAATGTGATGGTTTCTGTCCTGTTCGCAAGTTGTCTTTATTCCAGTTTGTTCTCCTTACTTTTTTTTGTTTTGTCTTGCCAAGTGAGGACTCATGCGGCCCACACTGCAGCCAGTAGCCTATATGATCTAAATACAATTATTGTGTTTACCGATCCTCACCACCAGCCCAAAAACCAGCGGCCCACCGAGATTGTTCCCGATTCGCCACTCTGGCATTGCATGGCACCAAGTCCCCAGTTGTGCAGCTCAAACACCGCATTTACCACCTCCGATATGCGACCTCCCACTATAAACCCAAGCAGGGTTAGACAGCAAACTTTTTACCTTAATTAATTTTACGAGTGCACTTTTAAACTTTTTACCACTCACAATTTGTGCATGCGCTTTTCAACAACGGGGAACAGGCACCCAGGCAGTCACGCAGCCACTCAGTTACCTACATTAGTACTGTAGGTACATCAGTTACCGCTCTGCGTCCGAGAAAAAAGTCAAAAGTAGATTTGGTGATATTTTAGCCATTTTTAACCTACCTACTGTATGCTCAATTGAGTAAAATCATTGATTTTATAGGCATAGCTTAGAGACAGGAATATAATTATGTCTCTGCAGGACTTGTAAGTATTAACTTAATTATTAATACTTAAATTATTAAGTATTCACTTAAAAGAAGCAGGCGGAACCTGTAGAGTTGACCTGAAGAACATGGGGCTCATGATGCCATGAAAATATATTAGGTACCAGTTCTGTATTGTTCCCTCCCAGGGTTTATTTTGGTATATGAAGACGTATCACAAGGTTTCTGGCATATCCAAACCTCACTCCTTTTGGCTGCTACTTTCCAGGAAAAAAGGTTCAGTGCAGACTTATGCTGAAGGAATTTTAAACAAAAATCTAATATAAATGGCAAGTAATATACTGGTGTTCCATTGACATGACATAAATAATTAGAGGACAAGGATCTTGAAGGAATACAGAAGGAGATGCTCTGCAATACAAAAAAGTTATGTGAAGAAAGGACTGTTCATTACAAAAACAGATTTTTGTTTCTCTTTCATCTATCATGATTAAAACGTTGATAAAGGACACTTCTCAGTCAGCCAGCTAGGGATGGAGAGTAAAAGCTTAGTTCATTGGTGATATCTTGGAAGTGTCACACTGGCCTAATACAAAATTAAGCTCACCAAAACGTGCTTTTTCCTGTCTTTTGCATCTACCTCCAAATCAAAAATCAACATACAAATTCCACCTGAGATATCTGTAATATTGTGCCGTTTCAGCATTATGTTTACATTTTTATCTTTAGTTCTCTCTCTCTCTATATATTTATTTATCTATGTATGTATGCATGTACAGTGGGAGCAATAATTATTTGATCCCTTACTGATTTTGGAGGTTTGCCCACTTACAAAGAATGGAACTGTGTAGAATTTTAATCATAGGTACATTTTAACATTGAGAGACAGAATATCACAAAATAATCCACAATAACAACATCATATAAATTTTATAAATTTATTATCGTATTTTCGCATGAAATAAGTATTTGATCCATAGAACAATAGGACTTAATACTTGGTGGAGAAACCTTTGTTGGCAAGCACAGAGGTCAGACGTTTGTTGTAGTTTTTCACCAGGTTTGCACAGATCTTGGGAGGGATTTTGGTCCACTCCTCTTTGCAGATCCTCTCCAAATCCTTAAGGTTCCGAGGCTGTCGCTTGGCAACTCGAAGCTTCAGCTCCCTCCACAGATTTTCGATGGGATTTAGGTCTGGAGACTGGCTAGGCCACTCCAGGACCTTAATATGCTTCTTTTTGAGCCACTGCTTTGTTGCCTTGGCTGTATGTTTTGGGTCATTGTCATGTTGGAAGACCCATCCACGACCCATTTTCAGTGCTCTCACTGAGGGAAGGAGGCTGTCACCCAAAATTTCCCGGTACATGGCCTCATTCATCCTCCCCTCGATACGGTGAAGTCGTCCTGTCTCCTTAGCTGAGAAACACCCACAAAGCATAAGGTTTCAACCTCCATGCTTCACAGTGGGGATGGTGTTCTTTGGGTTGTACTCAGCATTTCTCTTCCTCCAAACACGGCGAGTCGAGTTGATGCCAAATAGCTCTATTTTGGTCTCATCTGACCACATCACCTTCTCCCAAGCCTCCTCTGGATCATCCAGGTGTTCTTTGGCAAACTTCAGACGGGCCTGTACATGTGCCTTCTTCAGCAGAGGAACCTTGCGCGCGCAGCAGGATTTTAATCCTTCACGGTGTAGTGTGTTACTGATGGTTCTCTTCGTGACTGTGGTCCCAACTGCCTTCAGGTCATTAACAAGCTCCTCCTGTGTAGTACTGGGCTGATCCCTGACCTTTCTCATGATCATTGATATCCCACGAGGCGAGATCTTGCGTGGAGCCCCAGACCGAGGGAGATTGGCGGTGACTTTGTGTTTCTTCCATTTTCTAATAATTGCTCCAACAGTTGTTAACTTCTCACGAAGCTGCTTGCTTATTTTCTTGTAGCCCATCTCAGCCTTGTGCAGGTCTACAATTTTGTCCCTGATGTCCTTAGACAGCTCCTTTGTCTTGCCCATGGTGGAAACGTTGGAATCTGATTGATTGTGTGGACAGGTGTCTTTTATACAGCTACATAACGATGTAACGAGTTGACACAGGTGTTTTGGGTAATGAGTTGAGATTAGGAGTGCTTCTTAATGGAAAACTAACTGGTCTGTGGGAGCCAGAATTATTGCTGATTGGAAGGGGATCAAATACTTATTTCATGTGAAAATACGATAATAAATTTATAAAATGTATATGATGTTGTTATTGTGGATTATTTTGTGATATTCTATCTCTCAATTTTAAATTGTACCTATGATTAAAATTCTACACAGTTCCATTCTTTGTAAGTGGGCAAACCTCCAAAATCAGTAAGGGATCAAATAATTAATGCTCCCACTGTATGTCAGAAAGAGAGAGAGAGAGAGAGAAATGTGGGAGGGAGAAACACTGGTTATTCAGCTTAGGTTTTGAACAGGGGGGTCTGGGGTCCTTGAAGGTTCTGTAGGGGGTCCCTGGCCAGACTTCATATGCAATAACTAGATAGAGATTTGGAAAAATATTTTTAAAACTTTTTCAAAATATATTAAAAAAAAAAAAAAATACTAAAAACCATTTATATAACCCTTTTTTACTTATGATGGAGGTCGCCTGGATGCCTTTGAGCCTGGGTGGGGGTCCCTGTTGAAAAGCAGTTCTACAACATTAAATCAATGACAAGAAAGTAAGGAGTAAAGACAGAGATGATGTTGTGTGTACTCTGCATGTGGAAAAATACACAATAAATACACAATGGAGACAAGTATGAAATGGCAAAACGTCATGGTTGGCAAGGCTGTTTATATAATCCCATAAATATCACAATGAGCACCACTTTTAGAAGCAGCAATTCTAATGTGTGAACCACAAATATGCAGAACTCCATTATAGGGCACAGTGCATTGTTTAACCAATTAAATATATTTTTATTTTCCATTTAAATTAATTTTTAAATAAAATGACAAATTTATAAAGTACACAGTTAATTGGTAAAACACTCAAAACAACAAATATCCACAAGTAACACTGGTTGTTTCAGAGATGCTGTTTTTGAAAGGATTACGTAAGACATTGGGTAAAAACTAATTAAGGTACTGACTAATCCTTTCAAGTCAAACTGAAATTACTGTGAAATATGATACCTAGTGAGGCCATGCCTAAATTCACTGCAATCTATGGATCTTCTTTCTTTCAACAATTGCAGGAATTTACTGCTTCAAAACATTGTGAAACCAGGGCTGTGAAGAAGTGTTGGGGGAAACAAAGGGAATAAAAACCTGTAAAATCATCAGCTAAATGAGCCACAAGGAAGCACTCAGGCTGGAAGACATGTGGGTGGGGTGTTCTTCAGCTGAAGGAAAGTGAGTGTTTATAGATCATAAAGCACCTCCAGGACAGTGGCGATTGACCAGGCCTGGGATTCGCAGCTGAAGGGGCAATACTGACCATTTTCATTGGTCAGTTCTGGCAGACCCTTCCAGGATGATCTGAAGGAGGAAATTAAAAAACAATAAAAAATGATGGACACAAAGCATGTGATAGCTACCTGTGTTGCACCCTCATATGACACTGGCAACTATGAACTTTATTTTTCACATGGTACACATTTGATACTCACAAGACGATTAACAGTAATGAAAGTTACCTTGCTAGCTTTGTCCTAAGCCTGTTGCTTACCTCTCCAGGTGGATGTAATGTCGAGAGAGAACATTCTTCACAAGGTAAATGGTTCTCTCATATGTCTCCTTCCCCATTTTCTTGGCAAAGTAAATTTTGGCACGCAGGAAGTAACCAACAGGCCAAAGCCATTCCTGAAAGGCAATCGCACCAGTATTGAAGAAGTCATGAGCACTTACCTCTGCAGTTCCAAATAAAATGTCACAGTTAGAGGTTAAATAAATGCACTTACAGGTCCTTGGTGGTAGTTGAAGCCTCTAGCTACATTGTACTTGTCATTATCCAGAGCATTATCGTAGACACCGCAGTATACCATGTCACTGTAAAAGAATAGAAGTGAAAATACAATGAAAGTGGGTATAACTCACTGGTATGCACAGGAAAAAGGCAACACATAACAGACAGAGAAATGTGAGCAGCTAAATTGGGGGTTGTGCTCACTCTGGATCCAAGGTTTTCATTCCCAGAGGCCCCAGCAGTTTCTTTTCCACTATCTCCAGGGCCTCCCATGCTCTCTGCACTGTGAACAGCTCTGGGGCCTAGGAATAAACGCACACAAACAACTTGTTCATAACAGACATATGACATGAATGTACAAACACGTGCAGGGAATGACAGCGGAGATAAAAATTCTAAAAAGAGACGCATGCTATAGAAAAATAATGGCCACATTTTATAAAACTATGTGCTTTATAAATACTTTCTGTAAGTGCTACATAATGAGTATAGAATATACAGTGCTCAACAGAATTATTGGCAACCGGGGAAAATATGAGAAAAATGGCTATAAAAATACCTTTGTCGTTTGTCAGCATGATCTTACACTCAAAATATGAAAAGCATCTAATCTTTCATTTAGGCAAAATTATTATTATTAAGAAGTTTAAAGCAACTGGAGCTGTGATGAACCTGTCTGGAACTACAAGTGTAGTTTGCCCCCAGCACAGTGAGGAGCTTGGTTTGAGAGGCAAAGATTTATCCAAGGATCACAGTCAGTTACAGATTTGCAGAAGTTGGTTGCATCCTGGGGTCACCAAGTCTCCAAAAGTACAATTAGACGGCACCTCTATGCCAACAAGCTATTTAGAAGGCTTGCCAGAAGAAAGCCTCTGCTGTCATCATACCACAAACATAAACGGCTGGAGTGTGCTAAATGTTACCAGAATTTAGATCGACCCAGGTGCTTTGGTCAGACGAGATGAACATTGACCTTTTGGCCAATAAATTCCAAAGGTGAGTTCGGCATAAAAAGAGGCATGGTTACACAGAAAAGAGCCTTATCCCAACTGAAGTATGGTGGTGGATCTGCAATGTAGCAAGGCTGTTTCTTCTCCAAAGGCCCTGTGACCCTTCTCCAAGATGGTTGAAGATTGTTTTTTTCCTCTGATCAATGGTATCACAATTAAACTATATAATTTTCTCATTTTTCTGAGCATAGAAGACATTTGGTAAACAATAAACTGAATAAACCTTTTTCATATTAACGGAGGTTTCCAATGACTGGTGGGCGCTGTATACACAGTATACATTGGTACATTTTGGACGTTATAATTTTACCTAAGAACTGAAACATGCAACACTGGCTTAAAATTCTAGGCCTCTCTACTCAGTAAGATGCTTACCACCACCATGGCGATGGGGAAGTTGCACCTGAGCTGATAGTCACACCAGGGACTAGAGGCCCCAAAACTGTCCTTGTAAATCCCCATTTTGTGCACCAGGTCAGGGCGTTTCTCATTGGGGTCATTTGGGTCATGTGACACGTAGAACATCTTCTCGAAATTGCTCTGTATCTTTCGGTTCCAGTCTTCATAGGGTACTGAAAGAGGCTTTCCTGCAGAAAAAAGTGCATTGGGTAAATATACACGTATATACAGTGCCCTCCACAATGGCTGTACATGCTAAAGATATACCAAGTAGATATCCTTCACAGGGTTTATTAAAGATCCTCAGCACACAGAAGCATGCACATTCCTTGGATTTCCATTGTCAGAACAGAACCCTCAGAGGCACTCAGTTATACAGTTGTAGTTTTAATTTGACTTTCTTTGCTGAAATATGTCATTTGCGAAAGTGGACTGATGTTTCTTGGAGTGGGCAGGTTGGGTCTGAGGCAGTGTCCAGGACTCACCTCCTCTGTAGATGGTGAGGGCCGCATAGGGGAACAATCCCTTCTTATGGAGCTCACACAGCCAACGGATAGTCGACTTACTGAGACCAATGATCTCCACAGCTGAGCCATCTCTGGAGCCACCCAACACAAACGAACACTCATTTTCTTACTCGGTCATAGTCTAATCAGTCCACTGGTTTATCACACTCACTGATAGCAAAACAACACAAAGGTACATTCTTTTATCATGCTCATTGACAGCAAAACAGTCTGGCTATCTTTAAAAATGAGTCAGTCTGGAATCACAGATAAATGAATCAAGTGCTTTTTAATTTAATTATTTTGATTAATTTAATTAACAGCTAAAAGCAAATATACCTCAGCTGTTTACCTGTGGAATTTCTTCTTTTTTTTAAAAACTTTTTGGAATGTGTTGCAGGCATCAAATTCTGAATTAGCATAGATTTACAAAAATCAATAAAGTTGATAAGGTAAAACATCAAATATCTTTTCTTTGTACTGTTTTCAATTAAATATATGTTAAAAAGAATTTACAATTCTGGTTTTATGTGCATTTTACATACTGTCCCAACTTTTTTTGGAATTGGGGTTTGTACAATAATGCAGGGTTGTTGTAGATCAAAACAATACGCAACTAGAGAATCTGCTTGGCATTGTCAAACAAAGAGATGAGAGATAAGTCCGGGGTGTTACATTACCTGGGTGAGGCCGGAATTCCTTTATTGCGAGCTCTCTCACTTTCTCCCATTTTGTCCATCCATGTGCCACAGTTGAAGCGATTGCCACCATATACAAAGCCAGTGTCTGGATTTACTTTAGCCTCCACATTGAAGCCTGAGAAAATACAAAAAACAAAAGGCATCACTGAAAACAGCAGAACCACACTTATTGGTTTAAAAGGAACTTAACAGACTTAACGGCGTAAGGTAGAAAATATGCAGTGCTAAAATATTGCAGTGCTACAGAGCTCTTACATACTGCCGGTAGAATTGTGACATTTGGAATCCACCAAGGTGGTGCAAGAACCTTTTGGGGTGGTAAAACTAGTGAAATTGCTGTGTATTTGCCTTAGTGCACATGCGATATGAGAAGTTATAAATGTGAGAATACAAAAACACGGGAAGAGAGAATATAAAATATGCATATGAGCCATTAGATTTGATGTATCAAGGTCCGAAACAATTTCATAGTCACTTGAGTGCACATATTATTTAATGCCTGAAAAAAGCAGAATAATTTAATTTAAGCACAATGACATCCTGCTAACATTGGTGTTGGGAGGAGAAATCATCACCGTCTTTAGAATGAGTGTTCTGAACACCCATTCAAGCTCCAGCATAGCCATTTTTACATGACTCACAAAAAAAATGGTGGAACATCTGAGATATGAATTCATCATGAATGGAAGGTGTTCACAAATATGAAATGTTCATCTGTGAAAATCATGTCAAAACGCACCAATTTAACCATTCAAAATTGTAACCATATTTTTAAATTGTAACCATGGTGTTAACGAAGGCAAAATCCTCTACCAAGATTTTTTGCATCCCTGGTGCTAAATAGCACACCCTTAGTACATTTTCCCCTTAACCCATTCATGCAGATGCCAAATTTGGTCAACCCTCGCTTAGTTAGGTACTGTTCTATTTAAGGCTTTATAACTCGAGGTGTGAGCATGAAGCAGGACAGTTGAACCATTTACAATACTAATACCACTTTGTTTATTTTCATAATTTAGAAAATATTCGTTGAAATATAAAGTGTGACAAATGCAAAGAAATCTTGGCAAAAATGCTAAAACAAAGTTGTTTTGCTTTAGTTTGCAATGACATTCTGAGAGCTACTGTTGTAAAACAGGTAAAACTATATATTTCCATACACTGTCCAAAAGTGTGGAAAATCTGAGCGTGAACTACTAAAGATCTATGAGTGAGCAGCGTTTTTCACCGCTGTATTGGCATACGTTCAGGCTATTGTTGGCTTTATCTTGTTGCTTGATGGAATACGTAATTTTGGTGGTGAAAGAATACTTTTATTAATTCCCAGATAGACAGTATTGTCCAATGTGTCATGCTTGGGTCGGTATAGTTAGGTGAAACAGGTGAAACAGGTGAAACTGGGTGGGGGTTGCTTCTTAAATGGACGACCTACGCGACAATGGTGGCACTTCGCATATTTGGCATAGTTGTCATATCATGTACTAATAAAGCTAGAACAAAGAGTTTGTCATTTTCACTCATAGTTTGGTTGGAGTCGGGAACAATTCCATGAAATTAAATGAAATTCAAATTAATTAAATGAAAAATCCTGACAGAACATGAGTCTTGTCAATTAATTTCCTGAATTTACCGCAATGAAAATGAATTGACCCCTAAATGTGATTGGAAATCCTTGCCGTGAAATGTATGTATGGACTGGAATGCATACACGGCCTCTTGCACTAAAGGGTGCATTCCACAGTGGAAGCTATCCGCTGTGAACATACTGCCCTGTGCTCACCCTCATCCCTCATGTTGCGGTCAATCTGGGGTCCGGCATTCCGCTCCCGGAAATCTATTCCCTGCATGTGGCACTGCATGGCCTCGTGGATTACATCATAAAGGTGCTGGTCCTGGGTAGATGACATCCCAAATGCACAAAGAAAAGATATGAAAAAATATACACTGCCACAAAACAGTGCACACACATACCCAACAATGTAATAGTGAGAAACAAAAGGGCCAGCGTAGCTCATACCACAGACCCGGCTGGCAGGGGCTTGGAGTCGTCCGTTGGGTACATCCTGGACACGGGGCACTGGAGGATGTCAGTGCCGCTGGGCACCATGTTGCAGTAGTCTTGGATGCACTGCAGCCACCACCACACGGCATCCCTGCAGTTGAACCTGGCACAGATGCCCTCGCCCAGCAGGTTTGGGATCAAGCCATGTCTCAGGGTGCCGGCGAAGGCCAGGATGACGTTCCTGAGGAAACAACGCAGAAGAGGACACACTAATATTTTAAATTTTTTTACTTTACTTAAGGCTATTTTCATAATAAATTTTTTATCACTTCAAAAGGGCTAGTAGCCTTTTCCCTAATTCAAATTGTATCTTTTAATAGATGTATTCGACGTTTGGACATGAAAATAAACATACAATTACAAAATAATATTTTTCAATACTTTATATGCATATGCATATTGTTTGAGTATGTCATGAAAACAAATGAATGGCACTGGATGTGAATAACAGTGTTTTGCTATGTGAAAATCTGACCTGGCCTCCAGGTGCCTCCCCGTGACCAGCATCAGGCCACGCAGGGAAATGAAGGTGTCCCGGCCCCAGCAGCGGAAGATTCCAGAGGAAAAATGAGGCAAACCTTAAAGAGACATAAAGACACTCATCAGCACCTGTGTGTGTGAGTATGTGTGAGAGAAAGAGAGAAAGATAGTGTGTACATGTATGTTTGTGTATATACAATATGTTGTGTGTGTGAGAGACAGAGACAGTTTGTATATGGGAGTGGTGCATGTGTGTGTGTGTATGCGTGTACATATAGAATGTCGTGTGTGTGTGAGAGAGATAGACGGTATATTGTGTCCGTGTATGTACAGTGGGTTGAAGAAGTATTTAACTTTTTCATATTTTGAACATTTGATAAAAATGTAATCTAATCAGGCTTTTTTGCTGGTATTCAACACAACTATACAATGTCAACATGAAAAGTAAAATTATTTATAAATATAAAACCGAAAACAATCAATTCCTTAAGTATTCAGCCTTGCTTCATTGTACTTTTACAGCCATACAGGCAAAAGGTTGTTCAAAATTACACATCATAACGTGCCCAGACATGTTTAGATTGTATTTAAGAACGCTGAACAATATTTTCTTTTAAAATGTGTGTTAATATTGTCTTTCTTGATAGCAAAGCCAAGACCAGGTCCCTTCAATACATTTTAATGGCTCTTAATGGGATTTTAGGAAGTACAATGGACTTTACATCGCAATACTCAAACAGAGTTTATCTGATATTGTCCATTCATAGATGGCATTTAAGACCAGTCCCTAGGGGTTAAAAAAAACATAAATCTTCACCTCTCCATCACTTTAAGCGAAAATATAGAAAGTACAAATTCAGTAACTGTTTCCTGTCTGGTTTCACTATGGAAGACAATGGAGAAATCTGAAGGGAGAAAGTTACTTTACTTCCTTACTTAAAGAAGCTATATGCAACACATTTACTGTACTAAATCATAAAATGACCATGATATGTCATCAGAGATTAAGGAAACATGCTAAGTCGAAATACTGGCTTCTCTGACAACAATGCTACAGCCAGTATGTTCTCCTTTGAAATTTCCATTCCGGGTCGGAACGTCCGTTTTTGTTTTGGCCTGTGTGATTCACTATTCTCAGAGTTGACTCCACCCACTGCCCATTTCGACACCCCCGGGTTGCCAGATATGAAACAAATTGGCACACAATCACAGCACGCTGCAGCCATGGAAGCAAGCAAACTAACTGGATCAACTGAGATTGTACTAGATTCTACCCAAGCTAAAAAGCCTCGTCCTCTTTCGAAAAAGCTCCAAGACCAGAGCCGTGCTAAAACATGGGTAAATCTTGGAGTTGCATTTGAAAGATGGAGACAGCTTAGAGCCCAGAAGGATTTTAAGACGGATGGCTAATTTTCTCCTGAACAGGTAAGCATTGAGCTTCAGCTAACGTTAGCTAACCTTAGCTAATTTATCATGGCTACGAGCTAGTTATCCATCTTATCTAATCTAAAAAACCAGATACCTGTTTTAGAAGAGCTTATTCAATTTTGCGACAGAATCAATTAATGTGTTCAAATTTAGTGAGTGTTAGATTGCTAGGTAGATATTTTAGTGAAACAATATAGCTAACGTTAGCTAGCTAGCGTCTAGGTAAGGTATTCTTTGTTTCGAGGCTAATGTTAGCTAGCAAGCTAGCTAAGGTTACATCGTTCCAAAAAAGAAAGCTTCGAGTCTGGGGAGGAGGGGGCGGGTGGAGACAACTGTGAATTTGGACTGCAGTACCCATTTTAAATGCTCGGTGTCAGTGTTACATATAGCTCCTTTAAGGACTTGATTGTTGTCGATTTATGTTTATATAAATAATAATTTGGAATAAATTGTAGATTTTACTTTTCACATTGACATTGTAGAATTGTTTGTGTTGAATACCAGCAAAAAGCCTGATTAAATACATTTTTATCAAATGTTTGTACACAGCAAAATATAAAAAAGTCTAAGGGGCCTGAATACTTTTTCCAACCCACTGTATGCGTGTGCATGTGTTTCTGTTCGAGAATTGGTACAGGGTGTGGCTGTCTGACCTGCAGCCAGGGACACGCAGCATTGCTCCTCCTTCATGGTGACCTTACTGAGCCGCTGCGGGACATTGTGCAGGGCGGGGGACAGGGGGGGCAGGGCAGGAAAACGGCCCACCCCACACATTTGTACTGAGCCAAGGCCCAGCAGCTTCACGAAGGTGGAGCCGTTCTGCACAAAACTGAATACCCAACAAAGCCATTCATTAGAGGCATACAGACACTGGCCTAAAGGTGGATTCTCACCAAATCTAGAGCGAGGTGCATCAGTTCAACGCATTCTATAAATGTTCTATGGAGAGGATGCGGCGCGATCGCGTGGAGCATGATGGATGTGGCGCGGCGACTGTGTGATATGTTAGCCGGTTCTGAATTTGAATAGGATAGTTTCCAAACCTACTTGGACTCCTGCGGACTGTTTAGGTGGGATAAAAGAAAGTTTATTAGCAGGCCTGTCCCAGTTTGAAAACGGAGGCAAAATACGTCTAACCAATCAAGCGCCGTAAATGTTCCCTGGTTGGCTACTGAACCCGTCTAATAGCACCGCCCATCAAGAGCACAGTTTGGGCATCGTCCCCATGCGTCATCGCTGGATTTGGTGAGAACCCACCTTAAGGGTTTATCCTCCACTGCACGCTTCAAGCTGTTACATTTATAATATTACTATGACTGAGTATTATTATAGCTTGTTGAGACATCTGGATGGTTGTACGTACCAATACAAAGGGAGAGTTTAATGATCATTCCAATGGTGTCAGTTCATAAACACAAAGTGCACCCTCCAAAACTTTCAGCTGCCATTTCCTCTCACTCAGCAATCAACAAGCTCGGCTGCTACACTTCAAATGATGCAGTTGGGACAGGCAGCTGGCAGGACCAGAGTTGCCATTGAGTGATGAGGTGGGGAATAGCAAGCCAACTGAAATATTCCACCATGGTCAATTATGCATCTAGCCACAGGACTTCAGGTCACAATTTCCATTGTCTGTAGCCTGTAACCCTCATTCAGAAGTTTGAAATGACCTTTAAAGGGGCACTATGCATAAATTTTAGCGTTGCTGTGGCCTTGTGTTTACAATAAAATAAGTCTCCTCCTCCCCAATGCTCAACCCCACCCACTCAAGGTACACGACTACAGCCATCTGGCTACCTAACATGGCTAGCTGTATAGCTAGAGGTAGCCTTACTTACAGATCCAACAGAAAACACGCCAACTCTGTGTTGCTTAAAGTACATAAATTAAGTACTGTTTAGCAACATAAAAAGGACCGGGCCTTCTTGAACTCAATCGTGTAAATACCAACTTCTGCTCTGCATCCACATGACCTTCTGCCATGCGCTGTTCTTCAAACATTTCAATGTTGTCTGTTGATTTATGAAGAATGCTGAAGGCGTATCATAACAACAGTTCTAATGTTTTAAAATTCAATTAGCACCATCACAAGCCCGTCTTACCCGTTTAGCATTTTGTGATTTCAGGACAGCTAAAATTGTTTGCTTAAAGATAAGCCAGTGCCATTCTCCCATTCCCTGGAAATACGACAATGCAGAGAATGTGATGGCGCTGTCAAAGGTCTTTACGTGGGCTGAACTGTGATACTGAACAAATACCTGACAGAGGACCCCTACCAGTACCATATCCCCTTCAACACCTCTTTACTCCACATCCAACAAGGAAATTCAATCCCAGGTCAGCATACGGGTCGTGAAGACGTCACATCCTTCATAACAACAGGCAATGGCAAGGCAAGAAACAGGAGTTCTCCAACGGGAAGTGAGGCTGTGTTCTACACTTCTGTTTTACATGTTAATACTTGATAATATTGAAGATTGGTTCCATCATGGGAACCTTAGTTTCTTCTAAATGCATCACCCAGCCAAGTACAACCAAGTAGATTAGCTCTTAAGTTTTATTTTTGGCTGCCTCACTTTAATGACATGCAGGTCACGACATGCCTCACTTTAATGACATTTTGGAGTGTTGATAGGTGTGGCCATCTTTGTAGTGGGAAACACTTCCTGGTAAATGTTAACCCTTTGATAAATAAATGAATTTGATTTCCGTGTCATGTTTATTGACAGGATAAACATTTACAGTGAGCACCATAATTCATTGGACAGTGACACATTTCTTGTTATTTTGGTTCTGTAGTACTTTGGGTTTGAAAAGATACAATTACAATGAAGTGCAGACTGTCAGCTTTAATTTGAGGGTATTCTCATCCATATTGGATGAACCGTTTCGAAATTATAGAACCTTTTGTACATAGTCCCAAAAAATATTGGGCAGTTTAACATAATGTAGAATGAAGTCATCATTTTCAATATTTGGTTGCATATCAATTTGCATGCCATGACTTCCTGATGTATGTGACTCAACAATATAAAAAAACTCATATCTTATTTTCTGGTACTCCTACAAGTGATACTATAACCTCTCTGCATTTGAATGGATATCTATGGAAACTGGGGGGTGGGACTAGATTTAGCTGTAAATTACACTGGAACAGTATAGAACATATGGTTGGCCTCAGACCCTAGATGACTTACAGCCATTTCGCCAACCATGTATTCCATACTGTTCCAGCATAATTTACAGCTAAATCTAGTCCCACCCCCCAGTTACAGAACCAAAATAACTAAAAATGTGTCACTGTCAAATGAATTATGGTGCTCACTGAACGTGCGTACCCCGTTATGTCTAATGTGTTTCTAAAGTCATGCACACAAAACATACCTTGACATCAGGTTGAATGTAGCTTCCAAAGCGGTGGTGTATGCCCCGACCATGATGGCATCGAAGTAGCAAGGGATAAGATAGCGTGGGATATGCTTGAGGTAGCCAAACATGACCTGCAGCCACATTCCCACCTGATGGAAGAGAAAGCCATGTAGTAGTCCCTCCAACCACTTTAATGTGAAACAATGTGTTGTGCTCAGCACTAGTGAATGCACATTCAAGCTCAGCAGCAGTTCATTTTAAATCCAGCGATTCTCACCTCTCCCAGAGCGCCCCCGCGGGACACCAAACGGTTGCTCACGTAGTCAATCATCCAGTCCCCTTGTCGCAAATTGTCACAGAAGGGATGTCCCAAATCGTTTTTGGGACGAATATCCGCCATAACTGACATTATACCTGAAACAACAAAAGACCGTTGATGAAACTGAACAGGACGGATTGTCCAAACATGCCATATGTGGTGCTGTAACTAAGTACATAATCGGGGGGCATTTCTGGTAAGCGGCGCTTAAGCATACATATGCATTAGAAATGCTTGCTAATTTCCCATTAGACAATGATGGTCTAGTACCTTGAAAGCCACTGTATTTCAGAGACATCCAAGATGGGATACTGTAACAACCCCCACCGTCCTCTTGTTCTTCAGCATCAGAGCGAAACAGCAGAATGTTCATGTCAGCGAGGGTCAGCTTGGACATGATGCTACAGATGAGAAGAGAGTGGGGAAGTCCAATGGTGGAACTTGATTGAACGGCATGCTGAAGTGCTCAACCAAAATGGTGGACGGGGTTTTTAACGCTTTTGAAATTAAGCCACAACTCAACAACGCTGCAATAAGTGAGGTAGCTTTCGTGCACAGCAGAGGTGGAGAGTAGTGTACTCACGCTGTCAGTGGAGTTTTCAGTATAGCTGGGGCCTTGTCGTCAGCCAGGCTGCCATGTTTGAAACGAGGACTAAACTGGATGAGGTGGTTTCGGAGCAAGCCCAACAACTCCTGGGATTTGGGGTCTAAGCTCACCCTGGGAGAGGAACAAGCAGTCAGTGGTTGGCCAGGCCAAAAATAGCACAGAAAAACATACTTTTGTCTTTTGACTATTGTCTTCAGCATGAGGCTGGTGTCAGGTTAACAAGAGGATTACAGTTCTACATCAGGTGACTCATACAGTATTAGCTCCAATTCCTCTTGTAACGGAAACTACACATAAATGACAAAAATAGAGAATCAAGTTTTTTTTTTTATATCTCAAGCGGTTTTTAACCATTTTTAACTGCAGATAAGATAAATGTAATCTCCCATAGTCTTTTACCTGAATGCTGTATTGTGTGTTTCAGCTGTGTGTTAGCAGACTACACTGTGTATTCCATCTTACCTAAAGGCAATCACACTCCCTGGAGTCAGCTTCTCAAACACAATCTCCTGCACAAACTCGCTGCGACCCTTCGACTTCACCTCCGCCTGCTTCACTATCCTGCTGTCTTTCAGCTGCAAGAGGTTTCAGAGAGATCCTGTTACATTTACATTCAGGCAAGCTGTTGAAACTGGTGTTCATACAGGTTGCTTTTATACGTGGAATAATGGCTAAATTGCACGAGCAGTGTCATCCGAGCTTTTGCGTGTTCAAATGCCACTTCTGTATTAAATGGAAAACACCACACTACACACAGATTCTTTATGAAAATTTGAAAATGCTGAGATATTTTAAAGCAAAGAAGAAAACAGTGATGACCTATGTATTGAGAAGCAAAGCACAGTACCTATGAGAGTTAGGGCCTGTGTGCTACCTGTTATTAAATGGGAGAGAGAACATCCATAGCTGTGTAGTGTTTGACTGGCAATACAAAACGAGATTGAATGCAAAAACAAGCTGAGCCCCCTTGTGCAATTTCCCTCAATAGCTAGGTTGAAATCTTCCATGTGGATACTTGGAGCTCTTAGTTTCTGTAAGGACGTGGTGTTACACAGAGGTTTTACAAAAAAACTCTTACATGGATGTGTTCTTTAATCTCAACAGTGTACTCAGGCATGCCATTAATGCTCTTCTTGTCTTTATTGTATGGACCGGCTTTTCTTTCGATTGTCCTCGCCTCAAACACCACCTCCTCGATTTTACCTGCAGTAAAAGGAAGGAGTTCCTGTAAGAGACACTTGTTCGGAGCTGGTTTCACATAAAATCAAAACACACAAAATAAGTATACTCCACTTGAAAAGGTAAATTAAATAACTTCTTTATTAGAAACAAAAGGCAATAACAGGTTTTTAGAATTTGTGTCTAACTAATTCCTTACAAATTGAAATTATTAAAAATATTTATTTATAAATTCTATTCCCTTTTTACATTTTATAACTGTAACCAAGACTTGTTAGGCTCCTCTTCACAATGACCAGTTCAGTGTTCTATTGAAAAGGGCAAATGGCCATTTTCATGGTGAAGCTGATGTGGCAGTCATACGGGCGAGGTGTACCTGGGATAAACATGGGTGGCACGCTGTCTCTGTATTGGTGGCTCTTGGGGTTTCGGAAGGCTGTGCGGGACACAGTCACCACAGACTGGTGGGTGCTGGGGCAGTGCCTGGTCACTGCGACGATGTCCTCATCCACCTGATCCACGTAAACCTGCAACACACGTGGCAACAGGGTGGTCAAATACACGAACACACTCGCACAACACACACACACACACACACACAGACACAGAGCCACGTACGCACACACACCATAAACAGATAAAGACAAGCGCACGCGCACGCGCACGCGCACACACACACACACACACACACACAGACACAGAGACAGAGCCACGTACGCACACACACCATAAACAGACAAAGACTAGCACACACACACAGACACAGAGCCACGTACGTACACACGCCATAAACAGAGACTAGCACGCACACACACGCACACACAGAGCCATGCACACGCACACACACACACCGTAAACAGACAAAGACTAGCACACACACGCACACTCTCAGATGGCCACCTGACCTGGTTGAAGCCCTTGGCTGCTAGCTCCTGATGCAGTTTGTTGAGGGCCCTTTTCCCGGCGATGATGCCGCTCTGCAGATTCACCTCTCCTGCGGACGTGGACTTGGCCTCAGGGTTCCACTTGGGGTAGAAGCGTTCCTCTTTCACCACTGAGATCTGAGTGATGCACAGGACAATCAGAGGTAAAACCCAACAACCTGTTTCTACAATGTAATACACCACTGCCATTTCCAGCACAGAGTTCACACCTAGCCTGGGTTTGTGGTTTCATTCAGAAAGAGCCGTGACCTGAAGGACCGAGAGGTTTGACTTCAAAGGGCCTAAGGTCTCAGCCAGTGAGTAACACTGGACCATCTCACTTCCGTGCACAGCACAGCACAGAGCACCCGACTGCTGCATGAGGCTGGTTACGATTCCTTTGAGTGCGATCTTCTTACCTGGTGAGGTACAAGTTCATCATAGCCTCTGGTGCTGCCGGTGGCACAGGAGGCCATGGAGACTATCGCCGCGCTGGGCAGGGCATCAAAGGCTGAGCGGGTCTGCAACAACAATTTTAGCTTTGTAAGAGTCCATGGTCCTTAACAATTTCTGCACTTTCTCAATGCTGGGGGGGGTCTGCACATTGATGGTCTGTAACATGGACTGCTGTTTTGGAACATGTGTAAGTGTGAAGTTAAATAAATATCTCTTTTCTATTATCTGTGGGAAGGTTTTTCACTTTATTGCAATGGCGCTGTTGAGGTCATTGAACCAGTGCCTTTCCTGTCTCTTTAAAACAGTATAATAGGAAACAACCCATCTTAAATGACCCATGCTACATACCTGAATAGGGCACTCGTTGTCATGGGTAACATCCAAAAACATAGCGTGAGCTATAGAGGGCCCCAAGGGCCTGAGACTGGGCTGGACAAAGGCTCCCACAGGCTCGCCCCCAAAGCGATACACCAATCTTCCCTCCTCGTGGCTATCACCAGCACTCATAGCCTCTGCGTGTGTGAGACGTAACCTCGGTTACAAATCCCAGTCATGTTTTTTTTAAAACAAATTTATTTAAACTGTGTTGTACTTGAAATATGACACTATGGTACAGGAAACACAGCAGAGAACAAAATAGATTTGCACTTCAAACAATACTACTTTATTTTCATGCCATTCAGTCACTCTCATTCCAGCTGAAAATCTTGGGCTGCTTAATAAATAAATTTTTATTTGTCCCATTTCCAGGAAGCAAGATTGAGTCGGTGCATTATTCATGCGTCCTACCTCTGATTAGGGAGGTTATACCAAGCCTATTCACAAAGACATTGTCCAGATCCGCGCTTCCTGTGAACAGCTCAGCCACTACGTACAAATCAGGCCTTATTGTGCGGGCAATCTCCAGCATGAACTGTAGCCCACCAAAAACACAACACATGGGCCAGACAGCGCAGCGTTAACCCACCGCAAAAAGCAATAGAACAGAGTGAAGCAAGAAAGAGGGTGAGTGTGGAGGTGACAGGAAGAAGGGAGGTGAGGTTAATGGTCAACCATTACCAATATTTAGCAATTACACAAACCAATATAAAAGGACAACGAACACAGAACGGGGTATCGAGGTACAAGAAAGCAGAAAGCAAGCCAAGAAGAACCAAATTAAACACGGTGCAGATTAAAACAAAAGGGTAATATAGAAAGAAGATCAATTGAAAGGATTGAGTGCTTAGGTTTATAAGGATGAGGAATGGAGAAAATAAGGGAGAGAATGTTAAGCAGAAATTCAACGAGCAAAGAAAATAAAAAAATAAAAAGACAAACACAAAGAAGCAAGATTTAGTCTCATGCCATGACTCCTGCTTCACAGCCAACCAACACGAGCATGTAGTTACCCAGTACCTCTGATAAGACTGGTTATCCCCAGGCGGTTTACAAAGACATTGTCGAGCAGCTCGCTGCCTGTAAAGAGCTCTGCTATCACATAGAGATTGGGTCTGACTGCCCTGGCCGCGGCTAACATCTCCTACAGAGTACAACATAGAACAGATACATGAGTGGCTCCTCTGACACGTCACTTTATGTAACTAGATGCCAGTAGACATCATTGCATGATGTTACATAATGCAGAATACCTTAACAGTCATTATGCTACAGGGCACAAGGCACATACTGTTTGGGAGTGCAACAGCATACCTCTGCCACATGGAGAGGGGTGGAGTGGCAGTTATCCAAACGCACTCCGCAGAAGTGCTTAGCTGTCTGCTCCGTGTACTCCTTCATGTGGGCCCACAAGAAAGGGCAGTCCTCCGGCTTGTTGCCATAGCGAAGCTTGACGCTGTCCCCCCAGCAAATCAGCTCTCTTCTGACGTAGACGTTGGATCCTGTGATATCATGGAATTAAAAATTTATTTTACAAACAACGTTGCAATGAATTGGCAATCTGACTCCTCTATCATACCTTTAGTGCCACCTAATGGTTTAAATGAAAACTTAAAAAAAAAAAAATGTTTCTCCACAGGCCAACGCGGTCAAAATAATTCAGTCAGTTCTATTAATCAACGTGAAAATTAAACTATTCATCACATACTCGGTGCTCAATAGTCTATCCAGCTTGAAATATAGCAAACACATCAAACTATCCACAGAAAGTTTTTGTGGATAGTTTGAGGATATTTTAATTTCGATGCTTCTCAGATACTGAAAGCTATCAGAAGAAGGAAACAGTACTTAAAAGCATGAAGATATAACTTAAATCTCCTGAGCTCTGTGTACAATCTACCGCAGTGATAAAAGGGGTGACCCCTCACCCGGCTCAGCGAAGTTCCTCAGGGGGTCGTCCCCCATCACCCAGCCGTTGTGGGCCAGGAAGTGGCAGGCTTTGTCTGGCTTGTGCATCAGCTGCAGGTCCTGGTCCAGAGTCGTCTCCTCGAAAGGGAAGGTGAAATACCTGCAGGGAAGGATTTAAGTGCAGACGTTGTTGCGCAAAAAGGTCACTCGATCACTCAACTGCAGAAAACCATTGCAAACTATGCTAATTAGTAATACATAAAGGAGTAATAAATAACAGTACAGTAATTAAACAGTGAGCCGGTACATCAATCTTCCCTCTACAAATATCATTTTCCAAAATAGAATTTCTATTTTGACATATTAAACATTTTGAACATTTAACCTTGTACAAAAATCTTGAATAATGACAGTAACAACCAAGAGATAAAAACAGTGCCAACATTATACTTAAGCCATGACTGCTGTCAATGGAAGGAGTCAGTATACTGGTTCTAATAAGGTGGTAATCGTTTTATTCTGTTTCAGAGTTCAAGAGGTAGCAACTGTACACACCTCGTGACGATGGGATTTTTCCGATTGATGGGGCCCAACTTGGGCCCATGGTCAGCCAGGCGCTCATAAACAAGGTTTCCCACAATGCAGTTTGCAGCCTGCGTGAGAGCGGTAGATATAGTAAAACCAAAAGTTCATTAAAGGTATGCAATGGTATTTCCTACGTTTGTGCCCGTCAGTCTCACAAAGTTTTGTTTTCCAGTAATATATTTTAGCAGTATTTCAATTTGAGTTGAATAAGTTACAAAAATATATGCAGACTCAGCAGTTTAAGGACATTTAAAGTTTCAACATTTGAAATGACAGGTATTCTGGATGTTAAAACAACATATTTTGTGCCGCCGAGAGGTTAAAAACCAATATGACATTTTAATTATTGTGGATCCGCTCATTTGAGTCAAATACACAGTTAAATAAACAGTACGCATCAAAACTTGCTTCCCATGACTTTAAGCCAAGAAATATTCAGCCAGAAAGTTGGCATAATCTGGAATGTAACAAACATGCTCCTAATTGGTACAGTACATTTTGAGAAAGGGGAATGACAAAGAAGCTTGAGCTATTATGGGGTGGTTTTGAGAAATAAATTTACGAGACATTTCTGGAAGATTTTGAGGATTAGTATGATTAGTCTGATTAATTTATAATAAAAAGCAAAATTATAATAAAGCTAACCTAGGATTAGATCGAATACATTACCAAGTGTGATGGTGTGTGTTGATTTGTTGTTTTCTTGTGTATGTTGCTATTGTACTGTATATATTGTCTTGTTTGTAAATTAAAAAATTAAAAAAACCTGCTCCTGGTGGCAATGAGTCTGCTTGTAGCACTCAGCATTCAGTTCCTCCAGTCTTTTCCTGAGCCAGCTGCAACATTCCTGAGTAGCTGAAGGGCTATTGCTGTGAATCACATATAAAACCCATAATGGGGGAGTTATACACACAATACCAGGCTTCACCTTTGACTATGATTGTCACAAAATCTCCAGGTAAAGATGAAAGTTAATGTTATTTCACGAATGCAAACCAAAGCACGTACACTGACACAGTTCCCAACTTCCCACATGAATTACCCTATGCTTATCTCCTCACCCGTGGGGAATGAAAGTCTCAAGGGCTGTGTTCATATCCACAGTGCTGCCAAAGCGCTTGTATTCCGGATCTTGGATTATCTTCAGATGCTCTTTTCCCTCTTTCTTACCCGTTGCTGCTTTGCTGCCTGAGAACACATCAGTGTAACTCTAATGTAACGTTGAACAGCCTAATCTGATATCTCGTAATTATAAAGATTTTTTTTTAAAGGTGCACTATGCAGGATTTTAAGCTTTGCTCGGTCCTGGCCGTCCTGCGTTTACGATTCGGACCTCCTCCGTCATCAGCCCCGGACACTCACGGTACCCTACTTCGGCCATCTAGCTATACCTAACGTGAACAGCTGGATAGCTAGAGGTAACGTTACTTACAGGTCCAACAGAAAACACGCCAACTCCGTATCGCTTTTCATCGCCTTGCTAAACTTCAGCTGTTGCCAAGCAAATCCTAGGTTGTTTGGTTTCGCTGTACATGCGCTTCTTCACCTCCAACATTGCAGTAGCTAGCTAGCCACAGACACTCTGCTGAAACAGATGATCCCACCCCACATGCTCTGTAGCCACACCCACCCCTCCTCACACAGAAAAGAGAGTCACACCCAGAAACGTCCCAAACACGTCTTAGAATAATAAATACAGGCAGAGGAGCACGGATTTGGCAAATGTGCGCGAGGACAGAGATTGCCAATGCGTCATAGATATGACTGAGCATGGTTATTTTATAATACTTTCAAGGTAAAGATCCTGCATAAATGCACCTTTAAAGAAAAAGTAACAAAAACAACACAGAAACCATGTCTTAACACACAACACAGAAACCATGACCACGGATTATTTTTTTTAAATGAGTAAGGCGCAATGCACTTTTGGTAAAACATAGTTAACTTCATATCAAAGCTACGTTATTCATACGTGTGCCTCTGTAACACTCACCATTTTCAAGCAGCTTCGTAAACTCCTCTACAATTTTTTCCACATTAACTTGGAAGAACTCCCACAGTTTAATCTTGGGGAAGATATCCTGCCAAATGATTCCACGTATTGTCTGGAAGAACAAGGAAGACGTCGTATTTTCTCCCCCTTCCTATAGAATACCGGCAGACGGTCAGTGCTGTGAAAGGTAATCCAACTCACGTTGAGGTGCTGTTCATTCTGAACGATGTCAGGCATGCCGCGGTCTCTGTATTTCCCATCAGCAGCGTTAGCGGTGAGGTGCCATATGGCCCGGTCCAGCGCCCAAGCAGGCTTCAGGTGAGGGGAGTTCACAAGGTTGTAACCACACTCAGGGTGCTCCCGAATCCACTTACTGTTAGCGGCTGAGACACAGAGAGCACAAAATGTTGATAACCCCAAAAGAAAAAGAGTAGCAATTACACAAATGGAAAGGCATTAATCAGGAGGAAAAAAAACCTCAGAAAACAAATGTGACTACAACTAGCACCGGATTGACATGAAAATATAGTATTGTATAGGCCCCTATTGCATTCCTTCGCCAAGCATAAAGGCTGAAATGCCCATAATGCTAGGTTACTTAAAACAAATGAATAAATGACAAAGCCTCTACCTCCGCACATGTCTGTGGTACACTCTACTTTTACCATTGTTCTGGAATAAAGAAAACCTTGTCATCTTACTGTGTGAAAATTTTGTTCTTGTCAAAGCAACAGCCAGGCATCTCCGCAGAAACTTGAGGTGCAGTAATATGTGTGGGTTGGGTATCGGAAATACCTCAATAGAAATGCCTCTGACATGCAGAAAAGGTGATTGTGCCTACCCTGGCTGTAGTCAGTAATAAAGTAAATCCATGTCAATGTATCACAAATACTGGAGTGAAACTCTGTTACCCAATCGCACCAAATTACTCGATAACCTAATGCCCCCTTGACTGCTGCCATGCAACAGTCTGCCATTATTGCTAAATTTTTTTCCTTGGCATTTGTACCACAGTTAGGTATATACATGTGTTAGAACAGGGGTGCCCAATCTTATCTGAAAAGGGCTGATGTGGGGGCAGGTTTTTATTTTAGCCCAACACTATGAAACCAGATTCAACTAATTAAAGGAAAACTCCAGGCTAAAACACTTGCATCGTTAGTAACATGTTGCAAAGATGTACAAATAATTCCAGGATTTATTATCTGATATAAGTATTATATATTTTACTTTATCGCTATATTCACAATTTTTCACTTGCTGTCCTGTCAGGCTTTTTCTGGATCTGCTCCAGTGTGTTATTGTCCTACACTACATTTGCCACCCCCGGTCGTGAAAACGTTAGCTAAAAGGCTAAAAGCAAAGTCAGAGTTTGTGGCCACGCCCCTAATCCCTGTGAAGGCAGACCGTTGCATTCTGAACTATTGAGGCTGCTAGCATGGGGGGAAAAAATGGTATGTACACTTGATAAATGAGTGATTTCTCTCTGTCGGACTATTGCACAATGGTGATTAGCAGGAATTAAAGGTAGACTTCTTGTCCCTAATAGGCTGAAGCGAATATATCCGATACTTATAGTTGGTGCAATAGCAAGTTGAAGACACTCGCATATTAAATTGCACTGCGCCTGCTGTGGCAATGCCATCGCATGACGTCAGATCCTCGACAGAACTGGAGTTTAGCTGCAGGAAACTGGACCTTGGCTGCATTTTACAAACCCCAATTCCAAAAAAGTTGGGACATGCACGTAAAAGCAGAAAGAAGCGATTCATAAATCCTCGTTTACATAATATTTAATTGAAAACAGTACAAAGAAAAGATATTTTATGTTCCATGCACTTTAATGATTTTTGTAAATATACCTCAGATACCTACCTGTAGATACGTCAGACCCTTGATGACCCATTTAGCCAACCATGGGTTCCATACTATTCCTGTGTAATTTACAGCTTAATCTTGTCCAACCCCCCAATTCCCATAGAGATCCATTCAAATGCAGAAAGGTTATATAGTATCGCTTGTAAGAGTACCTAAAAATAAGATATCAAAAGTATTTTGAGATCCTTTTATACCATTCATAATAGCATCACTTGTTTACCTGCGGAATGTTCCAAACAGTTGTTGTTTTGCACTTTGAGCTTTTTTTTTTGCCCCTGTCCCAACATTTTGGAAATGTGTTGCAGGCATCAAATTCAGAATTAGCGGATATTTACAAAAGATCAATAAAGTTGATAAGCTAAAACATTAAATATATTTTCTTTGTACCGTTTTCAATTAAATCACTGCTTTCTGCTTTTATGTGCATTTTACATACTGTTCGGAATTGGGGTTTGTACATTGTATCAAGCCCTCTGGCTGTATGATATAGTTTGCGTGAAAAGCTTTTCCATGAGCCAAAATCATCAGTCCTGTCAAATTTGGGAAAGGTTTTGTTCTTGACTTCAGCCTCCAGTCCACTTCCCATGCATGTACTTGCTTGATGCGTAATACACCTACTGTATCTACACTTCCAATTATAGATTCAGAGTGCCGTTCTCCTTTAAGCCGCAAAAGAGATAGTGTTTCACTGACCTTTTCAACACTGGGCGCAAGCCAGGACGAATGCTTTCATACTCCGGGTACGTGAAATATCGAAGTGCAAAGGCATTATGTTGTACACTATGCACTACGGACCCATGCTCATAAAGGACAGAGCACAATTGGTGAAAAGACAGAAACCAATAAAATGGTGTGCGCGAGTATGGGGGTGATGGCAGTACAGATGGCTTTCAACAGCTGCAACAGTTGCCCTTCATACTGAGCACCAGGCACATATCAATCAGAAGCATAATTCTGCTCTTATAACATATTTTTAAACATTGTTTATGTTTCATAAACCAATGAAAATAAATTTTGTGCACAAGTTTTTATCTTTTTTGACCGGAAGGAACAAGGGGGAACATTTTACATTTTTTAAACACCCAGGTTGCAATATTTGAGGAGTTTATATTGTTTACACAATGCCATTTGCACATCACACTATACAGAATATCTTATGGAATGGTTATACAATATAGTGGAAAGCAAAATTGCACTGAAATGTATTTTACATGTGCTAGATTCAATACAATCTAATTGATTGTATAGAACTGGCTGATTTCAATGGGCACATTGCGAAATATAGCTTTATAAGATACAGGGGATCTCACTTTGCTTTATAGTAGAAATTTCTACCTGGTTATTTTTAGGACAGCATTCACCAGTAAAGCTTTCAGCCGCATCCCCTGACCAATTTTTATGTTTGACGATTGTTATTTTGCGAACATGAAAAATACAGTGAAGGTATTCAAAGATCGCTGTATGCCAAAATGGTCTACATGCAAGTAACACAAATGTACAATCGTTAGTACAAGTGCCACCAGGTTTCAATGCTTTTTACCAACAAATCAAACAATATACAGTGCAGTCCAAAAGTATTTGGACAGTGATACAATTTTTGTTGTTTTGGCTCTGTACTCCAGCACATTGGATTTGATATGGAACAGTGACTATGAGGTTAAAGTGCAGACTTATTTTTCCAAATTTATTGTTTTTTTCCAAATGTATTGTCCAAATGCTTACGGACTGCACTGTAGTTAGTCTTTCAGTTTAAAATAATTATCATTGAACTGGTCAAAGCATGCTTTATTAATGAAGACAAACTAAATTAGCAGAACTTTTCATTTCATGATAACGTTCATATTACGAAACCACAGCATAGTGAAGTAAAATTATGATATACTTATGGGTGAATACTATGGACATTTAGGTGCTACATTACAGCAAAAAAGTTTCCAAATTCATAGAAAAAGCAGATGTGACTTCATGTGGAAGGAAAAATGTAACAAATTCTATTTGTAAACCAAAATATTTCTACATGTTTACTTTATTATTAAGCAGAGAACATGAGTCTAGAGAGCTACTGAGTCTCTGTATAGCTTTGCTTGTGAGTTTGTCTGGCAAAAATAATAATAATAAATAATAAATAAATAAATAAAAGAGGTTTAGATGACTATGATTAAGCTACTTTTTTGAACATGACATTTTCACATAATATACAGCATCAGCAGAGCATAAAATGCATTGCCTCTCTGGTGCATATACATGTGGCATCATCATATCAGCCTATCATATTTATCACAATCTTGGCTTATTGGCTGATGCTGATGAGTTTTTTTACATTTATCTGCCTTCGTATATTATTACAATTCATATTACTGCATTAATATCAATTTCATTTTCATGTCAATGTTCAAAATTTAAAATAATTTGCGTGGTACCTGTCAGCTCTAAATAATTGTCAAAGAAGAGAGCGGATAAATACACAAGACTGAAGCAGTGGAGCTAATTGAGCAGATATACTGTAGATAAATGGCATGTAACTAGTCGGAGAAACATTACCTTTGTGGAACTAGTACCTTTGTGCAAGGTATCAAGCCTGATGCATGCTTTTAAAACCACCCTAGTTGAGGATACTTGTTAATCAGAGACACCATATAATGTGGTGCAATAGCATTGCAGACAACATTGTGCACGGTCATGCATTTGCACCCAGGTTCCTGTCACATATGAGAAGGACCCACATTTTGGCAAAGATTTTGAAGTATATAAACCCTGCCTACATCTACAAGAGAATGTATAATGAGGTCCACATAAACAGTGTTAACAAGATCCGATATGCACCCTACCAAGATGGACTGAAACTAAAATAGCAGTGGCATTGGCAAGATTCTTCTTCAGGACAAACCATCAAACCTGACCATCAGTGGGAACAGTTGAGGTTGAAATGCAACACAAGAACTTGCGACCATGGTGCAAATGACTTGGCTGTTCTTGCAATTCTTGGATATCTCAAGGGAAAATGTTGGGGTCTTCCCCCCCCACCCACAGAGTGCTCGGAAGCAGGCACAGACAAACCTGTGTGATTATAAACCACGTCAGTGATACAGGCCACATTCCACTCTTTCCTGAGCTTTTCCAACAGGTTGCCCACATCTTCCCAGGAGAACTTCTTCCCAGGGGGAGAGAAATCTGGATTCAGCTCCAACTGATTCGCCAAAGAGTAGCATGAACGTGACAAGCCCAGCGTCTGCAGGGGCGTGAAGTGAATCATATTATACCCTGAAAACAACAACAATAAATCAACTTTTAGAGAGATGCAATTATATTCAACAACAAGTTTCTTTCGACGGCATAATTGTATGCTATCCAAAGATAACATCATAATATTTACCATATTGCATTGCTTTAAAAACAATATTTAATTATTTGGTATTATTTCCTATCATTTACTCTTTTTTTTGTAGCTTACTTTATTTAGCATTTATGTGTGATTCATACATGGATTACCTATTAAAAAGGAGTCCAGAATTAAACCCTACAAGCTCAACATTTAGCTAATGATTAATCCAGTTCTAATCAGGGTTAAACGAGTTTTGTCTGTATGAATGTTGCCTTTTTTGAGGTCAAACGTAATGTAAACACTAGCTTTGTGCACAGCAGACAGACTGGCCAAATAATCTTCAACTGCTCTCATCATTCATGGGTAAACAAATATCTAGAGAATAGTAAAGGAGCACAGCTCTATTTGAAAAAAACTATTAAATCAGGTGCTTTTGGTTTTCTGTCTTACAACGGGGTCTTAAATGCTCAAAAAGAACCACAAACAAAACAAAAAACCTTTGGTTATATGTGTTCTACCAGATGGGTCTCCCAAAGCTGAATTTGAGGTGAAAGCTTAAACTTTTAACAAGTAAGATGCAGCCTTCTCCAGTCTTACCAGACTCCTTGGCCACTCTGAGCCTGTCCAGCCATTCGTCCAAAGGACCAAGACACTTGGTCAAGTAGGTCTGAATGCTGATGCAGTCCAGAGGGAGAGCATGATTATCAGCACCCACACGCAGAATAGGATCCACTACAATGTAGCCACCACCTGTCTTCTCTTCATTCCTGTGAAAATGGTGACAATGTTGGTGGATGTATAATGCTGGCAGTGGTGACCAGAAATAATTTTTTAAAAGTTCCATAAAAATACAAAATGAATACTAGCGAAAGCAAGCGGTACTACAAGACACTTGTAGTTACTGAAAAAATTACCTTTTCTCTTAAATAATAACTATCAAAGCCTAAGCATTAGAAAACAAACAATAGAATTGTCATAGCTTACCCACAACCAAAATAATACTGATATGACCCTGCAATCTTCAGTTCGAGTTTGCAGAACTTGTCAGAGTCATCTTCTCTCCCAGTGGGATTCACCCATTCTAAAGCATGGAACTTATGGCGGTCAAACGTCTCTCCTTCTGCTGGGTAGTTGACGTGAACATGTACATTTTTCCCCTGTAGAGTGGGGCCCAGCCGGAATTGGAGCTCATAGCCTAAAGGAAAATGGCAAAGTGATAACTGTAAGGCAGTGGAGGCATGCTGGCAGGCCGAAAAACATTCAATCTCTTGGATTCCATTTTGTCTGCACTCAAAACATGGTGCAAAGTTATTTCTTTTTTTTGTAATTACTTTCAGGATAAAAGACCAATACTACTGTATGTAGAAACTCTGCTATGTTCACTTGCGACCTGAAAAGAATACAAGAATAGAAAGTACAACCAAAGAAGAAAGTACAACTACTCCCAGATTTTCTTTTTGTTTAATGTTGAATTTCCATGATAAAAAATTCAACCACAAAATTCTTCTACCACTCACCACCTAGTGATTTCTCACAAGCATCAATGACATAATAATTAGTGACACCATATGCAGGAAATGGTGTCCACACATTTGAAGAAAATAAATCTGCTGAAACAATATATTCCCTGAATTTATATTAAAGCTAATAAGAGTACATTTTAATGAATTCAACAAAATCAGGAACGTATGCAATTCACATGCACAACATTGCACATTTTTGTTAGTGCTGTACACACCGTTGTTGAGAAATGCATTACACAACTAATGGTGCATTCTACAGTATTGGCGTGCAGGATTGCATGCGTTTTCGTTTTGTAATGATTTCTTCCATCTTTTTAACTGTTGTCCACAGAAAATGTTGGCAACAAAACAATTTTAATAGCAAACTCAAAAGTTTCTTCTTAAACTTTTAAACACTGGTCAACAAAACATATCTGCACTGCAGTTACAGTAGCCTAAGCCGCAAGCACCAAATCTTTTTGAAGCGCTATAAATAGCCACATAGCGTAGCTAGGCTACTTTCCACACAGATATTTACCCCGTTCCAGAAATATCAAAAGTAGGACAAGCCTCTTAAATGTTGAAAATAATTGAGTTTCTAGCCGCTTTCTGTCATTAACATAGGTTATTATTTAACATCAGAACTTGACAAACACCGCATTTAGGAACACTAACCCAACGCAAAAAGCACAGTTGCAGTTCTCCCCAGTCACAAACTAAATAACGGCGTAGCCTTCGATAGAAATCAAACAGCCAGCCATAAATTGAGGCCATTCCTCCAAATAATTTCGTCGGAAATTCACATTAAAGAAAAGATAACCCAGGGCTACCTTCGCAGTCTGTGGCCTATCAGACACAAAATGAGAAGTATAATGTTGAGACATTCCTGTAGCCTACCTTGCTCCAGTCGAAACAGTGTCCTCTCGAGCTTCTCCATGTCATTGAGTAGCATGACTCTTGTCTGTTTGCTGTGGACCATTTTTGCTCCCCGTATTTAAGGTGCCCTTTAGATGCAGGAAACGCTGCTTTAGGATTCCCGAGGATCACCTTCAATGGGAGGGGGAGGGATATACGTTACCACCAACAACATAGGAATTGTCTACCTGCATGCCTGCTGCTACAAATTAAAAGGACAACCAATACATTTGTATAAGCCATTCTAACACTTGACAAAGCCAAGGGTGATTTAAATCTAAATTTAACTAATCGTCCCACAAAGACGAGGAAAACGACAATTGAGTGGATAGTGCGGAGTGGACTGTTGAAAAGCGCTGTCATTGTCAACAAAAAGAAGAAAAAACAAACAAATAAAAAACTCAACTACAGCTGTTATAACTAAGAACAAATAAGTACTGTTATTTTACTAATTCGATACAAATTTGAGTTTAGAAAGCATCTCGTTGTTAAACTAACATGAGCAGAATAAATGTAGCCTAATCTATAGTTGAAACATTTTATCTGAATCCCAAACCAACGCAAGCAAGCAATAGCTTCATGGTTTGGCAACTTTGACGGTTCCCATTCCAAACTCGGCATTTCTTCTAGCAAGTTTATTAAAAGAAACAATTAAATAAATTTGCTTTGATGACAAATAAGTAGCCTAATTGTCACTGTCATCCGAACGTCAAGATTAGGCTACTAACTGACTAGCCAGGACGCACGAAACACTGCAGTAAATTGGACTGTCAATAACGTTGCTATTGTTCTGTGATTAAGAAAACATACGCACTTCTAGTGAAAAATCTTAATCCAGTTTATCAAAGTAGGCTTCATGCATCCTCAACAGCTACATCTCCTGCTACTGCCCGACCCTTGCCGATAAAACAAGCTGCACAGCAGCCAAAATTACCCAACTCATAAGGTCAGGAATCTTGAAGAAGGTCAGGCTATTTTAATATTCCGTTTCGGCGAAGCTACATATTAAATGTAGTTACACCGTCTCTCCAAGGAACACTTTAACTCAACTGTGCTCAACTGTGCAATCTGTTGCTAACGTTGACATAAAATGATTCGAATTACAGGTTGGATATATAATTTTATCCTAGCGATAGCTACTGAAAATGACCTTCACACTATACCATCAGTGCACCAAAAACTGTTTTAATAGAATTGTTTTATTTATCGCATCACCTATTAATTTTCCTTGCTCACGCTGGAAATAGAGCCAAATTCAGACAACAGACAGCAGTGCCAGGCAGTGAAGTGGGTGGGCTTTGGGCGTGTCCTAGGTCCGAACACAACCTTTACCCAAGCGGGCTACCGTAATGTTACGAATAAATGTGACTTTTACGTTATGCGCGCTGTGCGCACCTCGGCATTTAAGTAGTCTGTTGATATTACGCCCGTTACCCACCAGACGCGCAAGCGCACAGACGCTTATTGCGCGTGCAGATTTGAGCAGAACTGAACCCACCAGACGCGCAAGAGCACAGACGCTTTTATTGCTTTTTCGGAACGCATTCCGTGAACGACAGAGACGCGATGTACAAACAAACAATCTACATTCCGGATTTGTGAGTTTCGCTAAATAATGGTTAAGTAAATACTGCTATTACGTATGTCTTACTGCTTAAAAGCTAAATTTAGCAATGTAAAGCTAAATGTAGCAAACAAGACAATGCCTCCTTTATAAAGTTCACTTTTATTTATTTGGGACAGTAATCAACATGTTCTAAACATTTAATTATATCAGAATTAGCAGCTATTCTGTTGTACCTTAAATCGATCGTGATATCAGTACAATAAAAACAGAATAGAATATAGAACAGAATAACGTTTATTTCCCTTTCGGGAAGTAAGCATAGTCTTCATTAATTGAACAAATATGCATCCTATAATAAAGAAAAAGCATTATAAAAACGGTAATAACTGGTTATATGTAAAATGTATGACTTGATATAACTTGAGCAAACACAATGGGGAAGTAAACACAAGAGCACATACATGACACACACATGACTGCAAATGTCCCAACACGTGTTACCTTGGAACAAGTAAACTGAAGCGTTTCATTCTTTTGCATTTAAACTATTTTGCTTTGCATTGTGCAGGTATAATGCTTTTCCTGGCAGTGCTCTTCAAACAGAAAGGTGTTTTAAGATTCCATTTTAGGTAAGTAAACATTATCTGAATATTACTTTCATCCAAAATATTAGTGAAGAAAAAAATATTTTACCATACACTGATGTGTATAGTTTATTATATACTTATATGTTGCATCTAATTGTATATGTGGAACCCCAACTATGTGGCTGTTTGTACTATTTGATAATAAAATCAACCCGCTTTTCAAGTGTATTTAGAGGGCTATTCTCTGTTACCGCCATAGACATCTAGATAATGTGACATAATATTTTAAACAGAAAATCTCAAGCCATTCAACCCCAGGTAATATGCAGACTTAGAATGTCCAATGAAACAGAAATTAATTATTCATTACTCACAAATATGCAAATGATGTAACTTTTCAAGTTTATCTTCTGCCCGTCTCCCATTCTCTCTGACAGGGAAAAATCTTATTTATGATTTGTAAAAGCAAGGATATTTTTTTAATAAACTGAGCTTTGAAACACTTTAGTTTGTTTCAAGGCCCCTGCATTGAAAACAACTTAGTTGCTAACCTGTTCGGGTTTCAAGACTAACGGTGTATAATTGCTAACCAGTCCTAATTGCTGTTGTTTTTGTGTTTTATAAATGTTTACCACCGTTTTCCTAGTGTGAGGAAACGTTTTTCTAAATGTTCCCTTAATTTTCACATTATTAAGACAAAGTGGGAGAAGTGATACAACTTCAAAACCTTCGGTGGTTAGTTGTAATTGAGTAAATCTGAAATACTAAAGATGCATGGAAAATGTAATTTTAGTTGTGTTTGCTGTGGGAGAAAGGAATAATTGTTTTTAATAGCCTACACATGTTATGCATTACTACATGTAGAAGACAGGCATTTAACCCTTTGTGTCCCTAGAGCATCACATTAGGCCTTTAGATAAGGTAGACAGCCCACTCTTGTTTTTGCATGATGACAATGATTTATAGGGCATTTGAGTGAAATGTATATAAACTGTGTTTATTTGCTCATGGGGTAGAGTTATCCTATGGAGACACTTTGCTGTGTATTCTGGATGCTCTCTTCAGCTGAATAAAACTCTGACAAACTTATCGCTGCCTGGTGGAATACTTTGATTTATTTATTCGGAAGAATTTCCACGACACTGCTATTGTCTTTCTGATAGATATCTGGTAGTTTAATGCACTTATCAGCTCCCGTCGTTACAGCTAATGCAATAATGACAAAAAGATATACAGTCCAAAGCATTTACTTATTTCATTATTTAAATTTTTTTTTTTTTACAATACTTTATTAAATGTGCAAGCGGTCAAACTCTTCACAGAGCTGACTAATAACAGGATCCACTGATCCATTTATAAGTCTCCAGCAGACCGAAGGCACTGAGGCGTATCCTCCATCAAGAATGGATGGCTCACCAGCGAGAAAGGTTCCCAGTGGAGGTATCGTTATGATATCTACAAGGAACAACCTCAAGTTAAGCTTTCCATGCTTAAGGTTTGAGAGGAATACAAACCTTTGATCAGAGGGGTAATAATAGGCCTTACTGCCTGGTGGTCTTTTAAAACCCAATATCATGAATTTGTTGACGGGTCCGCTGGTTCTGTAGTTTAGCAAGGTGTGGATAGCGTGATACAGACCCGTCGAAAAATATCACCTTCAAGGATTTGGATTTTGTCCCGGAAGAGTTTAAAGACCAGGTACCACAGCACTTTACCTCGACCATTTTTAGGCAAATATCTGGATTGGTGGAGGGTTATTTTTCTTTTCGCTGTGAGCTTCATATCCGATCATTACTTTTCTATCTCAGCTGTGGTTTGCTATTCAGAGGAGCACGGTTATCTTCTGCCAGAAAAAAGATGCAATCAGAAAAAGCTGTTTAATCATTGGCTATATCAGCTGCTAACAAGGACATTAATTATATGCTTAAAATTGAGGTTATATGATCTTAAAATATTAAAATATATTTAACTGATTATATGCTCATACTCAGATAGTCTGACCGATTATGTTAATTAACATTTCCAGATATACAGAACTGGTTGTACGCAGTCTGGTATCGTAAGTAGCTCTCATTGTTTTCAGATTTAATCAGATTTATCAAATGAGGTTTCATCCCAGAGTTCTACTTTCATTTCTGTTTTTGCCATAGGAGACATGGTTCCTTTCAAGATGTACTTTCTATCTTGGTAGCGGATTTCTGAACCAGATGCCTTTTCCCTTGTGAATGTTCCCTTCCGGTAATACATGTCCTTATATAGAGCACAATCACATGCTTGATTAATGTTAAACAAACCCAGAGCAAACCAGTTCTCATAGAACATATAGTTGAAAGGTACAGAGAACATGACGGCCAGACGCTTGACTGCTTTCATCTTCTGACGTTCACCGATGTCATAAGTCAGGACCCCCACAGCACCACGTTTAGTTTTTGGCTTATGTTCAGAATCCCAAGTGTCAGAAGTCAATAGGTCTGTGAATACATTTCCAAAAGTACATACGTCTGTGATCCCCTGTTGCACCGTGGGTTTTGGGGGGCCATAGCAGTATCCACTGTAGGTGTAAACCCTAAGAAAATAAAATGGACAATATGCTGTGTCTTGAACAGAAATAATGAAGGACAAACTAAACTATCTTGCCGTGTTAGACATAAACACTCCTCATAAAATGTACCCTTCTCTGCCAGCAGGCTGGAGAGAGAGAGAGAGAGAGAGAGAGAGAGGGAAGAGGGAAGAGAGAGAGAGAGAGAGAGAGAGAGAGAAGAGAGAGAGAGAGACAGAGAGAGAGAGAGAGAGAAGAGAGAAGAGAGAGAGAAGAGAGAGTTCCTGCAGATTCTTCCCAAAGAAAATCCAAAAATAAATTGATCACAAGCACTGATTGTTCTTACCATAAGAGTGTAGGACTATGAGGAAAAATACACTAATTGGATTGCAGCCCTACGACATGACAGTCAAAAATTCCCAAAGAGCAAATTAACTAAACACGAAGTTGCCTTAATGCTATTTCTGTTTACAGATCATTGTGTCTATTTACAGTTATAATGAACTCACTGTGGATTCATCAGGATGTCTGCAGAGCTGTTGGACAGATGAATGATGACACTTCTAGCGGCTGAGCTGACTGAGCTGACAGCCTGCTTACTGATTTCAGTCAGCGCAGCGTTTCCAGCAGTCGTAAGCGCAGCTTCTGCTATTTCCGCCATGGTACAGAGAATTCTGGGGGAGCTCACAGCCACTGACAGTCTGTAATGACCAGAGAAACACCAGACTATTAGAATCAAGGGATCATAACACCAGTGTGGGAAAGGGCATTGTACTTACCCAAAACAGTACAGACCCGTTTACAAAATGTTTCTATTATATTTATAATTTATCGTTTTAGAATCCGCTCTGCTTTTGAATCCAGTGAAAACTTCTTTATTTTTCATACAGTGTGTTATTTATCATGTTTAAGTTTCTCAACTTGCAGTCTCTTCAGTTCGCTTGAATATGAAACCCAGAACAGAAGATGGTTAATAATTTTATTTTACAGCAATCACCAATCCTGTCTGGACTCTGTAAATAATTAACTGTCCTAAATAGATAGAGTAATATACTAGTCTCTCACGCTAAACTGGAGATTGGTAAACATATCCTTAAACCAATTTTTTCTTTATATTTTAAAGAATTTGATGCCCCTAATGGTATAATCAGGAATTTAGTTTAATAAATAATTAGAGTTAGAAGAAGTGGGAAGCAAAGCCAGTTTTCAACCATTGCATGAAGTTAATCTAGCTACCTGTAGCATGGATAGGTATGTCTATCACTCCCAGAATTAGAGTATATTACATTAGCATTAACTAAAGGATAATAAGAGCAAGCAAGCTGGTACACTAACAAATACTTTATTACTCTACATTTTGCTTGTAAGAGTGAGGAAAAACCATAAAAACCTCATTGGCTAAATATGAAATGCATTATAAAATATATAATTTGCTAGCTAGCCCTGCTCCAAATGAAGAGGAAAAATGAGTTCAAAGAAAGTCAGTTTTACGTTTTAAATTTCAGAGTTAAAATGTCCAATCCGACGTGAATAAATTAAAGCAAAGCTACGACAAAACCAGGCAGACAAAGCCAAGAGGAAGCAGATGAGGGTCCAGCAGTCCTCTTTATTCTACAAAAGTGAAACAGGAAAGAGAAATCACAAACACCAGCACAACACTATAGTTTTTCCTGATATTACTATCAGATGTGTGACAGGCTCTATGAAAACTACCCTTTTTATATGTTCCTTTCGTGACTAAATGTGTTTTATTTAATCCCTACTGCCATCTTTAACACAAAGGACATAGTTATAATTTAGTAATTTAAGAAAGCAAACCTGTGGAACGAAAAAGAAAACAAATACATACCAGTATCTGCTGTTGGTGTAAAACTTAAAACAAAATAAGGCAAAATAAAATAAATTCATAAGAAACCAGTCAGAATACAAATTACTAAAGATATCTTGACACTCCACACACAAGCCTCCTTATAGATAAATACATTCACCTACCTGTGTACACTCTACAATCACAATTTAGCAAATCATTAACATGTATATACTTCTGTTGAAGGCTGGAGGCACACCTACTCGTTGAATGGGCACTCACCTGGGTTGCGTTGGCTTAAGTTGTGTACTGACTGATGTGAGTGACATTTAGGAATTCCTAGTTATGGTCGCAGGGAGGCTGGAGCCTATCCCAGCATGCATTGGTCGAGAGGCCAGTGTTACCTCTCCTACAACCCACATTGGGCTGGCTGACCTGGCAAAAGTGGAAGTGGTGAGGCCCAGTCTCATCATAAATATTGCATTTCAATATTTCATGTACAAAATAATCAAATACTTTTCAGGCAAAAATAACACATATTGGTATGTGTACATCCACCAAAACATAAACAGTGAGCTCCAGAATTATTGGCACCCCTGATTGGCAATTCACAAAAAATACTTAAATAAAAAAATAAACAACACAATTATTGAGATAAAATCTAAATGCCAAGATGTGGAAAATATTGTAGTTTATTAATGTTCCATTGAAACAAACTAAAATCATACATTTATTTAATAAAACATTTATTTAACCAAAATCAAGATTTCATAATTATTGGTACCCCTCATTTAGTACTTGGTGCAATGGCATGGAGTCTTTTCCTGTAATGTTTGACGAGGCTTTTTTTAAAACACATTTTGGGGGATTTTGGACCATTCCTCTATGCATATCCTTTCACGATCCTTCACAGTAGTGATTAAATAAAACACATTTAGTCACGAAAGGAACATATAAAAAAGGGTAGTTTTCATAGAGCCTGTCAAACATCTGATAGTAATATCAGGAAAAACTATAGTGTTGTGCTGGTGTTTGTGATTTCTCTTTCCTGTTTCACTTTTCTAGAATAAAGAGGACTGCTGGACCCTCATCTGCTTCTTCTTGGCTTTGTCTGCCTTGCTCTATCATAACTTTGCTTTAATTTATTCATGTTGGATTTGACATTTTAACTCTGAAATTCAAAAGGTAAAACTGACTTTCCTTGAACAAATTTTTTCCTCTTCAATTGGAGCAGGGCTAGCTAGCAAATTATATATTTTATAATGTATTTCATATTTAGCCAATGAGGTTTTTATGGTTTTTCCTCACTCTTACAAGCAAAATGTAGAGTAATAAAATATTTGTTAGAGTACCAGCTTGCAACTATCCTTATCAACTACCCTCTTCAGTTCAGCCCACAGGTTTTCGTCTGGATTGAGGTCCGGTGACTGAGATGGCCATTGCAGAACACTTACTATTGGACAGTTTAACATAATGTAGAATAAAGCAATCATTTAAAATATTTGGTCGCCTATCCTTTTGATATCTTATTTTCAGGGACTCTTACAAGCGATAATATAATCTCTCTGCATTTGAATGGATCTCTATGGGAATTGGGGGGTGGGATTTGATTAAGCTGTAAATTACAGGGGAATAGTATGGATTACATGGTTGGTTAAATGGCTGTAAATCATCAAGGGTCTGAAGTATCAAACAAGCTTTAAACCATCACTCTGCTGCCAGATATGCAGTAGATATGGATGGATCACTTTCAGGGTTTCAGAGCCGAAACCGGAAGACGCAAAAAATAAATAGTCGGCGGAAACAATGAACAGGTGAAAACAGTAAGTGCAGGAGTGAAACAAAAAACTGGAGTGGAACACGAAAAATCCGATAGAGTGCTTAATACAGGTAAAAGGAAAACAAACGCTCGCAGAGCAACAGAGAGGCAGGCAAACCATGACACTCTAAATGGCCCTTGGAATTTTAGAAAGGGGTGAATTGTGTTTGTCTTCATAAAATGCTATTGCTATGTAGAATACTGTTCTATAGCTGTATGACAACCAATAGTGAGTACTACAGCAGATATTTAATCGATGGTGCATATGATTACACTGTATGTCTGATGGGCTAAATATGGTTATTAATATCTGAATGTAACGTTTATATCTAAATTCACAACAACAACATATATCACTCTATTGCACTGTCTCCTGTATATATTAAAACCAACAGTGAATATAACTAGGCTACAGCAGATATTTTATTTGGTAGTGCATATCATTACATTGTCCATCTGATCCAACTATGGTTATTATATATTAATGTAACATTTATTTTTAAATTAAATTCAATTAAATTGCACTTCAATTAAATTGTCTCCTGTAGCCTAATTCTGAAATAATAACATAAATCGGGAGAAACTAGTAAAAAAGCGTCTTTGTGCTGCCCCTAACGGTTGAAATGTCCTTTCTGCTCCACACACTGCCCACCCCAATCGTGATGTCAGAGTACCTCTTTGGAGGTACCTCTACGTCATATGGATTATTGTTGCCGCCCACAACGGAAACAGCCGGCAACTGATTGGTTAGACCCACTACGTTACTTTCGTTTCGGCTCCACGTTTTTAAACCGGAACAACATTGCGTCCTGTTCATAAGCTCTCATATTCCACCTAAATAGTCCACTAAAATATGTTTCTGAAGATATTTGAGGTGAGAAATAGGCCATGCAGTTGCTCTAATTCTAGTTTGATAGTTTCATCCGAGTTATACGTAATAATTTGTATAATGTAGCTACGTTCATTTATGCAAATGACGATGGCAGCTCCTCCGCCCCCACCCCACTCCCCCGCTCACCACACAAAGTATTTTTGAAATTTCTTTCGTGGGCGGAGACAGGTTGAAACAGTGGGTGTAGTTACCCTTTAATGTAATATTTATATTTAAATTTATGAAACCAACATCTGTAGGCTATGTATGAAAACATTGAACATTGAACATATTCAACAGTGAATATAACTACAGCAGATATTTTGATCACTAGTGACCATTACACTGTCTCTGATATCTTAATGTAACGTTTATATTTAAATTCACGAAACCATCTCAATGTAATGCTAAATTCTCAAAACCACTCAGTTAGTCAACGTCTATAGACGGTTATTAATGTTTAAGTTTCGACCGTCTATTTAATATGGTTATTTAGGTCTGGGTCGGGAAACTGCCTCCCCCTTCTCGTCTGCTGGCTCACGCCCGTTACCCACCAGACGCGCAAGCGCACAGACGCTTACGCCCGTTCCCCACCAGACGCGCAAGCGCACAGACGCTTATTGCGCGTGCAGATTTGAGCAGAAGGGTACCCACCAGACGCGCAAGAGCACAGACGCTTTTTGCTTTTTCGGAGCGCATTCCGTGATGGTCATATGATGCAGATATTGTGCATATACAATGTGAGATTGCGCATGCGAACGCCCAGACAATTCCGCCCCGAGCGGAAAAATCCGCTCCACGTCCGCGAGCCGTCCGCCCGCGAGCCGTGCGCGCGCGGCCGGTGAGAACCACGGCAATTCGTTAACATAGGAGCGGAAGTGAAGCGCACCAGTGCGCATGTGCGTGCGCTTGCGCTGGCGCGTCTGGTGGGGAACGGGCGTTATTGCGCATGCAGATTTGAGCAGAACTGAACCCACCAGACGCACAAGAGCACAGACGCTTTTATTGCTTTTTCGGAGCGCATTCCGTGAACGACAGAGACGCGCTGTACAAACAAACAATCTACATTCCGGATTTGTGAGTTTCGCTAAATAATGGTTAAGTAAATGCTGCTATTACATATGTCTTACTGCTTCCTCCGTCCGCCCGCCAGCCGAGAACCACGGCAATTCGTTAACATGGGAGCGGAAGTGAAGCACACCAGTGCGCGTGTGCTTGCGTGTCTGGTGGGTACCAGGCGTTACGCCCCATCCCCACCAGACGCGCAAGCGCAAGCGCACGCACACGCGCACTGGTGCGCTTCACTTCCGCTCCCATGTTAACGAATTGCCGTGGTCCTCACCGGCCGCGCGCGCACGGCTGGCGGGCGGACGGCTCGCGGACGTGGAGCGGATTTTTCCGCTCGGGGCGGAATTTTCTGGGCGTCCGCAAGCGCAATCTCATAGAAATACATTGTATATGCACAATATCTGCATCATATGACCACATATTAATGTTTTTCAACCTACTAATAGTTTTACTATTGTTATTCATTATTGTAATACATATTATATTTTAATATAGGCTCTAATGAAAAAGGGGACAGAGACAATCACCATTGTGGGATGAATGAAGTTATATGAAATTATAAATTTAGCATGTAACCAGTTATTCCCGTTTTTGTAATGCTTTTTCTTTATTATAGGATACATATTTGTTCAATTAATTAAGACTATGCTTACTTCCTGAAATGGAAATAAACGTTATTCTATTCTATTCTATTCTATATTCTATTCTGTTTTTATTGTACTGATATCACTGGATCAATTTAAGGTACGACAGAATAGCTGCTAATTCTGATATAATTAAATGTTTAGAACATGTTGATTACTGTCCCAAATAAATAAAAGTGAACTTTATAAAGGAGGCATTGTCTTGTTTGCTACATTTAGCTTTACATTGCTAAATTTAGCTTTTAAGCAGTAAGACATATGTAATAGCAATATTTACTTAACCATTATTTAGCGAAGCTCACAAATCCGGAATGTAGATTGTTTGTTTGTACATCGCGTCTTTGTCGTTCACGGAATGTGCTCCGAAAAAGCAAAAAGCGTCTGTGCTCTTGCGCGTCTGGTGGGGAACGTTCTGCTCAAATCTGCACGGGCAATAAGCGTCTGTGCGCTTGCGCGTCTGGTGGGGATGGGGCGTTATACCAATGGACATTAGCCTCAGACTAGACATTTTATCTGTGGACAATTAGGCTTCGCCTACCTCCTGGGTCACACGGGAACATCCATAAATATGTGGGCTATTGGAGACTGGGCTTGATCCGAGAGTTCTAAAGCTGATGGTACACGGGCAATATTTTCAGGCCATATTATGGAGGTAGATTTCTATCAAAAATAAACAAACACAAAAGTATAATCCACAATTATTTTTACCATCCACACACACACCTCTCAAATTGTGTTTCGTAAAAATAATCCACAAGTATGTGTTTGCCACCACACACAAACACCTCTCAACTTGTGTTTCGTAAATCATCATTTGGATGAATGCAAAAATTATATTCACAAATGCAAATAACATTTTCAGATATGTTTCCAATGTTCACATTTACAAATCAAAAGCTTGGCTTGCGAACTGGCGAATCTGCATTTGGCGATCGCAGGACACGCTTGATCTGCTTGGATTTACGTACGGAATTTTGAGACAAATATTCCGCTGTTTCCCTCTGTCTGCGTCGCATAGCGATGGCATTTCATTAAAACAATTTAACCAAGCTAGCTAACTGAAACATAAGGGTTCTTTATTGTGTATGTACTTTTATCCAAAACAAAATACATATATTTGCTGTCTTTCTTTGAAGCAATACAATGTTTTGGAAAGCAAACGCTCAGGAAAGGCTGACTAGTAGGGACACAAAAAACTGCGACTGGTAATGCGATTCACGTGTTCAATGCTTTGACATTCATGGGATCAGTTTGATTAGGTAAATTAAGCCTAACCTACCTTGCTGGTAGAACGGAAGCCTACTGCTTTTCCTGGGAATCGAACCCATGATTTATAGATCATACAATGGCCTAAATTAAGGACAGAGGGCGCTATCTTTCAATCAGTCAGGCAAATATAATAACCATTTATCTTATAGACTAAATGTTCAATTAAGCCGCAATCCATTTTAGCGACCGCTTATGTCACTGCCCATTCAAATAAAAAAACAGATTAAATGTATTTTCATTTGTTAAAAAATCTATGGTGAGTCATCAGGAATATGGAACACTGAGAGTGCCACAATGATAAATAAATGAAATAATAAATCAATGAATGCGGAAATTTAAAATTAATAAATAAAATAATTTGGAAGTATAATATCTGGGAGTGAATAGCTATAGAAATGTAAATATATGTTAAATTAATTAAAGTTATTACATTTATTTTTGAATTTATTTAAAAATATTTTTTCTAATATATTCATTTATTTACTTTCATATATATTTCCCAATTTATTTTTCTATTTACTTATTTATTTCCATATATATTTACCAATTTCACAACGAGCACAATCTGTCAATCAACTTGGTTTGCTTCACCCACTAAGTTTGCTCACATTGAGAAACGCTGCCTGCAGCTCTGAACCACTTTTCTACAGTCTACAGTGGGAACGAGGCGAACTTAGAGGGTGGAGCAAAGCAAGTTGATTGACAGATTGTGCTCGTTGGGAAATCGCTAATATAAATAGAAATAAGTAAATAGGAAAATAAATTGGGAAATATTTATGTAAATAAATAAATGAATACATTGGACAAAATATTTGAAAATAAATGGAATAACTTAATTGCATATACATTTACATTTCTACATTAATTCCCAGATTTATTTATTTCCAAATAATTATATTTCTTCATTTTTATATTTTTATGTTTATTTATTAATTATTTTATTTATTTAGCCTATTTATCAGTGTATGCAAACACATACAGGCTAGACTATGTGTTAATTTATATAAAATATAAATATCATATATTTATTTATATAAAATGAGAAACAGAAACTGTTTGGGAGAGTAGGCTACGTTCGATAACTGCGTGGTAGTATTCTGAGCACACTAATGACAGGTCATACAGTAGCTATCCATAGGCTATCTGTAAAGACAAGTCAGAACAATGTACAATGTTTGACACTTTTGCAAAGGGGCTGATGGGAAGAGAAGTCCAGGACGAGTTCGGTACACTGCATAAATTCAAGCTCTGGACTTCACCTTCCGTCATGCTCACCTCTTAACGTTGTGCAGGTTGAATTTACATGAACGTAAAATGAAGTCACCTGTTGTTATGAAGTATGCCCGTCTTTAACCAATTACAGGCCACCTTGAAGAAAGAACCTCCTATTTACTTTAGTTTTTCAATCACGGCACAAAATAGAATACATGCTACACCGTCCTCGTATGGGCTACTAGGAAGTCGTTTCAGCGATAGTGACCATGGTGAGTTGTGAGAGCGTTCTATTAAACTAATTGTGGAACGTAGTATAATAATTATGCTGTTTAATGTAGCCTATTTGTATAATAAAAATAGTTTCACCATGGTTTGTTTCGCTGGGCGTGGAGCAAGTTTTGGGCAGGTGCCCAAAAATATTAACGATTACATCTTCACATAAGCTACCTTTCGAAGCCTTTAAGGAAGTGAAATTGAAGCATGTCGTTTAATTTTCTAGTTAAAAACTAACAGGAAAGAGTATTTGCAAATACATTTTGGCTTTAATTTCAATGAAAGGTTGAACAGTCGCCATCTAGCCTACACTACGTGCGAATAGAACGAAGTAGATTGTTTATTTTTTTGGCAGTGGTCTTGATAATTCACATACAATTTTAAATCAATGAGTTGTGAGCTTAACTTTATAAATGGTACAGTATGGACATTGTGGGACCATTAGCCTAAGGCTTAAATTAAATGTTCTTGAATAATCTCTTTTGCGTTTCTGCCCCTGATTTACACTTTTATACCTGTTATTAAGTGCTCCTTTCATGGCCAGTTGGTAGGGTAGTTTAAATGAAAATCTGAAATGACAGCAAGTCATGCAGGAGTCAGGCTGAGAATGAATCATACGCTACATACATTATAAGAGAAGTAGTCTGGACTTATTTACGTCACATGAACAAAACCCACATGTTTTATCTAGAGATGTGAACTCAAGATAAGATGGTACAGAATTAATTGAGGATTTCCATGTAAACTTCCAGATTTATTCTTTTAGTGACATGAAAAGATTTTTATCAATTATTATTTTTATTTTTTAATTCTTTAGGGCCATAAAAGCCAATGATGGGAATAAATAAAAAATGCATGTCATAACATCTGATTTGTCAATTTGTTCTGCTTTTCAGCTGTCTGCAAACTTACCAAGTCTACTGTTGGCTCTGGTGGTTACAGTTAGTTTTAGTACGGTTGCCTGTTTTAGTAGTGGAAAAGTGGCAGATGCTTGCAGGAGCATGGAACCAAATCATGGTCACCATTCCAGCACAAAACCCAACACCTATACAATAACAGTGGACAAGAGTACATTTAGTCCTGGAGATCAAATCCAAGGTACTGTACTGTATGTCTATATTACAGTGATCAGAAATTAATGTAGGAGAAAATTCCTTATAGGATAGCGACAATATGCACAATAAAATTCTGATAATTTTGTTGAAAAGCAAATCATATTTGACATTTGTTTCTTATCATCACCATGTCTTCAGTAACCCTGTCTGCTTCCAAATCTGGGACTACGTATTTCAAGGGTTTTCTTATCGAAGCTCGGATTGCTGGAAATCTTGAGGGTGGTGCAGTGGGATCATTTACTCTTGTTAATAGCACTGTGTCACAGCTATTGAAATGTGGCCAAACACAGGTAAGCGATTTTCTAATGCTTTTAACTGCTAGGTTTCTTCATATGAAACCACCTCAGAAACCACACAGCTACAGTGTTTCATGTTAAATTACAGTCATTAAACAATAATGGTGTTTTGTGTCTGGCCAAACTCAGTGTGCTTCAACCCTATCATTTGAAGGAATCAGCTGTGAGTCACACAAGCGCCAGAAAAAAGAGACAAATCCAAGTTATCTGGAACTCTCCGATAAGCGTTCCACCCAGTGTCCAGTTTATGTGAGTGTCCAGTTGTCCCCTCGCTTTCTAGCTTTGGCCAACATTACATTCATTCACAGCAAGAAATGCAGCTGGCTTTAATGCTTGTTCAACAAAATGCCTATTTTGTGTTTTTCGCTGAAAATAAATTGTGATTAAAACCCAGTGCAATGGCAGTGGCCTCAAGGAAGAACTTGGACACATCTTCAAGACTGTATCATCCAGCCACCGGTTTTTTGTTTGCTTGTTCTTGACCGATGTTGTGTGCTGCACATTTTTGTGTCTGTGTCTGTCAGGGTGACGGTGGTTCAGAAGTACAATGTTTACTGGGTGAGAATTCCTGGCCCTGTGGTGTCTCGGGCTGGGGTAACTCCAGGACCACCCCACCCTACCCACACCACTGCAAAAACCACAACTCCCACAGTACTGCCGAGTCCAGTGAGTCAGACCCTGTTCAATTGCAGCTCCTGCGACACTGGTTAAGACAGTAAAGATTAAGATCTATTGTGAGGTACCTTCTGTTTGCAGCTTACTGCATGAGCCTGAGTGACTCACTTACTCTCACTCTCTCTCTCACTCACTCACTCACTCACTCACTCACTCACTCACTCACTCACTCACTCACTCACTCACTCACTCACTCTCTTTCTCTCTCTCTCTCTCTCTTGCTCTCTCTCTCTCTCTCCTGCCTTAGTTCAGCTCTGAGGGCTGTGGCATCAGGAAGTCCTGCCTACGAGACCCAGTGGGCTGTAACCCAGAGGTGGAGCCCTTCTGTTTCTTCCTCTCCTTCACCACAGTGGGGCAGAGCACGCTGTTTGAGCTCAGTGGGCCGGCCGATGGGTACATGGCCTTTTCGTTGTCGCTGGACAAGTGGATGGTGGGTGTCCCCACAAATATATTGTAAATATATATTGTAAACTAAAAATAATCAACTTAGTTACTTAGTTAAAACTTTTGTTACTCCCTACATTGCCGGAGAAGGTTGATAGTCGTGTAAATGTTTGTAATATGACATTCTGGTTTTGCTTACCTGGGTCCTGTTCCTCGTAGCTGGCTAACGGAGTTTTCTGGCTAACTACAGTGAGTAAAACCTGGAACAGTGTTTTTGCTAGTTCATATGTATTATATTTGGAGGGTTTCCAGTTTTTCTCAGCACAGTTAGCTAGCTAACTGAGTTATCCGTGTACGAAGAAGGGGCCCTGACCTGGCACCTACAGTAAGGGGGCTCAGCTTTTATAAACAAAGCAAAGTTAATGTCACCTGATTTAACATAAGTGAAGATGTGGAACTTGTCATTAAAGTACATCTGGAGTTCGTAGCTGTTTGCCTTCCAGCAGTGGTAGAATTAATATTTTAGAGTACCAAACAAGCTCGCCACCAAATAAATCTCCCTTAAGCATAGTTCAGAAATGCCTAATAAATCCAAGAAAACATTTTTCAATTGGTTTTCTAAAAAATTGTCATAGCACCATTCCATCTTCCTTTTTTAACGTTTTAAGTAGTCCAGTAGTGATGTGCAGTACGTGAACGAACAAATCTTTTTGAACGAATCTTTAAAGTGAACTGAGTGTACCGGATCATCACTCTCAATGATTCGTTCATATGCTTGCGTGCGCGTCAGCAGTCAGGAACTGTAGCGAACTGTACTGACCACAGACTACCCTTACTACCACAGTTCAGTGAGTCCTACTGAACTGACTAGCCTATATGAACTGCTGACTACCGCACCTCAGTAGCCTACATAATTGTCAACCGAATCAGTTACTCTCTCTGCATAGGCTACGGGCTACTCAGTAGCCTAATAAATTAGCAACAAATGGCGGGGGTATTAGTAAAATAATATAGCCCGGTCAACTATTTTTTGGTACAGTTTCACATTTAAAAAATATAGCCTGCAATCTTACAAAATGATCGGAACCTGTAGCCTATTGGCATAGGCTACTGGCATCTGACGTCTACTGGCATCTGACGTTCACCCAGCGTAACGTTACCGAAAGCAAAACGGTTCAAGCATTTCTAATCAAAATCACATAGGCTACTGTAGGCTATATTGTACATTTTCCATGTAGGCCTATTCTGTGACTATCAAACTAAGAGTTAATGAAAGTCTGCCCGTTATTAAACCATTTCAAATCTGTAATAATGATATTGATTAAATAAAGCACATTTGTGTTTTCTTTTGTATCGAAATTGCACAGTAAATGTAGGCTATTTTAAGTAGGCCTAATATGCTATAACAATGTTTTATATAGGCTACACAAATATAACCAATATGTGGCTATACGTTTGTCTCTTCTTTACACTTGAAATTCAGTAAGAAGTCTAGTTAAAGCCCTTTTCTTTATTTGTTGTCAGGTAATTTGAGTCTAGATCACGCACTGCGTGAATGATTGCTATTTTAATCTGAACCGCTATTTTAATCTAGTAGCCTACTGACGAACTGGGTGAATAATACCACTAGGCTACATCAGTGCACCTAGCTCAACCCTTTGTATAAGGGCTCCCCCCATAGATGACTGAACATCGACATTCAATTTGGGAGAAAAAATCATATGCTTTAAAAAAAAAAGAGGTTAAACTATGGCCCTTGTCATTCTTTTGACAACTTTACCATTTGAAAACGCAATGTTTTACAATAGGTTACTTACCACAAAATGGTCAGAACTTGAGAACACATCATATCATATATTTCCGTAGCTTCTAATCCATATTTAAAACGCTCACCTGGAGCGGCCATATAGTAGCCTAATCCATAAAACTATATAACTACAAGGAAAAAATACAAAAAGTTCATATGAGGTTTATAGAAAAACTTTATAATTGTTACTTGCAGTGCTTTTGACTGGAATCATTTTGCACAATACCTACGAATGATATACTGAACTACGAGTAGCTATAGTGAACTGATCATGCATGCTGTTGGAATATTCGTGCGCTTGCGCAACTGACCTCAGTGAACGAATCACATAGTCAGTGACTAGAATCTTTGTACTGAACTGAACTGAACGATTCGAATCAGTAAAGTGATTCGTAATTTCCACCACTATAGTCCAGGCAGTGTCGACCTGTCCTATACGCAAGATACGCACTGTGCGTAGGGCCCCAACGCCCGCTAAAAGGCCCCTTCTTAGCTTATGACCACTATTCGAAATATGCCCCCGGTCCACGGTTGGTATCTCCCAGCATTTTTCTTAGGGCCTCCAAAAGCTGAAGGGCACCCCTTAGTCCAGATCAGAGCTCACAAAGCTTTTGAATGAATGTAAACAAGGTGTTTTTGGCTGCAGGGGAATGACGACGTGTACCTGTGTGTGCAAGATGGTAACAGGGTGGACATTGATGCTGCCCATGTTGCAGGCCGAACCCATCCTGTGTTGGCGTCAGAGGTACAACATGTCACATTCAATATTGACATTCCCTCAGGGACATTGTCCTTGTCATGCAAGTGCTCAGTTTCTGGGGATAACCTGTGTTTTAACAGCTGTTGTTTGATTAGATAAAGCGATGTTTATTTTTTACGAGCACTGATTTGTTTTAGTTTTTTTCTTGCCCTCATCTCTCAGTATAATGTTTTTGTGAATATTTTTTTATAATATAATAATAATTATTATTTATTAATAATAATAATAATAATAATAACAATTTAAAAATAAATATTAAAATAAGTCCAATGCTTTCTCTTTTAAATATGGCATACATAAACTTTGCATGGCACTTTGCTCTATAACATGTCAAAAGACAACTTGGAATAGTTTTTTTTTGTTCTACATTGTTTGAATTGCCTTACTATTTTTTCCTGTGCTGGATTGCATGTTATCTTTTGTTCTTGTCCTGGCAGACCACTGATTGGGATTGTGTGCGTCTCTCTTCAATGTATTGCTATTCATGTGATCAATTGCACTCTCCTCAAATCAAACTGTTGGCTATGCTAACTGCCACTGAATCCTTCTTTTCTAGAGCATTCTAACAGACACTGCATGGAGGCTATCGGATGGGGTCATCCAATGCAGGTTCAGCAGAAACGTTCACATCCCACAGGACCTCACCAGATTTAGCCTGAACGAGAGCTATTACATGTTCATGGCACACGGGAGCGCTGATGATGGTCAGGCTTTACTCCTGTATTTTAAGTCATCAAAAAAGCAATTCACTTTTATAACTTTATACTAAGACTATATTCACTTCCAGAGATACTGGTGAGTTTCACTGTCTTTTAAAATATGTTTCATGAAGCTGATAACAGTATGTAGAAATTTTGGCGTATGTTTTCCCTTTCAATATTGTCCTAAAAATATAGAAGGTAATAACTTCCACTGCCTTTGTATTGCCACCGTTCTCTTATACAGCTGGTAACTACAAGTGCAGGAGATAGGCTGAGGTCCAGGCTTGAAGTGAGGCGATTGCAACATTTTGTACTTATCAATTTTTAGGTATGATCCAAAGACATGGCAGACAGCCTCTGATAGCTGAATTTCAGACCGTTGTTACTGGGCCACCTCAGAATTTAAGCGGGTCACGTTCTCCCTTGCTCCTGAAATTCCATGGTAAGTCTGCACAGAGATTATAAAGCATAAAAGTCTAAGTATCATTTTTCATAATGTGTCTAAAGCTGTATATCAGCAGGCTTGTCTTATCCTGGTTGGCCGTTGTCCCACTTTGAGTAAAATAACTTAATATTGTTTAAAAGCGTGACAGCAGATTGTGGAACCTATGGCCCTGTTGTTTTGAGCGCACTGATAAATTCCTCCTCTGATCTGGCAGGTGCTTTTATGCTTATTGCCTGGATGACCACTGTCAGCACTGGTATTATTATTGCACGTTACTTCAAAGATGATTGGCCTGATAAAGCCGTCTGTGGACAGAGGGTTTGGTTTCAGGTAATGGATGTCTGTATATCTTCATTTTTATGTAAGGGTTTTGCTCTTGTGTGGTAACAACATGTGCTTTTTGGTTAATGGCTCGTTCCACAATAGGCGATGTTACATACTGCCTGGCACCTTATTTTCTTTCTGAACTGGTTTGCATTGATTTCTCTGCTGATTTGTGGATTTACTGCATTCTTTGATGTAATTGTGGCAGTCTGCAGTAGATTAAGTACTGGGGATTTCATCTTGTTAGGACATCTTATCTCAGCCTCTGCCCTCCAGCCATACAGTTTACAACCCAGGCCCGGATGTTGAGCGCTCACCTGCTACACCAAATCATTGATCAGTACACACACATGCTTAACTACTCTTAACAAAACTCGGAACCCATAAATCTCACTGTTTCAACCAGGTGCACCGAGCCTTGATGGTCCTGACTGTGCTGCTGACCTCAGCGGCCTTCATCTTACCCTTTATTTACAGAGGAGGCTGGAGTCAGGTAAACCTCTCTTCTGTCACGTCTCTGTTTGATTGGGTATCATCATGGTTCAAGATACAAAATATGCGGAGTTAATACCACAGACTCTTCATGATGTATGTGGGCCATGGATTTGAATCAAGCCATTTGTACTCTTCTGGATTTAACCTGTGTTTTGGACTTTTGGATTTAACCAGTTATGATTACAGTTGAAACAAGTTGAACTAATTGTATCGCTTTGGATTGAGCCAGCTGTGGGGTTCTGCTAAATGATAAAAAGTATTTTGATTGGTTTACCTAACCCTGTGGTAACAGTGTTGCTCCACAAGCCTCTGCCATCGTTACCATATTATAACCATATCAGAAAAGGGCCCTTGTGTCCTGCTGTTTTAAGTTTTTATGGTAGCTGGGCAGTGATATGAAAGTCATCATGAATGGAACTGCGATATCATGGGCTCAGAAGAGACTTTAAAAGATCATTATTCCATGTAGATCGATGCTTGAAGCCCAATGGTTGGCTGTATGATGGGTGCCATAAATGGTGGTTGTAAATCTTAATATCTTTTGTAAATGAAGCAAATAATTTAATATCAAGTACTCAATCTCCATTTCTGAAAACGGCGTGCTCTTTCCCATCGTGACCAGCAGAGGGCTCCCATTCTCAAGGAACAGTAAATGGGAGCTTTATACAGTATACCTGATGAATCACTTGTCAATAAAAATGACAGATTATTCTTGTACTTTGAATTATGCTTCATGTTCTGGCTTGTGGCATGTCTTAAGAAGAAATGTAATGGCTTTTTTCCAGTTGCTGGCACCATCAGTACTTAGTGTTGTATTCCCAGTTTTCTCTGTCTCTGTTTTTGCGGTTCCCCCATGTTATGTTATACACATGCGAGACTGTTGATCAGTTTGTGGTTTTTCTACAGCTTGCTTTGTTGTTAGGTTCAGTCTAACAGTTTCTCTGTTTTCCAGCATGCTGGAGCTCACCCTTACCTTGGCTGTACTGTCATGGTTCTTGCAGTGATTCAGCCTTTAATGGCTGTCTTCCGACCCCCTCCAGACTCCGCACGGTAACTCCTCCCCTCTCACACTGTTGGTTGCGAGTTTTGACTCATTGACTTGCACCTTTTAAACACAATTTACATGACCACATTTTTAGCTTAATTCAAATGTGACTAGGTCTGCATAGTGAATACACAATTTCTACAAAGGCCAGTTGACTTGATGCATGGGCTTGATGTGTCCAGTTGCACTTTCCCTGGGCCTATTTTGTAAATACGTACTGACTTAGAAAAGAAAATTCATTTCAAGATCCAATGTAATATAGTTATTGAATGACACACTGCTGATTGTATTGTATTGGACTGCCTAAGGTGTCCTTTAAGGTATAAGTTACGGTATACTAGAATCCACTAAATTGCAGCATAGTCAAATTATGGCAGTATCTGAATTTTAGCATACATTTTTAGTAAATGAATGTTCATTGCAGCCTCTTTCTCCTACAGGAGGTACATATTCAATTGGATGCATTTGGGTGGCGGGACTATTGCAGAGATAATTGCTGGTTTGTGGTGCTTTTAAGTAGTCTTCTTTCATTTCAGACAATGGAGAAATATTTTGAAAACAGCAATATGTATACCCTTTGCCCAACTATTTATTTTCAATTAATATATTCCAGAATGACACTAATTTTTAGTGGAATTAGTATTTTGAATTCATTTCAAAGTCAAGTATACATCACAAGTCAAATTTTCTTCTGTATATCTTGCACTGCTGTGGAGTGTTAAGCAGTTACTGATATTACGCTGAGTCAGCTCTTTAAAAAGGTAATGTTGCTATTGATAAATTAAACTGGAGGAACGTTTGTGCAAGAATTAGACTGGATCAGGGCATTGTCTTCTATAGTGGTGATAGGGGCAAAAGAAGACGTTTTATTTGTCTTTGGGTTATTGTAATTGGGGTGGGGATGTATATAATCACTGGGTAAATGCCATTGGTTCTGTCCTGTTGTGCTACAGTTGTAGCCATATTCCTGGGGATCCATCAGCAGGCCCTGCTTCTTCCTGGGCCCTGGTCCACTGGCATCCTGGCGGGATTCGTTGTCTGGGGCGTGGTTGCAGAGCTGGTTCTGGAGTTTCACAGTAAAGGCCTTTTCAAATTAAGTATGTCTGCTACATCCATTTCCTTTCCCCCCTGAAGCTATAACTATCTCTTTTTAACAGCAAAAAAATTATTATGTAAGGACCTATGGAAAAAAAACGTCATGCTTTTTCAATTGTAAGGCAGGTCATTATAATAATTTACCAAGCCTTGAAACAGCAAGGCTATCTTTTTTTTCTTCTGGCTTCTCTAACGTCGTAATTGTTTTCTGTGTATTGATCAATACTCTTCCATCTAAAAGAAACAAAAACAGCCCTAATTACATGATTTCTTGTTTTTTTAAAGCCTGTTGAGCATCCCAGTGTGTAACTGGCCTCTCTGATGGAATATAAAACAGCAGCTGTTAAAACCTCAGCTGTAGCATTTCTGAAATTGTTTCATGCCTTTAAAATGGCCAATGTTGTGGCTGCTGCAGGGAAAGAACACAGAGTGGGCCAGTGCCATTAGCCTTGACACTTATTAAATACCTTATTGGCCGATGTGTGAGATGAATACTAATGTGGGTGTAAATGGAATCTCACGGCATCTAAAAAAACCTTTATCCTCCTGTTTTAGCAATACGACATTATTACAGTGCTTGATTGTGTAAGATTGCGTAATCTTGTTACAGGAAGTGGCAACTCAGGAAGTGGCAACTCGGAAGATAAAGAGGAAATTCTGTCTGGATCTACAGCATTAACCAGTAGTGAAGTAAGATTTAAACTAAAAGGCAATTTACCTTCAGTAATCTTGCGATTTAGATTTATTTATTTTTCAATGACAGTATTTGAGAGTTGAGCGGTAAGTGTATGTCTCTGACTCTTTTCAGGACAGTGTGTTTAAAAGGGTTGTGTTGGCGGTCTTCCTTAGTGGGAATGTGACTCTGCTGAGCGCACTCCTGTACTCCATAAGCAGCGTCTGATGGAGGAGGATACCCCAATCATCCTGCTTAAGCCTGGCAACCCAATCTCACGCTTCCAATCATAAATCACAAACTGAGAACAATGCAATACATGACCTCGTTTTTAAATCTCTACCTAATGCTGCAAAATGTAACGCACAATGCTAGGTTTTCTGCGACAGACTGCACTGAACGCTGGGCTAGGGGAAGGATTTGTAGCTGTACGTCTGGTTCAAAGTACTTCAAAGCAATGCACAATTTCTACATCTAAATATATGAGTGTTTTTTTTTATGTTGATAGACGCTTGACAGGTGTGGAGAAATGCACTGGAACTGACTTGAATATTTTTGGAGAATTATGCTTGAACACTCGTAACGTGTACAATGTATTTACTTACCCGCCTTGCTAATTGTGTAAAGCAAGCAGTGTTGTGCCATTTGAGCAGACTAACGCTTCATTTCTGATTTCTGTTCAGCTTAGCTTGCATGGTGAAACAGGCTACATTCAAATATTCAAACTTAATTTGTAAGACTAAAATAAGACTAAAAAACTAAAATAAGTAACATTTTCTGTGATCTGGTTTCTGTTTTTTTCTCTTATTTTTGCATTCACAAAAATTAGCATTTTAAACATACTGAAAATATCGCTGCTCTGAACCTTTAATGTTACATGTCCACTTGTTTCTATATTTGTAACTCCAACATTTTACATAAATGCACAAAGTGTGTACAAATTATTTTTTAAAGGGTGATATGAACACTACATGATTACTATGTTTTAGAATGGAAGAACTAATATTGTAGAAATTGTTGTGTCTCTTGGAATAATCGTTTATTTAATATTACATATACATTAAATTTTTAACATTTATAATGGTAATTATACGTAATTTATCATAATTTAGTATAATTTAGATAGAATAATATGCATTCTAACACCATGTATAATTGATAATCAATTGGTCATTAAAATAAAGCTTTAGATAGTTTCTTTTCCCCAAGGAAAGATTTATTTCCTGCTATGCACTGTTTAGATCCTTTTAAAAAGCAATGGTTAAATGCTTTTTAAGATAGTTTTTTTTATAGCATGTACCTTCCCACGAAATATAAACCTGTCAAGCCTGTTGATGCAGGTGGGCAGCATTCGAACTTTGGCATTGTTCTGAAGTATAGATGGGTTGTTACCTTTTGATAGAATGCACTAAGCAAGAGCTATAATCATGTGGAGACTGGCTTTTTTCAGCAGGGCTTTTACAGACCTTCCTGCTGCCCGTAGCCTGTCCTCACAGCACCTTTTCAGTTATTTTTGTTCATTTTTAGGCTGTGCAATTAAATACGTATGTTCTTGTTTTCACATTGGTGTCCATTAGCCTTTTTATTGTAACGTGTGCGGGCTGATGCCTAATGCACCCGTTTCAAGCTTTTTAGAGACAGTAAGACATTCATCAACTTTCACTGATGACAAACGGGACCTTGGTTTGTCCATATATCTTTATTTTGAAGAAATATTTAGACACTCGCATCATGTACAATACTTTCCACCCCTCCCAAAGATCAACTTCATAAATAAACCAATGCTTCTGTTGTCTAAATCAATTTCTTCACACAGCTTTAAATATTTGAAATTCATACAAAGCTAGCAATACTGATTTGTACTACATATTGTAAGCAAAAATGGCTGCACAGAAAAGCATACAAATACACAACATTTAAAATGTAGGACATCTCAAATGTGTTGGCTTAAACTGATTTACACATTTTTTTGAAAGGAGAAGCTGCTTTTTTTTGTCCCCGCTGACATCACTACCCATGATATGTATGTAAGATGTGTGTGATTCCCCTTGCAATTACAGGCGAACGGGCAATTGCTCCATTGACTTCAGTGGGGAAAATATTTACAGAAAGTAAAAAATTAGTAGTAAATCTGCAGCAGTCAACGTTGTCATGATATTATGATTATGATAAGTATTTTGACAGTATTCTGCTCATTGGGAACGTATAGTACCACATTTCGAAATGTCCCTACAGACTGTAAGCAGACCCGTTTTAGTCAGCCTTCTCCTAAACCCCAGGTTCAATACCCTGAAGTTTGTGCCTATTTTCACTCTTGAAATTCCCATGTGAGTTGAACTGTAGGCTATATTTAGCATGTAGGCCTACAGTAGATATTTAATTATTATTTAGTGATATTCATCATTCTGTCAGGTTAAATTCATAAGCTATTTGGTTTGCAAGTATTGAAATAAAATGCAATGCAGCCTACTTAACAGAATGGAATACTTTAAAATATGCTTCATATGTTTTTGTAGCATAAGGGCATAGCTTAGTCTGAATGCATATCCGCAATATTGGCTTCTGGGAAAGTAGGCTAAAATTAGTAGGCCTAGGCCTAATTAACTGGTTTAAACAATATTGGGCCTACAAACATGTAAAGGCAACTAGATAATACAAATAGATTAATTTAAGTACATATTTTAGCAAAAATTTTTAAATGCATAATTTTTAACGCTGTACCAGCTCTGCTCAGATAAAACAATGACACAACGATATGAAGGATACATCCGTAGGATACATAGGCTAGCCTACTACCACCAGCTCTGCAACAAAGGATAGGCCAAACGAAACACGTGTACAATCAAGAACAACCAGCATGGATTCAATGAAACTGCCCAATGCAATTTTCCGGTGGTGAATTATAAGCGTGTACTGTTATATTGTGAATTATTATTGTCGCTATAGTTGTCATGACAGCAGGCTAGCACTTTAGAAAAATCTCCAGAAAAATGTTCAAAAAGAGTTGATTCAAAATGAGGCCATTACAATTGTTGGAAAACACAAGTACCATGACTTGTTTGGTGTGTGCATTTTCATTTCTGTAAATACTTTTGTAGGGAATCATTTGTAAAAGGGTTATTGGGTACATTAACTAAAAATAAATGGATAGACTGTTGTGTTATGAGTTGTCCAAATGCATATGCATTTGGTATTATTATTACATTTTAAGTACATTTTTATTACCATTTGTAATGCATCTGAATTAGAATTCAAGTTACCAGTGGCAAATTGGGCAACATTTTTATTAACTGTAATTATGGAATGTAATTCTTTTGAACTCTGTGTTTGTAGTTTTACAGTTGAAAACTGGTCGACTATTTGTCTGTGCAAGGAAAATTACAAATATTTAACTTTTGGAGAAAATACTGTATGAAAATACAATAAATACATCTTTTTATCCAAGACAGTACATTAAAATATGCTTTAAATACTCACTAGAGTGAATAACTGGACTAACACTACATTCATAAAACATCCAGGCATCTTGGCGTTTGCACAATACTATGAGCTGCCTCTTCAACGTATCACCCATATGCGGATGACACCACACAAACAGCAAAGTTTATGCTTTTACATGACCAAACTGCAGCATTTTATAATTTATCATAAAATAGAGCGAAAATATAGAAATTTTGTCTTTCCGTGGCATCCTATGTGTCACTCGTTATTTGTGAACATACCCGCCTCCCAGCGCAAGGCCATGGCACTCTTGCGCCGTCCTCCAGAAAAATCTTCGGGAAACTATGGAAGAAAGTCACCTGAATAACTGCAGGTGGTTTCCAAGAGAACCATTTCTTTACATAAATTATTCACAATAGTACTTTAGTTGTATTATTGCAGGGAAAGGGATTATGAATAAAAAGGATTACCTTATTTTCACAGGAGAGTGTGGAACGATCCATCTTGTGGGCAGTCTTCAGTGGTGATGAAGGTGAAGACTTGCATCTCACTGGGAGTTCTGTTGAAAAGAGCTCAAAAGCTGAGTTAATTGATTTCCACATCAATTCACAAAGACTGGAAACATGTAGGAGTAGATATTGTTTCTGTACTAATGATCAGCACTGCAATGGAACTGCTGCTTAAAGGGGAATTCACCCAAAAATGATGGTTGGTTTGTAGAAAAGTATCTCTCCTGATTAAAATTAGCTCTCAGCCAACTTTCTGCCTGTACTGAGAGCAGAGATATAGCCCCTGTACCAGGCACATGGTTTAGGATAAACTACAATGGCTAAGGTACTTACACAGTTCAGATAACAGGTTGACACGCTCACTGGATGACCTTACAGAAGCGGAGGCCAAGGAGCTGGGCATTTTACTGATAGTGTAGTGCCTGTGGCTGCAGTGTTTCTTAGAGACTAGTAGAGAGGCCACGTAACTCGCTGGCAAGTTAGCCACTAATGTAACAGTTATACTGAGAAAATACCACCATCATTAGCTCAGTCTCCAGAAAAACGGGGGAAATACGGGCCTTCATTTATCTACGTTTGGTATCGTGAAAACATTAGCCAGCCTAGCCAGAAGTCTGTAACACAGGCTATGCACCCCGGTTCCATGTCGGAAAATCATTCCCAACCTCCCGTTTTTCAGTATGAAATGCTTTTGTATCGACCAACATGCCGATACAGAATATTAAACATAAACAATTAAAAATTGAAACTTCATTGTTGTAGGTTACTTGTTAGCTGTTTTAGCTATGTTTGCTAGCAAAGCCAAAACCTTCCCAGTGCATATCAAACGCACTGATGTAGGTAAAAACATGGAAACGTCGCATTTATCACCCCGATATCCGACCTCCTTCCATTAATGAATGCAAGGTTAGCTATTATAGCCTACTCCATGGAAAATATATTTAAAAACCAATTTGTTTTATGCCAAGAAACCCGTTGCTAGCAACAACAACTAACCGTTCAATTATGGTCAGCTAGCTAATGTTAGTCAACTTAATGGTCATGGATCATAATGTAACGTTAGCTGACATGATTCCTTACCAGGTGATTCAATAAGGCAGAGGAAGATGTAGGCTACAGGGAATCAGGGAATACCGGAGGAGCTCCACTCTGTAACTGACAGCACTCGAGTCCTGTTTGATTTAGTTTGCAAAAATAATGTAGCCTATAAATGTAACTTTTTGACATTATAATAAAATAGCAATGATAGCTTGATCTACGATGTGTCCCTATACAGAACAGTGAGATGCAGGCAGCAATTAGTCTCTCGCTGGCTCCGCATACTTGCTATGTAATTTACACGCCCACTTGAAAACACTGTAGTCTTTCAAAAACGAGGAAGCGGTAGAGGTATTCATCAAAATGACGTATATCTCTACTGAATTTTCAACTTTTTATTCAAATAACTCAATACAGATTTTTTCTTTGGCCAGCCACAAAGAAAGACTTCATTAGTTGCGCCTTGATCTGTTCAATAAGGTTAATGTTGTTTTTGGGTGGAATTCCCCTTTAAATAAAACCTATTCATACCACATAATTTCCATACCATCTTTATCTGGTATTGAAATATATTGTGTTCTACATTCACATACCTGAATTATCAAAGTTGTCAAGTAGATTTGGGAACATCAGAACCGTGCTGTAGTTTTCTTTTGAATAGAGACTTGCCCTTTGCCTTTTTAGCTCTTCCTCTCTTTTTCTAACCATCTGTATCTCCTGGTCAACTAGAGACTGGGTGCTTCTGGACCGCAGTTTGAAGAAGGGGTTGTTGAGAAATGTGCTCTCCTGTGTCTCCTGCCCGACAGTATTCAAGCAGAACTCGGATGCACTGCGGATGATTTTCAGGCTGGATGTCTCCAGTAGGATCAGGTTGGATGCCTCTGTAGGCCACTCACTGGATTTATTTGCCACTGGGTAAAGAACACCACCATCTTTGGGGCCTTTTCTGGGGCTGGTAGGGTAAGTATCAGGCTCCAGGATGATTATGTTATTGGCTGCCACCTCACTGTATACCTGGCCCTTTGATGGCGAAGATGTAATGATGAAGGATGGTGTCTTAGCACTCGGAGACTTTGGGAATCTGCAGCTGTCCTCTTGGCTCTCAAACATTTTTCTCTTCTCCTCCACCTCTTGGCACAGCCTTTTATCAAATTTACCTGGAAGAAGAATGACGGGTCTCGCATCCTGTGTGCATTTAGTAGCATTTAGTGGTTTAAAGATTCCCCTCTCCCGTCTGAGGCTCTCCTCCCGTTCCATTGCCAGACGGATTTCCCTCTCGATAGGCCTTTCTGGGTCATCAAAAGGAGACCTGTAGCTGGAATCATCCAGGCCAGAGTCCTCGGAACATGGGCTGAACTGTGTGTGTGCATACTCCCTCAGCCCTAAACTCTCAAATTCAGGATCTTTCTTAGGCTTGTCAATGTTTCGGACAGGGGTGTACATAAAGCTGTGTCCGCCCTGGCATGTGCCCTGTTTGGCAGCAGGCTGCTGTATCTGGCATTTGGTCTGCTCTTCCATCTTCAACCACTGTTTCCGGGCAACTCGGAAATCCACGTGCTCTGTGCTGACGTTTTCACTCTTTGTCTCTTGAATCACACAGTAGTCATTGGGGACCTTCTTGTTTGGGTCAACCTTCACTGAGTGATTTGGGTGCATGTTCTGTTTTGAAACCTGAAAGAGATCGTTCTCAAACATTTTTGACAACTCCTGAATGGGTGAGGCATTATAGAGGCGTTCCTGCATCTGTAAGTTATTGTCTATTAGGTAGTCCGGTTCTGCTAGGACTTGCCCACCTTCTGGGATTTCTACCTCAACTCCTTGTTTGGTTTTGTCAGGAGTCTCGTCTTTCAAGTCACTTTTTTGAATGAAAAGATCCCGGGCGCTCTGCTCGAGGCTGTTGCCCGAAAAGAAATCATAATCATCGTCATCTTCTTTGTTAATAGAGGAGGAGAATATTGTCCTCCATTTCTCATCGCTTTCGCTGTCGGAGGAAGCAGCAGCGATTTCAACGCGGAGGCAGCTGTTGTCCTCAAACTCATGGCATGATTCTGAGGAGATGTCAGACGAGGCCTCCTCTCTATCGCACTGCTCTAAGATGGACTGTTGTGTTTTGATTTGGTCCATATTTCTCAGAAGGACATCCTGTGGTACAAGTTTAGCTTTCTCTGTAACACAGTTGTCTTCAGCGCCATCTTTGGTGGGCACAGCATTATCAGGTGTCTCATGCTCGGTCAGGTCTTGTCTCTTGTGAACCGATTCATTTTCATAGACGCTTCCAGTGCTAGAGGGTGTATCAGAAATGGACGAGGTGATGGATTCGGTTCGGTTGAGTTCATCATATCCTGTCTCTAAGGCAATAGCCTTTTTATGAAAAGTATTGTTGGTCTCACTCCCATTTGATAACTCATGCTCATCGGTTCCAGTTGTTCCTTCTGGTAAGTCTGCCAAAAGGACATCCATCACATTTGTTTCTACAGAATCTGAGAAATAAGCTTCCCCAATCAAGCCCGTGTATTCAATCCCTTTCTCCACAGAATCCATTTTATATTCAATTACATTGGCCATTTCAGATAGCTGGCTGGTCTCCATGGTTACAGCCTCCGAGGAGTTTTTTTGTTCTTCTTGTTTCTGAATTTGAAAGTGGCTGCAGTCTTCACTCAGTTCCTTTCCATTTATCTGTTTCACTCTAGCTGTGGCTCTCTATAAAGTCAAATGAAATATATCAAGTTAGTAAGAGAGAAGACTGGTAATTTGATTTTAGCCACATTAAAAATAGACCAAAAAATTCAAACTGTCCTCTCTGAACTCGTTCTGTCAGTATATTTCAACATATTTCATCACCTTCTCACACCCCTAAATTTTTTTGCTACACTAACTATATCTGCATACTGAGTAAGTGTGTCTTATTACTACACAAGTGCAATATAAACACAATAATACACTTGTTTCTGTCCATCTAGAAACGATAACCACTTGTGTAATTTTTATGTGACCCCACCTCTTAATTAATGTTCTGTATCTATTTGACTCAGCATTTCTTTTTTATCTCCCTATAATATGTGGGAGGTTAGAAGGAAGCTTATTCCACAATTCTCTATGAGACACATTACATACAGAAACGTGTCACATTTGTTACAAGTCTGCTCTGAAATTTTTGGAGGCAATACATTGGACAACAATTTGGCTGTATTTTTATTTCCATGTGAATATGGATTCAGGGTTGCATGCAGATGTAAAGTGTTATAAATTGTGGTTTTCATTCCATTCACACAAATAATGGGCCTCATTCACAAAGCATGCATAGCCAACTGCTTACCAATGTTTCCAGGAACATTTGGCATTCTTATCCAAATTTGTTCTTTGGTACAATCTAAATAATTTGGACACATGTGTAAAGGCATAGCCTACGCAGCAGGTGTTTCTATTTAGAATGCTTTGTTATTTATGCAGGCAAGAAGTTGCAGATGTCCTATTAATAATAAAATGTTTCTCAATATAAGTTGAATTTAATATTAATAGCCTATTATATAAATATTATAATATAGGCTATTGATTTTTACCACATAAACGAATTTTAACTAAATTTTCACTAGTTTGCATTTTTATTTAAATTTCAGTTTAGTTTTAGTTAGTTTTAAGAGTAGGTTAGCTAGTTTTTCAAAAACTCAAATTTTTATATTTATACCAGTTTTGGAAAGGTTTTTTGCACCTTTTCACCTTAGTTTTTATAATTATAACCTTGTTGGGAATACATGCAATTAATTTTGTTTATTCATAAAAGTGATTGACAATGATGATTGACAATATTAAACAAAGACTCACAAGCACGCAGCTCAGTGTTGGGGAATAGGAGACAACATTCCCTAAATGTAAAAAAATATTTGTTCACGCTCAGGTGCTCTGTAGTTTATTCTGGCCTGGTACATTACCATGTGTTCACACTTTAGCAGAAAAAAATACTGATGCTGTACTTATCAAAACAAAATTTACCATTGACTATCAGGGGAATATTTTTGAAATCCCGGTTACCGTGCCACTTTGCTACATACAGTGGAATTGATTGCCATATGAGCATTGGCATTGGAAAAAGTAAACCGTCCTCTCCTTGTACCGCATTGTCTAGCCAGAAAGGATGCCCGTTTCAAAGCATAATTCCAACTCATGCATTACTTATACATCTCCACGTTGGTGATAGGTTAAAAAATTGTATGAAAAGTTCACAAGTTCACTTGGGGAACTGGAGCTTTTTCTGCTAATGTATGAACGCAGTTAATGGAGGATTTGGGTTTTCCAGGCTTTTAGTTTTAAATACCAAAAATTGTGAACCTGAGATGCAATCTGTTGCACCTGCAAATTGTACAGCTTTCAGTCGAAACAAGGTTTACATCCTACGCAATGTGGAATGTGAAAATTTCTAGGAGAGTTTCAGATTGTAGTGTTATGTAAACAGTGTACAGAAATGTCATGTAAAATAGCTGTAGACCCCACTGAAAAAGCAGCTCAGACCAGCATGAATTCCATGCTGGTTTATGCTAGTTAGTGCCTAGTGGACCAGAAACCTTGCTGCTGAGGCTGGTCAACCAGTATGGTCTTGCTTGTTAAGCTGGTCAAATAATGTGGTCTGGCTAGTTATGCTGGTCAACAAATGTGGTCTTGATAGTTATGCTGGTTTACCAGAGTGGTTTTGCAGGTTCAGTGGTGTGTGTGTGTGTGTGTGTGCATCTCTGTGTCTGTGTGTGTGTGCACGTATGTGTGTGTGAGAGAAATAATGGGCGGGTGGATGATTAGGGTTGAGTTCAGCAATGGGGATGGGGAGGGGGGGGGGGGGGGGGGGGGGGGGGGGGGGGGGGGGGGGGGGAACTGAGAACTAATGTTTTTCATTCTGTTCTGTTAATATTGTTTTTATTTAACTTGTTACCAGCACACCTCACATAAAGAAACATTATGCAACACTTCACATTATTATGTGTGATTTTCATCTGGTCTGGCTGCTATCACTATGCCAGCATCCCATTCTGGTGACCAGCATACCAGCACACCAGCATCCCATGCTGGTGAGCAGCATACCAGCATCCCTTCCTGATGACCAACATACCAGTATCCAAAACACAACATATGCTGGTCTTGCTGGTGTAACCAGCATGCATTGTGCTGGTCATGCTGGTAACCAGCTATGCTGGTCTATGCTGGTTTTCTCATTTGAAAATTGAATATTTTATAAAAATTTTTACAGGAGCACCTCTATTCAGACATTAATTCATACCAGTGAATGAAATGTGAAAGTACAGCTACTACAGTCTCTATTATTGATAGAAGCATGCCAGCCTGCAGTGTATTATTTGTTGTGTAATTACACAATTTTATGAAAACAACTTCAGATACAATAACGCCCACATGCTCACATGTACTGTTTTTATGGGAACTGGCAAATTACAGTGCTGTTGAAAGTCACTTCAGCAACGAAACAAACGTAAAACCAGCACAGCAAGACCGTTGCTTATACTGACGCCAAGTCAACCTCTTGATGAAAAGGTTCCCTGGATTCCAGGGGAAACCAATCAAGCCAGCTTGTTCTCAGGACGATCTAAAAAATCAAGTGCTGAGCTGAGGATGTAAATAAAATCGTTTGGTTCGATTTTAGTGGCAGTCGTAAATACGGGAGTGACTTCGGTGTACTCAGACAGAACAGCCATCCAGCTGAATTCGACGGACCTGTTATATAACACTGCAGTATTGACTGTTGCGCCCACACTTCTGTAGCCCTGTGCCTGCAGCGTATAAGTGCTGGCCCCTGCTGCTGCTGAAAAGGAAACAAGAACACTTCAAATACCTGTGGGTGTGACAACCCCCCCCAAACCTCCCTCCACATCTTCTGCTTTCACGCTTCCAGAGATACTGCATTAAGGCCACATGAGGATGGAGGCAGAACAGACGGCTGCACAATCACACAATTATTCATTCACATTCAATTTATTTAGAGTTTATTACAGGCTGGGCCTGATAGCCAATAGAACAGATACTAATTTTGGTCTATGGAAAACGTAAACATTCACGTATTTTTTTTGCATTTACAAGAGTTGGTTTTCTGGCAGAAAATTAATGTTAGATCCATTTTCAAGCCAGGCTGAGCACATGCTCCATTTCCCTCTGAATCACATTATAATCTACAGATTATTTTAGCTCTTGTATTACATATATACTTTATGATGTACCTACTTTATGCAACAGCGACATCAATGATACTAATAAATTATAGAATATGTTGAATATATCCGTTTTTAATGTTAAACTATATTTTGAATGTATTTAATGCATTTTGTTCTCATTTACACTATTTTATTTGAGAAAAATGGTGTTATGAAACCCTACAAACATATTACTTTCCAGTCACAAGCGTTTATAAAATAGTTTGACAGGTTAAACGAGCTAACAATCTTGAACACACCTGGCAAGAGATTTTAAAAAAAATGTCCATTGTTTTTATTGCTTATTTATGAGCACCATTAATTAATCCATAAAATGTGTTATCCTTTAAATCTAGCACCGAAGTTCAGTAATTCAACAACATATCTTAATGTCGTGTGAACTGTAGTAAACAGCTTTTTCATTCATTCGACATAGACATCACCATTTGTAACTGCTTAATCTATTTGATTATTAAAAAAGTTGAATGAATGTGCCAATAATTCTCAGAATGCAAGCATTCTAAAAATAAAATACTCGTGTGGTAGGGGGGCGTGGTTTTAGGCGAGGCCGGCAAGAGAGAGAGTGAACTCAGGTGGTTTATGGAACCGGCACAGCTGTTGGCAATCAGGCAATTGGTGACGATTGATTGTGGTATTGTTTGTATCAATTAACCAATTGCCTTGATTGTTCAACAGTGAGCCTGAGAACCTATAAAAAGGAGCCTTCTGGGAGTTGAGGGGGAGAAATGACTAAGATCTGGAGGTCTTACTGTGTTGGTGTTTGGTGTAAAGGCTGATAATAAAAACCCTGTTCTCCTTACCCAAGCTCTGGGCTGGACTCTGACTTTATTCACACGAGCGGTACGGCTCACTTCGCCACAACTCGTTTTCTCCAAGTTTGTTAATTGGGGTTTGGGTTTTATTTATAATGTCCAACCTCTGCTTTTATGGTATGGTAATTCTGAGAAAGTTTGCCAGTGCTAAATCTTTCTTGGCAGAAACTCAAGAGTTGCCAGGATATTTCAAGGGGAAAAAAACAGCAGTCATTTTAACTGGCCCGATCAGTAAAAGGAACCCATGCTGTGATCAGACACAATTCTCACTAGTCACTATTCACAAGAATTGCTGAAAAACCAAAACAAAAATCACACGGGCAGTAAACATGCATTATCTGTGAAATGAACAACTTCCAAATCACCAAACTAGGCTGGCAACAGAAAGTTAAGTGAATTTTCCAACATTAATTGAATTAAATATTGACATAAGCTGGTACAAATGTTTATCTGTGAGAAAATTATTTGCAAAGCTTGCCCTGATCTAGAGAAAGAGCCTGCATTCATAAGTCCATCATAAACATGTAACCTCTACCTGTGGGTTCCCATGATTGCCTATCTTGTCAGTCAACCCAGACTTATCACTCGACCGCGATCAAAAATGGTGTCTCTTCTTCACGCTCCACGCAACCAATCAGCAGTGGAGTTGAGGGACATCGATCTCTCGGTTGTCCATGCACATATCTGACAGTGATGTCATCTGTGTCCCCCTGCCAAGTTCTGGTGGGCTGTCTGTTCACAGCCCTTCTCCTTCACACAAGGGGATGGGACATTCAATAGAACAGCCGGTGCTGGCTTGTCTGAGCACCACAGTCTGTTATCAGTCTCTTCTAGTCTCTTCTATCTTCTTCACATTTTCTCGGACAGTTATTGGCTTACTATTGGCAAATTCCGCTGCTGATATTTTGCCATTAGTGCAATTAGGCCAACCCAAAAGAGTTAATAGGAACAGGAGGGCCTTACGAAAGTGAATTAATCTGTGTTGTTGCCATTAGAGAATACCCTGGATTAGAGTGTCAACTTCCTTGGAATTTAGAGGGTCTGATAATGAGATGACAAGCAATTTCCAGTGCTCATGGAATGACACGATCTTGCAATGAGAATTTCAATGTTTCAATTATTATTTTAAACACACATAAAAGTGTATATAATTATATAATATACATCATTTGATGATAAAACTTTTAGCTTGAAAAAAAATCCCAGAAATATTCAGGTTTCTTAGTTTTCACAAATTTATAGTTTTTAATGGTCTGAGCTTTGAAGTAAGCTAACAGGTGTACTCATAGGCTTGAAACCATTTTTAGTTTCTGCTTGACAGCTTTTCAAAATGCTGTTTAATTTCCCTGTTTCTCCAGAATTACCAAAAAATGGAAGAATCAGCATGTCATAGCTGAGTTCCTGCATAAGTGAAAAATAATTATTATTACCTTTTGCTTCCTTAACATGCCAATCAAACTGAGGAAAAAAGGTTTTTTTTCTTAAAAAAGGAAGAAATTACCATTTTAAATTGCATTGCACCATGGCAACCCTGACATCATCCAACTTTGTAAAGCTCACTTGATGAACAAGTACAGGTCTTTGGTGGTTAACATCAACAATGCAAACCCTTCACTTGCATTAAACAATTCAGCAGCATTTAGCAGTTATGCTTACACAGAACCGAAATGCAGCAGACAGAAGGGACATATATTTCCGAGTTTACTGCAAGTATAGCTTTTAATACAGACGTTAGAGGGATATCACCTCTTCTTTGGAAAGAAGGACACAGCTTCCCAAGTCAAAATGAAGTGCACTCTAAATAGCCGTAAACACGTGCCACTGAAATGAGAAAAGAAATGCCACTGAAATGTCAGTTAGCATCATGCAAGCTTAGTGCTGTGGTTCCATCACAACCCTTCCTGTGACAGGAAGGCATGCTATTTTATTGCACTCTGTGACTGATGAAAACAGACTTCAGATTGGATATCTCGCTTCCAGAGAGTCTATTGAGTCTCCATTTTAGCCCACGCACTTTTAGAGTGCAGTCACTAAGTGACCACTGCCATACTTCCACTTTGCAGTGATTGTACAGGTTTTGTTTCAATGGCCCGAGATTGATTGCCACGCATGCAACGTGATGACAGCCACAACCTGACATCATTACTGAAATGTGGGCTGTCCCTAATTGTTTGTGCTTAAAACCTCTGCTATGCCTTGTTTTCGCAAAGAGTCATAAGGCGTTCTAAGTTGCATGTGAGTCATACAAAGCCACGGAAGGTGACGAAACGCTGCAGTAGAATACGCTGTACCATCTCAAGGATTTTCACAGAGAAATAATGCTTGGTGAATCATAAGAGCAGACAGTGAAAAGGGACAAGGGCAGTGCGGGGGATTATCATTCAAAAACCTGGAGCTAGCTGCAACAGGAAAAGAACACTCCTGAAAGCACGGAGCCTCCAAAGGCTCTATTTTTCATGTCTCCTGTACTCTATTTTTGATAGAGTCTTCTTGGTCCAGCACAAAATGAAAAATGTACATTTGAAAAAATATGATTGAAGAAAGAGCTTGGCACATCCATCCACTTGCCCCCATTCTGAAATTAGGACGCATAATATTTGTGAACAGAACTGAATGAATGTTTTAAAAAATTTTTTACAGGTCCTTAAAAAATCCTGCTATATTATTACAATCTTTCTCATGTAGATTGATATGTATTGGAGTTGAGGATGTGGTATAAAGGGAATGTATCATCAAGGTTTCTACTGAATGTAACGTAGAGCCTAACTCTGTTTGACACAGGTTTGACACTGTGTCTCAATGGTCCCTCATTGTATGAGATGTTTATTTCTGTCAAGATTCAAAATCTTTTGATATTGATGACAATTTTAAAGTCCCTCACTGAAAACCCCAGTATAGTTTGTGCTGCCAGACCACATCTTGATACTGAAGTCCAGAATTATACCAACCACAATGCGCCTTTCCTTAAATTTGAATGGTACTTTCAAATAACATTTCTGGTTGCTAAAATAATTTTTTAAAAATTCTAAATAAATGGCAAGCCACTCTGAAGGTAGATTAAATCCGGGTTGTTAACCCCAGAAGATAACATTCCGTGCTGCAGTTCAGCTATTGAAAGCATGATCAACACCAGAAGGCAAAACACAGATGACATAATTGAGGGAATACAGCCGCTATTCAGAGGCGAAACAGCTTTCTCTGTCACCTGCTGCACAACAAAGTACACATCTAGTCAGTGCGAAAGCATTGTTTCACCTCAGGCTCAACTGTCACATTCAGTCACAAGTGTACTTATCACAGGGAGCAATTAGAGCATCAGCATACTTTTCAAAATTAATCGGTTCATTTTGCAGTGTCCTTTTCACATACGCATGTCAAATTACTGTCGACACAAGGAGATGCAGGTATACAGCTACGTCTTCCTAAAATTTGAGTTGTATCACCAACCTCAGATGCACACCAGTATGCTAGGGAGAAACCTAGCAAGAATTCACTTTCAGGTTACAATGAATCTATTTCTGCATACTGCCTTTGTCACAGCAACACATTTTCCCAGAACCAATTCCCGAGCCACCTAACCAGAGATAAAATAGTACATTAAAAGGGTTGACTTTGTACTGAAGTATTTTATTTAAGATAGTCCCATAGTTCACTTTGCCTGTTTTTGTTGTTCCTAGCTGGCACTGTTCTTGTTATTTTTAACCTTCACCCAAACAGCAGCATGCACATATTCAATATCAAATCTCCCCACAAACTTCCCTCTCCTAATCTGTTGTCTCTGCCTTCTTCCCCAGCCTCTGTCCTGACTGTTGAATATCTGTGCAGTCCTCTTGGTAACAGACATTCGCCTAGGAGGAAAAGTGTGCCACGATATTCTGACAACACTTACATAATGGAATTCTGCTGTTGTATAGTAAACAACGAGGACATTCTAGCAGTCAGCAATCGATCACTTTTTGAAAAGCCATTTCAAAACTTTTTTCACGTGTTATCGTCTCCATCCTACCTTCCGTCAGCGCTGAAACTCAGCTGGCTCTTTCGCTGTATGCGGGCGGATTCTCTGCCTCGCAGTTGCCACTGCGACTGGAACACTGATTGAATGTGTGAGGATCAGCCAATGGCAAAGCAGCACATCTTGTACATAGAGAAACACACACACACACGCACAGACACACACTCCGGCAAGCACACCAGCCTGCACTTGTTTTATTTCCAAAGGGTACACTTTTATGTTAGTAGCTATATGACGAAAGCAGATAAAATACAAAATTTGGAACAAAATGCTAACTTTGAAAAAGCTTTTAACCATGTATTTTACTTCATTCACATAATGCCTGATCTCTTTCATTTTATCTGTACAACGCCATCAGCCAAAAGCAGATTTTAAAATCTAAAATTGAAAGACTACAATACTGAAATATTTATACATAATCAATTTAGCCTCTAATTAAACTAGTATCAAGGCAGAGATGAGAGAACTATTGAAATTAATAACATTGTACTACAAGTCTACAGTAGAGACATATGTGCCCATCTCTTTACTCTACAGCAGGCAGGAAGTACTCATTCATTAATAATCACACGTCTTGAAATTTTCCGCACTTGACATAAATGACCTAAAAAGTGTGAATACAGCCCCCGTACATGAATACATGAAATGATGCACAGTTTAATGAAACATTGAAAATGAAAACGTGTTTACATGTATTATCCCTGATGTGTAATTTGCATGCAGTACAGTACAGTACACACAGTTGGACAATGTATGCCACGATGCACATGGATTCTTCTGCTTCAGAAAACCAAATGACAGAGCACTGATATAATTTTATCTTTACAGTAATATAAAAGGAGACTGAGGACCATTTCTCTTGCCATAATTTTAAAGCCTGGAGGTAAGACTTATAATAATAATAATAATAATAATAATAGTAATAAAAATGGGTTTTCAAGGAAATATCCTCAGAAAGCATGTCTCATAAAATCTCAAAGCACACTATTTCAGTTTGTTCAAGAAATCCCTGTCAATAATAATAGATCATTTGAAATGTCAGGAGAAATAATTAAAATCACTCCGACTTCCCAGGTTCTGTTTGGACAGAGATCATTCAATGGCGCAAGAATAATGCATGAATAATGCATGAAAGTATATGCCTTCTTAGCAAACAGGTTTTATAGAGAGTCGATGTAATAAAGCATAGGAAGGGAATTTCCTGACACAGTAATTGTCTTGAGAAAGTGCCTGACATTTAAAGTGACCACTGTTTCAGAAATGCCAAAAAAGAGAGTAATTTTACACTTTCAAGCAGACTTAATATAAAATCCATCCATTACACTGACAATTAATAATTGTAATTATATTGAATATAAATCAGCAAACTAATTTTAATTTGAACAACAGTGGGACACTTCCTTACTTTAAGTAAATAGTGTGTAATGAAAATACATGCTTCAACTGATGTATTAAATACTAGAGATGGCAATGCATTACTGTACCTATACTATAACCAACAAAAAAGTAAATTGAATTGAATGTCTTTGATGTGATATATATCTGAATAAAATTGACTTGTATCCCTTTAAGTAAGGAAGAACAAGACAGCAAGCATGGTAACATTTTATTTTATTTCTTTCCCTCTGTACACTTGTTTTGGTTATGTTTTTTATTATTATTATCTTTTGGATGGCTTCATAAAAGTCATTCATAGTGTTACAACAGAGTTCACTCTTAAAAAGCATTAGAAGCTATATTCAAAGGCACTTACATATATAAGGCACATAGTTTGTTTATGAGAGCATTGTTTATGTAAATATTTGCACAGACATTCGTTTGTACTGCAAAACGGCACACAACGCAAACATATCAATAATGGTTTCTCTTTCCAAATGAGGGAGAAATTAATATCATGGATAAATGTTTCAGAATGAATGCAACTAATGGATATCTGGTTTTTGCTAATGGCAAAATGCCATCAATTCTTTTGTGTCAGTGGTCTCTCAAAGGTTTAGCCTTGTTTGCATTGTGAAAGTATGAAACAGCCCTTGGGCATGTTCTCATTTTGCTTTTCTTCATGGAATATTTAAGGCAGCTACAGGAGTTGGAGATTACACACTTTTTCCTAGCTTTGCCATTCTCAGTCTTAATGCTGTGGACAAGAAAAACACAGACAATGTTTCAGTGCACTGCTTGATATCAATGAATAGTGACCACGCACTGGCAAATAAATCTTAGGAAACACATCTCATTTGAAAAATTCATCAAATTAACTTGATTTTCTACAGTGTTTCTAGAGGTATTATCTTGAGGAGAAATGTACTCTTTCTGAAAATAAGTCTAAAGCAACTGGAAAAACACAAGAAACCAGACAAGCCATTCTTATGTCAAAGTTTGATCTTACAAAGATCTGACAGTCAGAATACTACAATGATTTTGAGACTTTAATATGTAAAAACATAGCTTGTGAAGCAGGAGAATGTTAAAAGCCATTCTAAACTAAATTTAACTAAAATAATACATACATTAGAATGAAGTTGCGATAATTGGTCCATACTGAATTGAATGAAATGATATTAACATATTCACTGCACTATTAGACTGCTGCATTATTATTCATAATCTTTTCTCATTGGCATGATCATGATGTTGTACATACTAAAATAAATTATACATAGTATCAGTGAATTATAATAAACATTGAATCCTTAGACATATTGGCCACAACATACTGGTTGCATAAATATATAATGACTATATGCAGTTATATCTGAAGACCAATTGAGCATAATAATCTCTAAATCACCATTTTAGGGAATTAAAAATGCGCACTGTAGCTATCCTGCTGTGATATGGATATATTTCCGCTAAAATACAGCGTGCACATATTTCCATTTACATGCCATGTTAAAACTATTCTATTTTATGACTGAAAATCCATTTACAGCAGATCAGAGTAAGAATAATGCATATTCCAAGATTGGCATAATTGATCCTCTTAAATGCATTTTCTATAACTCTGGCATGTTGTGTAATAACTTTTGAAGTGTATTATTATGTGGCGCTTCAGTGTTAACACTGCTGCTTGGGAGGCTTCAGCTGCAGACAAGAGGCCAGAGACAAGATTATCACAACAAGGCATTTTACTGGCAGAATCTGACGTTAAGTATTTGAGTTGTGTTGGCATTAAATGGTGGTTTAATGGTGCATTATTGCATCCATTGCTGAACCTTATCTAAATCATGAGATCGTAATATGTTTGGGTCGTCCTTATTATGTAAAATTTATCTGGGTAGAGGTGCTGTATTTTTAAGGTGAAGGTATGCATTCAAAGGTTAGATATTGTATATACCTGCCTCAAATAATTTCAAATGTATGATCATATATTTCAGTTCAAGTGTTTTCTAAATAAATACATAAAATTAATAATTTTGACTTTTTTTCCCCAAAATGTACTTCAGACATCTACAGAGCTGTCAAGGAAACAGCAAAAAGGGGCTTTTGTCCCTAAAGTGTTTATTTTCAAGCTGTCATTCAAAACTACGCAGAAACGACAGCTTTGAATCAACACGGAAGAGAAGTTCAGAATAAAGCAAGCCAGGGGTATCTCGATTGTTAAAAGTTAAAAAGCAGATGCCAAGTGGCCATGCAAATGACTGCGATCACACCAAAAGACAGCTGGATTTAAATGAATCATTTGCATCATAGAAAAAAAGCAACAGCATAATAAAAGTAACACAGCAACAAAATGAAAACAACACAAATGTCTCATTTGAGAACAATGAAGTGGCGTTATTGTGTGCCATGTGAACTGCAGCATATAAGACTGGGTTTAATTCACTCTCCCACATGTTCATATTGGCTTTGAACAATACTGTACATTATCAAAGGCACTTTTTCTCATGACTTTCAAAAGTATTTCACTGTCATTTTTAATTAGAATCAAATTACATTGGATGTGTAAAGTAACCATAAATGTAACCCTTCTTGGGACATGCTTTTCATTATCAAACAGAATTAAATGAATATTCCTCATAATTGTAAATCTCACTGGGTGGTCTGTATTTATGGTTTATGTATTTATGTATGGGAAGAATGTGATTTCTTATCTGTTCTGTAGTTACTTCGATGACCTTTCTGTATGCACTTACTGTACGTCGCTTTGGATAAAAGCGTCTGCTAAATGAATGTAATGTAATGTAATGTCTGTGAGCTATTGCTATTTGCAGTTCAGCCACTTGGTGGAGGTAGAGCATGACAAAACACACTTATAATGCTTATACAGTCTTATTCAACAGGGCGACAGCACTTAGCACCCACTTATTCCCATGTGTTATGATGATGTGAAATAAGTGTTCGCAGTCCTGTTTTAGTAGTCTATTGTTCATTACAGGAAGTGAATTGCAGGGAAGAGCTCCAGCATGCAGCGCCAAACCATGAGAGATAAAAGCCGTGTTGCTAGCAGAAGGGAGGTTAGTTTCTGAAGAGAGGGTTACATTACTGAGCAGTGCTGCTTTTTTTTCTTTGCTGTACCTGTGGCAGAGGGGTCTTCTATGATGTCTCCTTCCACCTGTCCATCAGGGCAAGGGCTCAGGCTCAAGGGGCTATGCCCAATCTCTGCCTCCTGGAGCTGGTTGGCGGTGGCGTACGGTGATGCGTTAGTTCTACTGCAGGTGGCTTTGGCCTCTGTGAGGTACGAACTTGCTTTGGAGGTCAGATGGGGCTGGAAGATCTTGCTGTGGTAACCGTCAGGGTGGTAAGACAGCGGTCCATCGCTGCTGCCGTCGTCATCGGCGATGACCACCAGCTCGGCCTGGATGGCCCCGTCACGATTCAGGGCTCGATGGGTCTCTTGTTCATCGTCTACATTCTGATACCCCATAAAGATCATGGACACAGGCTCTGTGGGGTCCAGGTTGGCCGGCATGGCGGTGTTGCTGGTTTGAGAACCGTCTGGATGGGATAGTGAAGAGCCCCTATGTCTCACTTCGGACTCCACTAGCAGCACAGCTCTGTGGCTCTCCTTGGACTGCTGGAGGAGAGCCTGCACTGGGCTCTGTGCGTTTGCCTCCAACTGGTTCTCACTACCATTTGTGAAATGACTTTTTCCAGGGCTCTGGGGAGGGGATTGGTCTGCGCGCACATGGCCGCCAGCATTAGGGTGTGGAATGTGAGGTGGCAGATGCTTCGCTTCCCTCTGAAATGGAGCAACATCGCTCCGGGGGACCTCGAGTTGAGCGGAAGAGGGGCACATGTACGGTCCCAGCTGACTGTTGGGCCTCGAGCTGGCCTGGTCCGGATCGGTCCTCTTTGGGGTGGACGGTCGGCTGTAGGGGGCGGAGAATACAGGCTCATGATACTCTACATCTGGATTGGTGTGCTTTTCGGTGGCCTTCCTCAGCAGCTCCTCCACCTCACAGGGGCTGAGCTCTTCCACTCCGTTCTGAGCGACCTGGCCATCAGGGCGCAGGGCATAGACAGATTTCCGCCCGTCGTCGTAGACCTTTATGCCTTTCTGTTGAAGCTTTTGTGGCATGACGGTTGCTGTTGACAGGATCTGGCTCTCCCCGGTCCTCATGTCTTTCTCCACATTAATTTCCATAGCAAACAAGGCTGTGGAGAAAAGATGGTTGCATAACCTGTTGCAAGATCCAGCTGTAGACATTTTTTGTCCAGATTTTAAATTCAATTTCACATGTGCAATTTTTATTCCCATTCTGGACTGCAATTAGCAAATTTGAAGAAGTGGGCAATTATATCAAAAGCAATTATTATGACATTCCACTGGGCAGAAACTGGAAGACCCAAAGGTCAAATGCTGTTTTAACTCCTGTTGAAACATACTGTACGACACACTTTAGTGTAGTGCTTAAATTCATAGCACAGTTTTAATGGTTTGTATCGTCAAAGAAATTATGTTGTTTTTATACATTTAAATTGAGGCTACTAATAAACTACTGGTATATATTGCCTGTAATGTAAAACGGTGCAACAGCATCCCATACCTTGTTTAGGCGGATCATCATTAGGTTCCAGAAAAGGGCTTGATAGTTTATTTAGCTGTGAAGGTTTGTATGACTTTGGAATATCTGGAATTGCTGAGTAAATGTATTGGATTGGCTCTATAACAGAAGAGAAGTCAATTAGTTTCCACACTATTTATTTTCTAATAGTTGAAGTCAAATAACAATAAAAGAAAAAAAGGCAAATACAACACCCATAGCAACAAAAGTCTTTACCTTGCTGGATATCTGCATTTACTGCCTGCGAGGAAATACAGTAGTTCAAAATGACATTTCGGATATCGTTTAAAAATTAGAAAAAAGAAAAACTATTCAAGGAAAAAATGAGAAAGAAGAGACAAAGTTAAGTTTTTTCAAATTTTTCTGTAGAGGATCGCGAAACGTTTTTCTTTTTCCATTTTGTGAGTGAGATCCACCACACACAACGAGGAGCCGGTGCTCTCGTACATCGCCCTAGTACAACTCAGTCCCTTCTCTACCAGCAAAAGTGTTGCCATCCTTTCAACCGCTGCACCTTGTTAAGCACCTGCAAACCCTTCAAACGCCTTAAAGAGACTTGTATGTTCACAGACAGCATTCATTCACCAGGCCCCATTCATTCTCACATGGAAACAACTGAGTGAACAGCGCTGGCAAACAAAGCGTCAGCCATGTTTTACAACAGAGATTCCCCAAAGACAAAATATACTGTGTGTACAGAACAGCCATTAATGAGTATGAGATGCGCAATACCTTTATTATGTCCTCGGTAGTTCTCTCAACTTCCTTCAGTCGTTTCAGAATGAGCTGTTCATTTGCAGAAATCATCATCTCCCGCTTTTCTAGCGCTTCGATGTCAATTTCCATCCTGCAAGCAGGAGGCGAAACATGATTTGGCTGAGGGACCTGATCAACGGCAAGGAGGCACCTACAGAACATTACAGATTGAGACTCAAGTTTAAAAAGACTGCGAGAGAAAGTGTCCGCCCCCTGAAGCGGCATGAAGACGGTGGATTAAGTAAAATTCTCGAAGGCCGTTTCATACAGCAGAGGTTCTCTCAGGCTGTCCGTTAAACATTACATTTCATGGACACGGCTACACGTGTTACACGTCTAATATCTTTTCTGATATTCATGATGACTCTGAAAGTTCTGAAAGCTCTTCTGTGAAAGGAGTTCTTTCTTACAAATTATTTCTTTTTTGATGTTGTCAAGGTGGAATGAGGACATCAAGAACCCCGGCACAAAATTCAAGCTGCGCAGTCAGCCCACGCTCCCCTTGCTATTCTTTACAAATGTCCAGAGAGCCATGCCTTCAAATAGAGATGTATCATGTTCACTTAATATCTTCAAGGTGCACTTGGTTATGAAGTGCCAGTACACCTGCCATCAAAAAATTGAGATCGTTCAGCAAAGACAATACAGACAATTACCTGGCAAAATTCGTTTTAAAAAATAATGCATTTTTCTGTTCATCGGACTCTTGGGTGAGGCCGCTTCCATCACCCCCGGGATTGAGATCTATTTCGGTCCCTGATTAGTTGTGTTATTCCAGAGATCGAGAGGCTTTGCTCCAGATTGCTTTTTCACCACATCAGTGAGGCTCAGCACCCGGTGATAAAGGCTCAGGCCATGCTTAGTGAAGCCAAACATTCAGGAAATAGATGGGGTTGGCTTAGATCATTCCCCTCTCTTCTAGTGCAATAATACCCCCAATCACCTGTTTGCCTAAGATGCTGGCTCAGGCCCTCAGGTACTCCAGACATGTAATCACATTCGCATTGTGAGTTTGCTTCTGACAAACAAATGAGGGGCCTTCAGAATAAAATAATTTTATTTGCAGGTTTCTATAACACAGAACAATGTGCCACTCCATGAGTGTTGGCTGCCATGTATTTCATTAGGTTGGCTTTAAACAAATGTTAATATGCCAAAATAAAACTAAGTGAGCTTGCACAAGGCAAATAAGCAGTATCTGATGCTGGGTTTGTCTGGATACCGTTTTCTGTTCAAAATGTGTGCAGTTGTTACAATTGCCATCTCAGCAGTACTGCACAGGGGACAACACGATACAATCGATTTGGCTTGTGACCAAACTGTGAACCTTATTGCTATAACTATGGGTTGCCTCATAACAGGGCTTGCTATGAAAGAATGGGATGCTGTGTATTGCTGGCGTGCGCAAGTTTGCATTTCATTCAAACTGGATTTAAAGAGTAAAAGCAATAAGAATACCTGCAGTAACAAGCTAAATATTGGCCGGGAAATATTTAATATCTGCGTATTAACTGTACATTTCCACTATGGTGATATTCCCTGGTCACCATCTGTGTTTGAGGAATAGTGCCTTTGTTTGTATTTACTGTGAGACAAGAGCGCACAGTTATATTTGAATATGTGCTTGCCATCAATGAACCAAAGACATCACAGCTAACTACCAAGTGGCAGAATCTATGAATAAAAAGCTTTATGACCAAATAAATTCAGCCATTGTTAGAAAAATGTAATTATAAAGAATTGACATAAATCGCTTAAGCAAACATCCAAAACATTGAGAGAACTTTACATTCAATTTCAGTGTTGTTTTTAATTAATAGATGTATTCAGTCAGTCAGATTTAACACATAGTTTCAACAAAACTTCAATAAACAACCCTTAACTATAGAAAGAATTTCATTTAGAGAAGAACTTGAAATAGTCACTTAATACCATTCTAGTACCATGAATGGCACCAATAAACGCAGGAAATAAGGATGTGTGTGCTGCAACAGTTAAGTTTAAAGTAATTACTGTCACAACTGAAATCTGGCATCTAATACTGATTGTGCTCATGTTTGTCAACTATGATTGTGCCTTTAACATAGGGATCGCATAATCACACCATCAGTAAATATTATAATTTTTTTCTATTTCAGGAGGAGGGAGAATGTGAGGGTCCACACACTCTCTAAGCACTATAGTTGATTAAGTTACATCAAATATGCTTACTTGACTGTCCAACTGTGTATATCATTATGATGGCCAGAGCATGGTTGTTCTTTTTTTTCAAATTACTGTTTGTTCGGAATTGAATTAGTTGCCTCTAAAGATTGTATCTAGCTATTAAAACTCCAGAGGCATCAACCTCTGAGTAAACTGTATGCCTGTGCCTACAATCTTCTCTTGAGATCAAGGGTGATGTCATGGTTGTTTAGACCATATCTGGAGGACTGTCACTTGGCACCCTTGCAATGGATCCTCTCACAGAGTTTAAAATAGATTGAATGAAGGCAATTCCTCAATCGCAGCTCAATCACAACCCAACTAAGATAAGGAAAGCTAAAGCTTACCAATGCTAACACACATGCACACGCACGCACGGACCACGGACGCACATATGGACACGCACGCACGCACGCACGCACGCACGCACGCACGCACGCACGCACGCACGCACACACACACACGCATATGCCTATTGTTTTTATCACTTCAAGGTTACCTGTGGATATTGCTTTGCAAGACTTTGCTCTGCTGTTGGTCGACCTGAGCTTGTAGTTTCACGGCTTCCTGCTCCTGAGCACTCTGGAGGCTCAGTCCGTCCATAAGCCATTGCTCCCGCAAAGCTTTTTTCTGTATGAGGGAGGAAATTAAATAAACATGTTATATCAATACTTTTCGAAGAACAGCCTCTTTATATGACTTTTTGCAGGGGCAGTCATCATGGCGGTCCTACTTTCATGTTCCTGAAACGGTTCTCGGAAATTTATGCCTATCTATGCTCTCGCCCCATGTTAACACCTGCCTGTTTACAAGTAGAGGCAGTCTAAGCTGTCACCATGTGTTAATATCTGCCGTTTTAATAGGGACAGTATTTTTTCAAATAGGAACAGTCTATTTACATCATCACCCAGTGCTAATATCCAGCCTTTATATATACTTAATGTACATCCTGTGTTAACACCGTATATTTATATAAATAGGAGCAGACTACGCTCTCACCCTGTGTTAATACAGCACCGTGCCTTTTTTACAAATAGCAACACACTGTCAACACTCTCACCCTGTGTTAATACCTTGCCCTTTTAGGAGGGCTCTGCTGACACTAACAACTGATACAGCTGAAAAATCTGATTTCTGTATATCTCACATACGCAGTGGTCTTTTCACACTTGATTCTGTGACTGAGACCACATATCTCCTTGGTGTTGCACTCCCTATTTCAGCCAACCTAAAGACCAGCTCTTCACGACTCCCACACACTTGCTACAGGATGTTATTTGAGTACAATGCTAGTGACCAAAGAATAGGATAGGACATTTACATTCATATACGATACTGGCAGATTCCAATTCAAAATTACAGACCAATTCAAAATTATTTGAGCAAATACAATCAATATCCAATTTTTTGTTTTTAGACCACAATCATATAACATAATGAAGATTTGTCAGGAAATCACACATGCAACATAAAAACACAAGTGTAAATGGGGACATCTAGAAATAGATTAGCCTACACTGTTTTTACATATGTAAAGTACCTTAATGTCTGCCTGACTGGAAACTCTCATGTGTGTACACATACAGTGCTGTCGGTAAGTATTTGGACAATTACACAATTTATTTTTTCTTTTTTGCTCTGAACTCCAGCACATTGGATTTGAAATGAAACATTGAATATGAGGTTAAATGTCAGCTTTCGTTTGAGGGTATTTACATCCGTATCCAGTGATCCATGTAGAAATTATGGCCCTTTGTATAGATAGCCCACTCATTTTAGGGGAGCAAAAGTAAGTGAACAAATTAACACAATCTTAAAGTCATCATAGTTAATACTAGGTTTCAAATCATTTGGATTCAATGAAAGCCTGAAGTCTGCGATCCATAGACATCACCAGGCATTGGGTATTCCTGGTGATGCTCTGCCAGGCCTGTACTGCAGCTATCTTCAGTTCCTATTTGTTTCACATAATATTTGCCATCAGTCTTGTCTTCAGCAAGTGAAATGCATGTTCAATTGGATTCAGGACAGGTTATTGACTTGGCCAGTCAAAAACATTCCACTTTTTGGCCTCGAAAAACTCATTGGTTGCTTCAGCAGCATGTTTGGGGTCACTGTGCTGCTGCAACATGAGGCATCATCCAACGAGTTTTGAGGCATTTGGTTGGATCTGAGCAGATAAGATGCTTCTGTACACTTCAGAATTCTGCCGTCAGCAGTCATATCATCAATGAAGACAAGCGAGCCAGTTCCAGTGGCAGCCATACATGCCCAAGCCATAACACCCCCCACCATGTTTCAAAGATGAGAGGGGTGCTTTGGATGATGAGCAGTCCCTGTCTTTCTCCACACTTTTCTTCTTCCATCACTTTGGTACAGGTTAATATGCATCACATCTGCCCATACATAAGAGTTTGTTCCAGAACTCTACAGTTTTTGAATATGCTTTTTTGCAAACTCTGTTCTTCAGGCTTACCATTGGTTTGCATCTTGCAATAAACCCTCTGAGGTTATGCTGGTGTAGTCTTCTCTTTATTTAAGTTTTTGACACATCTATGTCTACATCCTGGAGAGTGTTCTTGATCAGTTTGACAGTTGAAAAGGGGTTTTTCTTCACAATTGAAATTGGTTGTTTGCTATTGCTCTGCTCACCAGTGCGTTCTTGCTTCTTAACAATTTATCAAACAGTTCATTTTGACACATCCAATGTTTGGCTATGTTTCTGACAGATTTATTATGATTTTTTCACCCCATGATGGCCTGCTTTATTGGCACTGATGCTTCTTTGGTCCTCATGTTGAGAGACAACAGATTGCAACAGACTCCAAATACTACACCTAGAATCAACTCTAGACCTATTGTTAGCTTTCTTGTGCATAAAGTAATGATGCAACTGCACACAGCTAGCCAAAAAACAACTGAGCAACCAATTGTCCAATTACTTTTGGTCCCCTGAAAATTAACGCTGGCAGTCTGCACTGTAACCTCAAAATGTTTCATTTCAAATTCAATGTGCTGTAGAGCAAAAACAACAAAAAATGTGTCACTGTCCAGATACTTATGGACTGCACTGAACATTATACATATTACACATGTGTACAATTTAGCTTTGATGTTTTAAATAATTATTTGACACATTGTGAGACGTACAGTACATTGCAGTGAGGTATTTCTGTACTAAGAACATTAATTTCTGAAATCCCTTCTTAACTAATATTAGCTCAGGCATAAAATCTCTCTTGGCGTAGACTACAAAATTATCATTGTTAGTATTAAGGCAAGATAAACCATATTAAATAAATACCTCACCGCATTAATATTTCTAACCATGCCATTTGTCTATACTTCTGTAAATCACTCTGGATAAGAGCGTCTGATCATAATATAAAGTCATGTAATGAATGTCTTAGCTAATGCAAGCTATTGCAGGTGTTTTACTAGCTAGCATTTTAGAAAATGAATATAATGCTGCTTTACTAGTCCTCCAAATCATAATTTTTTAAAGATAATATCTAACTTGTATAGCTTAACGTATAGTCCTACTTTGGCTGTTGAAATTGCTCTTGAGATAACAAAGCTTAAGGCTGCTTTGCCCCATAGGCTATGTTAATTCCAGTTGATGGCAATTCTTGCAAAAAAAATTGAAGACCTTTGGGAGATAGCCCATTCACGCTTTGTGTACAGTGTAGCTGTTTGCATTCTTATAACTCATGACACTTGATGATTTTAGAAAATTAGAAACTGCTATGCAACTGTTTTTGTAACATCTGCCGTTCCCTTCCAGTCCACCCTTTTTTCGTTCTCCCTGTTTTTCCCATTTCTATTGTTTCATGTCATGTTTTTCCGTTTACCTTGTCCATCTAGTTCTATGTTGTGCAGGCTGGGCGTGGCTTCCCGAATTTGTACCTCGTTTGTTCCTCATTATTACTCAGCCTATCACTCGCCCCCTCTGCTCGCATTCTGCACTCACCGTATTACCTCATTATCTCTTGCATACATTCCTCACGCCCGGTACATTACTCTCATCACCCTTTCACCTGTTTCTCCCCTTATTTATATCGCCCTCTTTGTTTGTCTTGTTGCCAGTTCGTTTCGTCTGTTTTGCTGTTCGCTTGATGTGTTTGGCCTCTGTTTGTCTTGTCTCCAGTTTCAGCCCATCCAGCCTACTCCCTGTTCTTGTTCGCTCCTGCTCCTTCATCTGTGCAGCCTAGTTACTTTCGCCAACCCTGATTCCAGCCTGTCACCTAGCATTCCCTGCTCGTTTGCCCTGTCTTGTTTTATGTTGTAATAAATATACTCCTTGTGGAGTTTGCTTATGAGTCTTGCATTTGGGTCTATACCAGTGTTCAACCATAACACTTATTAATACATTACAGTGCTCAGCATGCAAAAGCTAGGATAACCTAATTTTGTCTACAAATGGTGCAGATACGTATATTCCAGTATAGCAGTATATACCTGAGCTACCAGAAATTGGGCCTGGCTACCAAATATGGCTGCTTGGTATCCCAGAGGACTGCCACATGAATTTATGATCTGTCCACCCCCGCTTCAATATATGGCAGGGCACGTGTTACTCAAATATTAGGCTTGTAAATAAAACACAAATGTCACATCTGTTTCGGTCATCATTTATCACAGAAGACTTTTGTAGGGTTAGCTAGCTTGTCCTATCACAATGGCTGTGTCTCAAACCGCATACTCCCCTGCTCCACACTACCATGCTCCTGAGTACACACTCCAGTCAAGGCTTGGGAGTTCGCACTCTGGAGCATGGAAGCATGGTAGGATGGAAAGTTTTGCTCAGTCATGGGATGCACTTTGTGGTGACATCTAACCCATAGCCTTTCACTTTTGCTGGAACTCTTTGGGAAATTCCAATGATATATACACCTGAATACAAACTTTTTTTACATCTGCAGGTTCATTTTATTTACCGGTTTAGCTACGGAAACTAATAGAAGAGACGGATCTATGGCTTGCAGTAAAAAAAGATTAAACATTGCACATATAAACACCAAACTGCTTTGCTAACTCTGTGATAATGTAACTATGCCTAGATACGTTAGTTACCTAACCAAGTATTGCATCTGCATTACCTTAAAAACAATGACAAATGTTTATCGTAGCCCAGCTATGCAGTAGCCTAAGTTAAAGTTACTATTTGCAGCCTACCAGGCGGAGTAGCCGTCTGCCGTCCAGTAATGTTAGTCACTGAGGGAAAAAAAGTAGGTAGGCTACATTCTGCCATCTCCTCCTACACCATTCACACCATCAACATCTTTGATACCTCATATTATACCTATATACACCCTCCAGGTTGCTATTACTTTTTTATTTATACCATATACACTTTTTCAGATAATTGACTGACCTTTTATCGCCAAAAAAAATGAATGGGAGTCAATGGGCACGTTTTGAAAACCGATGCAATAGAATGTGGATGTTGTAGCATATTACAATGCTTATGACATCAAAATGCCTTCCTCTACAACACCGTTATGACCCAACAATACTACCCAAATTTGACATTATCTTTTTGTGCTTTCATCACAATTCATTACTTTTTTATATCACTTCCAGGTTCTTTAGACTAGTTACCATAAAATACATCACCATATTTTAACACTTTCACCTTCTTTACATCCCTTTATACCGCATTACCATTTCATACAATTTCCAGCTTTTATTTACCACCTCACACTATACCATGTTACCATCTTTCTATACCATTTCCAGCAATTGATGCAAAGCACCACTGTGAAGCAACCACACCTACAATTTCTTTAGAAATTGTTAATTTAGTTTTACTTTATTAATTCACTTTATTTATTCCACTTATTTTTTGAATGTTTTGGACTCTGCATTAGCTGATTATGGAGCAATAGCTTGAGATTCCCATCTATAGGTTGTGTACTAGCTGGCCAGGCAGTGCATCAATTTAGAACAGTGATCAAACCAGTGACCCAGATGACCGTTCATATAGAAGCATTTAAACCACAGCTGTCAATCCATCAGAATCGAGTATTTATCCAAGCCATGGCATAACTTCATATATATATATTCTATGTAACCATCCCATACCTTCAAATACTGAAGTTTTAACTTTTCTTCCTCAATATCCCTCCTTTTCTTGGCAATGTCCTCTTGGATTTTTCTTTTATCCTGTGGATACAAAGAGATTTCAGAGCAATCCCCATCCCTGTTACCATACAAAGGAGACATGTCACACCAGTACCATCTGTCCTGACATGTTCCCCTGAATGTGGCCATTGAGACGCCTAAAGGACCCATTGTGTGACACAGGAAAAGGCTGAGAGAAGGGAAATGTCATTGCCATGAGAGTCAACCTGTTCCGAGATGCCATCTGCCAAAAACAACATGTCAGCTGTTTGCCTCCACACGTACAGCGCATGCATGACTCACTGGGTGGTGAGACAAAATTGGCAGACTGTGTTTAAGCAGCTAACGCAAACAGTGCAAAAAGAGAGTGCCTAATCTTATAATGATGCGATGCTAATGTTGTGATTAAATAATTAACTACAAATCAACGTCATTCCCTCTTAGTAGCGCCAATAAAATGGTAAAAACGCTCAAAAAAAGAACCAACAGAAAAGTAAGCGTTAAGATTTTTATCACAATGAGCAGATAATGTAAATAATTGTTATTCCACACTTGGCATCAAGACCCATTATTTTCTATTTATAACCTTCACTGAATCCCCATCAAGCTAATCTGCAGGGCATGTAGATAGCATCTCTATATCAAATTGATGAAACCAACCCTGGACTGTACAGGCTGCTCACCATAAACTCTGCCTAATTTACAAAAGAATAAAAATACTGCATACAGTAGAGCGAACAGAACAACCGATTGGAAAAAAGAACCAAGTCAGAGCTGTTTAGTTCTATTAATCTGCTCAGTAGAGGTGAAGGAATGAACATATTTTTTCACGTTGATCCCACATTTGACATTCAGGCACAACAAGCAACATCCTCAACTCTCTATTTTTACAGCTACCTCACGCTTCTGCCTCACTTTTGGAAAACTTTACAGACAAAATAGCTGCATTAATGTCCTTCTGTGCTAGACGAATGACTGAATCTCAGTAAGTCCATAGATCCAGTCCCTGAAAGCCCAGCAGTTCCGCTACCGAGAAACGAGGTCATTCAAAGAACCCCAGCTGGCTTAACACAACTGAAATAGCTTCCTGTGAGAAACGACCAGGGATGTTCAAACACACCTATGTATGTACTGTCCCGCATTTCCCCTTTAAATAAGGATGGTTTGTCGGCAGAGTTTACCGTTATAGCTTGAAATCGCTCCTTCAGTAGGTCCGCCTCTTCCATGGCAAGCCTGGAACAAAGAGGGAGAGAACACCTGAGAGAGCGGCACAGAGAGGGGAGGAGGGGTGGCCGGCAGGCCAAAGGTCCGTGGTGACAGGAGGAACGCTCTGATGAGCTCCAGTGCTGCTGAGGGACTGTGATGCGAGTGTGTCTGGGCAGAGGGCAGAGGCACGGGACTCTGGGTCCTAGGGGGGTTGGGAGCTAGCCGTGGCAAGGGGCCAGCTGGAATAGTTGGCATGGCCGGCATGTTTCAATGACACATCACATGTCAGATTTATCCCGGCAGAACTTTCGAAGGATGGACAAAGTCTGCTAGGAACTGCGGACACAATCTGACCACGTTCTCTCAGATAGTCTTATGCTGAGTGCTTTGATGCTCCTCCTGACGCGATGTGGTGCCTTTGTGTATGTCCTCAAAACTGAGGATTTGTACTCTTTGCTGCTGATTAAGTGATGTACTCAAAGTCCAGTTCTAAGTGAACACTGTCTAATGATGCTGACTTTTCCAAGGTATTTTTTCTGCGGATTTAAAAAAAAACCATTATGACAGGGAGCCAATCACTATCGTTTATTGTTTCTATGGTGTTTTTATCTAGATCCAGTAGACATTATGTCACTTTCCAGTTAAAGATAGCCCAGTGTCCAACATTAGAGGGCATTCAAGTAACAAGACTTATGAAAAGCAAACGGATCAGGTTGCAAACTGGTGGTGTGCCTTGCCTAAAATATGTTCTATTAGAGATCCCCGGTGCTTGTTAAGCAATGGCACTCCCCCTTTCAATATTTCAGAGCTATAACCTCTAGCCTGCCATTCAGCCTTCATTATAGCTCACAAACGTCTTGATCTATGAAACATCATCCTTGGCAAAGCCTGCGACTGAACTATGCCATATGAACAATATCCCACTGTTACCACCAATGTAGCACACCGGGGGTGAGATGAAAGGAAATATGTCTGTGAGTTGACACAGGCACGATCACTACTCTGTCAAATAGTACAGGATAACATTCTGTTGTTTGGTTTACAGTTACAGTGCTGAGTTTAAAAGGGCTGTCATTCTTACAAGCTTCACCCAATATGAATGTAAATACCCTCAAATTAAGCTGACAGTCTGCACTTCAACTTCATGTTCATTGTTTTATTTCAAATCCAACATGCTGGAGTACAGAGCCAAAACAACAAACATTGTGTCACTGTCCCAATACTTGTGTATTTAACTGTATATCTACGACCCAAAATGTATTACCATTTTTAAAAACCAGAAAAATAATCAAAAGCAATGAGGGAAACCATAGAGCGCAACATTACTTTGACAGAAGTGAAGGCCTCCCTTAACAGAAGATATTGATACTACAGCCTTAGGTGTGCTAATTCACCTGCATGGAGGTAAGACAGCATTGGGTTTTTTTTTAACGTGGGGACAGATGATGCTGACAGTGGCCAACTGTCCTCGTATTAGCCCTGTGGACCCTATATTGCTAAAAAAAACAAACAATCCCAATCCCACCTGTGTCTCTGTCTGACGAAAATTCAGGACCCTTTAAATCAATTCTCCTTCCCTTACACGCACCCTTACAAATCTGTATGGATAAAATCACCTGCATTCATGAAATATTATTGATGCAATATAAGTCGTTACTGTACAATATGCATCTAGAAATCTGAACAAATGATTTGCAGATTTTGCACATCTCGCAGGATAGAGAAGACACAGGGTGGCACTGGATCGGTTTGAAGTCTTATGGGAATCCTGTGAACCTCACTATGATCGGTTCATCATCGGCTGCATGTGAGAGAAAACATGTGAACCATTACCAATGCGGCTCTGCTCATTGACGGCTTATAATCCGTTTCTATAACTGCCTCCTTCATTCGAACATTGCTGTTTAGTTGCTTCACTCATCGTCTGTCCTGCTTTTACGTAAATAAAATATAAATAAAATACAATATAAAATATAAAAACAAGGGCAGATACGTACATTCAGGTACCTTGCAGGTACAGTGCAAGTACAGTGCAAATCACACAAAAAAAAAGTTGTATCATTGAAAAAATACTTCCTGAGTGAATTTGTAAACTCATGTCCTTGCAGTGAACCGTCCTGCTGGCCATGATTGCTGCATAATGGCAGTTATTTCATGTCCTGAGAGGCTGATGACTGGATTAGACCAATACATATCTGTTCGGTTCCCTGGAAGGACAGTGAGAGATCACCTTCCAAACTACCAGCTAATCTGTACTGTATCTTTTGCCAAGTCAACCTTTCTATACAAAAATACAATAAAATTCAACAAGACACAGGACAGCAGCGTAATAATTGTAATAATATTTTAGACCTTCTGTTCCTGTGGAGCATTTTTATTCAGATCAACAGAATTACAATTCTAAATATCCTTCAGTGTTAATTGTAGACGCTGATGCATGTAAAAAGCCTTCCACAATGTTGTATGGATTGGATTTATGTAATGTTGATAGATGAGTCACAGTACAGTGTGGAGAGTGAAGGGGAGTTGGTATGGATGTGAGAGTGGATGGGACAGTGGAGGGAAGCGCCACGGCTTACCCCTGCACTCGTGGGGTAGAATAGATTGCAAATCTGAAATGGGGGCCGCTTGCTCTGGGCCTTTCAAAGGACACATACCGGTGCGGTGGACAGAGCGCGAGCTCATCATCAGCGTCAGGTCATTTTACAAGTGCAAACAGGTCATGACCCGTCGCCTCGGCGACAGGAAATAGACCTTCACGGACAACAGGCACAACAGCAGGGGGTAGGGACCCACCTGGTAGGCAAGCAGCATGTAACGATGCGCTCGGTCCAAAAATAACTTCCCGACGCAGCTGCGCTGTCGGGGGACAGCGAGTGACGCGACGTGGCGGCATTGTGCATGTCCTCAAAACCGAAGATTGTCAACAGGTGACGTTGCTGTAAGGAACTATGGGATATTTACAAAGCTCCTGTGTCATGTGAGTCAACTGCTGTTTGCCTAATCTAAAACCTCAGGCCATTACAAAAAACTGAACAGAATTAACAACATTGTAGGTGATGACTGAATAAAAAAATATAAGCAACAAAACCACACAAACTATTTTTCTGTTTTGTGCTGACAACAGCAACAAGTAATAATAATAATAATAACAATAATAATAATAATAATAATAATAATAATGATAATACACACGATATTAGGGTTGAAGATAGATGTTTCAATGTTTTCACATTTCTGACCAAGTGCAAAAGTACAGTGAAATGCCGCTGAACTTCGCTTGTCACATGCTGATCCCACTTCACAAACTGTTTCATTTTTGGTGGAGGTTCCCTGTAATTTGATCACAGATGATCAGTTTAACAGCTAAACCTCATGTGGCAGTCTAGAGGTTTAGCTGCTCCCAGTCTAGAAAGCAGCGGGTTCCCTTTAAATAGCTAATTTCACAGCATTATATGTGATCATTTATTATTATTAATGATACTATTTATATTTGGTCCTTAAGCAAAACATCCTTAAATCATATGTATGCACAAACGCATTTATACAGAACAACGGCGACAGTCCATTCACGCGGTTATAAACTTTTTAAAAATCTGTAAGTAAAGTATTTTTAAACAAGGGATTCAGAAGGTCTACCAGGTACAGGTTTTTTTTGGCTTTAGATCTGACGGAAGAGTAACTCTCAGGCTTTAGCGGTTAAAGAAAAGTGATTTTTAGAACTCCAGACTCCATAAATCTGTTGACAAAAGGATTTAAGAACCTCCCAGTGGGAAATCGCCCGGTGGAAACAGCAGCAGGCTTAGAAGAATTAAAAGATTAGAGATTTAGGGACCCTGCGACGTTCCCCTCCTCAGATTTTTCCATAGTTTTTTCATACAAAACAAATATGAGTTTAGAAGCCTTTCCGGTGGAATAACATGATGGCATAGCCTGCTGCTGATGCTCGGTTCTTCTTTCTCCCGTCTAATCTGTCACACACTGACTCAGAGACTTCTCAGAAACACTCTTGCGCCCCAAGAGTACAGACCCCAATAAAATAATAATAATTAAAAATAAAAAAGCACAGGAGGATGAGAATGGTAACAGAATGTGTGAAGATGCCCCAGATGAGAAGGAAGCGGCACTCACCGGCTGTGTGGATGAGTGGCGTCTTTGGCTGGTGAAGGGAAGCGCTCACTCCAGTGTGCACAGTGTGGAATCCTGCATTACTGCTCGGGGAGCGCAGGTAGGCTGAGGGTAGAGCAGGGGTTACCAATGACTGGCAGGCTGCCGTCTCTCTGCAGTGAAAGCAGGGCGGGTTCTTCTTCAGGACGGGAACAGCCCTTCCACACCCCCCAAGCCCTGTCAAAGCCAAACGTTCAGCGACGCATAAGACTTTACCTCACCGCCATGTAACACCTCTTTCCACACATGCATGGCAGCTAGTGCACACGCATGTGCGCACACAAACACACACGCACACACGCGCAAACATGCACGCACATACACGCACGCAGACACGCACCGACTTGCACACACACAGTTACACATGTGCAAACACACACACATATGCACACAGACACACACAAACTCACACACATGCACACACAAACAGTTACACACGTGCACACGCGCACACACACACACACACACACACACACACACACGCACATACAGTAGTTTAGAAGCGTGGCGTTTCTCCTCCTTGTGTCTTCACAGCTGTCACTCCTACTTGATGGATGTGCAGAGCCAGCAACACTTGACATGTAATTAGCCAGCGCCTTCCCTTCCAAGTTTGTGTCACAGGCTCTGCTGTTGCATCAGGCTGTTTTTAATATTCAGAACCGCCATGAATTTCGCCTGCATGCTCCGACCAGATATCTTTCATCTCTACTCCACAATTACATTAATAAGAGTGGGAGCTTGGGAGCAGTGGGAGTAATGCAACAAGCGCGCACTTGCAAGTACATACTGTATGTGTGAAAGGACACACACACACACACACACACACACACACACACACACACACACACACACACACACACGCACACACACACACACACACACACTCCAAAACAACAATGGTTACACAAGTCTTGTAGCATGATTCATAGTACAATCAATGAATCAGTCGTCAGAATTAAGGGAAGCTAAGTGTTCACTGTTTTTCGTAAATTTTCATGTACAATGTTTGTAAATTGTGTGATATCATTGAAATGCTTGTTAATACTGAATGTGGTCACATGACATACGGTGCATAACGAGAAAGCTCATAGATATATGTTAGTGGTTAATCTGAACACACACCAAATTGCATGAAAGCTCTACATAAGAACACACCTTACACCTGACTACATTGCTTGTCAGCTGTCTTTTTTCAGCACTGTGGAGAAGTTGAAACGGGAACAGCAGAGGGCAATGTGAATTGCCAGTATATGGCAACAGAATTTCACCGGCTCTGGCAGACGCAGGCAAGGAGACAGGTTTCCATGGCAACACGATGAACTCCAAATGCTCTGCTCTGCATATCATTATGACAGTCATTTCTACACACTCACAAACTGTTACATGCAAGCTGTTCACTGCAGACGTTTCATTTGTTCTAAATACTCTGAACTAACTGCTGAAAACCATGGAAAATTACAACAAATTACTGATGCATTTCAAGCCGATTTGCATTAGTTAAATGTTCCCACTATGTTAAAAAATAAAATGGCGTCCTGTTTTCCTGTAAAGTAATACTTTACATTAAACCAGGGAAACCATGTCAGGCTTTCACAAATTTTACACAACATCTTATTATTCATTCAGAATGTGTGATTGCAGTTGTTTTCTTTCAAAGCATAGGTGTGAGTCTCTTTGAAGGTGAGAATCACGAGCAAGAACAAAATAATATTTATCGATGTCTAAAATAAATAAAGTATCATATTCTTGCCCCCCCCCCCCAAAGCAACTAAATCATTTCCACTCTGTAAAATACCCTCTGCATGAAGAATATTTTGAGTTTCAAGGATTACTTAAGTTTTGAATTCCTGCCTTTCATAATTACAATGTATTCACAGAATATAAGCCGTGCTAATTATTTTTTTTTAAACGAATGCATCCTGCATGGTGTAAAATGGGTAAAACAAGGACTTTTTTTCAGTTGAAGAAATAACATCGCATTTCAGTGGGGAGAGCTGTGAAGATCTTGGAGGAGGCCGTTCTTGATAAATCCGCCAGCGGGCACACACATGAGCTCATGGGGCCAGCATGCTCGCTCAATCTGCTGGTCAAGCAGAACTAGCCCTCAAAATGAAAAAGAGGCACAGCTTGCAGAGAGGAGCGGGGACGTGTGGGAAATTCCCGCTGTGAGCTCTGTTTATTTACGGTCACCTAAAAAAATTTGACCCTCACCAAAGTGCCACATTCCCTGCCAGCCTTCTAATTAATGAAAATGCATTCAAAATGTGTCAAAGCGGTGCTTAGGAGACTTGTGGAATGACTCATGTTCACAACTTCCTACACACAGTCTGTCAGGGGAGCTGGTCACAAGAACCAGCTGGCAAGATTCTGGCATGGAGAAAAACTGACACACTTTTCCTGGCTCTGAAAAAAAGAGTAAAATTTGTGATTTTGTGTCATGGTTAATTTTTTTAAAATTTGTAATTGATTAGCTTTTAAATAGATAAATATATAGGTAGCTATACAGTAAATATAGATAGATAGGGATGACTCATATGTGACAGCATTCTTTAATTTTCCATTACAATATCACTATGCCGGTATGTATGTGACTGTTCCTTGGTGCAGTATTTTTCATCGTGCCTCCAATGACATTGACAGTTAACTCATATCAGATAACAGGAACAGCTTTCCTGAAATGTGTCTGCTCGGAGAACATATACTTCCCTTACAAAGCAAACGATATGCTTGCAGTCAATTCCTTTGAGCCTCACGCACAGGTGCACACAGGCCGCCCAAAAATACAAGACGGTCTTGCTGAGTGCAGAAGCATAGTGCCCATCCAGACCATACATCTGTGCCATGGTCTGCTTCCTGGTCATAATCACAAAACACATGGGAGACTGACAGCTGAAGCCAACACACGGCCACGAGGGACAGAGCCAAGTCTCAGAGGAGAAAACCAGCAGGGCCCAGAGTGATCGGATGCACAACTCAGTGCTTCTCAAACAACACAAAGTGTACCATGGCCATACATTCTCATTCCTCTCATTCCTCTCTCTCTCTCTCTCTCTTTCCCCTCTTTGTCTATCTCTGTTTTTCTCTCTCAGTCCCCCCTCTCCCCCTCCCTCCCTCTCTCTATCTTCCTTTTCCCTCTCCCTCTTTGATACAGTTGGAGTGGTGAGAGGAGGAAAAGTGTGGAAAAAAAACAAAGAACATTTCTTTAATGGATATAATCAGTTATCATCTAGAATGATTGCCTTTTTGTCAGTGAGTGAATAACAGGATGTCGCTGATTAAGGCTACAAGGCCTGAACTTTGAGGGGCAGGTGAGATAACCTATATTAATGTATTTTTTCAGTCAGATGCCATGCATTTAAGATCGCTTATCCTCTCTATCTTCTCAAATTTATTACATTTATCTTTTTAAAATGAAAATGTATGATAGCTAAGATGTATCAGGACACCATACAAGGCACATTGACATCACATCTTGGTCAATAAGCACTTAGCCAGAATACCAATATCGCAGTATCTCCCCAGACCACTTTCCCACTTCCCAGAGTGAATGCCATATTGGTGATCTCATTCTATTCATTACTACAAACCCCAAACACCTCAGAAAAACTGATCTCAGACCAGTGCCAGGCCATGGCCTGCCTGCGCCTCAACTGCATGTGTTTTCCTCTCTTTCTACTGCGAGTGTTAAGAAGGCCAGATAGTGCCAGGCAAGGAAAGTAACCAGGATGTCGGTTGAGATTTATCACTGATAACTCAGAGGCATTAATAATTGTTCCAGGGAGACCGTGGAGGAACAGACAGAGCCTGCTTGAGTAGTAGCACTCCACATTCTTCTTTTGTCAGCTGATTTCACTTCCCCAGCATGCTCTATGGGTGTGGAGAACCCTGCAACATGTTTCGCTTGGTCGCCAAGGGAAAATGTCGTCACATTCTGTACAAATGTCAATGTGCCACTGCAGATATTTACACATTGAGCTTCAGTAGGATGGCATGTCATGTTTATAATTTAGCAGCAATAATCTTGGCATGCTGCACATCATGGCGATATAAAAAAACTATTGTGTCTCCGTTGTCATTAAAGGGCGCGCAAATGTCGTAACATTTAAATGTTACAATATCAGTCACCAACTTTTGCTGCATTAACCTGCCATCTGCTTCTAAATGTCTATTTATTTTAGAAGGGGCTGGGAACTGTCCTTTTTCAAAAAAATTAACCTGCTTTTCAACATCTGAAGAACAGTTAGATGTAATCTTAACCCTACACCATTAAGAAGCTCGCTCTCTCTCTCACTCACTCACTCACATTCATACACAAATGCACAGACTGTATGCGTACATGCGCAAACCAAATTCCACTATGATTCAAAAGCTGAGAGCACAGTGACCTCCATAGTTCACATGACTCCATTCCATCTCTCACGTAATGCCCTGTACTTTCTAGACACATACTTTCCGTGGTGATTATTACAGCTGTAAAGTCCACTGCCCCGCCCTCTCACTCCCAATCACTCAGAGACACTAAATTACGTGTTGAAACATGAGAATTTAATTATGTTATAGAAGACTGAGCTGAAAAGCACACTATACCAAAGACAACCTTTCATCCTCTGATTTCATCCTTTTCTCTCCTCTTCTGTCAGTTCTTCTTTCACTTGTTCTCACCCAACTTTAGATGGAAACATGGGCTGCTGTTGCTGTCCTTTTAAATGCAGTTCCCACAAATGGAAAACCCCACCGGCCTAGAAGGCAGAAACCACTTAGTGGACAACAGTGGCCACACACCAAAACGCATTCACTCACCCTGATGGCTGGAAAAAATAATTAAACGATATTTAATGAACTGTTTTACCCAAGCAGGACTTTTCTGGGAGTCCGTTTTCTCTTCTGCTCATAAATCTGCGTTTGTCACAATCTTCTCTTGCCAGGTGAGACATTTGTATGGTCAGTGTAAAACACCACTTGGAATGGTCATTGCCATAAAATGAGCACTGAGGTACATGGCTGGTCTGGACAGTGTAGTAAAACAGCAGGAAGTACAGCTCTGGTGTCAAATCCTGCTCTCGCCCTTGAAACTTAAAGAGGTTCCCTCCAGTGTCCCTTCATATAACCTTGGATACGGAGGGTAGTTGTCTTAGGGCCTGAATTACTAAGACATTTAGCATGTGCAAAACAATTTAGCATATGCAAAATGAAGAACACAACCAATGATTGGTGCAAAACAAATACCATGACCAATCATTGGTAATGTTATTGGTTTTGTGTGTGCTATAAGATATTGCACATGCTAAATGTCGTCAAGTACCCCCTACATCAAGTACCCCTGGTGTCATTGCTCATTATTCATGGTGGAAATATGTACTTATGGTACATATGTAATATAACACGACCCACATGGAGCTGTGTTATTGAAAAAACTGTCTCCATGAGGCCAGAGGGAGACTTTTCCTCTCCAGTTGCTTTACCACATACGTCGCACATTTCCAACATTTGAAATCAATAGAAAGGCGGCGGTGTCCAGAGATACCAGTATTCCCATGTTTGCAATGTGCATGATGAACAAGGACATATGGATATGAACGGCATTTTACTATGGCTTTTTACTTTTTACTGTGTGTTGCAATGGGCACTGTTGGGCACATATTCAAAAAAAATTAATGCGGTATTTTCCTGTTATTTGTGTTAACGCTGTTTTGTGTATGGTTTGTGCCAGGCAGATTCACCAGGAGAATCGAGTGCAAGTGAATCCACCGTCCAAACCAAGTCAAAGGTGCTACGCGGTTGCCACGACAACAGGCGTAAACCTACACTCAATAAAAAAAGTAAGCAGGGTGCTATTGTGGAAAAGGCTGAACGTGCTCCTCTCTCAGCCGCATTCTCCCTCCCCACACCGATGACAACTTCTTCTTTGAAGGCCATTTGTGATCCCACAACAGGATTACAGTTTATTAAGGGGGGGACATATCTGGCACGATTCTAACATTTTTCCTCTGCATAATACATAATACTTGATTGATATAATTAAATTATTTTAGTCTATTTATGTACAATAAATGGTCTGGCTGTGCGAGACATTTGGCCTTCGGAACCGAGTGGTCTCTTCTTGTCTTATCAACAGATTACACACATCTAATGGTGAAAACGTCAATAAAACAAATATAAAATATAAAACTGGAGAGTGTACTCTTTAAACAAATATATAATATGAAACTGGAGAGTGTACTCTTTAAACAAATATATAATATGAAACTGGAGAGTGTACTCTTTAAACAAATATATAATATTAAACTGGAGAGTGTACTCTTTAAACAAATATATAATATTAAACTGGAGAGTGTACTCTTTAAACAAATATAGAATATAAAACTGGAGAGTGTACTCTTTAAACAAATATAAAATATTAAACTGGAGAGTGTACTCTTTAAACAAATATATAATATTAAACTGGAGAGTGTACTCTTTAAACAAATATATAATATTAAACTGGAGAGTGTACTCTTTAAACAAATATATAATATGAAACTGGAGAGTGTACTCTTTAAACAAATATATAATATAAAACTGGAGAGTGTACTCTTTAAACAAATATATAATATGAAACTGGAGAGTGTACTCTTTAAACAAATATATAATATTAAACTGGAGAGTGTACTCTTTAAACAAATATAGAATATAAAACTGGAGAGTGTACTCTTTAAACAAATAAAAAATATTAAACTGGAGAGTGTACTCTTTAAACAAATATATAATATTAAACTGGAGAGTGTACTCTTTAAACAAATATAAAATATTAAACTGGAGAGTGTACTCTTTAAACAAATATATAATATTAAACTGGAGAGTGTACTCTTTAAACAAATATATAATATTAAACTGGAGGGTGTACTCTTTAAACAAATATATAATATTAAACTGGAGAGTGTACTCTTTAAACAAATATATAATATGAAACTGGAGAGTGTACTCTTTAAACAAATATATAATATTAAACTGGAGGGTGTACTCTTTATTTACGATGAGTGCGGAACTGCAAGCGCACCTGCCGGTTTGTAACTGTGATTCATACCACACCACTTACTTTTAATCTCCCCTCTGAGCCTCTATTTCATTCAGCCGGCTCTGATAATTATGCCATGTGTCTGTTTTGGACATAGTTACCAAGACTGCATTCCATAGCTTGTGCCCCGGTCTAATAGCCGGTGCGCCAGTCACTGAATGATTGTTTTGTGCAAATGCGTTTCTGGCAGACTATCAAAAGGATTCTTTGTGCTTTATGCATGTCCTGCATTCTTTCACCCTGAGATAGACTCACATTCACCGGCAATGGCGCTTCGTCACACCAGGCCCTGGTGGCATCCATTCGGGCAGCAGCTTTTGTAACCTTTTGAGGCCAGTTAGCACACAATAATCAAACCACAAAATGTATGTAACAGTAACAGATCAGTTATCATAACCAAATTATGGTAAAAGCTCATTATGGTCATTCAAACCTTTTGTAAAATGACCAGTCCTTAAAGTTGATGTAAAAATAGAACTAGCAAAAATAAAAATGAATCATCATTGGATCATTGCATCATCAGAGTACATCAGAGATGTTAATTGCCAAAACACATACTCCGACACTGCTTTGTAAATCCAGTGATTTCATATATTTAACATGGATGCCAATATAATTCCTAATAATCTAAATAATTAGTCAAAATTACTCAAAGCTATGATGAAGTAGAAACATGCATTAACCCACTGTATATCATAATAATCAAATGTGATTTTTTATTACGCAGGTGGTGCTAATTTAATAACACCCCACCCAAAAAAGTGTATTAGCTAATATATCCAGCAGGTGGCGGTAAAACCCAATTGATTCTAAAAACCAAATCCTTTTATGTAGTCAGAGTATGAGATAATCAAGTAGCAGGGAGCCAGGTGTTGCAATGTCGGGAGAGAACACTTCATATGCACTACCCCCAACCTAAATGCAACCTGACGGCATACGTCAATGAAATTACCCAGTCACCAGAGAAGGCCAAATTGATGTCAATTATTTTTTATTAACTCCCTTAGTAGAAGATGAGTGGGGAGAAATAAAAAAATTGCAAAGACAATCTTTTGGAATATCATCAATGCAGGTGCTGCCCAAATCTAAAAACACAATGTCATCCTCTCTCAGGCAAATTAAATGCTGTCCACTTTGTGTTCAGAAGAGCTCATTGTGACAGGTGCATGTGCTGAGAGGCTGTAAGAAAACACCCACATTTTCTTTCCTTTGCTTTTTTATCTCCATTAGGCTACCGTAGGTGAAAGCTGTTAGCGTCAAACTTGGGCTGCGTCCCAATACTAAAAAAATGCACCCTCCCTTCCTCCACTACCGCCTTCTCTACTCCGTGCCCTGAAAACAGATCTTTGTGTTTTTATCTAATGTCGCTGATTACATCTTAATTACATATTAATGGTTACATATTAATGAATGTCTCGACGCAAACCGCAATGTCAGGTACGTTGTATACTGTACATGCAAATACTCAAAACGTTCAGACAGTTTTGCATACTTCCGGGTAGGAGAGGAGTGGTAGTGGGAGAGTGGAGGAAGGGAGGTGGGGAGTGAAGAATATTGGGACACACTCTGGGTCAAGCTTCCATTTTAGCTCACTTCAGTCCTCTTGACCGTTTCATGTGTCACTGCCAGGTGTTGACTAACTTGTCACTTCTTTAAGGTGACAAAGCCACCCTAAAACATCCCAGAAATATATTTTATATGTCTATGCTCACCAGAATTATTGGCAACCCTGAGCAAAAAAGTTATGAAAAATGTCAGCATGACCTTACATTCACATTATGAGAAGCATTCAATCTCTAATTTAGGTAAAATTATTCAAAGAATAAAAATTATTCATAAACAGAATAAGTGTATTCCATTCATATTTAACTTTTTTTTAAAGCACACTTGAATCTTTAGGATCCATTTTACGGTCATTCTCAACTTCACTGGGGTATAAATATGAGTTGAATAAAATTGTAGGAAAAAATGTTCTCATGCATGTGAATTATGCTGTATTACAAAATCAATAAGAGAACTAAAAACTAAAAAAATTCTGAATATAAAAGCAGCATTAGGTGCAATGATCTGAAATCTCCAGTAGCAAGACACTTTAATTTAATGGGACATGATATTTGCACTTTAAGGTTCCACGGTCTTGAGGTGGTCAACAGCCCTGAAAGGGGAGGTAATAAAAAATAATTACTTTTACAAAGAGAATGTTTCTATATATACTCAATAGGCATGGAAAGTCCATGAGGAATGAATGAGGAACGTGTGCTTCGTTGTTTCTTGTAGGTTTTGGAACAATAAGTAAATTAAAACAATAAATTACCCAATTAATTATTTTCTTACATCATTGGCGACGTGTATATTTTTTTGAGATATACATTTTCCTCATCTATTGTCCTACATTTAAATGAATACTGAGGTATGCGGCGGATAATCATAACTTTATGTACCTTGGTTGTGTCCAGAAGAGGTCTCCTATGGGGAACTCACTAATTGTCATTAATTGCTGCTAATTGCCTGCCACCTGTATCATGTCATGGCTGTTGCAACTCTGTTGTAACTTTTACCTTTGTTCACAGAGTGAGGCTGTATACTGATGAAGGCTGTGTAGCCGAAACTCATCCAAGTGACTGCTGCTATTAAAATGTATATTGGAGTGTGCTGGCCGTTCCCTTTTCATAATAAATATGAGGTGACACAAGCCAAAACCCATTAGTCATCCATCAACATGGGGAAGATCAGAGAATACACAAATGAAATGAGACAAAAAGTTGACTTTCATAAATCAGGCAATGGCTAAAAAAATAGCTACATTGCTGATCCTGGATTTACATCCAGAGCAACAGTCCCATGCAGTCTGGCCGGAAGTCATTCAAGTTCAATGGCGATAAAGCGCGATTATGCCACTGGCAGCAGTAATCGCGAGTACCGCACTGCTAAAAAATATTTTAACTTCTGCACAAATTGCTATGACCAGCCACTGCGCAAACCAATCATATGAAAGGAGAAGGGTCATCTCACTAGAGCACGTCACTTCCCTTCAAACTGACGTTTGTAGCTTTTCATAAATGCTTCGGCTATCCTAACAAATTTGCTTAAGTTATGTTCCAGTTTGCATCGCTCGCTAACGAAACAAGCTGAAAACCATTTTACCCAGCTTGCTAACTAGCTATGCTGTAGCTACAGAAAGCAAATTAAATCTGAAGCGAATCTCCTCCGAACCTGACTGACACCAAGAGGGAACGCCGACCTTACAAACTTAAACACTTTATTTTTCAGTACAAGCGGCGCATACCTGCGACACTACACAGCAAAACACTTTTGGTGTAAATCCGGCATTACACCAAGCGCGGCAGTCCCGCGCAGTCTGGCCGGAAGTCATAAAATTTAAATGGAGAGAGGCGACAAGGCGCAATTCTGCCGGTGTCGCTGGCAGCGGTAAGAATCGAGAGTACCGCACTGTTCGCACTGTACCGCATTGTATTTTAACTTCTGTGCAAATCGCTATGACCGAACTTCTGTGCAAATCGCTATGACCACCCAGTGCACAAACCAATCATATGAAAGGAGGAACACGCCACTTGAACACGTCACTTCTCTTCAAACTGTCGTTCGTAGCTTTTTGTAGCTTCCCTTCAAACTGTCGTTCATAGTGCAATTGGTTAAAATGGTCATCCAGTGTTGTTTGATCAGCAGCCCACTACCATCTACTTAGATACAAAGGAAGGGTCTGTGCATATAAGCAGGGTAATGCAGTAAGCGCTGATGAAGACATTAGACACAAAGGAAGGGTTTGTGCTTATAAGCAGGGTAATGCAGTAAGCGCTGATGAAGACATTAGACACAAAGGAAGGGTTTGTGCATATAAGCAGGGTAATGCAGTAAGCGCTGGTGAAGACATTAGACACAAAGGAAGGGTTTGTGCTTATAAGCAGGGTAATGCAGTAAGCGCTGATAAAGACATTAGACACAAAGGAAGGGTTTGTGCATATAAGCAGGGTAATGCAGTAAGCGCTGGTGAAGACATTAGACACAAAGGAAGGGTTTGTGCATATAAGCAGGGTAATGCAGTAAGCGCTGATAAAGACATTAGACACAAAGGAAGGGTTTGTGCATATAAGCAGGGTAATGCAGTAAGCGCTGGTGAAGACATTAGACACAAAGGAAGAGTCTGTGCTTATAAGCAGGGTAATGCAGTAAGCGCTGGTGAAGACATTAGACACAAAGGAAGGGTTTGTGCATATAAGCAGGGTAATGCAGTAAGCGCTGATAAAGACATTAGACACAAAGGAAGGGTTTGTGCATATAAGCAGGGTAATGCAGTAAGAGCTGGTGAAGACATTAGACACAAAGGAAGGGTTTGTGCTTATAAGCAGGGTAATGCAGTAAGCACTGATGAAGACATTAGACACAAAGGAAGAGTCTGTGCTTATAAGCAGGGTAATGCAGTAAGCGCTGGTGAAGACATTAGACACAAAGGAAGGGTTTGTGCATATAAGTAGGGTAATGCAGTAAGCGCTGGTGCAGACATTAGACACAAAGGAAGGGTTTGTGCATATAAGCAGGGTAATGCAGTAAGCGCTGGTGAAGACATTAGACACAAAGGAAGGGTTTGTGCATATAAGCAGGGTAATGCAGTAAGCGCTGGTCAAGACATTAGACACAAAGGAAGGGTTTGTGCATATAAGCAGGGTAATGCAGTAAGCACTGATGAAGACATTCGTCCAGGGCTGTCCAACCCTGTTCCTGGAGATCTACCTTCCTGTAGGTTTTCGTAAAAACCTACAAGACGGTAGATCTCCAGGAACAGTGTTGGGCAGCTCTGCATTAGTCTGAAACTGAAATTAGTCTTTGCTGCAGTGAGTGTTTTTTTTTTTTTTAGTATCGTAGTCCAATAATAGTAAGTCCAATAATAATGCCTGCAAAGATTAAAAAGCATGGATATCTCTCAGTTCACATTGTTTGTGAACGTGTGAAGCTGAGCACATTCAGAACAGGTTGGATCCCTGTTTTTTTCCCCCTGAGGGCCTTAATAAATACATGTTTTATAGAGTGAATTTGCTTTGTGGAATATGAAGATGGGGGAGCAGGAAGGGTCGTTCTGTATACGTCTGTCTCTGCTGGCTACGTCTGTCTCCGCTGGCTTTGTTAAGGGAAAAAGTGACCTGCCAGTCACAGCTCTGAATGGATTCCAAACCACTCAAGAAGGACAGAGCAAACAGTTCTGAAGACGGACAAGCATTAAATTACGATTCTCTGACACTCAAGAGTCTCCGAGCAATCGTCTCACCAGCTATATCATTCCTGTTCTGCTTTCTCAAAGGAGTGCTTGCTTAAAATCTGGAGTATGCAGAGTGGGTCATGCATCATTGACTGGACTGTTATGAATACTGATGTACAGTACTTGATGATCTACACAAAGTTATTGCTCCAAAATATTGAACAAGACACATTACAGGAAAACTATTAAAACATCATAGCAATAATGTACAACAGGGCGCACAATTTAAAAAAAATGAAAATGCACTAAAGACAGTGATCCACTAAAGGCAGCACAAAAATAGAGAGTGACAGCGTAGTCCATTATCAAAACAAAGAGTGAGCATTTAAGCACGTCGATATTTTCCATTCAAGTTTCCAATTAATTTCACTGCTTGGGTGACCTAGAGTATTTTTTAATGCATTGCAAATAAGGTATACTTTACCCAGGTTATTAAATCTCATTACTTTTGGACTATTCAGCTAATTATGATTTTGGGCCTATACATTTTTTATTAATTTTGCTCATATCAGGCACTTCTATGTTGTGAATTTGTCTTCATAAAAATGTGTAATCTTTCTCATCGAACAACATATAAATAAATAACCAATATGTGGGCTTTGTTCATGCAAAGTTTAAGAAAGCCACTTTTGTCAATGACAATTGACCAGGCAGTGTCCCTTTAGTTTACAAATAACAAGGTAGAACCTGCAGAGAGTACCTGCACCCATGGGAATGCGCTGAAACTATCCTGGAGAGAGAGAATGTTCAGTTATCTTCTTTAGGTACAAATTCGACAATGCTTGCACATAGGTTTGAGATGAAGTGTCACATCCTCTACAGATGAGAAATTGTAAATATATGTAATAAGTAATGCATAAGGGCAGGTGAATGTGTCTAATTCACTTTTTTTTTTCAGAATCATAACACGGTGTTACAAAGACTGCCAGTGGAAAGTGACACAAAACTGGGCTTTCATTTAGTTGCTAGTAATAGATACAGGGTGGGAAATTAACTTTCTGACCTACCAGCCACAGTGGCTGGTAGATGCTAAATTTTACCAGCCACCTTTAATATTTTTTTTCAAATTACACTAAAATAATGTTTCAGATACAAAAATGCATACTCCTGTTTATAGCGCTAATAAAATGCTATTTATTATATCATGCATTACAGGTCAAATAGTCAAACATTGTGTATAAATGTATTACATAGCCTCCATTTCATATGTAGCCTACATAAGTACAAACCCCAATTCCAAAAAAGTTGGGACAGTATGTAAAATGCACATAAAAGCAGAAAGCATGATTTGTAAATTCTCTTTTACATATGTTTAATTGAAAACAGTACAAAGTTCCTATTGAACTCTATGGAAAAATATGTCAGGGGAAACAACCCTTAAAGTGATCCATCCATATCTACTGCATATCATGACTCCTTTTATACCCAGTCATGATAGCATCACCTGTTAACCTGTGGAATGTTCCAAAGAGGACTTCCCAGTCTTTTTTTGCCCCTGTCTGTGAAGGATTTAGTAGCAGATAATCAAACGCGGAGGTAGGGGGATCAGAACAAGTCACTCACGCAAGTGAGGACCAATGAGGGAGTGCTTACAATAAATACAAAGAAATAAAAAACAGGAAAATTATTCCTTGTAGCTAAACAGCCAAAAAAAAATCTACCCACGAAAATAGGGCGTACTCGAATATACGAGTGAGAAAACAAACTAAATCTCCCAAGCTCAATACTGGAGCCAAAACCGGGAAACTTAGCAAAGAAAAGAACACCTTCGGCACCTAAGCTAAGACGGCCAGAAGAATGTGTAAATCTGGAAATTACAACTGAAATCATGTCAAGTTCTCCAAATTGTCAAATCTGGAAACAGCAACTGAAATCATGTTACAAACCAAATGGTAAAACTCCGCACGGCTAGACCAATGAGGGAATAGCTCGGAGCGAAGGTTTAAGCGTGATGTATTCCGCTATTGCTGTGGGAAAAGGGAAAAGTTAGGAAAGTTAATAAAGTAATATTAAGGTTCTTGCAACCGGGTTAGACTGCTCTTTAGATTCACGGGATTAGCTAATAAGGGACCACAAATCAAAGGTACTCGTACCACGTTACCTTCCGCTTTAAGTCTGGTCTACCTTGACCCCAGTTTATCCAAAGAACAGCCTGTGTGTATTACAGTAAATCATCAGCCACCAACGCTGATTCTGTACTCGTTTATCTGACTCCATTTAATATTATAATTTAGTATGTACAATTTCCACTTGATTTGTTAAAGGACCCTTATACTTTAAAGACGTTCTCTGAACTGGATGCGCTTGTTCCACCGTGCATTACATGCTGCAGATATGTACACAACTCACAGCTGACTAGATATCTGCGGTTATCTCAGAGGTTGCGGAAGAAGCCACTTCGTGAGGTATAGACTATGGTTAAGACTCAGGGACCGACGAAGGAACATTGACGACCACCGTTCTCAACATGTATAACCGACAAGCGGAGGTGATCTACTTTAAGACATAGTTCTACGGGTGCAATACTCCGTGATACATTAAGCTTAAATAGTCAACCTCCCTAGACCAGCTGAGGGGGAAAATCAAGACTGAGGAAATTAATCAACCCATTACCGGTGAACAGAGTACGTCAATTTTCAGAGAAACCACACAAATCAAGTTTAACTAATTTATTACCAGGTAGGTTATTTACTTAATCATCAATACATAGTTACAGATTAAACAGTCCAAATTCAAATACAGTACAGAAGAAAAATACTTAATCATACCTGGCAATTTGCTACACACAATGACCTGAAGTAGGATGTGCGGAAAGACTGGTTACAGCTTCCCAGATTAGTTTGTTTCCTTTCCTTAAATGCTCAAACTCTGCGTTTGATCTGGCTGCAGACGGTCGTAAAACCATAAACTGGTCAGCACTTTTAGCCCCCCTTCTGTGGGGTTTCACAGAATGGACAATTCCACAATGGCAGCTTACGCCTGTGTTATGAAATATACCTTCCATCCATGTTGCACATTTAGGACATGTAGACCATTGCACCACTCACACCGAGACCATCAAAATGATATCAAACATGAATAGGTCTAAGTTTGTGTTGCCATGAAAATCTCCATCTCTATATAGTTTTTCAGATGTGATTGATATTAATGCCACAAAGGTCTCAGAATTCCTGTTGAGAATATTACATTTACACCCTAGTTGTCCCTGTTAATGTAGGTACGTTAACTTGGGACACTCCCAAGGTCCCCGGCCCACGGTGGGGACCCTGTCTTCCCTGCTACCCCCCCCCCCACCCCCCTCCCCCATCCTCTCCCGCCTCCCCTCCCCCCCTCTCCCCTCTCCCCTCCTCCCTCTCTGTCACAGAAAGGGAGGTGAACTGCCTGTTTAGGAGTCAAAATCCCCGGAAGGCGGCCGGGCCAGACTCCGTCACACCTGCCATCCTGAAGTACTGTGCCGACCAGCTGTCCCCGGTGTTTACCAACATCTTTAATACCTCACTGGAGCTGTGTCGGGTCCCAGCGTGCTTCAAGGCCTCCACCATCATCCCCGTCCCGAAGAAGGCCAAGGTCACATGCCTCAATGACTACAGACCTGTCGCTCTGACGTCTGTAGTCATGAAGGTCTTTGAGCGCCTTGTCCTGGCCCACCTGAAGTCCATCACAGACCCTCTATTAGACTCCCTGCAGTTTGCGTACAGAGCCAACAGATCCACGGAGGACGCCGTGAACATGGCTCTGCACTATGTCCTGGAACATCTGGACACTGCAGGGACCTACGCCAGGATCCTGTTTGTGGACTTCAGCTCGGCCTTCAATACTATCCGTCCGCATATCCTGGAGCACCAGCTGTCCCTGCTGCGGGTGCCGAACTCTACCTGCAGGTGGATTACGGACTTCCTCACCAACAGGTCGCAGCGGGTGAAGCTGGGTAAGAACATCTCCAACCCAAAGGCCATCAGCACTGGCTCCCCGCAGGGCTGTGTTCTGTCCCCCCTACTGTTCTCCCTGTACACCAACAGCTGCGTCTCTCTCCACCCGTCGGTCAAGCTCTTGAAGTTTGCGGACGACACCACCCTGGTGGGCCTCATTTCCAAGGGGGATGAGTCTGCCTATAGGAGGGAGATTACGCGGCTGCAGAGCTGGTGCAACTATAACAACCTGGCCCTGAATGCTCTTAAAACAGTGGAGATGGTAGTGGACTTCAGGCGCAGCGCAGCCCCCCTTCCTCCGATCAACCTGGGAGGCATCCCGGTGGCCTCAGTGGAGTCATGCCGCTTCCTGGGCATGACGATGTCCCGGGACCTGAAATGGGAGCTGAATCTTGACGCTCTCATGAAGAAGGCCCGGAAGAGGATGTTTTTCCTGTTACAGCTGAGGAAATTCAGGCTGCCAAAGACTATGATGACTCAGTTCTACACCTCCATCATTGAGTCCATCCTCTCCCTCTCCATCATCACCTGGTTCCCTGCGGCTACGGTCAGGGACAAGACTAAGCTGCAGCGGGTGATACGATCAGCGGAGAGGGTCATCGGCTGTGCCCTCCCCTCCCTCAGGTCCCTATATGACACCAGGGCCCTGAGGAGGGCCAGGAAGATCATGGCAGACCCCTCCCACCCGGGTCACAACCTCTTCACCCTGTTTCCCCATGGCAGGCGGCTACGGCTGCCCAAGACTCTGACAACCCGCCACAGACTCAGCTTCTTCCCCTCAGCAGCACGCCTCATAAATGAGTCAGGTGTTCCCCTGACCCCTTCTAGGACTGAACTCTGACTTTACCGCATTCCATTAGCCATTGCACTTTATTGTCTTTATTGCCTTGTTGTTTTTCACTGTTCTGTCTGTCTGCACTTGTCTATACTTGTGAAAAAAGGATGCACTGCACGGTAATGCCAAGTCACGTTCCTATATGTTTTTAACATAAATGGTGTAATAAAGAAATCTGAATCTGAATCTGAATGTATTTACTAATGTAACACTCAAAAACTGAACAATACATGATTATCTCTCTGGAAAGAGTGTATAATGTATGTTCCAGTGCCCAGACTAGTTCTAGTGTATACTGTACAATGTAGCAAAAGTATCAATCACATCTGTATGTTTTTAAGCTTTTTGAGGACAAAAGCAATCTATACTATGTTGTGTTGTGTGTGAAAAATATGTTTAAGGACAGGGAATTGACCTGCCCTGATAACGCCATATGGGGGCACTATGGCCCTGTTTGTGTGCTTGTCTTTACGACAGTCCAAGCGTTTCTTCCAAAGTCATGACATCCTAGGACATTCTTTGACCATCCTAAACCTCACGCCAGATGGTCCCAGCAGACTTTACGGCATTGAAGTTCTGGTTTATTACATCCTAGAGTCGTTACAGGCTTCCACCCCCGGTGTTGTGTGTCCAGGTGCCCTGGGATCTCAATTTCAGTCTTACAAATGTAAAACCAAAACGAAACCACAAAAAAAACACTGCCTCAGTGAGAACAGCAAAGGAAAAAATAAATAGCCCAAAAACGCTAACAGGAGGACACAAATCCTATACCTGAGAAAAACGTTAATAAGCAAGTCCCTCGTGAACATAAAACAAAGTTTAATATCACAAGGTCGCTTGTACCTGGCTATACCTGGCTCAATGTAACATAGAATGACAAAGAAGCACCGGGGAAGCAGAAGTGAGGAACTTAAATACCCCGCAGGTAGAAGCACAGGTGAAAAAAATAACGAGTAAGAGGAAGCAAAACCCCGGAACGGAACATGGAAAAATTCTCAATCGGAAAACCAGGACGAGAACCGCAACGGAAAAGAAAACAATAACCCACGAACCATGACACTGTCCCAATGTTTTGGAACATGTTGCACTTTTATGTGCATTTTAGATACTGTCCCAAGCTTTTTGGAATTGGGGTTTGTAAGTAGGCTAATAGTCAGAGAAGTATAAGGATAACAGCTAGGTAAAGCTTGAGACAACATAAACAAAACACATTATTTACTTTAGGCGTTGTTGCTGCCAGTGCTGTGGGTCGTTTAACTCCCGTTATACGTCTCCACATGCCAGATATAGTTATTCAATTATCTATTATCTAATAGCCTACTACATACGTTAGCTAACGTATTCTGTTTTTCTGAACGGATGAATGCCAGCAACGTTACAGCGAGCTGTCTGGAGATATCACTTTTACCTCAGAGCGTAGGCTATTGGTCAATTAGTTTTACTGTGCAATGCTCGTCTTGCTAGAATTGCTTTATGGTAAATCGAACGCAAATCAGTTCCACTGTAAGACGGGCTCGCCTCGGGATATTCTAACAGGCGTTTTTTTCTGTCTCATATTTAGATAATCAGAGAAAGTTATTTTTTTCTTGTATCCACTTTGATACATTTACCTGACAATTCAGAAATCTACCCACATTTGGCGGGTGGCGGGTGCTAATTTCCCACCCTGAATAGATATACTTCACAAAAATGAGCACAAAGGGCTAGACATGCCTGCAGTGATCATTTTGACATTCATAATTATTTTAGCCTCAGTGAACAGTGCATTCTTTCAACAGACTGTGTAGAGGTTGTGTCTGTATTATAGAAGCTGGAAATTGAGGTCTGTAACTTTAATTAACCTCTGAGAGTGCCATCCCATCACAGTTGGTATTGTTGCCGGTTTCTCTCTTGGTTAGAAAAAAAATGGGTTGGACTCAAAAAAGTCTTGCACAAGCTACAAACTAGCTTACTTTGTGTTGGCTGGGTGCTGATGCTTTAGATTGTGGTGAAACAGTAATCACTCCCTTGATTTGCCCCTGTGTCGGTGCAGCTGGTTGTTTTCGGTCGTTGCTTGAGGGCCTGTTGTCACCATATAGCAAAGCTATGAAATGCACTTGTTATGCATTTTTTTATCAAGAGGATTATCCGGTCATTTATATTGGGAATTATGAAGCCTCATTGTGCTAACAACAGGCACTTGACAAATGTAATATATACATATTACATATACATAATATATAATATAAACATTGAACAAAAAGTTCGGAAATTTGTGTCAGCCAAATCTGTTGAATTGTGTCATCCCACAAATGCATGTTCCTTACAAATGGGGCACCATTTAAAAGGGAAATAAACAGGCTTTCCAACGGTATAAAATTCATTGCCAAGAAGCATTGTTACAACAGAGAAATAATCTAACAAACACAAATTTCAGAACTTTTTGTTCGATGTTTATATTTCTGTCTCAGAAATAGCAGTGCATAATCCTGGAATATCATATCACAGAGTAGATGCTGTTGCGCATGTAAAATGAACTATTATTTACAGAGGTAATAGAATGTTTCACACTGAAGATGAAGAGCCTCTTCCTGAGCATTTATTGTATCTATAGGGAGATAATGTGATTAAGCTGGATTGTGGTCAGGGACTTGACTTGCTAGAGTAGACCCGACAGCTTCCGCAAACAGGGCTTATGCATTTTCCTTGGTGTGGTTGCCATGGTGAATATTCACAAGGGCAGGGGCGAGTAGCTGCTCTGCAGTGTCCTCTTCACTGTGTCAAACCTTTCTATCCCTCTCTCTTTCTCTCTCCCTGTCATCTCTCTCATTCTATGTGTGGCAGATATAACATATGGAGAGACTCATTTAAAGTAGGTATAAAAATGGAGTCCTCCAAAATCTGTTGAATTAAATGTTTTTCAGTGCTAATGAACTTTCTGAACTGAATTAATGCTTTCGTAGCTTATTATGATTGTATTTGTACTCAAATATTTTCCTGGTAAGAACCGTATAGGAGAGTTTGAATTACCTCTGTTAAAGTCTGAAAAACAGCGATTATTTGAGACATAAATTGTAGCTATACATTGAAAGTCATACTGAGGTATCAGAGGTAAACTTCTTGTTTTTCTTCTAACAGACTCAACACCTCCGTGGTTCCTTAGTTCTCATAATATAATACTTTCAAAAGGGGCAACTTACAATGATAATGAAAGGTGGCCATTCTTGAGCTTGCAAGTACAGTTCTAACAGAAAAAACGATATGTGCCACTCTATATCGATAGAGCATCATTAACAGCAATTCCCTTTGTCACCAAGTAGCTCAGATAATACAAGTCAAGTCTGTATGGTGAAGTCATTCACTGCTGCACAAAAAAGATCCAGTTACAGTTGAAGAATCAGCATTTTGATAAGTGATGATATCTATGTGAAAAGCCATTCAGTAGATAGAGATAGATAGATAGATAAATACTTTATTAATCCCCAGGGGGAAATTCAATGCCAATGGCAGCACATCACGACAGCGTAAAAACAAGACATTACACAAAACACAGAGAGAAAGTAAAAAGTGCCACAATGGGGTTATCACCATCATCATACTCATCATCATCATCGTCATCATCATCATTGTCGTCCCAGTATACACAATTGGTACAATCTCAAGGTGCAATGTGATGGATTAGCTGTAAAACATTAAAGGAAGCACTTGGTGAACTCAATAAAGTGAGGTAAAAAAACAAAAAACATTTGCTTGAATAAAGGTAGGTAAAATATCATCCAAAAAGAAAAAAGAGCTGATATTTGCTGATATAATGCCACAAAACAGAAGTAGTAATGCATTTCATGATTTGAAGTGCATTTAATCAAATCAAATCAAATCAATATTTATTTATATAGCGCATTTCACAACTAGTTGTCACAATGCGCTTTACAGAAAAACCCAGCCTAAACTAAACCCCCACAAGAGCAAGCCAGAGGCAACAGTGGCAAAGAAAAACCTCCTGGTGTAACCAGGAAGAAACCTTGGGAGGAACCAGACTCAAGGGGGGAACCCATCCTCCTCTGGTCGGCTCAGGGTACCAATACCAGTACCCCTGCCAGGAGTAATTTATGGCTGCATAGCTATGAAGACAGAGTTTGAGAACCCATCCAGTCATGAAAGTAAACAATCCTCCCCACCTATTAAGAGCCAGCCCAGGAAGATGGGGTCACAGCTGTTGACAGGTGACAATAAGGTAAGGATGCCTCTCCACATTACTCTACGACTACAGGCTTCTCTGGTTCTTTCTCCGGACTACAACTCATTATAAGCCTGATAATAAAGGTGCGTTTTTAATCTAGACTTAAATATTGACACTGTCTGATTCCCTTATAAATTTTGGCAGGGTGTTCCACAGTAGTGGCGCGCTGTAGGAGAAAACTCTACCACCCGTCAAGTTTTTAGATATTCTAGAAACTACTAAGAAGCCTGCGTCTTGGGAACGAAGGGATCTTTTCGGCTTATATGGTAGAAGCAGATTACATATATACACTGGTGAAAGTCCATTTAAAGCTTTAAAGGTCAGAAGCAAAACCTTAAAGTCTATCCTATACTTAATTGGTAGCCAATGAAGTGATGCTAGTACTGGGGTAATATGCTCATATTTCTTAGTTCTAGCTAAAATGCGAGCGGCTGCATTATGCACAAGCTGGAGATTATTTAGCAAGGCAGCCAGATAGCAGAGCATTACAGCAATCTAGCCTCTGGGTCGAGTAGACAGGTAGTCGGTTTTGAGGACATAAACAGTTTAGACAGATTTAGAAGATAGATAACAAGATTACAGCTTATTTATCAATGGCCAGCAGCCCTATTATCTTATGACTTTCTCCTGCCTGATGGCTGAAATGAAAACCTGGGCTGGTCTTGGGTCTACTTGGATGGGAGTCCTCCAGGGAGAAAGTAATTTACTCACAAAAGTGGTATTCGTGGGCCAGCAGGGGGCAGTCGTGCTACTGAACGATGTTTAAGTCCAATTTCCCAGTGCAGTGACAGGAACACTGCACTGGAGGTGCAGTCTTTCAGATAAGACATTACTTGCTGTGGCACTGAAACATACTTATTGAAAACAAGTAGAGGAGTTCCTTTGTATATGCGGTGTGTTGAGGTGTGTTTTTCTCCGGCTCTCCCAATCGAGCTATCCAATCATTCCACAGTATAACTGTCTCAATATTTTCCTCCCTCTACAACTCAACTAATGTGTGTTTAACGTACAGGTGCAAAATACCAGTCACGGAGGAGAATGCCACTGTTGTAGGGGTAGGTAATTATAGTTTTAAGCCAGGGGAACTAATTGCCCTCTTATTGCTTCTCCAGGGGTGATGTCACATGCTGCAGAAGCTGTTTAGGTATTGAATCACATCTCTGAACTTTGTTGCACTACATATTTGTAGTGGTTGTGATGAACTGTCCCCTATCAATGTCAAGTTCTTTCATATTGCAAAAAACACCATTAAAATGTGAAAATGCGATGCATAATAATAGTTTAAAAAAATGTAGTCTTCTTCTTCTTCTTCTTCTTCTTCTTCTTCATTGTAGTAGTAGTAGTAGTAGTAGTAGTAGAAGAAGAAGATCTGGTGAGTAGTATTTCTGGCCTCTACCCCGCACTGGCTATTCTTTGTCAGAACTGCGAACAATTAGTAAAGAGCAGAGGAATCCAATTGTTTGTGGAGCAGCATGAAATGCTTGGCCAAATGAATGGCTTTTTGCGGCGATCTCAGAGCGCTCTCTCGACTGAGGAGCTCTGGGGGGGTCGTAGGTTTAGTGAAGTGTTCTACTAAACCCCTTTTAATGTAGGTTCATGGTAAAAACCACAATGTTGCTCGCTGGGAGTCTTCATGTTTGATTTACGCCAATGTGACCTCTGTAGCTCTCATAACACCTCTCTTTTGACCTTTGCCCTTTGCAGAAGTAGTAACCTCCCTGCGGCCAACAGACTACTCCAGCACATTAATTGTACCCATGCCTGTATCTTGGCCAGCGACAAAAACACATGAACATCAATTTTCCCAGGTTGCCATCTGGGTTTATAACAAACAAAGGCCTCTGTTTATAAAGGCTTTTTCAGGCAGCCATGGGCTAGCCATTGCCTAGCAGGCCTAAAGTGTTGCCCTGTGTCTCTACTGCAAATTAATCCATGCTGTACATCCTCAAAGCAAACTGTAGGCTTTAATTCAGTTTGATCTTTTAAAGTATGAATCCTATAAACTGACAAATATTAATCATAAAAATTACTGAATGTTTAATGACATCTGTGGATGTTGCAAAATTAAAGAGAAAATAAAGCCAATATGGGACCATGCAGAGCATTTATAATAAAGCTCCAATGGCATACACTGATTGAAATGAGTAATATTATGCATAAGGCCTGTCCTCAAAGCCTATTCACTGGATACGGTCTGACTGCTGTGCTGTAAACAATTGCAAAGGTCAATTAAAGCAGCAGAGCATGCAAATGAGCTCCCTGCTAAACTGCAACTCAGCAGTGAAGGGAGCAGACAGGTTGACATACAGTGAGCACGATAATTCATTGGACAGTGACACATTTCTTGTTATTTTGGTTCTGTACTCTAGCTTTTTGAGTTTGAAAGGATACAATGACAAGTGAAGTGCAGACTGTCAGCTTTAATTTAAAGGTATTTTCATCCATATCTGGTGAACCGTTTAGAAATTATAAAACCTTTTGTACATATTGGACGTTTAACTTAATGTAGAATAATGTCATCATGTTTAATATTTGGTGGCATATTCTTTACATGCCATGACTTCCTGATGCCTGTGACCCAACAACATCAAAATACTCTGATATCTTATTTTCTGGTACTCTTACAAGCGATACTATAACTTCTCTGCATTTGAATGGATCTCTATGGGAATGGGGGGTGGGACTAGATTTAGCTGTAAATTATGCTGGAACAGTATGAAATACATGGTTGGCTCAATGGCTGTAAGTCATCAAGGGTCTGATGTATCAAACAAGCCTCAAACCATCACTCTGCTGCCGGATATGCAGGATATGGATGAATCACTTTAAGGGTTACAGCTTGAAAAATTTCAACCAGACTGTCTAGTCTGTCACAGCTGATAAATATGGTACAAGAACATGGAATTATTGCTCCTTTTGGGTTTCTACACAATTAGTAGAAATTAGTAGAAAAATATGAGCTGTATTAATATTTAATACAATAGCTATTAAATAGTATATCAGTGAATAGCTCATGTGTATGCATCGTATTCTCTCCAATGGCCTGACCTACATTCTGAGAAGCATCCATGTGAAGTGAGGATACACAACTGCTTCCCCTTCTCCCCCTATCCCAGTATCAAACAAAGAAGTAGTGCACACATTTAGATCTTTCACTGGTGTCTATGGAATGGATTTGAACAGTCATGATGGGTTCAATACTCTGCAGTTGTTTACTTGTAAATTTCTTCTGACATTTTCCATCCATTTTTGTCTAACGATGGTAATGAAATATGAATACATACTATACATTTGTGTATGTGCAGTGAATGATTATATTGTATTTCATCTAAAGAATGTACTTTAGATGAAAAATGGCTTAATTTCAACAGCAGAGAAAGCAAGGAGTAGCTTGGTTGAACAAAGAGTGCAAAAGGCATCACTAGGCAACAATCACAGCTGAAGAGAGGCTCCCATAACAGGGTGTGGAGGCTCAACAAGAGTAGGACCCAGGCACAGAGACTGACACAGAGGCAGTGGTAAGTGAAAATAATAATTGTTTACTAGACACCAACTTAACAACAAACTGAAGGAACGCGAGAATAAGGACACGGTGTAACTAGCCGCTACAGCAATAATGCTAGCGAACATGTGGACCAAGCAATGAAACAGACGGAATGGGGAACATAAATACACAGGGCAACAGGTGAGCAGAATAACACAGGTGAAACAAATTAACTAAAATGGCGACTAGGGCTGGGGAAGAGGCGGCATCTGGATTTCAGGATCAGGATCAGGAACCATGACAATGTTAGCCCCTGCAAATAATTTTATTTATTTTATTTAAAAAGGGCACAATAAAGGAGACGATGTACTCTTAGTATTTATTTCCCTAATATTACATGTTAATAGCAATATCAAAGTAATTCCCAAATTACAAGTTACAATAGCAAAATCAAGGTAGTTCCAAGATAGATTTTATGTTTACAGAATTATTGGCAACCCTAAAAATATGAGCTAAAAAATATGTTAAAATATTGTATTTGTCACTTATCAGTATGGCCTTACATCAGAAATTATTATTTTTTTAGGGTAAAATTGTTTACAAATAAATAAAATCATAAAAATATTTCCTCAAAAAATAAATAAATAAATAAACCGTGTCACAATTATTAATACTAGAAATAGTTACAAACAAAACCAAATTGAAGTATATCCCCATTCATATCTTATTTATTTACTTGTCTTATTTAAACTCCAAAGGCCATGTGAACCTTGTTATTATACATAGCATCATATAAACTCCAGGCTGCCTTTGCCAGAACACAAGGTTTTGCAATGGCCATCCCAATCCCCTGACCCAGACTAAGGACTGTGTATGCTTTCATGGTTTCAAAGATTAAAGAAGCACTGTTATCTTGACAAAGGCAGGGTGCACACAGTACTAAATACAGAGATGCCAATAATTGTGACACACATCTTCTTGAAACTAAAACTTATTTTGCATTAAAAGTTTGTTTTTTCTCTGATCAATGGTATCACAATTATACTATATAATTTTCTGAGCAATTTTTCTGAGCATAGAAGACATTTGATAAACAATAAACTGAATTTAATCCTGCACTTTTTGCTCATATTAATTGAGGTTACTCTATAAACAATTTTTAATTGCACATATGTTATTTAAATTAAAGGACAGAGAGAAAAAAATCAACAGATGAAAAGAAAAAAATGAAGGCAACCTTGAATCCCCTTCCCATCTCATGGTTTGTTTACTTCACCAGAAACATGCTTTTAGTATCAATTGTCCTTGTCAGGAACATACCAAACTCTTTCAGCATAAAGGTTTGCAACTGTTTTGAAGCCCTGCTGAATTTACAAGTCGTCGAACCAGAATAACTTTGGAACACAACAAGACACTGACAACAGCAGCAGAAAAACACATCCCAAAGTGACGCAAGCACAAAGGCACAGATTGGTTCACAAATGAAACACTGGATGCAGTGGAAAAGAAGAGATTGGTGAAAGGTCAGAAAAGAACAACAAGTAAGGAATATAAGAAGCTGAAGCGTGAAGTACAACGACGATGCAGGCTTGACAAAGAGGCATACCTATAACGCATCTGCTCCAACATGGAAAATGAGGACAATAAAGGCTACAGCAAGATAGTTTATGTTGTAGTAAAATAAATTACCGGCACCTTCACATCAAAAATTGGTGCAATCAAAAATGATGAAGGAAAAATTCTGACAGAAGATGCAGATGTGAAGGAAAGGTGGCTCGAGTACACCAAGAAACTCGAAATGAAATGAAACCCGTGACAAAGCCATTGATTGGACAACACTAGAACATGAACCAGAGCCACTACTGTCAGAAGTAGAAAGAGCAATCAAGAAGATTAAAAAGAATAAAGCACCTGGTCCAGACAACATATCAGCAGAACTACTGAAAGCAACAGGCACCTCAATGGCCCACAATGACCATCTGGCAAATGGCCAACAGACTGGTGCAAATCTGTCTACATTCCAATTACCAAGAAAAGTAATTACAGAACAATTGCATTGATATCACACGCCAGGAAGGTTCTACTCATAATCATCTCTGAGAGAATAAAGAACTATGTGGGTAGAGAAATTACACTCAAACAGGCTGGCTTCAGGAGTGGCTGAGGCACCAGGGATTAGCTCTTCAACATGCGCCTACTAATGGAGAAAATGAGAGGTCAATACCCCCCTGTACATCTGCTTTATCGACTACTCAAAGGTGTTTGACTGTGTTCAATAATGCTGTGAACGACAATGCTTCTGGAAATCGTTATCCAAAGGAAACTTCGCTATTTTGGGCACATCTCAAAAATGAATGACACAGTGGAACGCATTGTGCTTGAAGACAGAGCAGAAGAAAGCCGCTCACGAGGCAGACAGAAGACAACCTGGATCGACCCCATCAAAAAGTGGACCAGCCTCACCAGCCAGAAATGCAAGAGGTTTGACTGCCAACAGATCGCAGTGGAAGAAAGTGGTAGCCAAGGCTCTGGCAGAGTATGGCACATGATGATGATGATGTCAGGAATGCTGAGTATTGCCAAAAATCACCTTTCTGCATGTCACCCTCAATATAACCCAAAGCATGTATGGCCTAATGTCACCAGATGTGTCTGAGGGGTCAAAGGTAACACAATCTCTACTGAGGGCCGTCTACTGCTGTGCTGTACTTTTTGAAACAACCCTACATTATCTGTAGTTCATGAATATTAATAAAAGTAGTTCTGTAACATTCTATTACATCATAATTTAATTGTTTGGGAGATAAGGGCAGTCTGAATAAGAACATTTGAAATGGACCATACACTGCAGGCATTTGGTAATATCAAAAACTTCTGTACTTATTTGATAATTATAGAGAGTATAGGGAGCCACGTATATCAGAGAGACAAGAGGAACTTTTCTTGTTCAGATAGATGCTTTTTGATTAGAGAAATGAAAAACATCAACTTAAAAATTAACAGTGTAGATGACGGATGGTGAAGAAACGCTATAAGGCCTGTGCACCAATCAACACCTGCAGAGAAGTGAACCCTGCCAAACACAAATTGAAAATCTGTAGAGAGGTGGTGGGAAATAAATGTGATCCAAGCAATAGTCTTCCCATTCTTTCTTCAGGGAAAGCACTGAAGACAAAGGTGGCCCAGCAAAATCATGTTCCTCAGACAGAGGAAAGCTGAAGCCCATTACTACAAAATGGCATTGGAAGGGACGAGTGGCAGGTCGACCGTGGACATCAGGAGAGCTGCATTGAATCATTGTTCTGGTTTTTGTACTCAGTGTTTGACTTCTGTACACTAACAGTAGAGCCAGACTTCTTTTATACCTGAGGACGTAGTAGCAGAGGGACTGAGGGAGGCATGCAAAAACAAAACAAAGTGAAGGTGCTGTAACCATCAGTGTCAATCACCAGACGCAACCTTTGCGAGGCCATGCATAAAAGGGCAAGATTTTAATGAGCGCCCACTTCCGTCATCATTATGGTGCACTTGAGCCTACAGTGGTTTCTATGTCTGAAACAACAAGATGAGCAAGAACAATCATCACATAATGGCCTAAGCCCAGTTGTAAGGTCCATCTGGGCTTGAAACACAGCGGAAGAGTAGGATTTAGGATTTTTGTGTCATAGTGGTGCATTTAAACAAGCTATAGAGATCAGTCACCCCCCCCCCCCCCCCTCCTCTCTCCAATCTTCTGAGTTACAGTCAGTTTAGGGGCTCATGGTTCTCACAGGTCATATATTACATTTGAGCTATTGCCTATGACCATATAACATATCAGAACATGTTTGCATTTTCAGTAGTTGCTCAGGTCTTTCTCTTGTTTAAAGACTATGCTGGAGCAGAGAGCCTGCCAGTTTAAACCTGGTAAATTGACTGCTCTGCTGAGCATGCCGTCTGCTCATTAACAGCAGAGTGGGTGTTTTGGTTAGTCATTAGACTTTTCCTCCAGGAATGACTGTTTGTAATTAGCAGAACAGTTTTCTTCATAGCCCACAATATTATTCTCTTCTGACTCATTTGGCTTTGAAGGTGTGGGTCCCAAAAATATTTTTTTGAATCACCAATTATTAATCTGCATATCTAAAAGAATTGTCTACTCAGGAAGAACAACTCAATAGCAGTGGCGGGCCGTCAGGGCCAGCAAGGCCTTCTCTGCTGGCCTAAACATCATCAGAATATAAATTTAATTTTGATATATTTTTTCCACAAATATGTATTAAATTATTCCCCATAGTCTATTCTCTTCATTTCATAGCTTTCCTCTTGGTTGCGCTGCTTCCAGCCTCAGATCGAGATTTGGAGGGCTGGCCTTTATGTTAGAGCTTTTATCCAATCATATTTCAGCCATAATGTGTTGCCAGGGTCCAAGAAATCTGCCCTTAGGCCTTCAGAATAAACATTGCGGGCGCCTGTAGCTTAAAGTAAACGTAAACAAACCTGTGGTGTTAACCAATCAGATTTCGAGTTGGCGACACCGGGGCCAGCTAGCAGGCGTAGGATAACGTCAGCACGTGCACGTCTTTTGATTGGATACGCACTATTGAGAGGCAGAGCTATGCAGAGCTAGCAAACTGAACTTGAACGAGCTCATTTGTGTAGATTTCTACAAGCTGGTTTTTTTCAACCCACAATGGCTGAAGGAGGAGAAGAGATCGATTTGGTCGCAGATATAATTACAACGCCATTTTCAAGACGAACTTTTCAAGAAAAGCTAGACATCATCAGAAGAGAACGGCCAACCCCGACGCTAGCGAGCCGACGCTAGCGAGTCAAAGTGGACATTCAAGGCTAGGAATACACTTTCACCACTGTCGCAAATATATCCTCATGAACAAATGCAAATTATTTGTTTGTTTTCTTTTATTTTCAGTGAATAGTTTATGTGTCTTTATCGTCACGTTTCTTAAATGAAACTGCTTTGGGTGCGACAATGCGCTGTTTAGTGAACAAACTTGTTAAAGCTCACATACTTTTGGTGGACTTAATAAAACTTTGTAGACTAATCCCTTAAAAGCGCCTTTTATTTTAAAGTTTTGACAGTATCCAAGCGATCTTAAAGCTGGTAGTTTAACACTCTTAATTGTAAATGCGGATTTATTGATTATAAATGCTTCGGAAATATGAATATAACTCTGTTGTACTTGACTATGTTAAGGTGATGCAACGCCCGGTTATACTGCGTTTCTGTCTAAATGTATAGTTTCTAGAGCCATGGCGTCATAATGATGGTATTAAGAGGTGGAATAATTCAGGTAGGACTGTGTAGGACATCACTGAAGGCCTAGGTGTGAAATGCACGGCCCGCCACTGCTCAATAGTACCAGCTCTTTAGAGCAACACAAGGCTACATTAAAGCCTGAAGAGGATGTCCTTTACTACATGAGACTAATTAAATTCTTTAGCGGAGCTAGGCACTCAATCCTGGCACCATGTATTGATATGGTCAGAACTGATCTACAAAGTGTTTCTTCAGTCCTGAGGTTCAATGGTTCATTTCACATTATGTGCATTTTTCTCCTCTGTCGGGATGCAAACACTTACTTATTGCTTATGGTCGTCTGTCGTGTCCGATGATGACAGTCTTTCCTCTGCCATTTGTGAGTCTTCATGTGACTGTGGAGCCCAATCCCTGATCCACACTGTCACAAACAGCGCAGGTTAAAGCACTGACCAGGGCTGTGGATATGGTCCTGGTTTCATGTCTCTTTAGACGTTTTTTGGTCCGCCGATCATTTTGGTCCTCCTCGAGGCTCTGGACTCCTTGGTGGCAGAGCTGGCTTCCCCACCCCACCCCAAACACACGCTGTGGCACAGCACTGGGGATGGTCGCTGTACCAAGTGGTGAACAGACAGAAAACAAGGTGGTGTCGAGAGGTCCTCTGGGAAGGCAGGCAGTACAGTGGCCTCAGGCGGGCCCTCTAGGTAGGACGGCAGGGCTGTGACCTCTGGACAGGGCAGCTGAGCTGCGGCCTCTGTCGGAGTCCCTAGCTTGACCTCTTAATTTGGGTGGTGGTGGGGGGTGTATATATATCTTTTTTTAAGTTTCCAAAAAAAAAAAAAAACTGTCTGTCCACCCAGGTCGTTAAAAACCTGAAATTCTCCATCAATGTGGCACAGCGCTGGGGATGGTCGCATGGTGAACAGACAGAAATCAACACAAAAAGGTTGGTTAAAGTTGCTTTTAATAAACAAAGATTCACCAAAATGAAACAATGGGGCACAGCAGAGAACCCAAACAAAATGGTCCTGGTTTCTCAAACATTAAATCAAAAATGTATTTTTCCGGCCTGGAGAACCAGGCCCTTTTAAAGGCCGGCTAATCATGCCTAATGCTGCACACCTGGGCTGATTATGAGGAGCCGCAGCTGGTTCTCCTGATTGAGTGTGGGGGGTGGTGACGTCCAGCAGAGGGAAGCACCCTCCCTCTCTCCCTGGCATCACAACACATATAAGCACCTCATGAATATTTCATAAGAAACTGCATTATATATGGGTAGAAAACATCAATTAGAACAAGGTTCAATGAGCATCTGCATATAGAACAATGTCTGTATAATCACTTACAGTACATGGAATAGCAATTACAGATTCCTATGTATTCATTCCCCAGTATGTATTACCAGGAATGAAGCAAATGAGGCACAACGCTTTGTGCAACTGCTCTTTGGTTGAGGTCATAGAAATAAAAGTCTTTCCCACCATACACTTTTTCTAAACTTTGTTGCTGCCATTTCTCACAATGCTGTTCCCTGCTGGTTTCTAGGGGAGAGGAGCATTCCACTCTTCCTCGCTGGTATGTTAGCATCATTGTCCCAGCTAGCCTTGCCGCAGCTAGTCCCCTAACACCAGCGTGCCATTGTCAATGAGTCTGCACAAAGATCCCTGAATGAATCACCCAGCTCAATGAATCACCCAGCACATGACATCTTTGCACTTTGTTTGCAGGACTAGAAATGCACTGTCAGGTGAGTCATAACTTATAACCTTTGCAAGCAGATCTGCAAAACTGCCCAATGTCTACAGTAAAGGAACCGTCATTGATGTCAATATTGACCTGGTTATGCTACACATGGCTCAGAGTTTATTTTTACAAGGAGAAATATTCATGGCTGAAGATTATCTGTGAAAAAGTAAAATTCATTTTGATGCATAATAATCATCTTGAGACTGTCTGAACATGACTTGACTAAAATTAGTTATGTGTGAAAAAATGTTTCTCACCAATTCCACCCCACTTTTGAATTGGCAATTAAGCGTCTTAAGTTAGTGCTGTGCCATTTGCACCTGCATACCAGGAGCACTGCACCTGAAGTACATGGACTTGCTTGTGAGCTAGTGATCGTTGTACAATAAATAAAACTGCGGATATGGGCAAAACATTTTCCACATACGATTTATAAAACAATGTGTATGCGTGCAAATAAAGCAGATATCTTTTTTAGATATTCTGTTGAGCTAGTCCCATTTTTTAACCATCTGAATAATTTTTTTCTCAATAATTATAGGGCCAGCGAGGCCCATTTGGCACCTCAGGCCATCGGCTGAATAGCAGTACAACAGAAGAGAGCTACCGTTGAACAAACAGAGGTGTATCTTTCACTGACGACAACTGGTTACCTGGCTTTAACCTACCCCATGCCTTGCAGGGTGAGGCCAGTCGTGTATCTTTGCCGCAGGCAACAATTCATAGATGGCTGATGGAGAAAAAATGCACAGAGAACAATGATTAAGAGACCATACACATACTTACAATCGCACTTCTAAAATCTGCTTTGACAGTAACAGTAAAATGAACAGCAACAGTAAAATTAAATTTATTAGAGAATGAGTGCATGGGTAGAAACCTTTCACTTCTGTATGTTCTAGTACCTTACAATAATTGCATAGGGAATGAAATATCCAAATGGCAGCCATGCAGTTAAATGTACAACAAAGTGCCTTTTTAATTTTACAGTCTGAAAACAACATTTGCCCTTTCTTGAATTAGCCTGTGCATATGTGACTATGGCAGCAGAAGGCTTTTTCATTAAATAAAATGAAAAAACGGCCTCTGCAATTGTACTGCTGTAACTCAGCGTATGCAGTAAACTGTATGCCGTTAAACTGAGCGAACGATTACACCCAGCCTTCTCCGCACACTTTCTTGCTTGACCCCTCATTTATTTCCCTTTTTGATTTAGAACTGGTCGTCCAGCAACATCGTATTCTAACCTTTCAGTGCTGACAGCAGTTATCTTGTGTGGAGAGAGAAAAAGGCATACAAGTGGAATCCTAATACGTCAGGACATTAATTGTGTGACATAAATCTGCTGTGATGCGGGGTAGCAGTACATTCAGAATGTCGCTCCCATTTCACACTGATAAGGTCATCCGATAACATTGCCTTTCTATCCATTTGGTACTAGCGCATCCCACCAACAATGGTAGGAGAGCAGATTTGTGTTGGGTAAAAAATAGCATACATCAAAAAACTCAAACTCATGATTTTATTCACACCTTCAAACATGACAAGTTTCAGCTATTGTGAATGTTTAGCAAGTCATTTTGGTGTGTCTTTGGAGTGAAAATTAATAGGTATAAGTATGCCTAGAATCCTTTCTACAGAGTGTATTTTAAAAGCTCTGGGAATTACACACATTATGGGCATACATACTCTTTTAAAACCTCTAAAATGTATCAATAATAAATGAATGGGTGTGTCTTTCCTTATATAGATCCAGTACAAAGTACAAACCCCAATTACAAAAAAGTTGGGGCAGTATGTAAAATGCACATAAAAGCAGAAAGTAATGATTTGTAAATTCTCTTTTACATAGATTTAATTGAAAACTATAAAAAAATATATTTAATGTTTTACCTTATCAACTTTATTGATTTTTGTAAATATACGCTAATTCCGAATTTGATGCCTGCGTGTCGTTCCAAAAAAAAGAGACTGGGAAGTTCCATAGAGTTCAACAGAAAAGGAGTCAGAAAAAACTCTTTAAGTGATCCATCCATATCTACTGCATATCTGTCAGCAGAGTGTTGTTTTGAGGCTCGTTTGATACTTCAGACCCTTGAAGACTTACAGCCATTTAGCCAACCATGGGTTCCATACTATTCCTATACAATTTACAGCTTAATCTAGTCCCATCTCCAAATTCCTATAGAGATCCATTCAAATGCATATGGTATCGCTTGTAAGAGTACCTGAAAATGAGATATCAAGAGTCTTTGATACGCTTTTATACCCAGTCATAATAGCATCACCTGTTTATCTGTGGACTTCAAAACAGGTGTTTTCTTTTGCCAGTTTTTTTTTTTTGCCCCTGTCCCAACTTCTTTGGAACGTGTTGCAGGCATCAAATTCGGAATGAGCATATATTTACAAAAATCTATAAATTTAATAAGGTAAAACATTAAATATCTTTTTTTTGTACTGTTTTCAATTAAATATATGTAAAAAAGAATTTACAAATCATTGCTCACTGCTTTTTTTTTGTTATGTGACATTATTATCTAACGTTAGTGCTACACGCCCAACGTTAGTCAAGATACGCGTAACGTTACTGAAAGCAGTAGCTAAATCCACAGAGCTAGCTAACACACTGGCCATGTTCGAATAAGGCATTAATGTGAGAACGCATTAGTTTTGACAAATGCTGGTGGGAGGGACAAACGGCATCAGCCTTGTGATTGGTTTGGGATTAGTGCCATCACCATTTCCATTTATAGTACCGCCCAACTTCAATCAAAAAACGAGGGTGAAAGTACCCAGTATCTTTGGAATTCAAAAAGTAATTATTTCCAATACAAGTATATGCATATTGTATGTACACACGACCCAAATTAACCTAATTAGAAGTAAATATTTGTTTCCTGGGGCTTTAAGGCAACTAGCCCCTTAAACAAGCAAGAACTGATGATAGTACAGGCCTGGAAGAGCATCACCAGAGAAGATACTCAGCACCTGGTGATGTCTATGGGTTACAGACTTCAAGCAGTCATTGCATGCAAAGGATATGCAACAAGTATTAAACATGACTACTTTCATTTACATAACATTAATATGTCCCAAACATTATGGTGCCCTGAAATTAGAAGCTATGTATAAAAAGTGCTCTAAATGTATAATAGCACCCTTACTAAAGGCTGAGAATCTTCACTTTAATCACATGTGAATTGTTAGATTACAAAAATTGTGGAGAACAGAGCCAAATCAAAAAAAGAATATGTCTTTGTCCCAAACATTATGGAGGGCACTGTACATATATCCTATATATATGCATGATAAAGTACATACATCATAAACGTCTATATTTCCATATCTCCAAATGCATATTCTAAGTAAACAGATTGCTTTATTGTATGCCAGAGTTCAACAGGGCCATATGTGTGAATAGAAAAGTGTAATGTAGAATAGAACATCTTTTTGGACAGCATTTCTGGCAACCACGTCTTTTATTTGTAAGCAACAAAAACACTAGGTCTGAGCAAGGGTAACAATGCAGGTGAGATATGCCAATTCACCCATATGTAAACAATTTTACTTATTATTGTGTGTTTTATTTATATTTAAATTCTGATTCTAAGATATCATTTTATGGAAGATTATACTAGGAGGCCTAGTATGAAACATGGCTCAACAATAACGCATTGCAATTTTTCCATAATACACCAAAAATGAGTCCTTCCAAACCTGTATGTTAAAGTAAAAATTGCTTTCGCCTGCCTTCTTGAGGCAGTGGTATGAAATTTCAACTGTTTGATCTAATTATTTAATAAAAAGACTTATCCATTGGCCTATTATCATTGCAGTTTGTAACTATTAGCATTGGTTGTGATATCAGTGCATTTTGCATAGCTATAATGCTGTTTCTCATTCTTAATTTTTAGCAGAATTAATTCAACCACCACCCTCTGGCGTTAAACAGCACAGGATTGTAAGTTTAAAATTGTTCCAATTCAGCTCACTGCTACAGGGAGTAAGGAAGACAAAGGTACCATGACTAACCCCCTCACCTTCCCTCCTCTTCACATTTTCTTGAGAATGGCAGGTTTAATCTTCTGAAATAAATTTTACCTATGAATACTCTCAATTTAGATAAATTCTGTGGCCAACTTAAGACCTCATGATGATAATTACACGAGCTAAATCTAACAAGACTCCAAAAGATTTTCTTGCTGTCTGTATGTGTGCATGTGTGATGTAGCTAGCAGTGTTGAAGCCAGATGCCGTTAACAACTGGTAAAATGATTGTTGCTAATTGAAAAGATTGACCTTGCCAGTTGCCCTTTCCTGTTCTTGCATTCCGATGACAAATTAAAGCATAGAACAAAGCCTAATTATTTCATAATTAAAAATGCCATATTTCAGTTTTCACACTGGCGTTTTCGCAACAATATCCATTCAATCAATTTGTTTTCTGTATTTGCTACTCTAGGGCTATGTGCTGTTTTCCATTGGCGTCATCGGGTGCGACAATCCCGCTAAGTATTCAAATGTGACGAGTGGCGCATGTACAGAAACCGCTGGAAAATGAGTATGCAACTTTTTCTTAGTTGGTAACAATCATAAAAAAAACTGTTCTGAGAGAAATCCAGCACCATGCACTGTGTTTATACCCTAAGATTCTGCATTCTAAAACCATAAATATAGCCCGAATTTTGTTTTCAAAAGACGTTTTCGAAACAGAGTGGCTTATGACCATAGAACAAATCGAAGTGATTCACATCGCAAACCAATCAACAGTGAGATTGACCTTGCCAGTTGCACAAGCTATAATTCACAGTGACCCCTTACACCGGCGCTATAACACACTATGTTATTTTACGGAAAGAAAAGTAAAAGAGAATTTAATAAAGCTTGCTTGAAAACTGGAGTAAACATAGGAGCTCATTTCAGAAGGTGGCGAGATTTTTGGGAACAAATTTGCTTAAAGACAGACGTGGAGCTCCCATTTTCTACTGGACAGGTAGGTCAAAGGTTTTAACAAGAATTGACTTTCTGCTTGCCAGACAACTGTAATTACCTATAATGAATAGTAGGTAGGTTTCTATTATTGATAACGTTACTTTATTCAGTGGCTAGTTCTTGGAAGAAAGACATGCTTGCTAACGTTATATGTCGTATAGATCGCGTTAGCTCGAACTGGCTACACGGCTATAAATTATCATGCATACCAGCTGTAGTCAGATAATGCATGCTTCAGACTAACGCTACACAAACTCAGTGTTATGCAACAACTCTGCAACAACAGAAAATATTTTGTTGTTTTACCTGGAATTTTAGATTACATTTTTACTGTAATGTTAGCAATACCAGCCTATAATCCTGCAATCATATATCGAAGACTTGCACGTTCACAACGAGGTCTGTGGGGTGGGGGTGTGTCTCTTTTTTTGTGGGCAGGGCCAAGGGATGTTGTGACTTTGAAATGTGACCGTTGGGAAAAAGTTGCATTCTATAGTTTTAAACACTCGATGCGCTCCTTGTGCTACACCCCCAAGGAAACCATGCTGCCTTGTTTTGGAGTGTAGCTTCATTTCGAATGGAACTCTGGTATTTGGATTGTGAAAACAAACTGTTGTGACCACCAGTCACCACAGATGTCGCCAAATTCACCAAAATTACGTACTACAACTTTAAGACACAGAGACCTTGAGATTCATTACCTTGTTTGATGAAGGACACCTCCAACTGGGAATGTAGTCAGTTGTATTTGCCTATTGATGTAAACTTAAGTTGATAGTATCTTTCAAGCTGAAAATAGAGCAGATAGCACATACTATAATCTGTACAAGTAAAAGAACACAAGATAAGGCTGACAACTACCTATAGTGATGTTGTCCAGAGCATTGCATTGCATGGTGAAAAAGAACCAACCCCTTTTAATTTTTGTAGAAAAAATTTATTTCAGTATTCAGACATGGCACAATTTCCCCGTCAACCCTGGCATATGTCTACAGATGCTGAATTGAACTGTCTTGAAACACAAGGCTTTTTTTCTCCTGGTGAGGTTTCTGACATTACTCAACCAGAAAACCATAGATCATTTCACACACATATATAGACACACAGAACTAAACAGTGAACAGATATTTACTCAAAAATAATATTCTATGGTATGTACACAAATATATCCATGAATGTCTTCTATTACATGCATGTCATCATCTGAAAACCACATGTCCAAGGAGTCACAATTTATTTTCTTTGATTGCTGTCCTGACAATGGTTTGATACATATCATATTTTCTATCATAAAATGCTGCACTAAAACTGTTAATATTAGAACTTGTAAAAAAGTCTGACATACTGAATAATGTATGTGACATATTAGGGAAAACTGAGTATAGGCCTACATTTTAAAATAACTGGAGCTGCAAATACATATAATCAACTATACAGACAAACTATATAAAGTATATACCACCATATAAACAAACAAGGAATAATGATTTCCCTTCCTAAAACAAGCAAACGTTTACATCTTGTTTATTAATTCAATGGTAAATTTATTACATTTGCTTGTCATATAGCAAATGTTCGTGTCAAATAACCATAAAATACACTCGAGAGCTTGTACCTTAACTAACTTGTGATGATCACATAGAATACTCATTTGTAACTGTTGTTAATCTAGCTAGAAAGACATGTACTTGAACTCAAAATGGGTTATTTGACTAAATGTACCAAGTTCTGTGAATATATTTATGTCAAATAATGACCAATGAATTTAATACATTGTTTCGAATATTGAAGTGTTTTACAACAGCATTTAAGAGCAAATAGTATGCTTCTTAATTTTAAGAATTAATTTGATGTTACATTCACCATGGTGAATCAAAAGCACAATATTGGCTTTACTGAATTAATTTTAACTTATCAAGTAAATGCATTATAAATGTATATATATATAACAGAATACCATGATGTGATGTGAAATATAAAACGGAAGAACCTATATACTGTTTGATAGATCTTAGAATCTAATAGACTTACCTTGGAACTCCTATGGCAAGTTAGTGTAAACATTAAACCGTGCAACATTTTAAGGTTATAAATTGTTCACATTTCACACATTTTGTACCTCAGTTCTATTCTATATATGTCTAACTAGACAAGAGGTTTGAGCGCTGCCAGTAATATAATCTGTAGTGAGTATGGGCTTTTAAATAAAATTGACAAACTGAAATAAATATATCTATAACAGTCTTATAAGTTGTAATTAAATGTACCACTGCTATCCCTACTGTTGAGGATTGATTCTAGAACATAATCACCACTTTACCCCGCTGTATGTACTGGACTACAAAATGTACATGGACTTAAGAGCACACAGGATGACCTGCACTTCTACTGTAGTAAGTGTGAGAATTCTCTAAGGCAGTGCTTTACAATGATTTTCAGCTTAGACCAGCTCAAATACAGCACCATATTATAAGACAATTTATTCTGAATATCCATAGTACAAATGCCATACTCACAGAAAAAGAGAGAGAGAGTAGTGCTACTATTTCACCAGCATCTCTTGCAAGGTGAAAGTAATAATTATGAAAGAAATGGATTTTGCTTACATGCACATGTTAACCTAAGAGCAAAACGGACTCCCAAGACATCAAGGTATGCTGATATGTTGTATGAGGTTTTACGAGTGTTATGTGTTTCGCTTACACATGCAGCTTTGAAGGGTTGGAAGTGGTGGGGTGGATGGAGATTGGTACTTAATTGTACTTTCTATATTTTAAGATCCTCCAAAATTATGCAGTTTACTTATATAAAATTGATAATAATCTAAAAATATATTCTCGAAAGAAACATGCTTATTTAATAAGTATGCACAAAATAGATGGCTTAGAAGTAAGGGTTGGACTCAATACTTCCATAAAGCTACAGATGTTATATGTTATAACCATCTTATAACCAAATGTTGGGTTATAACCATGTTCCATTGATTTTTTTGGACAGCTGACACATTTGGTTTTTTATTTCTAGCAGGAAATAAGGAAGGTTGTATAAGCAATGAAAATGTACCATTCTCTGTTTACAGCCCATGACAAAAATACAGTTGAAAAGAGAATTTACTAGGGTAAAGCACAATAAGAAAATATGTGTCTACAAAACAGTTTTGTCTCTAAATTTGTCATTTTCTTTTTCTGATTGTATTTAATTTGCTTAATTTAATCTCATAAGTTAAAAGCTTAATAAAAAGGTAAATGGGAAAACTACATTAATGGCAAATGGCTTTGCATTGTTCATTCAATCAAATTCCAATGTGCTTATGGTGACTTAAAGCTATGAATACATTTTAAATGTATTCATTTAAAATGTGCAGGAACAGGTGGTGAGCACATTGCACTGATAAAACTGTAATTTCATAGACATTAACAGTATAGTGAAATAAGCACTTATGGTCAATCATCAACTGTACACTTTCTCATGACAGGAAAACTGTTTTTTTGTTTCCTCCAATTTACCATTCAAGTGCCCAGACATTCACCCTTTTAGAAACCGCTATGCACATTCAGCCTTTGCTAAAGCTCTAAAAAATAATTAACCCTCACATTATGGTGGCATTTTTACGTATTTTATGTTTGGGGTCAAATTGTAATAGAATAGATTTTAATAGAAACAATTGTGACACTTTCTGTGCCACCTTGTGTGTGTCTCAAGAGATAAAAAACGATAAAAGCTTGTATATTTTCTTACATTTTCCAACACTTTCACATTTTTGAAAACATATCATGTTTGAAAATATATCATTATCTTTCTTGTGTTTACTATTTAATTCCAACTAATTAATAAATTAGGACATAGTGTCAAGATGAAAAAATAAGGTTAACTGGTTTTTAAGAAACGTCAAAGATTGAATTGGGTCAAATTGACCCGGAACACAATATGAGGGTTAAATATACAGTTTTTATATATACATGCATTAAGTAACAAATATTAATGAGATGGTAGTACAGCACCAATTATATAAATGTTCATTGCAAAAAATATAGGGTTCTGTCATCATAAATGTGAAGCTATGAAACTTTCTGAAACCAAACATTGAAACCAAACATGTAAACATACAAATAAATGTGGCTGTGATGAGTGAAACCTGCACAAAATGGAGGCCTTACAGTCATGGAGACATACAGAGACAGCAGTGAACTTTGAGAGAGGTAAATAATTGAAAATGCCTATAAATAAATTTTTTACACTAATTGTTTTGCACCAATTATTTACTATCAAGTCTATTTTCAGGTGAACATATTGGTGTGATATTACAAAAGTGAAAAAACAAACTTAGCAAATACACAGGGACCAGCTTTACAATGCTAGAGTTTGTGCTTCATTGTGATTAAAAAAAATAATGTCATGCACAATGCAGCCTCTTTTATGTGAAAAGCAATAATAATCTGAAAACAGTCACTGGAAAGGGATTATATATCATTATACAATACAGCGGACCTTCGGGTGGATGTGGAAATACCAACATGAGCTATGTTCATTTCTCAATTTTGCTGTTCTCTTGTAAACAAGGCCACAGGCCTCACTCCCTAAAAGTTGGAGTTGGTGACGTCCCTTTGTAGAAGATGTTCCGAGTGCTGTCTGGGCTGTTGCCTCGTTCCGGTATGAGGATGATGTTCCCTTTCCTTCGAAGAGTGGAGTCCCGGCTGGAGGTCACGGACATGCCTTCAGAGGCAGCCTCACCTCCCTCCACTGGTGTCACACGAATTGTGGTGATGCTGTGGTGGTGGTGGTGGTGCTCACCGCCGGCATCCGGAGTACCCCTTTTCCTGTCGGTGGAGCCACTCCCATCCTTCAAAGACTCTGAACTTTCAGAGTTTCTGTTGAGATCATTGAGCTCACATGATTGCCGGAAGCTGCCCTTCTCCTGCGACTTCCATTTCCACGATCCGCTGCCATCGGTGGCGGGGGGTGGCACCACCGGCCGAGAGTTCTCGGGGTGGGCTTCCACCCTCACAATGCCGGTGGTTTCCTGCTCCGTCAAGGTTTTGTACCGTATGGCACCCATGCAGCTGACTGTGCTGCCATCCGAGCTGTTTGGGCTAGTCTGAAGCATACCCTGCTGCTTGGACATGGCGATGACCTGCATGATGCGCGGCTGGCTGTTAGTTCTGCAGGCCCCGCTCTTCTCCGCCACCTTCAGCCATTTGGATCGGGTGGAACCACCTTTGGGAGAGTTGGTTATGTTCTCCTGTGTCTCCTCCGGGATGTGGACCAGCTGAGAAGAGCCGGGGCGAGATGGAATGGAAACTCTGGTGCCCCCGGCTATACCGCTGCTGTTGCTGGGTAATGGGGTGCTGCTGGTGGCCAGCTTCATGTACTGGCTGGCAGGGCCCTGGTGCTCCCCATTGACACCCACCCTGGAGGGCTCGGAGCTGGACCTCATTTCCATGCTCCTTGGTGGGGAGGGATCGTCTTCCGTCTCCATCATCTGGAGGGACAGCTTGCGGCTCTCGTTTTTGCTCTTCCACTGCGAGAGCAGCTGCTTGGAGAGAGTGGAGTCCATGGAGGCATGGATGGTGGCGTTGCGGCGGGTAGCCTCATCCAGAACCGGGGTGTGGACCCTGGGGAGAGTGTTGCTGAATGTCACCATATTCTCCTTGCCCATGGGGCTCCTGGGGGTGATGACCTCCACGTCAGCACTGGCTCTCTTCAGGCTGGTGAGAGAGCTGGCCTCACGGTGGTTGCGGTTGAGGGTTCTCTCAGAGTGCGAGGAGATGCCGTCGCTGCTGCTGCCATTCTTAAGCTGCAGGTGCCGGCTGGCATCCTGGCTGAGGTCTGTCAGAGACCTGAGAGGGTCGATCGGCAGGGCCTGCTGGCCTGCTACATCCTCACCAGGGTGGAAGTTTCCTACAGCATACAGGCCCTAGGGTATGAGTGAGACATGTCAGCACAACTACTCCACAAAGCCTTATCATATAGCTGGCCACAATTCTTGGTTTTGACTAGATAACATTTATTGTGCAATTCTGTGGATATTTATGTTATGTCTAAAGTGGTGGCTGATTGTAAGGTTAAAGAAAACACTAGCATGTTTAGAAACAGTGAGAAATAGATACAAATCTAATTTAAAAGGGCTTTGTGGCCATTGTTTGAATCCTCCATTAAATCTAAAAAACTTTACTAAGGATTTTGAGACTAGTTTCAGATATGACATTCTGCCCCAGAAACATGCATATTATTACTCAAACAGGAGTAAGGGGCTGGAAGCGCAGTTTGCCTGCCATCTATGTGAGTCATTGCAAGATGTCCTTTTCACAAAAAAGATCACACAAATTACGGGTGGAGATATTATAAGTGTGGCTGATTATGTATTCCATGGAATTTACAAAAAATTCACGCAATTAAGGAGGGTCGATTTTTGTGTGAAATTTCTTCGCCTCTAAAGAGCAGGCAATTATAAGCTTACAAGGCCTATAAGCTAAAAGGAGTGTTGTGGGGATGACTTCCTCAAACAATGTCTGCAGTTGCAGTAATTGTAGCAACTAGCAAGCCAGAGACACATGTATATAGGCCTCGAAGACAAGAATCCCTCTATTTCATAGCAGTAACACAATAATTACTCTCCTGGAAGAAACAAAAAACCACCTAAGACGTCCCCCGCAACGTCCCCATTCCATCCTGGTGTTCTGTCAATTTATCATACCTTGTTGAAACTGGTAGCGAAAATCTATATTCGTATCAATCTTTCCTACTCTATCAGAAAATACTACCACAAGTAAATTGTGCTACTTTAGCCAAAAAAGTCAGTTTCCTTTGTAAAACCTTTTTTTTAAAAAAAAATTTTTTTACCGAACACAGTCCGCATTTTTTGTGCACTGTCCATAGTGCTGGATACAGTCTTACAGCACACCTGCAGATATACATCAATTTCCCCACATCCCCACAATAAAGATATTCAATGCACTAAACTGTTTTTTAAAGTGCATTTGAACCGCTGCTTCATACGCAAACTGCGATTAGTAGGCAGTCCCATTCGCTGATTGTGTAATTGGCTGTAGCCATCATAAATAAAATGTTAATTTAACACATTTTGTGTAAGCACCTACATACCCTCAGGCCACAATCTGCGCTGTGAGTTTTACGTATGTAGACCTACATCAGGCCCTCAGTGTCAGGGTATCAGCACCAAACAAAACAGCATTATGACATTTACAAGAGAAAAAGAAGAAAAAGAGAACCTTATGATATAAGCAATGGAGGTTAGTGGTGTACCTTGTCAATTAGAAACAAACAAACAAACAAACAAGAAATAGAACAAAAATCCAAAAGAATCATAGATTAAGAGTAGGGGACAGAGATGAAGATACCTACTAAATACACAGCTATGCCTCCACCGATAAGAAAGCCAAGATAGACATCAATAGCGTGGTTCTTGTACTGGATGATACGTGTCAGACCACAGATAATGGCACAGATGATGAAGGAGAAGACCAGAAGTGGTTTCAGGAGTTTCGAGGAGTCGGTCAGTGTAGCATTGAAATACATCTGGAAACACACACACCAAACACAAGGTCCACATTACTATATTAAAGTGCAACTTTTAGGTTAGCATCCCCCAGTGAAATAATATGTGGGGAAATGATGGAGTAATCACATTTCATGCATTAAAAAAATTGGGTACTTAAAATAGCTGGATTCAATTAATTCATGCCATTAGCAATGCCCAACTCAAAAATCTGGAGGTGAAAAACCAAGAAGTGACATTGCATATCCTGAGAAGGATAGCTACAGTACAGCATAAAACTAGAAAGATGAATATCCCACAGTGGTGACAGAACAATTATGGACATGAGTGTTACAATTTTGAGTCTGCTAGGCATCCATGGAACCAGGAACAGGAGAGGAAGAAGATCATTAATGGGGATCGGCAGGAGATTGAGATATGGTTTGAGAACTTGTGGCCAGTTTGAAAGACGTACGTAGCTAACATTAGCTGGCCAACATCATCACTACAGGTGAAGCTTCATTAACAATCTAAAGTTTTTATTTGAAATTGTACATGTTTGTATTTCATTGCATCTAGCTTTCAGAACTAACTCAATTTGCTAGCTTACATCGTATTGATCATTATCATCATCATAGTTGTGTTTTTCCAATTAGTACTGATAGCTACCTAGTATAGCTAGTTGGCTATTCAGTTGTCACTCATATTGATAACTGTGACACTGATTCTGAATGTCCATTGCATTTGGCAGGCTAAATGGTAGCTAGTTGGCTAATGATCACTACCAATACATCATTTCATGTACACCACCACCACCACCAATTCAAAAGCTAAGAACTGACCATATAGTGAATATTTATTTCTGGACCACTCATTTTATGATAGTGAGAGCTAGCAAGCTAGAAACTAGCTAATGACAGTAACTGTAGCTAAAGTTCTACCGATTACCGTGTATTTGAAACATTATTAAAGTAATAAATGCTTAACTTAACTTATGCCACAATTCAAATACAACAACAATAATAATAATAATAATAATAATAATAATAATAACAACAATAAAGTATTAGAAATCAAATACATAGTAATAATACATGCAACAAGTCATGTCTATCATATAGCGATCTAGCATGCATATAGCTGGCTAAAGCCATAGAGCATGCTATAGAAATCCTGAAGAAAGAAATAGTATTAAGAAGTGGGTATAGGAAGATGCAAGATGCATTCCAAGATGAATTCCTGAATCCAAGAAGAGGTAGGTCTTCTGTTTGCATTTGAAGACTGGGATTGTATGTTTCTCGCTTTTTTTTTTTTTTAGATACTGTTATATTCACCATTTTCCAAAAACTGCTGTGGGATAAATTTAGCTAGCTGGCTAGAACTAGGACTGACTAGTTCCTGCTATGTTACTTGGCTAGCTTGTGCAAGGAGTCCCTGCACAAACTAGCCTAGGTGTACAAAAGGTATTTTGAAGTGGGCGTGGCTTAAGACCTCAGTTAGCTACATTGTATTTCTGCCCTTACAGCCAATATAATAATTATAATTAAAAGAAAAATCCTCTCCACAAGCTCAGCATTGTAAGTTCCTTAAAATATAACCTGAACGTTGCACTTTAACATATATTTTAAATCTTTCTTTCTTCTTTGCCAAGCCCCATTTGAATTCCACAGAACAATTCGATATGAAACCGAGTTAAATATGAAGCTCTTAAATGCACCTGCACAACTAAATTAGCAAGAATTGTGCACCAAAAAAGTATCGCATACCCAAAGACACGTAACCCAACTCATTGGGGAAAGAGCAGCTCAAAACAGTGCTGTCTGGCTTTATTCCCTAAGCTCCAAATCAGCATGCCCCCATAACTCTCTTGATTCCAATTATTACATTTTTAGCCTGAAGGTATTTAATTCATATTTCATATTTGCTCTCCAATGGACAATTTGAAATAAAGTACTGCTGTCTCTATGACACTTCTGTTCTTTTAGTTAATCATAGTGATCTTACAGAAACTGGCATACTGCAATAGTAGGCTAGAAGATTCATATTTTAATTCATAGGTTTTTATATCTGCCTAACCCCCCACCATCCTACCCTTTTTTCCCCAAGAGGCATGCCTCTCCTCAGGCCGTCCTTGTAAATACAAATTTGTGCTTAAGTGACCTGCCTGGTTACATAAAAGTTTAAAAAATGAAATAAGAAATGTTGAGTGATGTTGGGAAGTTACAAACAAAGTGATTAATTACTCACAGAAATGTAGACAGCAGCAAAGGCAGCCAGTGATGCATGCTGGGATGGAAAAGATTTTCTGAAAGGGAGGAGGACACAACTTAATCAATCTAAATCTCACTGCTTGGTGACTACAAGTGCAAGCAAGGCATTGCTTTTTAATATTTTCTGGAGCACTGTATTATGACATTTACCATTTTCTGTTCCTATCATTGAGATGGCTGCAAGTGATTCACAGCCATTATACATTTCTGCTGCCACATGGAAGACAATTGTGCACTCACTGAACAGATGGCTTTTAATACTAATATTGTGATGGCTGTAATGTAGTCACATGTAAATAATCATCCAAATACCCAACTCCTACAACTCCCCCCCAAAAGAACAACTAATAAAAAATGATTGACTTAAATACAAAATGGTTAATTTCCACCATGCCTCTTAGTGAACAAGTAAAACCATTTTGATACCCTCTCAAAGAGCGAGGGAAGATGGAAAATATATGCTTAAACATAACTCTATAACATAGCTGCTGACCTTCTGTCCTTTCGGAAGACAAATTCACTTTCGAAGATATGCCAATGATTTATTTCTCATTAAAGACTAACCTTTTTTCAGATAAATAAAAAAAAAAAATCTACCTCAAAATGCATTAATCAATGAATGGATTGAGTTGTGGAGTATGTAAATGCATTTTTATCTTATTATATATGCATGTCTCAGTTACGTATTATTCACTAAATTATACAATGATACACAGTTATTGTATACTGTAAATGTAGTAGTTATCACTGTGGATTAAAATAGTGGCTACTAAGTGACCCACAATGAGCAAAAGCTGTACTTCACAGTTACAGGTTCATGCCTTGGCTATGTCATTAGTGGACTGTGGCCAGTCTGCTTCCTGTCCAGTTTTGCTGCATTTCATTTCTGAAATTCGTTATCAACAACAAACTCACATATGCATCTTTTTATTAATATTTTTGTTTCCTGGGGAAAACACCAATTTACCAATCTCAGTTTTTAAAACATCAAAATATTGCACATCTTTAATTAACCATTCATGAGAAAATTATTCAGAGAGATGGGGTATTTGGAGTTTCTTTACACACATAATCAATTTAGTTGAAATCAGCCTAATTAGACAGAACATCAAAAGCTGCAACCTAATCTACGGCTGCTATCATCAGAAATGAAAAGAGCATTGGTAATAACTATCTAGGGAATGTTCTATAATAACTGGGATGTACTAATACAATTTAGGATAATTGAAGTTTAACTTTATCTCAACTCAATGAATATATCAAGCCTTCATCTATATTTAAATTTGTGTTTACAGTAGTTCCCTAGAAACTGCTGAGATATTCACTCTTCGACAATGGCCCACATTCAAAAAATATGCCATCATGTTTGAATGTGTAACATACATGTGTATAACTGCAGTTATGCTTCCATTTGCCCTTATTAAAAGAAATTGCCAGAAATCAAACTATCACTGATTAGACCACAGATGAATGTTTCATTCACACATTTGTTCGATGAACGCTGCAATGAATATTCCTCTTGTAGTTCAAATAATGTTTGCACTAATGAAAACGGTTTTAAATATTTTTTCTGTGATCAAGTAAGGGTACAAGTTATATGGTATGTGGCATAACATTAACTATCATAGTCAGATGAACTATCATAGCTACTGTTCAGGAGCTTGCAGTTATAGTGCTCTCTCTCGGTGCTAGTGTATGTGACGCTACATACTGTATGCTCACATGTTGAAAGGCTTTACGAGATGTCACGTCTCTAATTATGTGTTACATCAGGCCAACAAATTGCAGCTGGACCACACTGAATGATTCAAGCATTATTGATCAACACAATGCATAATCCACACTGTTACACATGAATGGGATCCATTTCTTAGGGTATACGGTACGTCTACTAAACCATGTTGTAAAAACTGTGCACACATGGAGTCAGTGCATGAGAGAGCAATGCTTTAAGCTGCCAAACCTGCCACTGTTTATGATGGCTGGATCAGCTCCAGAGCAGATGTCATCCATGATGAAGGTGTTTTCATCACAGGAAGTGTAGTTGGGCTTGCAGACTGTAAGGAAGTACGGTGCGTGGTAACCGGTTGACAACTGCACGATGTCTGTTATGAGAGCCGTGGCACAAAGCCCAAACACATGGACCCCTAGAGAGAGAGAGTTACAATAATGAGTTAGCGGTGTTACTGGAACACTCAGCAGCTCTTGGCCTCCCCCTAAACAACACAGAAGTCAAATTTGTGCTCTATGCAGATGACCTGGTACTGCTCAAAGTACCAAAGAACAGGGACTACATCAGCATCTGGATCTGCTAGAGAAATACTGTCAGAATTGAATACAAAAATGATGATCCTCCAGATGAAACCCAGGTGTCAGAAAAGTAGACGCTTATTTACAGTACTACCTGGGACTGAAAATCAGTGCCTCTAGAAACTTTGGGCTGCCAGTGAATACACTTAAAGAGAAAGCCAGAAGTGCTTTCTATCAAATAAAATTTAAAAATCACTATAACATAGACTATTTTAATATAATTAAAATCTGGTCCAAAATCTTTGACAGTGTCATCCTGACCATTGCAGTATATGAAAATGAAGTATGGGGTCCACTCACTCAACAAAACTATAATAGATGGGACAAGCGTCCTATAGAAGCCCTGTTGAAATTAGCTTATGTACAAAGGAAAACACAACAAATGCATGCAGGGCAGAATTAGCCCACTTCCCATTGTTAATAAATATCCAAACATGATCACTTAAATTATGGATGTACCTTCAATCAAGTCCCCATGATATATTACAATTTAAAGCATTCCAAACCCAAGAGCTAAGCCCATAAAACAGTCCCCTCAGTCAGCTGGTTCTGAAACGAACTAATCTCGTAACCACAAACACAGAACAGTTACAGACGAGCACTGCTTAGATTAGAGTAAGTCATCAAACAATGCAAAAACTCATATTTTGAACATTGGGACATAGAAACCAAATTACAACACAAATTAGAATGTTATCAGGTCCTAAAAGAGAATACAAATTGGCTGACTATCTCTCCACTGTCAGAGATAGAAAGCAGAGGCTGATCCTTACCAAGTACAGGCTCAGTGACCACAGTCTAGCCATTGAATTTTTCAGACATACAAAATCTTGGTTACCAAAAGAGCAAAGAACATGTGGTCATGGCAGGTAACTAAAGACAGAGATGCACTTCCTCCTAAATTGTGAAAACTTCCGACATATAAGAAAAAAATACCATAAGAAATTAGAAAATCTAATTCCAAATGTTCTACTTCTAGATGAGAACTAGAAATGGTCACTCATTCTAGGAGAGGGACAAGGGGCACACCTTGCGGCACAATACTGTAGGCCTATGTGCCAGAATGCCATAGCCATAGGACAGCGAGTGACCAAAATACGGTTATATTATTGTTACATAGCATTATTTTTGTTGTTATTACTATTCTATATCCTTTCTTCATTATAACCATATCTACCGGTTCCATTTTAAAGTATTTTAATTTATTATAACTACTCTGCCACCTGCTTTGGCAACATTGTAACAAATGCAGCCATGCCAATAAAGCATTATTGAATTGAATAGAGAGAGAGAGAGAGAGAGAGAGAGAGAGAGAGAGAGACGCACATACACACACACACACACACACACACACACACACACACACACACACACACACACAGCATGCACAGCATGCACAGTTTTACTACAGCAAATCAAACCCAGACAGAATAAGCAGCAAGAAATCATAAAGCCAAGGGCAACATTCAATTTATAAAATATATTGGCTACTGCTGAGTGAGCCCCACAATCTATATTTATGATAGTTCCTATTCAGGGATCATTATTTTTCCACATTCTGGCACATTCTGTAAATTGTAATCTCTTTGTCTGGTGTGCTTTGCTCATCCACAAGTCAATGCTCCTGTGGTACTTGACAGCACCGATAGCAAATGTGACAGTGAGCATAGCTTACGTATGTTCGAGTGCACTGTTGTGTCAGACTCAGTGTATCCCATGCCCCTCACTCAAGTTGCTTACTAAATCACTCACCCTCTAAGTGAATGAATCACTCACTCACTCAATCATTCAGTCACCTACTTACTAAATCACTCGGCCACTATTTGAGAAATCAGCTCCCACAAAAGAAGGATATTTGCTTCATTCTGTAACACTGCGAAACACTGTCACTAATAAGAAAACCCACTAAAGTCCAGTAATCACACGCCTCCCATAGATTCACTGTTAGACTAAAGACATTGTCAAAACAGAGCCTTTAACCTGTTTATCTGTATACAGTGCAACATTTGTATTCCTTACAAGCTTCCTATTATAACATGAATGAATGGCCTTTGAATAAATGTATGGTCACCCTCTTTGACAGAAGCAAGTTCAGGAAGAATGAAAAAACTTACCGACAAACCTGACCGCTCGGCGAATGTACGAGTTGAAGTTGCATCCCGCTGCATTGATGTTTACCTCTGTTCCAAGGCCGTTCCTTCTCCGCAACAGGAAGCAGTATAGAATGCCCTCGCTAGTCATGATCTGCAGGCAGAGGATGGGTTTGGTCAGAGGTTTGCAGGGCAGCACACTCAGGGTACAGTGAGCTTGTGTCTCTCCATGCCAACGCTGGGCCCGGCTCCCTTGCTCTTCTCAGCTTTCCACCTCTGGGCTCTGCTAACTTAATTTAACTTAATGGTGTCTTCACATGACACCACATCTGTGGCTGAGGCCCAGGCAGATGAAGCACACACCTGCACACAGGCTTAAGTAGGCTGCAGGCTTCAGAGCCTTCCCTCCACACGGAAAAGCCTGCTGTCAGGGCCGCAGAGATCGCTACACTCTTGTATGTTTCACCATCAGCTCACCTGTCTGTTAAAATAAGCCGTTAAACACATTTTTCCAACCTCTCAATAATGTGACATTCTATTGTGAATGCTAAGTCGAATACACTCAGGGTGTACGCACTACAGGGTTTCCCTGGCTGCATGGTAACGTCAAGTTTACGAGGCGGACGTAATAGGTGTTGTTGTCCTGTTGCCTGACCTACAGTAATGCAGAGAGAACCTGCCAGTGTACGCATTAGGTTTAAGGCCCATTGGAGCCGTCTGTTTGACGGCAGCGGAGACCTACTTTACACTGAGCTGATAGCAGAGGAGTTCTGCATTTGGGCTGAGCTTGGCTCTGTGTGCAACTATTCTGAGACCCGAGTCTGCACCATAGGCCATTCTCCACCCAGGCTGGCCATACAGAGGTACACATACCAGATTCTCCTCTCTGACTCTCTTAAGCCAGTTAACCCTGTGACACTCCCATGTTAACCTTTACGTCAGATAAGGAGAACTCAAAGGGAAAACAATTCGGATAACATCTGACTTGTATCTTATGAGTGCACATTCAAAATAAAAAGAGAAACCTAGCAACCATTTCTTCAATCATTTTACAATCAAACACGGACACACTCTTGATCTTGTCATTACACGGGGACTCGTTCTAGATATTACCTCCATTATTGATATTGCTGTTTCAGATCATTACTGTGTGTTTTTTAATGTTATGGCATGCAATGCGCTTACAATTTTTTGTTAAGAAACGTTTTCTTGACTCTGAAGCGGCTGATAATTTTATTTCACTTTTTAACAATGGTCTGTCATCATCTCTACCATCTTCCTGTGAAGAACTTGCTAATAATTTTAGTTTGAAACTCCGTGGCTCCACTCAAAATTAAAAATATTGCAAGTAAGCCAAGCCAAGAACAATTTTTCCATTTTTAAATTTTATTTTATGTATTTATTGCTGTCTTATTTATTTATTTATGTTTTTATTAGTTTTATTGTTTTTATAGACTTAGAGTATATTTATTATTGATTTTATAGATTTTATTATTGATTGACTTTTAATAATGTAAAGTGCATTGCATTGCATTAAATTGTAAAAAATGAGCTATATAAATAAAAATTGATTGATTGATTGATTGAGTTAAGAATAAGATCTATTTACATAAAAACATACGCAATGCATTACTGTTTAATATTTTTCAGCTTTCTGAGAACCACTGTGCTTGTTGGCCTCTGTATCCAAGCAGCATAGCCCAGGGTCATAAATGAAACAGCATGCATTCAAAGCAATCAAATTTAATTGGAACCGATGAAGAAGATAATAATACATTCAGAATTGGGCAAATAACACCGTGCAGAAAACAGATTACTATGAAGTTAATATTGCTGGAGGACAAAATTAATTAAAATCATAAAATTTGAAAATATTAAAATTATAATCACTAGAGTAAACAAATAGCTTGTGCAGTTTATACATTATATTTTTAATCCATTCCCAAGTATACAATATTTTAAGTCTGTTTCCAAGTAAAAAACTTAGAGCTCTGCATTTATGAATTTACAATAGCATTATGTTAACTACATTCTGTTAAAAATCCATTTAAAAATAGTCTGAATAGTTTGATTAAACTTACTCATTACCGACAAATTTAATTCAAAAATATACTTTCATCATTATGATTTCTAGTGACGGGAGAGGTTTCATGAACCTGCATAATGGGTGGAGCTACAACAAGCTGTCAATCACGTACTTGCTTATACCAATCAAAACGCTTTGCACTCCACAAAAAAACACAGTCATTGGTTAAAATCAGTGAGTTACTGACTGCATATTATAGCTCCACACATTTTGGCATCATAATGCCTTATTATCTCATCACTAGTGATTTCCATCAAAGCAGACTCAAAATACCACCAAAAGCATTTACCCATCATTCCTCATTTTCAGATAAACATAGGAAGCACACATATCCACAGTGCTCTACTTGAGCCTCAGGAGGAACAGCAGGCCCCCTCTCAGGGCTGTTTGTAGGGCGCCCTGGGTGGACAGCAGTCAGTGGAAAACTAACAGCACAAAGCAAACAGAGCATGATGCAATGCGACAAATGCTTCTACACTCATTTACCTCAAAATAAATGTTGCAATTTAAATGCTTAATGACACTGTAGAGCAAAAGCTTCAGACGTGATCAATTCTGCAATAATACAAATTTCAGTTTGCAAACGTAAATTCTAATCAGATATTTTAACAGTCTGCCTATGCTGCACAGTGAAATGCCTGCAGCCAGCCATCACTTCTTTATCAGTCTACAACCCACCAGCTGACCTGCATGGTTACTGCACAGCTGACCTGCATGGTTACTGCACAGCTGACCTGCATGGTTACTGCACAGCTGATCTGCATGGTTACTGCACAGCTGACCTGCATGGTTACTGCACAGCTGACCTGCATGGTTACTGCACAGCTGATCTGCATGGTTACTGCACAGCTGATCTGCATGGTTACTGCACAGCTGACCTGCATGGTCACTGCACAGTTGATCTGCATGGTTACTGCACAGCTGACCTGCATGGTTACTGCACAGCTGATCTGCATGGTTACTGCACAGCTGATCTGCATGGTTACTGCACAGCTGACCTGCATGGTCACTGCACAGCTGATCTGCATGGTTACTGCACAGCTGACCTGCATGGTTACTGCACAGCTGATCTGCATGGTTACTGCACAGCTGATCTGCATGGTCACTGCACAGCTGATCTGCATGGTTACTGCACAGCTGACCTGCATGGTTACTGCACAGTTTATCTGCATGGTCACTGCACAGCTGATCTGCATGGTTACTGCACAGCTGATCTGCATGGTTACTGCACAGCTGACCTGCATGGTTACTGCACAGCTGATCTGCATGGTTACTGCACAGCTGATCTGCATGGTTACTGCACAGCTGACCTGCATGGTCACTGCACAGCTGATCTGCATGGTTACTGCACAGCTGACCTGCATGGTTACTGCACAGCTGATCTGCATGGTTACTGCACAGCTGATCTGCATGGTCACTGCACAGCTGATCTGCATGGTTACTGCACAGCTGACCTGCATGGTTACTGCACAGTTGATCTGCATGGTCACTGCACAGCTGACCTGCATGGTTACTGCACAGCTGATCTGCATGGTTACTGCACAGCTGACCTGCATGGTTACTGCACAGCTGATCTGCATGGTTACTGCACAGCTGATCTGCATGGTTACTGCACAGCTGACCTGCATGGTCACTGCACAGCTGATCTGCATGGTTACTGCACAGCTGACCTGCATGGTTACTGCACAGTTGATCTGCATGGTCACTGCACAGCTGATCTGCATGGTCACTGCACAGCTGATCTGCATGGTTACTGCACAGCTGATCTGCATGGTTACTGCACAGCTGACCTGCATGGTCACTGCACAGCTGACCTGCATGGTCACTGCACAGCTGACCTGCATGGTTACTGCACAGCTGACCTGCATGGTTACTGCACAGCTGATCTGCATGGTCACTGCACAGCTGATCTGCATGGTTACTGCACAGCTGACCTGCATGGTCACTGCACAGCTGATCTGCATGGTCACTGCACAGCTGATCTGCATGGTCACTGCACAGCTGATCTGCATGGTTACTGCACAGCTGACCTGCATGGCCACTGCACAGCTGATCTGCATGGTCACTGCACAGCTGATCTGCATGGTCACTGCACAGCTGATCTGCATGGTTACTGCACAGCTGATCTACATGGTTACTGCACAGTTGATCTGCATGGTCACTGCACAGCTGACCTGCATGGTTACTGCACAGCTGACCTGCATGGTTACTGCACAGCTGATCTGCATGGTCACTGCACAGCTGATCTGCATGGTTACTGCACAGCTGACCTGCATGGTCACTGCACAGCTGATCTGCATGGTCACTGCACAGCTGATCTGCATGGTCACTGCACAGCTGATCTGCATGGTTACTGCACAGCTGACCTGCATGGCCACTGCACAGCTGATCTGCATGGTTACTGCACAGCTGATCTGCATGGTCACTGCACAGTTGATCTGCATGGTTACTGCACAGCTGATCTGCATGGTTACTGCACAGCTGATCTGCATGGTTACTACACAGCTGGTCTGCATGGTTACTGCACACCTGATCTGCATGGTTACTGCACAGTTGACCTGCATGGTCACTGCACAGCTGATCTGCATGGTCACTGCACAGCTGATCTGCATGGTCACTGCACAGCTGATCTGCATGGTTACTGCACAGCTGATCTGCATGGTTACTGCACAGCTGACCTGCATGGTCACTGCACAGCTGATCTGCATGGTTACTGCACAGCTGATCTGCATGGTTACTGCATAGCTGATCTGCATGGTTACTGCACACCTGATCAGCATGGTTACTGCACACCTAACCTACATGGTTACTGCACAGTTGATCTGCATGGTTATTGCACAGCTGATCTGCATGGTTACTCCACAGCTGATCTGCATGGTTACTGCACAGCTGACCTGCATGGTTACTGCACAGCTGATACAGCTGCTGGTGGAGGCAGACTGCAGACTGCCCACAGGTGGCTGGTTTACGGCGGGAGTCGCTACGGAGCAATGACGCTTAATTGGCCACAGTGTCACCCAGGAAGAGAGGGCCTGCCCTCCATGGTGTCCACATAGACACATTGGAAGCCCTCTCTCCCTGCGTGACACTATGGCCAATTAAGCATACTCAAGAGGGAGTCCCTGCCACTGACAGTGACATGATTCATCAGTGCACAAACAACAAGTCCCCCTAATCTTCAACATTTCTGAAAGTCTCCTTTTGATCAAACAAAAATGAAATAATATTACTAGGTTATCCATTAAATTCTGGACTCTTTTAATTCATTATTTAATTCCTTCAAACAACTTGCTTTGCTTTTTGATATCATTCAAAAAAGGCTCATGTGTCTTCCGATACAATGTTTTATTGTGACACAAACTGAAAATCCACCCCCCACCGTATACTTCCTTTCACTTACAAAATACATTTACGCTTTATAGATGTACTGTATATAATTGCTCTGAAGATTCTACTGCAATGTGTCTGACCCCAAAGGAAATATCAAGAACAGTAAAATAAAATATCCCATAAAAACCTGTGAAAGGGCTGGCAGCAATGTTGCCAGTGAAAAACCATTTAATGAAGAGGAAAAACTGTATAAATCCTGTTATTTTATGGGATGACTGTTAAACAATGAGTTATTGTCATAATTCAACTTTTTTCCCAATGACTTTGACAGTGTTTTGAAGAAAAAAAAAACAGTGAAATCCTTTAATCCTGTAAATTTTTAGAAACATTGCACCATAAAAATACAGTTTTCTGAAAGAAACATCTTGCATGAAATTACATTGATGTCTTGTGTCTTGCTAGCTATGACTGAGAAAGAACGACGCATATAACTGACCATGGCTGCGGGCCCAGCAAAGGCCAAGCTGAGAAGCATCAATAAGGGGACGACCTCATGCGTGGGCTCAATGTAAGGCAGGCTCAGGCTGCGATCATTGCAGTTGTAGCCGGAGCGCACTGGCTTGAACACATCCGTCAGCTCCAGAAAGTACAGGCTGACCACACAGGAGGCCAGGATAGGAAACTGCCCAGGGAAAAAAATGTCAAAAACAAACATCACTCTCAACACAGTGTGGAACCCTCAATATATTCCTGTCATATTAGACCTGTTTTGTAGAGTAAATCAACATATAAAAATATATAATATATTATATCTATATCTTATTTAAGTCTAAAGATATGCATTCCCCTTGTGTATGATATATATGTATCAATATAATTTTCTTTAGGTTTCACATCTTTATGCCATTTTGAATCGACATCTGCATAAATAAGCACACCAGCGATAACCTGATACCAATACCTTCAATTCTGCAACAGAAAATACAAGAAATATCTAGAAAAACAAAACAATCGATATACAATATAGGCCTATTGTTCAGTAAAACTCATCTGAGACCAAGAATATAGTTTAAAACTAAAATTATCTCAACAACAAAAGAGAAGCAAGAGTTGCAATACAGTTTCGCAGCATCACAGGTTTCTAGTTTTTTGACAGGTACCAAGTCAGTTAACAGATAAATAAACAAGATGCTTTGGGCTCACTGTGCCCTGTGGTCCCGAGGTAACGGAATGGGAGGCGAGACAAAGTCTTCCGCCACAGATTCCTATAGACTGCTGCCTACTTTCTTCTTATTGTCTTGCATCTTGCCTTGGTTCGCTGTACTTTTAAAGACCACATAATACAAACGTACATAATAAATATACACGTGTACAAAATGTGCCTGTCTTTATAGAAACCAAATGACATTTCCATGAAAGGAAGTACAAAGATATGTTCAATATTTATATCGTAAGCGCTTTATCAATGAATATATTTATAAAAGGAGGCTTGAACCCAAAGACTACCGTCTCCTCGTGTAACAAAGAATCCATCTCTTGTAGAGGTGTTCTCTCTGTATGTTTCTCAATCAAAGTGGCAGCAATATGTGACACAGAAGGTTAAATAATAGATATGTACAAATGGATGAGTGCTTGTTTTCCTGGTGGTTATTTTCAGAAGTTGGTGCCACAATTACTGTATTTACTGTAGTGAATGAAGCCTACCCGATGATGAATCTCTGCTCCTTGAAAACAAATGAATCACTGAATAAAATGGCTAGGTGGGAACGATAAGCAGAAAACAGTCGATCTTTGGTGGGAGTCCCTATTGCCAGTCAGTGACTGAAGAATAGATTGGTTCCTGAAGACTTATTTTAGCAATAATGCTCACACTGGGGCCTCTCTCCAGTAGTGCACTGTGGATTTCAATGATGGAAAATGGCTATGGAGTCTACACAGAGAGTGATCAGGGTTCTGTCAGAAAACAAAGGCAGTACACTACTGCTGTAAAACAAAATATATCATTTTCAGTTTTCAATGAGTTGAGCCTGAGGTGTTTCTACAGAAAAATCTACCTCAGGCAAGAAGGTGCATTCAAGCTGACAAGAGTCAAATTAGCAGGATTTGTCCTGTGCTTACGTGTGATATTAGAAGTCTACCACAGCCACTCTCCGCTTGCCATCAACACTTCTGAGAACCTCTCAAAACACAACCTAGCTTTTACAACTAGCTATAAAAATTACCTGGTGCTTCTCCAAATGTATTAAAGGATTTAGTACTTTAGGTGAAGCGCCAGATAACAGCCCTTGCTAATACATGAACTGAATTCAATAGTCGTGCTATTTGAGGATGTACACCAAATTACAGCCTGCGGGAGAAAGCTATTTGTAGTCCTAAGACAAGACAAAAAAAGATGCCAAAAACTATACGGCTAGTAATTATTGTTAATGCAGAGCATATTGTAGTCCACAGCATGAGATTGGTGGGGGAGTGACGCACAGTCGAAGAAAGTGTAAAAAGCACAGCATGACACATGAATGGCAGCCACAGGCACACACATCACTTGGAACATGTTTGTTTGTTTAAGTTTGTACTTAACTATTTTTGTTTAGTGTGCTTTTTTCAAACCATAATAGACAAAGCACCTTTGCTGTAACCTTGCCAAGTTGGCTACTGCTATGCAGCCATAACACCTGGAATAACGAAAGCATCAGGATTTATATATCCATCATAATCGAACAAACACACAAATACCAGTTTACATGCAGCACATGCGTTATTTGTATTTTATATGTAATCCATTGTGAATTAATGAAACAATAAACATTTGATTGAATCAATGGCTGCCACCAATCATTTATCTTGTGTGAACGGCACCCTGGTTCATTTTCCCTAAGGAGCTTTTCCACTGAAAGCACTACTGCCTCCATTCTTTATGTCCTATTGCCCTATATATACGTATGCTCCAGCTAACTCGTGCCAGCAGCGTTGGTTCATAACCCAGGGCACATGATGCTTCTTTATCACACTGCTCTTTCCTTGTTCTGTTTGTTATAACCCCCAACATGCAGCCTTCAAACAGAGCAATCACTCCAGCAACGCAGAATAAATTATATTTGGACATTTTCACCATTGATTCTATAATCATTGTTTATTGCACAGCACTGCAGTTGTAGTTAAATATTGACTGAAGAGTAGGTATCATTTATTCTATTTTTCTTTTCTTCTTTCCTTTAGAGGAAAAATGCACATGGCTGTAAGGGTATTCCTAAAAATATGATCACCAAAAGTAATGTTAGAGGAACAGACCTTATTATGCACAATATATACCTTATATGAAATTTTGTACAGAAAGTAAAAATCCTTCTAGAAGGTGGAGGCTGGAGCAACTGAGCCCGCTGTCAAGCAGGCACAACACCCAACAAAGCTTGTCCACTCTATGGTGCAAGTAAGTGATCAACTCATTCTCGCATATTAGTACAGAAGAGGTGTTCTGGGAGAAGTGGACCTATGTAGCATAACTGTCCCAATGGAAACTTTTCCACGATTCCCAAACTGTGACAGTGACAAGACCTGGCTGAGAAGAACATATGCACACTGTATGTTTATTTCCTCAGGTGCAACAGATGCAAATGTTAATAAATCTATATGGCCAGTCTTCTTTTTTTTACATACAGTTTGTGCATGTATTTCTGAACCCAGCTGGGTTCTAATGCAATCATTCAGTGTATGGTCTTTGTACGTTTTCTTTTATGAAAACTAAAGTAAAAAGCATTATGTCAATGTCATTATATGGCATTCCAAGGTAAGTATTTTTCCATTAATGCCAAAATGATTCAAACGATGAAGAAGTCAGCTTAATACAATTGGTATACTTATGGCTTTCTGGATATTAGCTATTCAGTTATTTTACTACAAGTGCAGTATCTGATACAATATTTAGTGTGTTGTACAGAGGATATTTACCATGGTATGTTTTCTTGAAATCATTAAAAACATTTAATCATTATAATGTAGAAATATAGCGACAGGAGGCTACAACATACTTGGTCTATATTTCTTGTGGGAAAAAAAACAGTCTAAGAACAATACTGCATTTGAGCAAAATCATGCACACTCAGTTTTATCTTCCAAGAGTGAAGCACTCAAATATGGGTAGCACGCTGGTTTTTGTTTTGGAGGAGACTAGGAAATACCGCTGAAAAACGCCGTCACAATCATCTATAGACAAAATCACATGCATTTGAAACTGGTTCCGATGCCTGTTGAAGAGTATAGCTACTGCTGTTATACTGTAATTGTCACGCACAGCATATCCAGTGGTATTATCATCGTCACAGCGATTATTGCATGAATTTACATACAAAAAATAAAGCATTACTGGTCATGGGAATTTTATAATATTTTATTAGATTCCATGCAAATGCCCTAATTGTGCATCAACTTTCACCCGAACACCGTTAGATTAAGTAGAGGTTCTGACTGGGTGGACCTACAAAACTAACAGAAGACGTTCTGCAGAATTCGGACTGTCTTTCATCCTCAAAACACCTCAGCACAGACATATCTTAAGATCTGCACACAGCACATTTATAAAATGTTCACATGCAAGCGCACCTACCTCAACGAAATAGAAGCAAGGCAGCAAGGTAACGCTGTCTTTAGTCACCTTTCCTTTTTGTCTCTCTTTTGCAGACATGGTGTATCTTCTCGTTTGCAATGAGGGAACACCAGTTTTAAAATTAACTAATTGGAGCCACTTTTGCTTAAAAATGTCCAGTGACGGCTGCAGATTGCTCCATTCTCAATTGTCGCTAAGGATATCCGCGGGTTTCAATGCAGCTGACTATCAAGTAACCAAGTGTCACTGCCTGTCTGGATCACCAAGAAAGCTCGGTTTGAGAACTGCAAAAGCAGGTTACGCATGCTGGAACAGTTCCCTTGCGTTTATTGTTCTGCCACCAGCGTATTGCATTTATATACTTTATGAAGTGTGTGGTAGCCTAGATTAGAACGCAAAGTTAAAATACCAAGCGAACTGACGTCATAAATGGTCATGGCAAAAGGATGGGTGCAACGCAGGCGCACACACTAATTTAGGCAACCGGCAGTTTTCATGTGTTGAATAGGCTACGGCTAGGTAATACATACAATTTAGTGTCAGTTGTGTCCTATTAAGATTTATAGATTTGTAATTCGCTGAAAATCATTGTAGTGTCGTAGCCTATAGTTTAGCTTGTTGTAGATACCGTATGTCTGTATGTAGCCTATAAGGTTACACTTTACATCCATGCATCATTTTAATCATCACAGTTAGGTTAAAATGGGAATACCGAATGAAATACATGTGCTTTCACTTCACCATTATAATAGACAACATGGTCTAAGTGCTAACTTGAGTTCTGACATTTAAACCATTGCTTTGCATTATAAATACCTATCCTACCTCTCAACTGTCTCAGTTACATCTAAGCCTTATCCCAACATCAGAAGTCGCGCAACTTAAGTCGACAGAGACCAGCCTCAGTTGTTTGCCCAATGCTATGCTACACACAGTGGCAATGTTTGCAAAGAGTATGAGACATACACATACACTTTTGTATATCCTTTCTCGGGAAAGACCACACAATAAAATGCTGGAGTCATTAAAATGTATGAAATAAAAACAAGAAAAATTTTGTTGTGACTGACTGAATACTACGATGAGTTTGTGTCTTCATATGTTCGGATGCTTAAGTGCTGCAGAATTCCCACAGATCATCAGATGATTAAAGTCTGTAAACTGCACCCGACTAGTGCTTTGCATCCTTTGTGCCTTGTTTGCTCCAGTCTACTTAAACTAGTTTAATGAAGCTCTGTTCATGGATATTAATAGAGGTTGTAATTAATTTGATTCCCACTGGTAGGTTTAAATTAGTAACCAAAGTGTGCCTTGTACTGTGGAAAAAGTAGACCAAGCGAAATTAATTTAAACTCCTTGAAATCCTTTTTCATAACATGCACCCTTAACACAAGCTGTCCACTCTAATAAAGTAAACACACACACACACATATATAGTAGCCTAGCTAGTGTATACTGATCATAGGCCTAATAGTCCAGGCATTGTAGGACATGACCTCCCACAAATTGCAAAAGAAATGCTTTCAACTGTTTTAGTCTCATAAATATGTTACTTATAACATGTCAAAAGTCTTAAGAAATCCAAGTGGTGGAAAGTATTGAAAAATACATAAATTGGTGATGCCACAATTTTCCATTGCCGCCCATGTTAAAAAAATGGAACTATACATGTCTTCCTGTCTGATGTCCACACAAAGTGCTCAGTACTGTCCACAAAGTGTTTTACATGATATATAGAGTTGGATGCAATACAGTGCATGTGCAAAAAGAAATTATTAACCCTTAGATGCATCAGCGCATCTGTATGTTATGTATTTTTATGCACTCTATCCCTGTTTTTATTTTCATTTTATGTCTATTTTTATGTGAAGCAGAGTACATGTAATTTCTTTGATGTAAAGCACTTTGCGCTGCATTGTCTCTATGAAAGGTGCTATACAAATAAAGTTAATTATTATAATTGTTTTCTTGCAATATCTTTGTAACAAAACGTTTTTATCATTTAATATTCCAGGTATTCCTCAAAAAATTGTTTTTCATTAGGCTACAACCCCAAGCTTTCATAAGTGGGTCAAAAATAGGAACCCTTGATTCTTAAAGGTGCCTGCACACTGCCCCAACCAACGCCAACCAACACCAACGTTGGATTGGTGTGCCATGTTTGTTGGTGACTGTTGGCGTTGGTTGGAAGGATTTTTTGTTGGAGAACATGCTGAATTTTAAACTTCCAACATTCTAACAACAACTGCCAACTTTAGAATGTTGGGTGTTGGCCTATTTCATAACATATTTGCACATTCATGGCTATTGTGAAAGACTGTGTTATCATCATGTATCATCAAATTAGCCTACCTAACACTAGCTAGCTAACTAAGAGAACTAATGTTACTGAATATATTGTGTGTGATGCACAAGATGGAATGGGAAACTCTGATCTGGATAAAGTTGCTGTCATCTATGCACAGTTGATGGAGGGATCAGTGTCTGCAGCTGATGTGATGCTCAGAATAAAGGAACTACTCAAAAGCAAAACTGAATCCTTGAAATCCACTAGCAGGACGGCTGCCTGGCCACAATCTCTACACAAAATCAGCTCGGATCTATGTACAGCGAATGTGCAAGCTTCAGGTGGATCATCCAGATGTCTACCAGAGATTTGAAGAGGGATTCCATGTGGTCAGACGAAGTGATCGCCTGTGGGCTGGCCTGTCAGTAGATCTTGTCATCGAGCAGCAGTGCCATGCAAGAGCTGACAGGGGTGAACCACAACACTGGTGAGCAGAACAAGGACATGACAGATACAAGACATGAAGGACACACTCACACTCCAAGAAAGACAGCCCTTCTGCTCAGATCCAAGCTTGCGCAGTATCTCAACTGGGGTCCATGCACACCCTTCTGTGAATGTTGATAAGGCAAAGGCCATTGGAAACACCATCTTGGCCAGCATGAATGGAAAGACTACTGCTGAGTACACATTCAAGAAGAGGGATCAGGCAATCACCATGAGTATAAAATCCTCAGTGAAGATTGATGGCGAAGCAGTGCAGATGGATCCTCAACTACTTTTCCAGCGACTCACAATTGCTGCAAAATCTTCACAAGACCTGGCATCAGTGTTCAAGTATGAGCTGTGTAGTCATCCTCCAGCACTGTTTGACACCTCCCTGCTGCTTCGACAGCCAAAGAAGCCTCACAGAATGCCTGGACTATAATGCAGGTCACTGAATGTAAACATTGGCACAATAGAGCCCATTATGACAGCTTATAGATAAATAAACTACTTAAGAATTATCTGCTGCTGCGCTGGAGGTGAACCTCAATGTGTTTTTCACCTTTGAGCACAAAATTGACAGACTCTGGGTAACTCGTTCAGACAGGGATGTCGGATTCTCCATAATTGTGGGCCAAATTATTCTGACAGCCTGAATGCTCACCACCAATTGTGTTAATTTTTCATTGGGCCATATTACTTCCTCCTCAATAAATATGCCAAGGAGAAAATTTTAACCATGTAAAATAACTTATCAACAAATACGTAGCCAAATGCTGTACTTTTACTACTAACCAGGGAGAGCAATATATTCATTTTAAGTGGACTTATGAACAAATGGGAAGCCCTGGAAATATAGCCAGATAATACAGAATGTAATATCCTAAATAAAGTCTCAATTTAGCTTTTGGGGACAATGACTTCACAGGAATTGATCATTTTAGATCGTCAGAAAAATAAGCAAGGGGATGTTTTGTAACACACGTTTTCGTACGTGTATCAATGCAAATCAAAGAAACAATCCGAGTAGATAGATGCCGTGAAAGTCGGTTGCACTGTGTATGTCACTTTACCACGCTTGGAATCAAAATGAAATCCCGCACGGTTCATGTGCAAGACCTGATGCAGCCCGAATAGGATACCCGTTACCAAGAAGAGAGGGGGGTGGGGGTTACCAATAGTGCTGCAAAGAGGCTTCACTTCCAGGACCATATTACAGGAAAGCAACGTCTTGAGCAGCGCCTGCGCGTTGCCGCATTGGCTGCACGCAGTACATTAATTCATCAAATTACAAGGAACACTGAAAGTCTCGATAAATTGGTTTAGTTTTTATTTAGGTGTAATCCTATACCGGATTGTCCACTTTAAAAACGAACAAACATAAGTTTTATCACGTATTTGACAACAGACAGAAATATTAGCATGCTAGACGTTTTTATTCTGCCCATATGTTTCAGAAGCTGTTGAGACGCTAAACTCCTTGCGCTGTCCAAGGTAGGAGTTTTTAATAGTTCCGTTACTTTAGCTTACAATATTAGATTGCATGTTCAAGTTATACAGTTGTTGTGTATGGACATTTTGTGATATGTGCCTGTATTGAAACAAGGTTTGTGTAGAGCAAGTACGCTACAGCAATGCACCACATATGCAGTGCAACTATGCCAATGCCATGCTCATTGCTCGATCATGTGTTTAGTGAAATACGGAAGGTCTTGGAAGATAAATACAACGTAATGTGGAAAAAAAAACGTTCTTAGAATGTTAACTCTGGGAGATAATACAAAGAGCGTGACGACAATGGTACCCAATTAGCTAACATTTCAATATATATTTTAGTAATTTATTTAATGCATAATTGTATTAATTACATTTTTGTCATATATACAGTTGTTAACATCTATATAATATAATAGCCGCTTGTGTTGTACTTCAATTCAGATTTTCAAATATTTGATGAATTTTATTTGTATGGTAATTAATTATGCAGTTGAGTAAGATTTTAATAAACTGCACAGTTGCCTTTCAGCTAGGGCATATACAGGTGATACATGACTATCATTCAGTGCAAATGTCATGTCTGTGTCATTTTTACAAATATGTGCCTGCATGATTGATGGCTCTTTTCTTCACTTTTTAAAATAATTTACTGAATATGATTTATTTTGTCCGCAGAATTGTTACTGGTTTGATTACCATTGAAGGTAAGTGGATAAATTTACCCTCAGGTAAAACAATACAACACACAAACAAATCCCATCCCCAATGTTGCAGGACTTTATGATATGGCAGATGTACAAAGACTCAGGGAAATTACTTTGGGAATGACAGGAATCAACTGTTTTCTGAACATCCCTTTTGAAGTAGTTCAAAAGTGAACAAGAACAGCATTGGGTTGTTAAATATATACTGTAAATAAAAACTGTGGATCTGTATCAAGCATTGCCTTCTGCAGTAACCTCCAACCTTACAACGGAATACTAATTTGGATTCTCCCTAGCACTGGCCTCAGCACTGTTGACTGTAACCTATTTCAGTCTCATGGCTTCAGAACACAAAACTTGAGTGGCATGGGAAAAGGTTTTCATTTTTAAAGGTGATTTTACGTGTGGTGTTCCTGAGACTTGATTAGAACAGTGGAAAGATGGATTACACATTACAGTAAGACTACAGTGGAATTAGACAGGGCCAGGGGTGACAATTGAAACCCCCTGAACCTGATGGGTGTGGTGAAGGGATAGGGATTAAATGGGGTGTGTTTTGATGGTTTGCACAGGTGTAGCCTTCTTGCTTTGCTGAGTTATTTTTTTGTCGTAACTTTCAGGATATTTGGTTTTCTGTATTTTTAAGCTTTTCATAATTTTCTTTAAGCATTTTATGCATTTTTTAGGTAGTTCTATCTTTTCATAATTCTGCTGGTCTCATACTTATGGCCAATTAGAGCTCTGCATTAAGTATGTATGTATTATTATAAATTTGTCACTGGACTCATTCAGCACTATTGATAAAAAGCTTGCTATCCATCTGCTTCCCACAGCCTTAACAATCTTCATGGGTGGCAGTGTGTTACCGTTGTTCTGTTAGGCATTCTATGTACTTCCATACTCAATAGTACATAATTCCATCAAGTGAAATAGCTAATTAGTTAGATCTAACTAAATCTAATTACAGTGGATGAATTTTGCACATATCAATATTGTTAGCTAACATTAGCTAGCTACCATCACTAGCAATCTAAAGCTAATCTATGACTATGGCTATTTTGTTATGGCTATAACTTATCCCATGACACATGAGGCCTGGTCAGGAAAGCTCCTGTGTGTATCACATTATCTTTAACTCTCATGAGGAAAGGTCAAACTAACCAAGGTTCCTGACTCCCTAATGTCCTAGGTGCCTTTGAATGCTCATGCACTATCCTTACATAATAGTGGCGCGTACACTAGCGCATTTAAATCATTGGGGAGTCATTATATTAATAACGTGGTTTTGAGCTGTATGTGTTCGTCAGTTATCCTTAGCCTGCTCATTCTGTTCCTTCCTATATTGCTGACCTCTCTACAACCTTTGATGAGGACATAGCTACCGATTAAAGATCATGTTTTTACTGATTAAATTAATGTTTTCAAAATGGTACATTTAAAAGAATGGCATGTTTATAACAGCATTGTCATGGTTTCTCAGCCTGCTCTTCTCTTGTTGACCACTTCCTTGGGGAGCGCTCGTGTTGCGTCTCTTCTCGTTGTTTTCTTTGTCTGTTTTGTGTGTTTGGTTTTTCTACTCAGTGTGTTCACCTGTTCTGCATTTCCTGTCATTATTTAAACCTCGCGTCACCTTTGTTAGATGCTTCCATATTGCCTATCTTTTGACAAGGAAAGCCGGTAATCCACGGTGTAGACTGACATTGTGCATCGACCGTATCACCTCAACCTGTTGTGGTTCCACGGGACTTGTTGCAGGTGTTTGACAGTTTTCTAGAAACTTAGTTTAGGTTATTCGTTTCTATCCTGTCTCTTTTATTTCACCTTCACCCTGTTCTTGACAGATCGTCTTCGCCGTACTCTGTTACCTCTTGTTTGTGTTTTTCGGCTCCCTCGTTGTGAGCTATAGGGTTTTCTGTGTCGTTTGTCTTAATCTCTAGTTTTAGAGTTTTCGCCCTATACGGGTCGCTTAGAGTTTGGTAGTGTAGTCTCTCGTTGTAAGGAGAGTTTATTATGTTTCGTGTTCTGTAAGTATTCCCTGTTTGCAGGTTTTTCCGTTTTGTGGTGTTCTTATTGAGCACTTAAAGTACTCCTATTGTCGCGTCTGGTCATTCGTTCCTAACGCTACCCCTGACAAGCATAGGTCTGGAATGGAGGAATTTGGAATTCATCTCAAATGGTAGTGAACAGATTGCACAGAAATAAAATTTACACTTGGTCTTTCTGCATTAAATCAGTGATATAATTTTTAAGCTGACTTTAATAATGACGTTAATAATGCAATGCCTTCATTGTTCAACTAGCCGTTAGTTCTGTCAGGACAACTCACGTATTGAAGATATGAAAGAATATATAATTATTTTGGTTTGGCGCTGAATAGATCTGCTCTATGTACTTCTAGTTCACGCACCAGCTATTGAACAGGGAGCATAACATCTCCCCTACTAAAGAGGAGATATAACAAAACCTCCAGTACATTGAAACAGATCAAAAACAGGTGGAAGCTGGGGTGGTGGAGGGTGAGCAGCAGTTTTTTTAGAACGAGCAGCAGCTAAGCAAACAAGAGCAGCATAGGCAAAAGCAGTATGGCCAAGATCTGACTCTTGCTTTGAAAAGAGGCGTTCCATTAGTGATGTGTGCATGTGATTGGATGAGTATGAGAACGTGTTTGCTGAGGCCGGCCATTGGTCGGCTGCAGCTAGAGTTTCCCGACAGAAATTTGCTTCACGCACATGCACGATGCATCATTAGTGCTATTTAATCAAGTATCTTTAAGTACTATTGAAGCCTTGTCTGAACAAAGACTTGGTTGGACAAAGGGATCTACCGGAGTTCATTTAGGGAAGACATTGAGGGTGTACCCATACAGCACCATATGACACCTCTGATTCCTGTTAGATTTTTTGTCAGACACCCATCATTGAAGTCCCCTAGTTATTGCACAGTTTTCAAACCTGACCTGATACCTGCTGACCATCCCATATGCAAAAGATCTGTAAATCACATATGCCATGTACAAAACTTAAATATGTGGTAGAGAACTAGTATATACATTTCAGACTAAATTTAAATAGTTCCCTAACATACACGGTACTCCCTATAAAAAACATTGAGAGATTGTATAAGAATTGTATATAAACATATAATACTAATCAACATACCTGTATGTGATTTTTATAAAACTTGGCATGTAGTCTTGGGGTGGCAGAACTACCTTACTCATTTCAAAGTCTTGGGAAGTCACTCTCTGTCTCATTCCACTGTCTCTTCATTGTAAGTCATCAATGGTATGAGGTATCAAACCAGCCCCAAACCATCACTCTGCTGCTAGATATGGACAGATCACTTTAATGGTAAATGGACTGCACTTATATAGTGCCTTTATCCAAAGCGCTTTACAATGGCCTCTCACTCACCCGTTCACACACACATTCACACACCAATGGCGGCAGCTGCCATGCAAGGTGCTAGCCTGCTCATTGGGAGCAATTTGGGGTTCAGTGTCTTGCCCAAAGACACTTTGACATGAGGACAGGAGGAGCCGGGGATCGAACCGCCAACCCTGCGATCAGCGGACGCCCCGCTCCACCTCCTGAGCTACAGCTGCCCCGAAATCTCCCAAGCACAATACTGGAGCCAAAACGAGAAACTTAGCAAAGAAAAAAACACCTTCGGCACATAAGTTCGGACGGCCGGAAGGATGTAAAACCAATACGAAACAAAAAAACTCTCAGAGAGAACAGCAAAGGACAAAATAAATAGCACAGAACGCTAACAGGAGAAATAATACCCATACCTGAAAATAAGCTAATAGCAAGTCCCTCATGAACATAAACAGTGTTTAATATCACAAGGTCGCTAGTACCTGGCTATTCCTGGCATGAACATAAACAGTGTTTAATATCACAAGGTCGCTAGTACCTGGCTATTCCTGGCTCAATGCTATGTCAAATGACAAAGAAGCACCAGGGAAGCGAAAGTGAGGAAATTAAATACCCCGCAGGTAGAAGAACAGGTGAAAAGAATAATGAGTGAGGGAAATGAAAACCCCGGAACGGAATGTGGAAAAAATCCGATAGATTCTCAATCGGGAAACCAGGATGAGAACCGCAACGGGGAAAAAAACAAAAACCCACGAACCATGACACATGGTCAGGATTCAATACAGTGGCCCACGTGAGAATCTAAGCTACGACCTTAGTTGCAACCTCAGTTTCCTTACCATTATTGTTAGGTAAGATGGAAACAGGGACCCAGTAGCAGGCAGGGAGTACAAAAACCGAAGTTTAATGAGGGACAGGGCAGCAATCCGTAATTAAACGGGCAGGGTCGAACACCAGAGAGACAGGGCAACGGTACAAAAACAGAATCCAAAGAGTGGTCACAGAACAGGCAGAGGTCGGAACCAGGAAGGCACAGCAGAGGTACAAAAACAGAGTCCAAAATCAGGGTTGCGAGAACACAGGCAGGAGTCAAATCCAGGGAGGCGTAACGGGAAAACAAGAGAAAACAAAAAGAAGACAGCAACAAAAAACCAACAGAGAAAAGGACGAGGGATAACAAAAACTCAGGAACAGATACAGAATAACACTAACGGACAACTCGGAAGACACTAACGGACAACTGAAGGGCAAATGACAGACAGGTGCACGTAATGAAACAATGAGGAGAGCAGATAATAAAATAACAAGAGAGAACATAAGACACAAACTGGAAACAGATACATAGAGATAACATGACATGGACTCCAATAAGACAAGTGCATACAATTAGAGAATGGAAAGCAGAAACGAGAGTCAGCTGTAGTTAATAGAGGAACCAAAGAAAAATAATTAGTGATAGAACAGGCAGAAAGAGACAGCTGCAGTGAGGAAAGATGACGTTAGTAAGTTAGTAGATTAGTATTATATACAAGTTAGTCATTAGTCGATTAGTAGACACTAATTCTAAGATGTTAGTGGTTGTTAGTTAATTAGTATTATTTACAATGAAGTAATTAGTAATGAAGGAACGCATGACCGAAGAAATACAGAGAAAACCAAAATCCCCCCAGACTCCCGAAAAGTGTGACAAAGACAGGGAGTGACAGTAATACAAAACACAGAACAGTGAAACCATAAATAATCAGAAACATAAATACATAATCAGAATAAATAAACAAGTAAAAAATACAAAACAGACAGACAGAATCTCAGAACATAACAATTATGCTACACCACAGTTCCCTTCACATTATGCTTGTTGCATGCTTTATATTAGGATATTATTATGAAGCTCAGCATAGTTGGTAACCAGGTTGTTGCTTAATGTGGTACTGATAGGTCAGTAGCACCTTTTGCCTTCCTGGGCAAGGTGCAGCACTAGAAAGCGGTGCCTTGATGTGCAGTGGTGGGGTAGTGGTGTCAGCTTTCAGATGAAACACTAAACAGAGGTTCTGACTTTTCAATTTTGTTAAAATCCCATGACACGTACTTCAAAGGGTATGATTTTCTGGCTAAATTCCCAGTCAGGTCTGATTTACAATCTTGGCACATAATCCATACCCATTTTAATGAGACAGTCAACCACCTTGCCTTTTGCGTGTAACTCATGAAATACACTATATGGCCAAAAGTACCCAGACACTTTTTGGTCTCCAGCTGTTTGTCATGGTTTGTGTTAGGACACTTAGTTATAAGTGAAGAAAAATCTTAACCCTACAGCATACAATGACATTGTTTCAGAATAACAATTCCCCCATGCACAAAGCGAGGTCCATACAGAAATGGTTTGTGGAGATCGGTGTGGAAGAACTTGACTGGCCTGCACAGAGGCCTAACTTCAACCCCATCAAACACCTTTAGGTCAATTGGAAAGCCAACTGGGAGCCAGACCTAATCGTCTAACATCAGCACCTGACCTCACTAATGCTCTTCTGGCTGAATGGAAGCAAATCCATGCAGCAATGTTCCAACATCAAGTGGAAAGCCTTCCCAGGAGAGTGGAGGCTGTTATAGCAGCAAAGGGGGACCAACTTTATATTAATGGGTATTTTCCGGTTGCAATATAATTTATACCAGTTGCAGTTTTAACATGTATATTCATTTAGACCACATTACGTTAGTGTGTTATTTTCAATTAGATGTACACTACATGGGATCAATGTTATTATATGTGTAATTCAATTGATTTGTGTAATGCTCATAGGCTGTACAGTGGATGGTTGATGTGACATGAGCTTTTTATTTTCCCAAACACTAATAAATAATGGTTAGATATCTACATGTTTCTAATATTGTTTATAATATAAGGCATTATTAGGACATAGTGGAGAATCAAGCAATGCCTCAGTATTACTTTAGAAAACATGAAAAAGCTCATATGGTGTGACTGAAACATGTTTGACTATGTTCAAACTTGAATAAACTTAAAAATAGAAATCATTTTGTTTAAGTTGAATGTGTGGTCACACATGTTTTCCAGTGATACTGAACTTTTTTAACTCCATGCATATTACTGGAGATCGAAAAGATTTTGATAAAAATACTATCTGTTTTGAAAAGATACTGTAACTTTTAAATGGGTAATTATTTTTCCACTCTTGTGGAGAAAGGGTCCTGATGTACGATATCTCCGAGTACATGTAGTGGTCAAAAGGTGAGTTTTGTCTTGTGAGTTTTTCAGTAAATATCACGTTTTTTTTATTTCCCTCATAATCCTTATGGTGTTGGTCAAAACAATTTTTCTTAACCTCAGCCTATTACGAAATCGTGTTTTTGAATTCATAGTTCACACTCTACCACAGTCATTCTTAAACCCGTGCTTCTGTTTTGTCACTTTGAGACAGATACTGTAGATCGATGTCAAGTGCAGAGCGAATGAGGAAATACAGTGAGAGAATTAGAGGATAGAGGGAAAGATGGAGAAAGATTGAGTGGAGTAGTAGTGGCCTGGAAAATGATGCATTCATTTATAATTGTATAAAACTCATTGTGGTAATATTGTTTTTTTTTTTTTGTTAGCAGATCTAAAGACCAGAAACTGAAGGGTGAAATACAATAATTCAGGGTGCAGTGCCTTCCTCCATCTAAAAGAGAAAACTGAGATAAATATGGTGAAATTCCCACAGAAATACAAAGAAAAACAGTAGTAGTTGTCATTGCGGGCCTTGACAATACTGCTGTCCTCTCTTTCCATCTCCCGAAAGCTTCCCCATTTCCCTCCTTATGCATCTATTGATATTTATTTGATAATTGTTATTCATTTTGATTATCTGGATTTAATTCTGAATAACTGTTAATAGATGTTTTTCTTGTTTGAAACCAAAATCTTAAATTCTACACAAATTAATAAACATTTATCAAGAAATGGACTATTTTGCGTTTCTGCAGTTTACCATCCTATGGTGTGACACCACATGATTTGGTGTGATTTTCAATGTAATGAGATAAAAATAAAAAAAAGGTTTTGCTTGTGTGAAATAATAAAAATCTTAATGGAACCTGTTTAAAATAGTGTCACCATAAGTGACAATCATTTTTAAATCTAAAATATGACGATAATATAATAATACAGTGTGCATTGAATTTATATTGAATATGGTCTGTCACACCATTATGTTTTATGTCTATAGTATGGAAAATGGTGCATACATTTTGGAGTAGCCAAGACTCTGTACAACACAACTAAATTTTTCTCTTGACTTCTACTTGAAGAAAAAAAGTCATTTATTATGCTTTTCATTTCTACCACCCACATTCAAAGATAAGAATGAGTTACATAACAATAATATCTTACTCCTGTATATTCCGGTAAAAATAAGATTAACAGTCGTTTATGTTGATCTTCATTGCTTGTAACCTTCTTAAAATAGAAATAAAAGATAAATTATGCCTAGTTATTTTAATTCCAGATTTGTCCAAATTTACACTATCCTCCTTTACCCAGAGATAAAAAGAAAGTCATCCATTACATCCCTCATCTCAAAGTCAGTGCTGTCATATTAAGTGCCCTACACAGGATCATTCAGTTAAATGGTGCATGCAGTGGAATGATTCCTGAATATTATGATTCAGTATCTGTATTCATTTTCTTAGTTGATGCTTTAGTTTGAGTCGAACATGTTTTATTTGAAGTGACATAATGGACACTTGGGCTTCGGATTTGTCATCTCAAGTGCCATCTTGTGGTCGTTCATAGAATCGCAACAGACTGGAGACAGCAACATGTTTATGATAAAATGTTGTTTTCTTGAGTGAAAGAGATTTTATTTGGTGTTTCTCAGCACAGATTTAATAAGTAGTAACAAATTATATAAATTAGTTATTTTCAGGCCTCTCATGCCTGTGCTTTCTTTCTGATCGATATATGGGAAATAAATGTCAAAATGTGGTTGCAGAGTCCACCTAGTGGTTACGTGTAAACACCGATTCACCCATCAGATTCTCAGCTTTTTATTCTCAACATTCTTCTGTCTCTCTACCTTTGAATATGAAACATTCATAAGATGCATATGAGAAATGCATCTCATAGATGGTTTTGAAGGCGAATGGCCAATGCTAACACTTACATCCATTTCCAATGGATGTAATGTAGAACTGAAGCCTCCTGCAGTTAGATTAAAAGGACAGAAGGAGCACAGTAGTTGACCATCTGGTTCATCTGTAGAATCCAGGTTGTGAATGTCAGAGGCTAAACAGGATACTTGGGTATGCACTGGGTATAATAAGTACCAAACCTTCACAAACCCTCAGCTATGGCAAGCCAGCCAAAATGGTCTGCCTTGTATCATCCTTTGCTCCTACTTCACCAAACCAGATGGCAAAAATAAAAAAATATTCAAATGCTGTGTATAAACACTGGAAGGTTTTCAGTACTGTGTTACATTACTTTTTAATCATTATTTTAGTGCACATTTCAGGTGCGCATTTAGGAAAATATAAATAGTATATTTTCCCTAGCTGCTGTTCAGACAGGAAATGAATTGTAGTTTAATCATAGAAAATGTTTTTTAAGAGAATCCAGACTAGTTTATGATCAAAATCATTTTTAAAAAGTCCCTGGGACATTTTTAGAAAAATGTTTATTTTCCCAATAGTGACAGGTGGCACCGTGGTGCAGTGGATAGCACTGCCGCCTCACGGCAAGAAGGCCCTGACTTTGAATCTTGGCCAGGGGCCTTTCCCTGTGGAGTTTGCATGTTCTCCCCCGTGTCCGCATGGGTTTCCTCTGTGTACTCCGGTTTCCTCCCACAGTCCAAAGACATGCAGGTTAGGCTAATTGGAGACTCTAAATTGCCCCTAGGTATGAGTGTGTGAGTGAATGAATTGGCGTCCAGTCCAGAGAGTTTTCCTGCCTCTCGCCCCATGACCCTGACCAGGAATAAGCCAATTAAATAACAGTGCTTTGGCCCGGGTGGAGGCAAACAAGAAATTATAAATGATGATGATGAGATGCAATAACTAATTTTTTTTTAATCATAGATACTTTAGAAATAATATTACTTTCCTAATAGGATGTCTGACAATAACATTAACAAGCACAATATATTTTCATGTAAATATTTTTGTGTGAAATTTTTTGGTATGATAAATCTTTCAATATATCTTCCCTTCCACACTTTATGCAGATATAAGCGACAACGGAAAATGCCCTCAGAAAGACACCTGCACCGAAGTCGATGGATCATCTACAGTTTTGTTCTCATTGAGGTAAGTTCAGGCTTGCAATGTGTGTCACTGTGGCTACAGGGGCTAAACTGAATAGCTGTCATACCCTTTGAGAAAGCTGTTTTACGTGAATGTTGTATACACGGACATATACACTGTCTCAAATATAAGCTGTGTAGGTTGTCCTGATTAAAAAATTAATGTCAGGGACATGTTTAAACAAGCAAGCAAACAAGCAAATAAAATAGTGGTACTTACTTATATAGTACACAGTTGTTCACAGAGTATACACATAGTATAAACAATTGCCTAGTACAATTATGAAGAAAACCTCACATATACTGTATATTTCTGTCTCTGTGTGTCACCTAGGGTTTGCTCCACCATCTGTCTTATTGGTTGTATTGGAGGTAGAAGTGTTTATAGACCATATACAACTCCACTCTAGAGAATTAAATCATTTCATACATTGGATTATGCCTCCCATAGACTTTTTCACACGTTCTACAAGGAACTCATATATTGGAAATGTACTGTCACTGCAAGGCAGCCGTAAGGCAAAAGGGCCTAATACACAGAAACATAGTCAGATATGGTGATGAACATCACCAGTACACTCAAAGTAACACTGATTATACCAGCATAATATTTATGGCACATACTGTAAATGTATCTCATATGAATGGCTGATAGACAAGAGAACTGCATTTATAAAATATCTGTACACCACACAATGTTTTTAGTTAAGATGAAGCTAAAAGTCTGCAAAACTTCATACTTTCCTTTATGAATTAAATAGAAAGAAATGACCAGATCATGTTTTTGATATCATAGACATAGGATCTGATTGTTAGTTCATCTCAGTTTGCTTGTACACCCATGGTGATGCTGCAGAATAAAGGTATGAAAGACCGCCATCAGCACATCACGTTATTTTACTGATGAAGACAATATGGCGAAAGATTTGAAAATATTTTGCTTCATTTTAATTAAAAACAGGTGGCGTGTGGACTTTTTATGAATGTAGTTACTGAAATTAATTGATCAGTATACCTCTTGTTAACCCAATGGACAGAAGTAAGAACATAATTAATTTATTTGTAAAATGTAAATGAATCAATGTGAATCACAGCCAAGATATTGATATTGTATGACATTTGTTTCAGTCCAACCACAACTAGTTTGGGACTGGGAAGTAATCACAGTCGCTCTCAATAGCACAAATCCACAAAGTGAATCCAGAGAACATGAGCTTGTGGTGCTGTTTCTCGCTCGTGAGAGGGCGTTTCAAATGCCAAAATATGACAAAAGAAGTCCGGATGCCTGGGGCTGCCGTAATGAATAAAGCCAGCAGCCACATTATAAAATCTTTTAAAAGACTGGTAATTATGACTCCATCATCACACAAATACATTGCAGGAGTATCATACTTTGCTTCCACTAAAAAAGAGGAATTAATTAGCTATACCATAGTGGCTATGTCATTTTCTTTTTTTCACTGAGGACTCTGATAAAACAAGACACAGCCAGGTGAATAGGAAAAAAGCCTTCTGCTTCAAAACATATGATTGAACTATGCTGATACGTGCTTTATGCTGATAGAATGAGCGTGACAGGAAAGCTAAGAAACCAGGGCTATGTGCTCGGGAGACAGGACTTGGGCAGGGGAAGTTTGAACCTTATAGCTTGATTGCCAACCTCAAAATCACATGTAGTGATTGGTTTTTTATTAAAGATGTCTGCATTAAATAAGGACATGACATTCACTACACTACAGGCAGTACTAGCGATTCTAGCAAGTCTGACTAAAGTATGGGGTACCGAATGCAACATAAAACGCTATTATTTTATTATGTATTTTTCCCCACATTTGACCAAAATATGCCTCCTTTTCTCACATTTAATGAAAGAAATTCCCCTTTATTCTACATTTATAATATTTGAAATGACAGGTTTAAATATAAAATGTGCTATCCTGAAAATATACTGTATGTGAGCCAAATGTTTTATTACTTAGTGTATTTAAGATTCAGCTAAATGTATAATAATTTAGCTAAATGTATGAACATTTAACTAAATGTATGAAACATTTAACTAAATATATTTAAATGTATAAAACATTTGTAATGTATAAAACACCCTGAAGGTTAAAGCTATAGTATACATTGTTAGCTAAATGGCTGGCTTAACCTCCGCAAACACTATATTGCTGTCTTTCAATAAAACGCATGTCAGTTTCAAACACATTGTATTTTTCTACTGCAAAGGGGAAAAAAAGTACATTGAAAACATTTTATTCGCTGGCTATGATATGGTACTTACATAACAAGTTTTTTTTTTACCTCATTCAGTTAAGTCTAAACAATATTGCTTCTCTTTCTGTCTCTCTGGTATAGCCACCTTTCCTCTATCTATAGTGCTGTAGGTACAACACATATTCAAATGTATAAGGCAGCCATGCCTTGTTACATATTGCATCATTGCCAGTGCTACAACTTGTAGCATTGTTGAGTTACCAAAGAAACATGTGAGGCTTAAACTTGCAACCCTTGGGATATGAAACATTTTTACACTCTGCCACTCTGTTGTTGGGTGGAGTGGAATATGCTTCATCATCAGAATGCATTCCAGCCATTGTAGTGTGACAGTGATAGGAGTGTCATCTCTGCTGGCATCTAAAGTTGTGTTGAATGGCTTTGGGTTGCGGGTTCCACATGACAAAATGACGCTCCCCCCTCACCCCCTACACACACACACACACACACACACACACACACACACACACACACACACAAAACTGCTTCACCTCAGCTCGCTAAACACAAAACAAAGCAGTTTGATCTGACATGCACTAAAGAAAAATAGATTAGAACTGATACATTTAAACTAGGTTGAACAGACCACAGAACATGAAGGCAGATTTTTGTGTCAACATTACTTCAACAGCTTTTTAAGTGTTACCTAAACTCACGGTGACTGATTTTTAAACCATGTGTTGTAGGGGAAATTGCCAATATATCATTTTTATTTATTAAATAAGGGCAGGAAGAATTTTGCATTATATTTCTATTTAGAGAAATAGACAGAAAAAATGGCAGTGCACACAAGTGCATAATCGGTGATCTGGTATGAAAAAAATATCCTACAGATCAAATTGCTTGACACAGTATAGGCTTTGGTGCTGCAGCGCTAGATTGCGCAGGTATTTTTGGATTACTTAGGCAGTAGGGGGGTTGTACAGGATCCCCCACAGAAAACAAGGCATTGGCTCTCTGAGAAAGTGGCTGGGAGAAATTGGCGAGGTTACTCTCAGCCTCCGTCTCGTGAAGAATGAGGCTGCCACGGACTTCAGGGCTCCCTCAAAGCACACAAGATGTTCTTTCCTTCTGTCGACGACACTGCGGTGCCGAGACCGGTCCCTCAGCATTCAGTCATGAGCCTACTGTGCTAATAAAGCACTTCAAAGAGCACAATAGACTGCTGCATGCGGCACCCAGGAGGCACAGGGCTGGGGCACAACCTATTCTTCTCTATCACCTCAGCCAGTTTGGAATGATAGTTAATGGTCAGGTTCGCTGGTTGAGGTTGAGAGTCAACAAGCACACATCTTTCTGAGGGAATTGTTGAGACAATGCAGGGCCCGAGACTCTGCCCCACGCATACTCTAGAACGCAAGCTGTAAACCTGTCTCAGAGCCCTACACTTGTCTCAGAGCCCTACACTTGTCTCGTGACAATTTGCAAATACACAAAAAAACCGAAAAGACAACCAAAAACTGAAAAGATACATTATGTATAGAATATACAGCACTATATTGTGAGGTAAAATGACTAGTAATAATAATTTCAAACCTTCATTAAATTCTGAACCTATAAAACTGATCAACATCCAGTTCTTAGATAAGTTATCAATTAAGAGTTACAAATCAAGCCTATTTTAATGTCTCTGGAATCTTTAATAGGCTACACTGTATGAATCATTTTACAAGTTGTATCATTGTATTGCTGTGGTATATATGTAGCTATGAATTAAGCTGACTAAAAATGCAAAGCATTTTTACACATTCATAACTTCACACTATAATGCTCAGTGTTAAATCAACTTTTACAGAGTGCATAATAGTCTCTATTGGACTCATATGCAATCTGTTAGAGTTGAATTAACACTGGATGTTTTTCTTTTTCCCACAATATCCTACAGTTTAATAGAATACATGGTCACCGCTCCTTGGTGACTGGTATTCACAAATCTGGATGACAGGCCTCTTGGAATGAGGTATGTGCTTAAAATGTGACCAAGTAGGATATCAGCTTGTAAATATTTGCAATCCATCCACAGATATGCTTAATGTGACAGCATATAGTGACAGTGATTATTGTGTGATGAGTTGGCTTTGTAATACTGCAGGGGGAACAGTGCTGGTCTTTTGCTCCACCCAAATCTGTAACTACATAACTGGATTCATTTTCATTCATCAGGTTTAATGAATACAGACGACCATGTGCTGGAAGCACTCTGCATTTCGCCATACAAAATATTCAGGCTCAGACTTTTAATCATCCATCAAACTCTTGTGATCAAGCTCAGATGGAACAAAAACCAGAAATGTCACCGGCACTTCAGGTTCAGGGTTGCCTACCCCTGCACTACTGAATAACATTCCTGCTAATTAAAGTAAATATTAATCCTAAAAAAAAAAAAAATCTTATTTATTTTTTTATTCTGCTCAACTGTCCAGCGCCACTTTTTTAGTCAAGAGGATTGACTTGTTTCGTGGGTGGATGAGTGGTAGTTAATAAAGAATTTGGGTGTGGCCCAATGAAATGCTTTGCCATTAAAACTAAACGTGTTCTCATGCATAATTGAAACCACGCATTCACAATTCCAGGCCTTTAATGGAATGTTTTTATCCATATCCTACATACAGTTTCCAGTTTTATTTTAGGCTCTGTGACTAAATCATCTGGGCTTCTTTTTCGTAAAAACACAGAGCAGCATAACGTCTGACTTGTATTTCTGCTCCACTAGACGACGCAGTTTTAAATATGCTTTTCCCTTTGCGGCATTGGAGTTTGAACTGCTATTGTGTCTGAGGAAGGCCTGCTCGTCTCTGTTGAGATCACTAAGGACCTTGCTTTGCTTCTACACTCACAACCAACTTTCTGTTCAAATAATTGAATGTAAAAGCATTGATTCAAGAAGAGAGTTTGAAAATAGTATACTACAGTATAATTGAAGTATAATTATATAAACTAATAGTTCAGGTAGCCTATGCTAAAGTAAGAAATAGTATACTTCAATTATACTTAAATCAGTCGTTTAAGGTTAAAGCCAAATTTATCTGAACCACCTCCTCCTCATAACATATGTATCAAGTCTGTTTTGACAAATGTTTGTGTAAAACGAATGAACAAGATGAGACTATAAAATGTGAAAAGCTCTAGGAGCGAATCTTGCATCAGGGAGCAGAACACACATCAAACCAAGAGTGATTCCCGAAGTCTAGAGATTAATGTGATTCCAATTTCCCAACTCTCAGACTGACCATAAACATTGTGTCATTGAATTGACTCATGAATGGCTGTTAAACATTTGTTAAATGATCATTCTCACTTAATATGCATTTCATAAAGTCTTGTCTGTCATACTGTGGTTTCCCCTTGTATGATTGTTTGTATGGACAAAATACATGTATATCTGGAAATCACAACACAATACACTGTTAAGAATTTTAAAAAAAAATTGTTTTACTGCCATTGGGAACATTGCCAGAAAGTAGACACTTTTCAGCCATTCAAAATAGAATGTAAATCAGATTAAATAAAAAGGAAAAATATTAAGAACAGTCATTTATGAGAGTATGAATTACCACTATACTGTCATGGTTTCTCAGCCTGCTCTTCTCTTGTTGGCCACTTCCCTGGGGAGCGCTCTTGTAGCGTCTCTTCCTTTTGTTTTCATTGTCCGTTCCGTGATTTGGTTTTTCTTTCTGCTCAGTGTGTTCACCTGTTCCGCATTTCCTTTCATTATTTAAAGCTTGTGTCGTCTCTGTTTGCCGCTTCCATATTGCCATTGATTTGACAAGGAAAGCCAGCAATTCACGGTATAGGACAGTTCGTTACGACCGTATCACTTCAACTTGTTGTCGTTACACGGGACTTGTTTCGGGTGTTTGTAGAGTTTGATATAAATTTAGCCTAGGTTATTCTCTAAGGTTTTGTCCCTTCACGGAACCTCTGTCACCCTGTCCTAGACGGACCTGTCTTTGCAGTCTTCTTTTATTCTTGTTTTGTGTTTTTCGGCTCCCTCGTTGTGAGCTATAGGTCTTTATTTGTTTTGTATTGTCTTAATCTCTATGTTAGAGTTTTTCGCCCAATACGGGTCGCTTTGAGTTTGGTAGCGGATTCTCTTGTTGTAAGGGGAGTTTATTATTTTCTTCTATTGTTATCGACTCCCTGTCAACGGGTTTGTCCCCCCCGCTTTTGTGGTGTTCGTTTAGAGCACTTTAAGAAACCCCATTGTCGCGATTGGTCCTTCGTTCCGTACGCTACCCCTGACATATACTAGTGTGGGTGAACACTAACACTATAATTTAACATGCTGTTTCATCTTGGAGATATATCATTTCAGGTATCATATTATTTTTTATCTCTGAGATTCAGCATTGAACTGTAGAAACCTTTCCAAAGATGAGTACTTTCATTGAATGCAAGTCATAGATTCTGTATCCTCCAAAGACCTGGCAATTAATTTTTGTTGAAAAAATTTTGAAACCTACACTACAAGGGGCATTCAAGAAAAATCATACAAATAATATTTTTGGAAAAACATATTTTTTCATCCAAGACATTTGATCATGTCAAAGAATTTTAATAAACCTTTTATTTCTGCCATGTCTCAAGAGGATATGTTATTGTATGTTACATTTCAAAAGAAACATATGGGGTCTGAACCTATATAGCTTTATTATTCAGCTCAGAACATGTCCTGTTTCCTTTTATTTAAATCTTGAATCTTGAAGCCGTGAATCTGTTTCTCGTTATTGTTTGACAGCTCATTTGCATGCTCAGAAAAGCTTATTCAATAAAGTCTTTAGAGGAAAATAATTCTTCAGTCTAATGATTTATCCCTCCCTGGTAATGAGTGTTCTTTGTAATAAGCAGTTTCTGCAATCAGAATGTCTGACTAACATTGTGCCGGCAAACTAGGATGTTCAAAAAAGTACATACAACATCGTCCTTATCATCACAGAAACATACCTTTTTGGGTTTTGAATTTTAAGTCACCTGTATCATTTTAAGGTAATATTCTGTCCTTTAATAACTAGTTGTTTAAATAGTGTCTTTATACCAGCACACCAAATGATTAAAAGAGTCACCGAATGTTCCCAAACACTAGGAGCTTTTAAAAAAGCATGAGTATGCGGAATAAAGGATCCAGCTCATTTTACCAAACATTTAGACCAATATTCATTTGAAAAGCTGCAGTGTCTCTCATACATTACGAACACATGTTGCATGGACGCAATTATCTACTTATTCACGACAGGAGCCTCTTATCATAAAGTATTGTCCTCTCTTCTGTATCCAGGAAGTACAGTCCTTTGAGAGTGAAGTGGACTCATTGGGGACCAGGGACCACAAGTATAAACAGTGCTGAGCAGAAAAATGCCCTCAGAAACCTGGATAAGCGAGTTTCCACGCAGAAATTCATATGTATGAAATAATACATGCAGTGTGAATCTGCGTTCCTCTGCACACGCTGGACACCATGTTTGGAGACAGTCTGATATGGTGACACTGTGATAGAAAGGCAGAGGGAGAAAATGCAAAACTTTGCATAAGCAAATTTCAGACTTTCTCCCTGAGCGTTTTTTAATGCTTTCTTTTACGCAGAGTTTTATACGTGTGGCCCCTGGAGGTGATTGTCAATTTATGAAATTGGTGCAAAGTCTGCTCCTAAAATGCACACAGGTTTCCATTTAAATTTGCATTTAAGGAACAGTTGCAGCACATATCTCAGCCAGAAACTTAGAGCTACGCAAACCTCAGAATGCAAAAGACTGCTTTCTATGTGAGGTAGGAGGACTACCTCACTGTAAGGAAAGATTGCATAATCAAAAATTACAATTCCACGTTCGGCCGCCATGGCAGGATGATCTTACTGACAGAAAGCACTGATTTTAAGCTTACTGACAGAAAGCACTGATTTTAAGCTTACAGACACTGTGCCTATAATGTGAATCTTGAAGACTCCCATTAGATTCCCTGCAGTACTGTTTCAGAAATTCAGCTTTAATTGTCTAATGCTTGTACGCTTCAGAGTGGCAGCACTGTTTAAAGCAAGGTTCTCCAGCATTTTACATACAACCCACGTCTATGTTCGCCCAAAAGCATGGGCACGTGGGTAAATAATAGGACACAATGCTTAAATAAACATATGAGGAATATGCTTACAGCTATTCAGCATATTTGCATGTTTTATTAATTAAACCAGTAATGACCCCAGGGAGGGCCTTGATGAGCTCAATCTACTTTGTAATTATCTTTTCATCAGTCACCAGGAAACAGGCCTGCATAGAAGGAGATAACCTTGTTGTACGGAGGCAGTTGGCCTTATTTTGTCATGTTACACTCCTGATTTAGCTGAAGCATGATCATTATTATTATATATTGAATTGGCTGAAAGTGTTTATTATTGGCCTGCAGTATATGTCAAGGCGGCTTAGTTTAACATGCGCTTTCCACACAAAAACACATTTTATCCTTTCCTAAGCCTTGCGCTTTGATTAGTATTTATTTATTTATAGATTAGATCTATCGTCTGTATTATTCATGCCATGTTGTATATTTTGTAACACGCAATCACATTAATATCTTATTTAAAACCTTGAGCTGAATTCTGGCACCAGTTGCGATTTAGCGCCTATTTTATTTTTGTGTCGTATGGCACGTTTACATAATACAGCGCACCGGTAACTGTTTGGTATCTAGTGAAAGATTAATTTCTCCCCTTTCTGGACATACCAGAGATTCCCTATTATGTAGGACGTACAGAATGACGAACGTTCCCAAATATGAGCAGTCTCCGCCCATTTCCCGGTCTTGAAATTGACGAGATTCCGAAAATGCACAGCACCCGGCTCGAAAATAAAAGTTGCCGAAATAAACATGGTATTTTCTGAAACGTAACATTCTACTTATCAAATACAACCATATGGGTTTCCATATGAGTAACCTATGATGATACATGGCTCGAAATGTCAGACTCAGTTTTTGTTTCGTTTACTTCGCCAAAAAGAAGGATGGCCTATACGTTACAATGTTCAATGTGCTCTCGTCCTGTTGTTAGTAGGAAGATATAGCCTAATGGAGATAAGAAATCAATCCTGATGAACAGATCCCAAGCCTATATTTTCAAATGAATTTATGATAACATGTCCAGAAGAACTGTAGTGAATAGCCTACTGTCACAGAACATTTTGACAAAAAATATATATATACGCGTGTGGTGTCACTACTGAACTGACTGTCACTCGCCCTGTCAGTCAGTCAGTCAGTGGTGTCTTGTCAACTTGTGGACTGCAGTCTTGCAAGCTAACTACGGTTATTTAGATTTATTAGCCATGGAAAAACATCCCAAAAAGTTTTTTTACGATTGAGGAGGTGTTGGAGGAGTTGGAGAGAGAGAGAGAGAGAGCGACACGGAGGTCCAACTTGAGAACAGCGATTGGGACAGCTGTGACTCCGGTGAAGAGGAGTTCTTCCTCGAAGGGATAGATTCTGTTTTGGATTTGTAAGTATTCATTTGTCACAATGACAACTTCCTTGTATTTATGAACATTGTGTTTTGTGCTATAGCGAACCAGGGGGAATACTACGAAGCAGGAATAACGTTACATAGCTGAAAACGTTAACCACACAGAGGAAAACCCGGAGCCATCCCAAATGTGGAACACAGACTGATGGAAAAAGAGCTGTTCCCGGTTTTACTCAGTGCAGATATCCAGCTATCTAAGTAATTCTGCTTCTTAGTATATCCCCCCAGTTGTTTGGTTTGGATGTAAAGAGTCAGAATAGGGAAAGTGGAATACCTGAAAGTAGACTGGTAGCCTATGCTAGCCAGTTGTTCACGCTGCTCAGTCATTATTTTGCCGCCAAGGAAAAGCAAACATAATAATTCCCGCGGCTACAGCTAGGAGTGAGAGAGAGAGGGGGAGGGGTAGAGTACACAGGTTTGCTATAGCCAGATGTTCACGCTGCTCAGTCATAATTTTTTCATTAAGAGAGAGAAGCTCTTGCTATTGTTTCGACTCCAACCAGAAAACGTAATTCCCACAGCTACAGCTAGAAGTAAACAAACTCCCATCTGCAAAAGCTCTGTAAAAATCCTATAAAAATCACATATGCTATACACAAAACATCAAAACAAATAAAATAAATATGTGGTGGAAAACTAGCATATGCGTACTTCATACTAAAATGAAATAGTTCCCTAACATACCTGGTACTCCCTATAAAACATTCAGAGATTGTATATGAACTGTATACAAATATATAATATAATACGAATCAACATATATGACTTTTAATAAAACTTTGCAAGTATGATCATATATGATTTTTTCAGACTTTTTGCATCTTGGCTAGATTATCTTTCTATTGTCAAAATAATAGATTGGCATAGATCTATCCTAGATACCTAATCTATACATCAATGCTTTAGACAATAGAGTATAGGCAAGGTGTGAATTATAACACATCAAGGAGCTCCATTCAGATCAAACTGACAATAATTGCCTAGGCATTGTCAAAGTAACTTAGTGTATTTTTTTACAGACCCCCCCAAAACTTTGCATGTCTTGCCTTTGGGGGAGCTTGGGTCTTATTCAGGGGATCTGGGCTTCTCCTGGCTTCCCCATAATTTGCATTAGGTATTAGGATAACATACCCATGATCAGTGGTGGTTTCACTCTCACAGCACATGTAAAGCACAGTAATACTGTCTTCAAAAGTGATATACAATTAAAGTTCATTATTATTATCATTCCTACTGAACTACAGCAGGTTGTCTTATAGTGTGTTACAGTATTATTTATTTCCATTCTGCTCTGCAGTGTGGACTCCCCAGATGATGAGGCCAGGATTCCTTCCCTGAGCGCAAGCGTGTCTGAGAAGTGTGTCCGTGAGTGTGTCTGAGTTTGTATATACTGTAAATATTTACAAGAAAACTCACAAAAAAACAAAACATAAAACACAAAAATATGTATATAGTTACAAAGTTATTGTTATAAACATTGAACTAATACAAAATGGTTATTATTTCTATACAAAATCTTGCATAGTATGGGTTTTGTTCGTAAATAGTTATAGTTACACTGTTATTGTTCTAACCATTTAACTTACACAAAATGGTTATTATTTCTCGACAGCATCTTGTGTAGTATGGGTAGTGTATGTAAATATTTATATGGTTACACTGTTATTGTTCTAAACATTGAAGTATGGGTTGTCTCACTCCGAGATGTGATCTGAGCATACCATCACAGACTTCAATTGCCCCCTTTCAAATGATGCCAGTTATATATTTGAATATCCACATTTCACAATCCACATTTCAACAGCTCCCAAGAATGCCTTAGTAACCACCTACAAAAGCCCTTGTACACTATTCTGTTTGTTGCATCAACACTTGGTATTTTTACAGGTGTTGGTAACATGTAATTGAGGACATGTGGAGTGTCAAGAGATTCGTTATGAAGAGCATTTTTAATCAGATGTCAAAAATCTGTTTGAACACTTAAATAATAAAAAACGGTTATTGTTAATGTACCATATGTTGTGTTGTATGAATTCTGTTCCTCTTTGATGTAATCTGTAGGTATAGTATACAGTATACCATTATAAACTACAAGATGTTATCTTTCAAATGATATCAGGTATATGCATGTGCTATGAATATTTCCAGTTATAACCACTCATTTTCGTATGAAATTCTAGGCGAGAATTGCCAGCTCAAGAGGTTAACATACTTTAAGGTGACAGAGACGGTCAAAGATGGAACATTGATATTTCCTACATGTATTTTGGTGGTAAAAAAAATTATTGGAGCAGAGTATTCTGGTGTGTCAAATATCAGCGAATCTGTGCCAGAGTAAACCCTATCTGAGACATGATGCTAACCTAGTATTTTTATGTACATAAAAGATGTAGGCTGCCTGATTCCACATCACAGCAAGGACATTACTGGCTCCTGCCTATCAAAATTGCCCTTCAGATTTAAATATTTTTTTTAAGGCTGCCACAAATACTTTCATTCAAAAAGCTAACAGGATCCCTTCAGATCTACAGGGGCCCGATGAAGACACGGCATGAATTTCTTATGAAGCACAATACATAAGATAAGCTTGTGCTGCTTGAAGCACAGCACTTTGACGTTTCGAGTTGCTGCTTTGTCTTTTAATAACAAGCATCAATGTAGATGCGCTGATTAAATCAATTCCATTAGTGATATTGTCCCCATAAGAGATCATGTTTTTGCTATTTAGCATTTTACAGTCATGCATTGTGACTCTTTATATTCGCTAATATAGTTTTTGGTTCATATTTTGTTGTATATTTCTTTTCTTTTTTTCAAAAACAGCATGCTTAGAACTGAAAAGAGGCTTTCTTTGTCCATGATCTGGTTCTATATGTTACCCCTACTCTGTTATCGTGATGATCTAGGTCAGTGTGTAGCTCTGGGCTTGCAAGAAGGTTGCTATGCAAAATGTATAGTAAGCATTTATTTTTATTTGCTTTGTTAGTATAGGACCTACGTATATTTATAAGATGCTGTGAGTCAGTTCAAGAAAACAACACAAATTGATAATTGCAGAACGCACTTTAAAATGTCAAAAAGTGACAAAATCAAAGACCAGGCACTTCACTTGAACTGTAAGCTCAGCTCAACAGCTCAGGCTCACCTTTATGTTTATCAAAATTAATCTTCCAAAAGCTTATCTATGGTGTTCATAAAAATATGCTTTTGCTCATAAAATCCATGTGATGGTAGTTTGTACAGATTCATAAAAGTATTGTTCAGTTTATTACTGCAACACTGTTTACTTATTGTTGCCTTATTCTTCATGGTACAGTAACATGAAGGTAACAACAACATGTCTTGAATTTACAGTTGATGAAACAGTGCAGTAGGCTTTGGTTTCTATTATGATTTGATTAAGGAGTGTCAAAGAAACCTGAATTAATTCATAGGAGATGTTTTTTAAAAAACCTTTGCTATTAGGGAAATATACAGTCAAGCTTCTATTTTTAAATGCTCTTTCCTATAGCAATATAATTGCAAATTCTAATTTGTCTGTATTTGTCATAATAGTTTCAAATGAGAAGAAAAACCGCGATTTTTAAACAATATGATTAATTTTTTTTGTGGAGCTATTTTTAAACAATATCATTAAAAAGTATTACATGAACCACATTTGAATACATGAATTAATAAAGAAAGTAAATGAAGTAAATTAATTCATGAAATAGTGGGAATATCATGGCTAACCTCCTAACTGTTTTAATTTTATGGATGAACTGTTTTTTTTAATTTGCTGCCCAACCTGGGGCTGTATATATCCAATCCCTTCCCCAATCTGGAATGTCCAACTGTCTGCAACTGCAGCCATGTTCCATGCATGAACCATCCTGCCAAATCAGGAGAGCTGTTTTCCGCCGAAACACATGCCGTCCTACAGATGCTTCTTTTCACAGACCACAGCTAAGCTCACACAGAGCAGTGTCGGGGGAGGGACCGTACATAAACGGCCTCGACGTGCAGTCTTACGAGCGCCCTTATCGGCCAGCAGGGGTCGCCCAAGAGAGATGAAACGTGGGCCCCTGTCTAACTGAACGCTCCCGCACCCTGGTCAATGCAGTGTGCCACCCTGTGGAGCTACTGGCCACAGTCAGCACTGGCGCGGTCCGAATTCTATCCGAGCCTGTGAGACACGTCCGTGCACCGCACTCATCCGTGCCATAACCAAATCAGCTTCATCAATAACTTAATGAGATGCAGATACAGAAATGAAGCAGTTCCGTATTGTAACGCAGGCGGCCCCATACGCATATTTATGGATTGGAAGATGCTGGTGATGCAAAGCAGGTAGAGCCTGCTTTAGAGTTTGACCGTATGCCGTATGGTCGAGGTTCCACTGTATGTATGTTCACTATTTATGTAGTACTATGTACTAATTGGGTTGTACCAATTCTTAATATAAGACTCTCAATTACTAGATTAGAAAATAAAAGTGTTGTTCACCTTTTGTTAACTGCCAAAAGGTGTCCTGTAAATCAAAGATGAATGTGCTCTATTTATTTTAGTATTTTTTGTACTTTGCAATAAAAGAACAATGGAGGTTGTTATAAAATGACACTGGTTAAGACAGAGGAGTTTAATCATTTTTCTCTGTTTTATGTTTATTTTTTATTAAGGGTAACCTCGTCACGCCATTTGTTATCTGTACTTTAATTAGACACCTTTTTACGTCAGATTAAAAACCTGTTTGTAACCACCTTTCCTATCAGGTTGAAGGCTGAAACATCAATAGGTTTTAAGCAATTAAAAATACTGAATTCTCACCAGGCTAAACTGTTTCGTTCACTGCTCACTGAAAACCACAATTTCATCACTTCGCTTTCAACACTACATAACATTTCTGTCAGTGAAGGTTCAGGCTGTGGTTATAAGCTATACCAGGGATATACGCTCGCATAAGGTAATGTTCATGATCGTTGCTATAGTTCCCCCAAGTTGGAATAAAACAGCAGGTAAAGTGCATAACTTACCATTATAAATAGCAATACATGGAACTGCAAAATCAATTTTAACTGGTTCTATAAATACATTATTACTTAATCCAACAACTTGGTATAAAGGTCTTTGCAGCATGAAATATGAGGTTGGTTGTTAATAATAATAATAATAATAATAATAATAATAATAAATCATCATAATTAGTATTATTATGTTGTTATGGTATCACCTCTGTAGTATTGTCTTGTTTAAAAATTAAAAATAAAACAATGTGCAAACCAATCTTTAAATAGCCATTTTAATATGAAGCAGTCCAGCAGCAGGTGATTATAGGTGCATACCGGAGAGGATCTGTCATGTATTATGTGTTGAAGATGACAATTAAACCCATGCAGGCTTACAGCAAGTGCACCACTGAAAGGTGAGAATGTAGAAAGATCAGTTAGAGCGATATTAGACACAACCCCAGATATTAAATGTGGGAAACTTTGGCCCAAGCACAAGGGTTATCATAAGTAAATCATAACAAACAAAATTTTTTGCAGTTCAAAAATTATTTAAGGATAAGAAAATGTGTTCGGGTCAAGCCAAAAACATTACATTGTGGCATTTAACAGATATTCTTATCCAGAGAGACTTACCCAGATGACATTTTCCACATATAATCCATTTATACAGCTGGATATTTATTTTACTGAGGCAGTTTGGGTTAAGTACCTTGCTCAAGGCAAAGGCCTCACCTGGGAACTAAACCCACAACCTTTGTTATAAGGCCAGTTTCATAACCATCAGACTACACTGCTGCCAAGAAGGCAAACAATCGCATCGGTTTAGTTTGTATTAGCCTTGGTCAGAGCCGTGCACTGATAATGTCTAAGATTTGTTTTTGTGTATTTGCTGAATTATAAAATTTAAAATACAAATCCCCCCTCCCCCCAAAATATGACACTAGTAAAGTGGCAGATGGGCCATGGATCACAGAAGGCTACTATGGAAATTAGCCGTCGAGGCCTGAAATTCCTGGATGTGCTGTCCATTCTTCCACATGACTGAACCTGTGGCATGACAGTGTGGTTCAAGGGATTTCCTAGTGCGGGTACCCTGCAGAGCTGAACTAAGAGCTCCTAAACTGTAATACATATTCAACTATGATGCAGTCCCAACCGAGCCTTAACCTACTTACTGTACGGTGAAAAGTACTCCTCACGGTAACTCATGCAACCTTGGAACAAACATCATGTTAACAGCATGCCTACCCTCTCTATATCAATTAAGTGTAGTAGATTGGTAACAGCAGCCTTTCGCTGGTTATGTATCAATAAAACTGCTTTTGGAAAATGATCACATATTTACGTTTACCAGCCAAACGATTATGTTTGTTTCTCTTTGTGGGAGTTCGATGGGTGATTCACGCTGATTTGAAGTGTACTTTCTCCATGAATTGTTTCTGACAGGCAATGTGATTCGATCAACATGATGCATTTTAATTAGGAACAGAACACAGGGAGGGATTCAATTTAAGTTTTTATAAAATAAGAAAAATACAGAGCAAAATAGATCTACTTCTAATATTACATTTGTTTCCTTAAATGTAATGAAAATTACATTTATTCTAACAATACCTAACAAATTGAATAAAAAATTGTGTATACATATTCAGGCCTTATTTGTATAATTTCGGGGCACATCATGTTTGTTGAAATTATATTAGAAATGATTTCCTGAATACTGCTATTTATCATATAGAAATGGTCCATGTATGTCACTATATTTGGTATGTGTGTATGCAATAATTATACATTGGAATATTCTATGAATACAAAAGATGAATTCTTCAGAAAGATGAATTCTTCAGAAAGATGAATAATCAACCCCCTGCATCCCACAATTCCCCCCGAGCCCTGCATGAATCTAGCTCTTTCTCCGTAAATAATAACGGCAATCATTCATAATTTGAGGCAGGGCAGTCAGTAGTTTGAGTGAAATATCCGCTTTTAAATTCTGGTCATAGTAATGAATCTGGGCCCTCAAGACTTAAAGTTATATATTATATATTCCAAATTTAAAACCCTTTCCTTGGGCACGTTTTAAACTGAAATGTGTTGCATGACGCATCTCTCACTCCATTTGCCTATGATTCACGGTTGCATTACAGTACACGTTTACTCATGTTGCAACTGTATTTTAATAATTATAATTCATTAGTTAGGTAATCAAGCTAACCAGTGAATGTAATTAGCTACAGAGCATACTGCAATGTTTTCTTATCATCATAGATAGCTGGCAAATACAGTGAGAGCTATTTTTCTGTTGGTAGCTTGTTAGCTGTCTAGTGGAACTGACTTCAATTGAGAGATTGCAGAACTGGTGGGTTCACGGTTCAATACTATTATTGATACTAATACTAATATGACTGAAATTTGTACACCTTGTTTTAAAACTAAAACTCATACGCAGCATATTCTCATATATCACTGGGCATATTGACTTGGGATGTTCCTAAAATGGTCTGTTCTTTAAAAAACAATTTCAACAAAATATTAAGCCGATGTTCATGCCAATGTAATTAAATCAATTCCGCAGTGGTGATGTATAAACCGTTTCTTACCATTTCTCTGATAAAGGCAATATGCCAAAACATTTCTAGAAATTCATTAAACAACTGATCTATGCTATTAGACTGCAAAGTCTTTTGAGCTGGTATGATGACATTGAATCAGATCGTTGATTGATACCCTAGGCAGTCATTTCTGAGCAAAATTGGCAGTATTTAGCCACACGGCTATGGTGTTTCTTCATATTACCCTTCAGAGCAACGTCTAATTCTAACAGTCCATTTCTCAGTTCCATGCTCTCTGTTCTGAATATTGTATGCCTTTAAATTCATCTTGCAAAAATGGGTATGAAAAGGGTTCTGAAAAAGGCACATGAATCACATGTCATGTGACATGGCTGAGTAAACCAGGAACTCTGGCTGTGTGATTTAGACATAAAGTGGAACCAGACACCCAGAATTCCCATTGCTTTGTGACAGGACATTTGTGACCAATGAATAGTCAAAATTGTCAACCCATGGCAAAGTTTGCACAATATTATTATTTTCAGTTTTAACGGGCTATTTATGTTTTAAGCAAGCTATTTTTCTCCCAAATAAATATTTGTTACTGTATTTGATAAGAGTAAACAAAGAGGGGGGTGGGGTGTAGTTGTCCAAAAATTATGCTAATCTTCAAAGCTCAACTGGATCCAATGAACGGCGATGCTGATGTTAGAGGACAAGCCTATAGCTTAGACAAGTTGCTGGGAGTCATTTGCTGATCACAGATGTTCCACGAATGAGGCTTAGCGCTGTGTCACTCATTGCTTGGAGCGTGCAGTGCCTGTACAATTATCTCTATGTGTTGAGGCGTGCGAGCTTTCTCTAGTATTGCATGTTCATTTCAGTCATCTTGCTTGCGGCATCACGGTCAAAGAGCTGTGCCATGCTAAAAACACAATTTTGAATATTATTCAATGTATCCAAACGAGCATTAGATGCAGGAAGAGCGCGGAGCAGGGGGTTACTATGACCAGGTTGTGATAGGAGGACGAAGAGGAAGGGAGACAGCAATGCTTTTCTGAAACTGGATTGATAAATGTTATTTATTTTACCGTTGACGATCATGCTTTATTTTCAGCTGGTGATAATGGCTGGGACTGTCATGCTGGCATATTACTTCGAGTACACCGACACTTTCAACGTGCACGTACAAGGATTTTTCTGCTATGACAATTCCTATACGAAGCCCTACCTTGGACCTGAGGAGTCAAGTGCGATTCCTCCAGCCCTCCTTTATGCGGTGGTCGCCGGAGTCCCCACACTTGTGGTGAGTTGTCCTCTCGACGTATATAGTCTAATGTATGAACAGTGATGGGTCTTAATATAGGTTACTATGTGGGTTATTCAGTGGTAAAGACCCTAAAACAAGTAGGCTAAGTCAATGCATGAGCTCAAAATGGGTTTTATGAGCGCACTCCAAAACATTGTTTATAAACTGACGAGGTAGCCGACATGTAATCGATTGTTTGCAGCATAACGAAAAATATAAATTTATTATACCCACTTCAGTTTTATCGTATGGTATCGACCGGAAAGTTACTATTTTGTTAAGCGTAAACGACCACGATACAATTTTTATTCCAACAAGATTTCTTACGTCCTGTTTTTTAATAATCATTTTCTGTTAAGCACTTTTGGTTGCAAATATATGAAAGATGCTATATAAATACAATTTAGTCGTCTTATTACTATTATTATTATCTCGCTATGGGTAGCCTGACGGTATATGTAGTATATGAAGACATGAAGTGCCAATTTACACGACCCAGGCTTTTTTCATAATTGGAGGTTGTTGGATATGGTCTTACATGTCAATTGTCATTTTAATGTGACGTTGTGTACCATATTACATGTTTTCCCCCGTTATACTTCAGACGAATCAACTACTTTAAATTTGTTTATTTGGATTGATAATTTGATTAACTGTTTAATGCCATGCCTATTAAAGTCCACAGCAGGAAATGCCAATTCGGTTCATTTATGTGCTCTCCTTTCTGGTACTAGGAAGTTCTCCACACACCTAAAACGCATATGCAGTATATATAGCAATGCCTGCCAGTAATGTCTAGTTTCATTATCATGTTATTTATTAATAATTCCTGATTGAAGTCTTGTTTTAAATTGCGGCAAGGTATGATATAATTTTTATTTTTTTATCAGATAAAATTAAGTAATAACTTTTAAAACAGAATAGATTGTGTGCGATTCCACCCAAACCAGTAATGTCTTTCTTCTCAATCGGTAGAGTACTCATCTTGCATGCCAAAATGAAACACAATTCCCAGCACATTATAATGTTTCAATTGGGCTGTGTGGCTTTTCTTTCAAGATATACAGTTTTAAACATATGGTAACTTACTAGCAAAGCATTCTAAAATAGGTGGCGTCACCCCGATGAAAGCTACGCATTGGAGCTAAGAATACCACCTCCCTGTCAGTAAAATACCCCCACATATTACAGCCTGCACACCAAGAACTAACAGACAATGCACATGGAAGTTCTACTTCTGTAGACACAGAAATGGAAGACAGATTATTTTGGAAAGAACTGAATAATCCTTTTCCCATGCTAATTAACCGACTTCAGCTCATTAAGTTGAACAATATACATTCTGAATTCAAGTCGTACACTACAATTGTACTATATCCTCATGCAATGTTGCAGTAAGCATTAGATTTTAGAAACATGCGTCTCATGAAACAACTCCTATCTAAAACCAGTAAATGAAAAGATTACGCCACCTACGTGTCGACAACAACATGTATTACCTTTACTTTTTTGTGTGACAGCAAATATTCACAGTAAAGTCTTAAGTGTAAAATTAACTCTGAGTACTTTTAACTGTAATACAGTATATGTTGCCCCTATTAGTGTAACACTGCTAGAGTTCTTTTAACACTAGTCATTTTTTGTGTTTTGATTACCAGCTCCATTGAACATATACTGATCACTGTGGTAGAAGCTACAGTACACCTGTTTTGCAGGAGAGATCAATAGATTAAATGTAATGGGTATCCGGGGGCATGTCTTTCTTTTAATGAGTGTATAATCTGTAGATCCTTAATGCTGATAATACAGTAGGCTACTCATAGGCCAATGGAGCAGCAATATACACTGCATTTCACGACAAAAAAATCAGTACAGAAATACATAAACCATTGGATTTTCTAGTTAACTCACACACATGCAAATATTATTTTTTTATTTGAGACTGCAGTTAAACATTCAACAATGCCAGATGTCACATAGATTGTAAAACTGATTGTAAAAAACAGTGCCTTCTCCAGATTTAAAGGCTGTCCATTATGGCTGAAGCAGACCAGTACCTAGCTAGTTTCTTTACTTTATTTTTGGATCGGCCTGTAGTAGGAAATCCCCTCACATATAATGTTACATGTGCATACCCCAGACTTACAAAAATAAGCATTTCGTTTTTGCTACAATCTTGTAGCCTAGAGGATATGGTTTGGGAAAGCTTGATATATCACACATTTTGTAATGCTTCTTTCATATAAAAATCATACTCAGCCCACTTCCATTACAGAGTAATATGGAGTAATCAACAACAATATCAGGTGTATTCACAATGACGTTTGAAAATACAATATCATTGCAGTGTTTGAACCAACTAGACTATAAACACATGAATGTTTGTAAATTAATGTTGACTGGTACATGCAATTCCTTTCACAATCAAATCAAAAAAGAAATTGTGCCTAGAGATATACAGTCACATCACCCATTGACGATGTGGGACTCTGATTCCGGTACCTGCTTTTCAGGGTACATGATACAGTTTGGCTCATGGTTTGCTAGGTACTAATGTTAGTATTATTAAGAATGGAATGTGACACAGAATGATCTACAAATGTAAGACGAGTTTGTTTCCCTTATAGCTAGTTCAGTGCTGTTGCTGTAGTTGCCGATTTAGCTCCAGGATAATTGTTTTTCAACCCGTCTTCCGACGTTCCGTTATGATTGATCGTTACCTCCACAGAGGCATATGGATTGGTGATCACTGCCTCTGAGATGGTCACCGATGTAGATCCAGAAAGGGCGAAGCTCTTGCCAGTTCGCTACACATTAAACTACTTTCAAAGCACAACAATCTTTACACACACTCAACTAAAAATGAGGCCTAGACATAATGACTTATTGTAATAAACTGAAGCCTAAGCTTGAACACAAGGATCAAATTCATAAGTGTGTTGTGTGCAATTAATTTATGTCGGGTTTCACTTGGAAAATAGACTGATAAAATACTTATGAGTATAGGGCCTGGAGAAATAATCGAGTATGTGACCATCTGGGCTGTCAACCTGAATTTCAGAAGTTATCCTCCAGGGGTCCCTGTAGGTATTCCAGGTTCAGCAAAAGTTTAGCAATGAGCATATATGACTAAATCAGTGGCGGCTGGTGGGTTGCAAAACTGAGGAGGCAGGGTGAGGTTTAACTAGGGGGGTCCGGGGGTATGCTCCCCTGGAAGAACATTTTTGGTTTAATTACTGGTTTAATGGTTTTGGGGGGAAGACACATCTTAATTCTACCATTAGTTTGGCAACAAATTAAATATAATACAAGCCAGGTCCTTAAAAGTCAAATAAAATATTATTTAAAAAGTAATGGAGTTACATTACATTGCCACTGGAAAAAATGCCCCAACTTTTGTTTTTACAGAGCTTAATGCTACGTATGCATCGGTTTGTATTTGTTGGAGCTTTAATTCTTCCATACAACAGTAACCATTTATAATTCAAACGTATCTCCAAAAATCTCCAATTACTGCTTGGTAATAGAGGTACAGCCAGATATTTTGGAAGTGTTCATGTAAACCTATATAACATGCTGCTACCCACCCCTATTTATTTGAACCGGAATACACAGAAATAGCTGAAGTAGAACGAAGGCTGAGACAGAAAGGCAACACACGGAGTATTCCGTGTATTCCGGTTCAAATAATCATCAATATGAAGAGAATCTAGTCTGATGAATAATCACCATTGCAACATGTTTTCGATTTGGATGTTAGCTGAAGGTGAACCACACACTACTGCTGGAAACAATACATTTTAGTAATTTAAATTTTGATTTCTTCTATATCAGACAAGAAATATGTATAGTAATGTTTTCTTTACCTTGACATGTTTCGACGGAAACTTCCGTCTTCCTCAGAAGTGTCACCTGATGGTAGTGTGACGTGTCATTATCAGCTGATGTTACTGAGGCGTGACCGCACTGTCAGTTTTGACAGAGCGGTCACGCCTCCTGCTGTCTGGTCGCTCCTTTAGGACGGTGCTCCAGGTATGAGACAGCATGTACGCCCCCTCGTCCCGGTTCATCGTCCTTTGGGCTCGCTTCCGGATTTCAATCGCTTCCATGATCCAGCGTTGATATCTGTTGTCCTCGGTGCGGATGACTTTGGCCTTGTCCCAGTCCATAATGTGGTTTTCCCTTTTGCAATGATCCGTGATGGCTGATTTAAGGTTCTCTTGTTGTGCCTTATCTTTTATTGATCTCGTCTGTCTTTTCTCTGTTTCTTTTTCACATTCCTTTTTGTGTTCTTTTTGCCGTGTGCTGAAGCATCTTACACAACAAAACAGAAAACAGAGGCGCAGTGACACTACCTTACATCAGAGGGTCACACAACGCATAAAAGGGGTCAAAAAAAAAAATCACATCATCAACACACCGTCAAACCACACACCAAACTGAGACAGCTGTTTCTCCAATGTATATTTCATTGCACGAAAGGCAAAAATGGTATTTCATATATGACATTGCATTTTTTGTTTTGTTCAATTTTGTCCTTCGGATGTACTAAAAGCTGTCTCAGTTTGGTGTGTGGTTTGACCGGTGTATTGATGTGATATTTTTTCATGACCCTTTGTATGCGTTCGGTGACCCCTCTGATGTAAGGTAGTGTCACTGCGCCTCTGTTTTCTGTTTTGTTTTTGTGTTTCAAAACAAAACAGAAAACAGAGGCGCAGTGACACTACCTTACATCAGAGGGGTCACCGAACGCAGTGCTCATTATCGAACTTTGCCATTTCTGCACTCACACACATTAAACATGGATTGTGGACCTCGCCCACTTGAAATATCGAAAAATCCAATAAAGTTCTCCTGAATGTGCCGACTTCCATCAACGTATCACAATACAAATGAAAGCTCGGAGTGACAACTGATGTCAGTCGTTTTGTCAATTTGCCAAGCAAACAAGCACATTAGCACGTGATAAGCTGCGACCATATGCCAAAGTATCTGTATGTGCGGTTATAGTCTATTGCAGAAATATTGGACAGACCGACCTAATTACCGACAGAGTGATTTTTACTAGCTGCTGGTCACAGGTAAAAATGACTCCAGTAAAAGTATAAAGTACGCTATTTAAACAACAGTTGAGTAAAAGTAGAGAAGTATCTGATTTAAAATATAAGTACCAAAAGTTTAAATATACATAACCGGTTTAACAATGTACAACCTTAACGTTTGCCCCATCACCCAGTAACATGGGCAAATACGCGAACATGGACGCTTCGAGCTACGCAGTTTTTATTTTCCAATGACATTTGTGAAAGACAAACCAGAGGAAAGCACAGATCGAACAAGAAAGTTGTTTACTATTGTTGCCTGCTATAGCATCCCTCGCTGCAACGCTCTGGTTTGTCTTTCACAAATGTCCTTGGAAAAGAAAAACTGTTTTTGAAGCGTCCACGTCGCGTATTTCCGTGAGGTATGTTTCGGCCCTTAAGGTCAGTTAAGTCAGTTTGCCAGACAGCTAGCGTTAGCTAACTCAAAATATCAACGGCCTTTACGTTATCAATTGATCAGTAACTTAAATTTAACAGATAATCCGCGCAATGTAACGTTATGTAAAGGCCAGTTCAGACCAAAGATTTGCGGCGCAACAAAACCATTTTAGAATGTTGCAGAGACCTGCTTGCCATCGCAGGCTAGTCATCTCGTCTAATCGCAGGTGGCGAGTTTTAGAACACAGGTACGTTAGTGCTAGGTTAGTTATGTTTTTTTCTAGCAAATCAGCTTGCACGGTCTTTCCCCAGAAGTGATGTTTATGTAATTCATATTTTGTCTCCGAATCAACGATGACACCAGCTGTTCACAATCGCTACTTTCATATATGTGAGCTAACTGAAAAACACTGACACGCTGCACACGTCACTCTGGGTAACCCGGTTCACATGCTGCACACATCACTCTGGATATCCCGAATCAAGCATACTACAAAGCAGCCGGAAAAATTTGGACAGACCGACTGACCGATAGACCGACCACAGAGTGACTTATACTAGCTGCTGGTCGTAGCTAAAAAAAGGACTGGAATCAACCTTGCATTTTAACTAACGTTATCTTGTCATGTTATCTCATCGATGCAACGGAAGAAATAAGGTAATCAGAAAACACAGTCGACGATTACAAGGGGGAGGCAAGCAAATCATCATAGCTGGCCATCACATCAACAAAGGAACTGCCTAACTGCAAACTGCCTCCTCTATGGACGGGCCTCCTCTGGACTATACAATTATAGACAAATTAAGAGATGTTCATTCATGAAAAACAAAAATAAATTATGCTATTATGGATAAGCATGGAGAATTTGAAACATTGATACACAGACAATGTCAACAGCCATGAAAGGGTAAATCAAATATTCTACTGGTACATTAAATAGATTTAATTTATGATGCAGGTCTTTCAACGAAGACACCTAACACTGAAGACCATGGTTAGTTAATTAGTTTTATCGAGTGTGGTTGTGCTAGGCTAAAACAACAACCTTCACCCATACCAGCTTTTTTCAGATAAGACTGGACACCCCTGGTTTAAAGCAAGAAAATACAACTAAAGTAACTTTAAAGCAGCTTGTACTGTGATATTTATTTTAATTAAATTTTATTTTCAGTTGAAACTAGGCCCATTTCCTATGATTTATTTATTTATTTATTTAATTAATTAATACATTTATTTAATATGTTTGTCTCCCCATAACACATTATGGCTGCATGCTTCTACAGCCAGCTGTGGTCTAGACTATAACGAATTATAGTCTTGGAAGGTGGAGAGTGAGGTTCGGAGAACCAAGCGCGACAGCTAAGGAATCTAAAAGTAAACACCAATAAAGTGGACAGGTCCGTACCAGGAGAGGGTTATATACAATCAAAAATAGAGAATAGAAAATACTCCAGGCATAAGCCAAATCAAAACAACCCAAAAAACAGGGTGAACTAGAAATCCAAGTGAACTGAAGAGAAAACAAAATCCAACAAAGGAAAACGCTAATGCAGCTAATTAGCAAGTCCCACGTTACTCTTTAGCAAGCTAAAAAGTGAAGTGGTCGCTTGAATATCTATACCTTACTGGCTTCAATGTCAAGTGGCAAATGACAATATCGAAGCACCGGAAAGCGGAACCCCTCGGCTAAATATAGCCAGCAGGAAACTCAAAACAGGTGCGAGGGATAATGGCTAAGCGAGAACAAAATACCGGAATGGAAGACGGAAAATCCGATAGAGTGCCCTGACGCCACTAAAAGAGAGAATGAACCACAGAACTAAATGGAAGCTGCCAAAACCATGACAGGTCTAAACTAAAGGTATGCTTTTCAGAATTAAATAATGAGATCTGATTCCTTTACATGTTTTGGAAGGTTATTTCATAGTCGGAGAGCTTGATAAGAAAAGGCTATATCACCTGTCATGTTCTTTGAAATTCTTGGGAATACTAGATAACCTGCATCATGAGCATGAAGTAACCTTATAGGCTTGTAAGGTAGATGCATATCTGACAAGTGGCCTATACCAGTACTCGGCCAAGTAAAGCTTTGTAAGTTAACATGGTATTCGAGAAGAGAACGAGAGAGAGAGAGAGAGCGAGAGAGCGAGAGAGACTTATGTACACATAGGTGCAGATTTAGCACCTCTCAGCACCCGTCTCTATTGTTTTGTATAATTACATTTTTAAAAATATATATTTTTGTGTTGAATGCAATAAAGGGTCGATACATCGATACAACAATAAAGGGGAGCCGACCATGCTAAGGGAGCAGACTGTGCTACACCGACTCTATCGTGTTGAGAAATCAGTTTCCTTTCAAGTTCTACAGTTCTATGGTTGCACGGTATTACTCTGCGACTACTCAGACTTCTCAAAACTTAGGCTATGACCGAATATGATCCCTGTTCCCTGCCCAGTCCACTCAGATCCCTGTCTACTATGTGCCCTCTTTTCTCACTTTGCAGTGTGCGAAATAATTCCTTAAAGAATTCCTTAAAGAAGCACTAGTATAGATATACAGTCAAGCCGGAAAGTCTGAACACCCCTTTCACCTTCTCCACGTTTTATTACATTACAGACATATTCTACAATAGATTGAGTTCATTTTTTGTCTCAAAATTATACACAAAATAGCCCATAATGACAAAGTGAAAACATGTTTTTAGAAATTTTTGCAAATGTATAAAAAATCAAAAACTGAAATCTCTCATTTACATAAGTATTCATACCCTTTGCTTTAACATATTTTTAAAGTATCATATTTAATATTTGGTCGCATATCCTTTGCATGCTGTTACTTCCTGAAGTCTGTGACCCATCAACATCAAAAGACTCTCGATATCTTATTTCCAGGTACTGTTACAAGCGATACTATAAGCTCTCAGCATTTGAATGGATCTCTATGGGAATTGGGGGATGAGACTAGATTCAGTTGTAAATTACAGAGTGATGGTTTGGGGCTCGTTTGATACCTTAGACCCTTGATGACGTACAGCCATTTCGCCAGTCATGTGTTCCGTACTGTACCAGTGTAATTTACAGCTGAATTTAGTTTGAATTTAGAAGGTGAAAGGGGTGGGCAGACTTTCCGGCTTGACTGTATAACTTCAGTCTGATGACAGTAGTAAATCATTTAAAATTTTACCAAATACAGTTTTAGACAGTGCTATTGTTTGACCTAAATCCTGACTGTTAATTATTCTGATTATGTGCTGGCTTAGAACAGGTAGAGGTTGTAACCATTCTAGTTGGAATCAAGTCTAGCAAGCATGTAGATGTAGTTTGAGGTTATACCAACTTGACCTAAATTATTCCAATTTAATTAGCTTGTCTAGCTCAGTGCTTTGTTCTGTAGTATCCCAGTGCTGGGCTTTTCACAGATTTTGGGGGAAGTGATGCCAGGATAAGGAGACATCAGGGAGATCTGGTCTCTAATGGTTTCTAATTTCTCATTAAAAAAGTTCATGAAGTCATTACTGCTGTAATTAAGAGGCTCATTTGTAGAATCCGGCAACTGCATTTTAATTTGTTTACGGTATTAAAGAGAAATCTTGGGTTATTTCTATTCTGCTCAATCAGATCACAGAAATATAATGATCTAACAGATGTAAGGACCAGCTTGTACTGAAGGCGGCTATCTTTCCATGGATGGCGGAATACATCCAATTTGGATGAGCACCACTTTCACTCCAGTTGTCTTGTTGACTGCTTCAGGGCACGAGTCCTATTATTGTACAAAGGAGCTACATTTTTCTGAAGGTATGAATTTATTTTAAGAGGGCCAATTTTATTGAGGTGCAACAGTTAGCTGGTTAGTTAGTTGGTCCAGACAGATCAGCAGTGCTTTCTTCACCAGTAAGGAATGCTTCTGGGGCATATTCATGAAATCCAGAGTACATTACATTCCATTACAATTATTTGGCAGACGCTTTCATCCAAAGCAATATACAATAAGTGCATATTGAAGGTCATTGACGCAACTACAAAACTACGTAGAATACAGTCGGCTATACATTCTTAACTATAAAATAGCAAAAAACACAAATAGAAAAGCAAAAGAAAAGAAAAGAAACTGAAGTACGTACTATAGAATTGGCCCTATATAGGTAATTTAGTCATGGTGGAGTCTGAAAAAGTAGGTTTTCAGACCATGATGGAAAACAGACAGCGTTTCAGCTGAGCGCAGCGGAGTGGGGAGTTCGTTCCACCACTGTGGAGCTAGGGTGGAAAAGCTCCGCAGTCAGGACGAGCGAGAGCCATTAACACAGAGGGAGGGAAGTGCAAGTCGCCCTGCAGCAGCAGAGCGAAGTGGTCGAGCAGGAGCGTAGTGCTGGATTAAGTCCTGTAGGTAGGAGGGGCCTGACCTTTTGTCTGCAGTGTAGACCAGGGTCAGAACTTTGAACCTGATCCTGGCCACAACGGGCAACCAGTGGAGTGACCTCAGCAGGGGGGTGACATGCGAGAAGGTAGTTTCAGTAGTCCAGACGTGAGGTGACTATGGTCTGGACAAGAAGCTGGGCGGAGTAGTTGGTCAGGTATGGCCGAATCCTCCTGATGTTGTACAGGAGGCACCTGCAGGACCGTGCCGTTGCCCTACTGTGTTCTTTGAAGTCCAGCTGGTCATCCAGGACCACCCCCAGGTTTCTTGCAGAGCGGGAGGCGGTCACCATAGTACCATCGACAGTGATGGACAGGTCTAGAAGCGGGGAGGTCTTGCATGGCATGAAGAGCAGCTCATTCTTGTCGAGGTTGAGCTTCAGGTGATGGCTAGACATCCACCCAGAGATGTCAGCCAGGCAAGCATATATCCTCTCCTTAACCTGTGGGGTAGAGGGAGGGAAAGAGGGGAAGAGTTGAGTGTCATCAGCATAACAATGGTAAGAGAAGCCATGTGAATTAATAACGAAACCAAGAGACTTAGTGTAAATGCAGAACAGCACAGGACCCAGTACAGATCCCTGTGGGACTCCTGTAAAAAGTGGATGAGGTGCAGAGACAGAGCCCTTCCAGGAGACTTGGTAGGATCTATCTGTGAGATAGGATGTAAAGGGCAGAGAGAGAGATGCCCATCTCAACCAGCGTGGAGATCAGGAGTTTGTGGTTGACCGCGTCAAATCAAGACAGAGGAGCGGGAGGAGGCTTTAGCAGTGGCGAGTGCCTCAGTCACAGCCAGGAGCGCTGTTTCAGTAGAGTGCCTGGTTCTGAAGCCGGACTGATGAGGGTCAAGCAGGCTGTTCTGGTGGAGAAAAACAAAAGGTGGTTAAGGGCAGCTCGTTCAAGAGCTTTGGACAGGAAGGGTAGGAGACAGACAGGACAATAGTTTCTGACATCAGAGGGGTCCAAGGGTTTAGCGACCGGCTACAATAATATCTGTGTTCTGGTATTGATGGGCTGGTAGCCTGAATTTCAAATGTAATAGGGTCATAATTTGACAACACTGGATTATGGGGAGCAATGGTAAGATTCGTAACCTGAATGTAGTTCAAGTTCAAGTCTGACTTTGGTGCGTAGGTCCAGAAAATTATACAAAACCAATGATAAAGGAAAAAGGCAGTTGCTAAGGGATGGTTATCCTTGTTCACACGTATCTTGAAATCACAAACAAATAACTTGGTTCAGTGAAATACGGCTGTAAACGGTTCATAGTAAGACATTTGAATGAGGAAAACATAAGTACAAACTGAGATTAAACTCAGGATACTCTGATAAATAGCTGAAACTGCACCACCTCTGCCTGATGGCTGTGAAGTCTGTGTGCTTAGGTAACCCACAGGAAATGTCCCGTTAAATGCTACATACACATCAGTTCTGAGCCAAGTTTCAGTCAAACAAGTTTATAATCTGTGATGAATTTGTTAACAAAAGCCGCTTTATGAGTGAGAGAGCTCACATTCAATAAGGCAAATTTAGGGAGCGATTCCTCATGGAAAGTATTAGCAATGCGATTAAATTTAACAGTGATAAGATTAACTATATTACTATCAGAAGATTTATGTTTTAGCAAGTATGCATGGTGTAGGCAGTCTCAGTAGTATAGAAAGTCAGTGTTTTACCTAGAATGTTTTTCAGGCGTGGCATATTAGCGGGATGGCACAGTCTACAATTTGCATTGTACAATTTCTTTATATTAGCAATGAAATATTTGTTCTCTCTGTATATTCAAGGCCTAACACAAGGATAGTATGACAATATGCTGTATTTATTCCATAAGAATAAGCTGTGTATCCTATGACACATTATAATTACAGCATCTTTAACAAACTTCAGATTTTTAAAAAACATTCAATTAAAATATTTTAGTTCAAATTAAATTCCATTAGATTAAATTTAAAGCAGTTGTTGGGGTCATTTATTTCTTAAGAATTGCTATTGGAGTAAAAGAAAAATGGGGATACCTGGCATTACTTTGCAGCTTTTCCAAAGTTTTATGCAGCACCTTGTGCATTAATGTTAACAGTCCTCTGACCTTTGCAAAACATTAGTACAGCATGAACACAGTGTGTATGATTCATTACAGTGTGTATGATTCATCTTCTTTGACTTAGAGAAATTTTCATGATATGGTTATTTTTCCACAGATGGCGCCATGCTCACATTAGCTGTAGGTTGCATTATGGGGAAATTGTCTTCAGGAGCAAAAAACTTCACTGATTAATCGCAACATTGATAGTGTCACAACATTGATAGGGCTGGGCGATATATCGCAACGATAATTATTGATTGCAATAACGGCCGTCGCCACCATGTGGGGTATTGCCTTTCTTTTCATCTTTTTTTCTTTAATTATACCTGATGCGGTAGTCATCTAAACTTCAAAACCTGTGTGAAATTCTTTCGGGGAAAAAAAACATCATCACTGTCTACTGCGTGTTGATAAGACGGACAATCACAAAAAGGCGTTGCACCTTTTGTGCGATTGACTAAAACACATCACATGATCACGTGGAAGCTGCACGACCTTGCTGCTGGTTGGCTGTCTTAACAACACTCAATAAAGTACTCAAGTGACTACATCAGTCTGGTTTCGGAAGTAAATTCCCCATTCATTTAGAGCATAGACTTTAACTAAAGCTTACTTTTAAACCGTTTCTACTGATTATATCTTACCGTCAATGTCCCGTATTGTTCAATATAACGCCTGATCGCCAACTATGTAGTTTTTCTGGACCAGCTTCGAGTATATTTTACGTTTCAGTATTTATAATAGTAATAAATACTACGGTAATAGTAGTATTGACTGTGCAAACAAGAGACAAATGCAATGACATTGTGGTTCCACAAGAAAATATTAAACATCGGAAACTTACTTTCACTTCGAGAAGCATCAATGAAGCTGAAAAAAGCAAGTCTCCAGTTCACTCCACTCCATCATTACTCACATCTCATCCGCAGTAACACAAGAGACTGACTCTCAGCGCGCCACGTTTCCCAGGCAACGACACAGAGGTTGACTCACATTTAGGAACAGCACCAGACAGAGGCTCCAAAAGTGTAGGTATTTTACGTTATTTTATGAAGTGATATGGGCCTGGTGAGTGCTCTCGTTAGCCTGGTGACCCGCCAGACTGTAAAACTATAGGGGAAACACTGAAAGGAATTTCTGACTCAGGCAGGCTAGCCATGGGGGAATTGGATAAATACTACTGCTAATCACAATGTGAAATGCACTTTGCAGACATCGACGTAAGGCTGTATGTTTGTGTCATGGTCCTGAGAAACACATGGCATGTCATAAGCTTCCCTCACTAAGAGCAGTGAAGATATTAGAAAGGACAAGTGTAGCTCTCTAAGTACTTGTGTGGAGTCATTCTTTCATAAGCCAGGCTTTCTCGCAAAAGATAACCAATTATTTCCAAAACCTATACCATTGTAAGCACCGCTCAGACAGCCCGATATTTAATGACTTGAGTCTAGACCTTGTCACCCCTATGGACTGGGAATGTGCTACAGTATATTAATTCCCGACATTTGTTTTTGCCAACTTATACACCAATTCAAAGTTACTTTCGTTGACCTCTGGTCATCTCAATCAGAGGTCATCGGCACCAATGTGAGTAACAGTCATGGAGAAATTATGTAAATTACCCACAAATTTTCTTTGATGCAAGTAGCTCTGGCACCAGGCAAACATTGCAGAATATGGTCTCTGGCTTCTCAGTAGGTGTGCTGCTAAGTGGGGGAAATTGATTGGAAACGTGGGGTGCTTAGCAGCAACAACTAGGCTCCATTTCTTATGAACCGTGACAAAATCATTATGCTGGCAGTGAATATGCACTGACTACGCTAGCATCCGGATCAGGTACAATGAACACAGGTCTATCAATAACTAAGGCTTTGCTCCAAACAGCATACTATTCGTACTTAGCATGCCAACTGTGATACAAAATGAGTGTAGTATGATTCACGTGTATAGTATGCTCATTTTGTGTACCCAAAAAGTGTCTGGATGTATAGCCTACTGCATTAGCAAAAGTTTCTGAGTATGGGACCAGGGTTACTCAATGGCAAAGACGCCCCATAATACATTGTGACCGTGTGTCATTTGAGCAACCAACCAAATGGCGTGGTTACGCAGAATCATTTCTGATGACAACTGACAGTAGCACCACCTAGCTTTAAGGAGATCTTGTCTTTCTCCTACCAGACTTCATAAGCTCTAAGGGGCATTTCTCTGTACTTCCCATGTGTCCCCTTGGCTCACTCTGACTGGTGAGGGCTAAGTCCTGGCTGTCATGTCATAGTTCTTTGACTGTCTAGTGCTACCAGGCTTTATCTTTGATACTTAACTAGCTTTTGCTGCTCTAGCAGGAGTTCTGCTGATGGGAGGCATGTTTTCTCATCAAAACACACAATTTATTGAGATCACCAGGTTATAGACTGAGGTATCGTTCTCAGGGACCCAAATGCAGACCAGGTAGTAGCAAAAAGGATTGTTTATTTCAGTCCATATCAGAAGCCTGGTAATCAGATGCAGAGACAGCATCAAATCAAAAAGCAGGAGAATAGTCCAAAAATCTGAAACCGGGAAATTTTGATGGCAGATGTATGAGAATCGGCAGGCAGAAGCAAAGTCATAAAACAACAATCAAATAGGTCAAAACCAGAAAAACAACAAAGGCAAACAAACAGAATCAAAAGGCAAAACTCAGTCGAAAAACGGAAGGGTGTCTCAGGAACCTCGATAAATCATTGGCTTTACTAATCACAGGCTCAGGAAATACGATCAACATTCTGACAAGCAACAGACAGAAACACAGGGTTTAAATACACAGGGAGTGACAAGATACAATGGGGATCAGGTGTGTGGAAACAGGGAAGGGAAATGAATGTAATGAAACAATGAGGTGAGCGTAATGAAACAATGGAAGCTGATAATTCACTAACAAGGTAACACGTAATATGCAGACCGGATTCAAAAATAACAGACTTGAACATGAACTGGGTAGTAAAAGACAAGTGCATACAATTAGAGAAGGGAAAGCGGAAACAAGTCAGCTGTAGTAAAAGAGAAAATCAAAGAAAGATGATCACCGATAGAACAGGTAGAAAGAGAGACAGTTGCAGATAGAAACTAAGATTACGTTAGTGAGTTAGTTAATTAGTACAAAACCTAAATCTAAGCTGTTAGTAGTAGTTAGTTAATTTAGTATTATATACAATGAGATAATTAGTTAAGAAGGAAGTGCATGACAGAGGAAATACAGAGAAAAACCGCCATCACAAAAGGCTCCCGAAGTGTGACGAAGACAGGGGAGTGACGGCAATGCAAACACGGGACAGTGAAACCATAAATATAATTGAATGCATGATGAGAAAATAATAAATGAGAACATAATCAGAAAAATAAATACACAGATAAACAAACAAAATACAGAATCCTGACAATAGACTACAGCCCGAGAGCACTATCTCATGGGGTTACGGAGAACCACTCACACTGAAATAAAAAATTATGCTGATACTTTCTGCAAAAACCATCAATGATAAGTGTGGCAACAGAACTAGTAACTACTAACCATGTTGCACTCCACACAACAAGCCTACGATAGACACCATCATCAATTCTTACCTCGCTGCTTTGATAAGAAATCCAATTTCCAAGGATAAAGTTGTGTTCCTGAACTGGATTCATTTGAAAAAGTAAGGTGAAATGATGCAAATAGATAGATAAAAATAGTGATAAATCATGTGGATGTGAGAAGATAAACTACAAAAAAGGGAAAACTGAGTTTTGCAGCAGCAGCATCAGCTACAGTGCCCTTCCCATTCAAACAGCAATTTGATGAGGCTAAACGGTATAAAATGAATGAGTTCATATGTAGACCTACAGGAAACAAGCTGATTTAGAATGAATTGGGGTGTGTTTTCTTGCTTCTTACTTGTTTTTATGGCATTGTAAAACACCATAAAAGCAACACGAGCTTGGTTAGCAATGCTTTCATGATACCATACCATTGAGTCCGTGTAGGCCTATACTAAGGGCCTGATTTTAGCACATGCAAAATCTTTTAGCACACACAAAATGTGAGTGGTCGGGTTTGGAGGACTAGCCGCGACTAAGAGGGTATCTGAAAGTTACCCACGGTGTGAGAACCACTGATAGAGGAAAAGGAGAACTAAAAAAGGAAGACAAAACTTCCAGGTGAATAAATGCCAAACCAAAAAACGACCCAGAAAAAGTTCTAAAAAGCTCGCAGATGCAAGAAGTGAAAATAGGCAGAAAAGAAATGACCTCTAGCTCTTTATACTATAAGAGAGCTTAAAAAAAAAGGCAAACGGAAACAAGCAAAAGGATAGCGACCCAAATACGTGGACGGGAAGCTTGAGATTCGAGCAGAAATAAAAGGCGGGAAATAATTTTATTCTATAACAAAGCTGAAAATTACAAGGCAACCGACAGAGAAGTAAACAAAGGAATACCTCGGACAGGAAAGACAATGAAAGTAGAACTCTGAACAGAGTAATAAAAAATAAAAAAAGGGAAACAAAAGATCCAAAGATCAACCCAAACTCGGTTCAAAAAAAGAGTTCCTGCTTTGCTTATAGTAAAAATAAGAAACGCAGTCTCCCGAATCCTATACCTTACCGGCTTTGTGCTGTGGCAGTAATGACACAAAAGCCCCGAACAACGAGTGAATGGAGCTTAAGTAGTGCAGAGCGCACCTGAAGGAAATAAATAATTAGTCCCGGAGAACGAGAACTAAGATGGGCGCACCCTCTCGCGGCCCCAAGAAAACAGAGCCTGAACAAAACCAAGGCAGGAAACCAAGACACAAAACCAATAACACGACCGATGATTGATGCAAAAAAAATACCATGACCAATCATTGGTCATGTTATTGTTTCTGTGTGTGCTAAAAGGTTTTGCACATGCTAAATGTCTTAGTAAATCAGGGCCTAAATGTGTTTTTTGTCAGACGTTAACAAGTTAATGAACAGCCATTGTCTCTTCATTATTCATTGAGTTCAGTCCAACACTTGAGTCCAACGCTGTTAAAGTGTCAGCGAACATAAACATTGCGCTGCCATTCTTCTCATGCCCCTGATTACGTGGTAATTGAAAGATGATAAGAGGACTGCCTATATAGTGCACTGTTTAGAGCCAATAGGCACTGAACAGTATGAGTGGAGATGGAACTGCATGTCAGAGGAAAAAGACTGGTGAAGCTATTTGGTTAGTGCATGGTGTAATATGATCAAACAATAATCTTATAATGGCACAAATATCTGAACGAAAAGAGAATGGGAGAACACAGAGGGGAGGTCAAAGATTGAATGATTTATAAATGTAGGAATGAAAGGAATATGTAATTCACTGTTCTCAAAGCAGGGGAGAATGCAGGACTGTTATCACCCTGCTTGCAGCTCAGCACATAAAGAACACCATTTGCAGTCTGCATTTCTTTTTGCCTCGGCTGAGGGAAATAGAGGGATCAAAGCATAAATAGGCAAGCACCTAAACTGAAATAAAGTGTTGTTCATTTGTTTGAATTCTAGTGACAAAGGGTCTGCCAGTCATGTCATAAAAAAGACCTTGAATGCAATCTCGTTGTAACTGTCCTTCATTGTGCTTCCATGGCATATAAAATACAGAATAGTATGACCAATCTAGTTAATTCAGTGACAAATGAGGAATTTCTGAACTTGGATAAAGATATTTTCTTTTGACCTTTTAGTTGATAATTGTGTAGTAAGTTCTTTTTAGGGGGATTTAGACTAAATCCTTAAGATTAGGGATGTTCCTAACGACTAATTTCCCTGACGTTTAAACGGAAATTTAAACTTAGACTAGTCGACTAGTCTAAAAGTAAGAAAACACTTAGAAAGCAGTCAAAATTTAGCACAATTTAATCTATAAGGTTAAACATTGTCCGAAAAAATATTGCGTATATTATAAGAGCCATTTGAAACCGTTAATCACATTCTTCAATAACCAAATCGTATTTTAAATGCCGCTGAAATGTGTGGCACTTTGTGCCTTGCATTATGAATATTGCACATTATCCTAGAAAACATGACAACAACTCACTAAATAAAAGTTAACAAGTAACATTTATTAGTTATTCAACGTAACAAAACATTTTTAGGAAACGTGCCTGATTATTACAACGGCATTTTCATTGGGTGAACGCGAACGCATAGCAAATACAGTAAAGAATTATAATCGGTCATCAGAAAAACTACCAATAATAGGAACACAAAAAAATAACAATTAGGCCTACTGATCGACATGACATTACATTCGTTTTATTGGGCTATTCAACAACGCGATAGGCCTACTTACTCTTTCCACCTCGCTGGTTTAACTTGCAGGGCGAACAGGCTATTAATGCGTTTTGTTTCTTTCCTTCGTTTTTAAAATTTTTAAATTTTATCCGGCATTGTTAACATTAGTAACGGATGCTTGTTTTTTTATAAAGCAACATTTGACCAGGAAAACATGATATTTCAGTGCAAATTATGTCAATATGTAATTTAAATGTGTACATTAATAAAATAATAAGTTTAACCGACTAGTATTTCTGGTGCCGACTAGCGAGGGTAGCAACGTTTAATCGGCTAGTCGACTAAACGCGCACATCCCTACTTAAGATCTAGTGAAAATCTGACATTTCCTGTGTTGATATGGGTTTATATTTAGCAAAAGCTGTCACAAGCCAATTGACTGTTTTTCCTAAACTCACTCGGTCCACTTTGACCAATTTTGAGAAAATCTATATTTTTTAAATTGGTAGAGATTTTTTTCATGAAAGATCATATTTTAAAACTTAAATCTCAAAGAGTAATAGTGTAAAAGTTCAAATACCTAACCATTTATTGAAAAATATGGTTTATCATAACTGGACAGAGTGAGTTTTGGACAGTCTTCAATTCTATTTTTGTCTATCACAGTGAATTTGTTCTATGGAAAAAAACATTTTCTTTAAATGTGTACCAGCAATTCACACTGAAAAAATGTGTTGTGATTTAAGCAATCAACCCTCTTAGCTTGATATGCAAATTTCATATCTCCACTATTCTTCAGACTCCTACTAACCCTACAACAGTTAAAAAACGGCATTTTAATGAGAAGACTACTGAAATGTTTATTAAGGCCATTTCGCTGATCCCTCCCTCAACGTCAACCTCTGTGGACTCACTCTTAAATCATTTTAATTCAAACATTGAAGATATCATTAACACAATTGCCCCAGTAAAGGAAAAGTTTATCTCCCCAAGCTTGCAGCGCCATGGAGAAATGCAGCTTCTGTAAAAGCCCAGAAAAGAGAATGTAGGAAAGCAGAATGCAAATGGCGAAAATCAGGCCTCTACATCCACTACGACATTTATAAAGAAAACCTGCATAACTACAACCTCGTGTTAAAAAACGCAAGACAATCGTACTTCTCTGACGTGATAAAAAATAACTCTAACAATGCTCGTGTTCTATTTTAAGTTGTTGACAGGCTGATTAGTCTTCCAGTGTCAACTCCCCCTGAACATTTATCGGTCAATAAATGTAATGAGTTCGCTGACTTTTTCAGAGATAAAATTAAAACAATTAGAAGTTCTATAAATCAGCCGGCACAGAATATATTACCTTTTTATCCAGCTGGAATGACCTCAATAAGAATGTCTAAATTCAAGATCATTGACTCTCATACCCCCAATAGTTTCGCAATTAAATTTATCTACCTGCTGTCTAGATCCTTTGCCTACTGTGTTTCTCAAAAAGTGTTTCAATTATTTATCCAAAGACCTGCTACAAATTTCATCTGGCCTTTTCCCACAGGGTCTAAAAACAGCAGTTATTAAACCCCTACTAAAAAAGATCTGTCTGTTCTAAATAACTACAGACTAATATCAAACCTACCATTTATAGGTAAGGTAATTGAGAAGGTTGTTTATCACCAGCTTAGTTGTTTCCTTAAAACTAATGATTGTTTTGACATCTTCCAGTCTGGTTTTCGCCCCAACCACAGTACTGAGACGGCGCTAATTAAGGTGGTTAATGACATTCATCTTAACTCTGACTCTGGTAATATATCAGTTTTGGTTTTATTGGATTTAAGTGCTGCATTTGATACCGTTGACCATTCTATATTATTAGATAGACTAGAAAACTGGGTCGGACTATCTGATACGGTCCTTCACTGGTTCAGGTCATCTCAAAGGCTGTCATAGTAATGTCCTACTGTAACAATCATCTCAAAGGCTGTCATAGTAATTTCCTACTGTAACAATCATCTCAAAGGCTGTCATAGTAATGTCCTACTGTAACAATCATCTCAAAGGCGGTCATAGTAATTTCCTACTGTAACAATCATCTCAAAGGCTGTCATAGTAATTTCCTACTGTAACAATCATCTCAAAGGCTGTCATAGTAATGTTCTACTGTAACAATCATCTCAAAGGCTGTCATAGTAATGTCCTACTGTAACAATCATCTCAAAGGCTGTCATAGTAATGTCCTACTGTAACAATCATCTCAAAGGCTGTCATAGTAATGGCCACAGGGCAATAATTGTTTAGTGACTTCACCTTGACCAATGGCCACTGGAACTAAAATAGTATTTCCATATTTTGGGACCTCTTTCTGATGCGTTTATGCTCCATAGTTTCCTGCACAGTTTTTGAGCAGCCTGCCCCCAATGCCACCAGGGCCAGGACCTTTCCTCTTCTTAGTATGCATAAGAGATTTCAGCACTTTTCCTCATCAATGATACCACAACTTTCTATTATCAAGGGCTCCAACATCGGCCCTAAAAGCTAGGTGTTCATTTTTTAAATCATACATATCAAAATATAAGCAAAAGTGATCAAATTAATAAATAAATTCATCAGCTAACACCGGATCCGGATTGTCGGATAAAACATCTTTCTTCTCCTCCAGCATTGACTTGATGCAAAGTCAATGTTTCCCATGCAAAACGAGATTTACCCTTACGTTCCTTCTCTACTTTGTCTTTATATTTCAGCTTAGCTTTTTTTATTTCCCTTTTCACATTTTTAGCTGCCTCTACTCTGTCTGATATTACCCCTATAAAAGGAAATCTTCTTCTTTAGGCCACATATTAAAGAAAGCACCTTTATGCCCAGTCACCCACCAAGACACATTCTGTGTCTGCTTGCTTATATTTTGAAAAGGCAGCCTTCATAATTTGAAAAAGTCGGTGAATGCATGTTTGAATGCACCGGCTATTCAAATAACTGAAATTATAGCATATAGCATAACCTTGTACACTGTGTTAAGTCTTTGTATTTAAGCACTTTGTGATGATGCGTCAGAACTTGGAGGCAAGCTTTCATTGTGATATTGGAGTTACTGCAGTGGGAATTGTATGCTTTCTGCAGCTTGCACTTCACAGCTGACTCATGAAAAGAAGGTATTGAAACTGATGACTCCTCGGTCAACAAATACCTATTGCGTCTGACGAGCCTATGAAGTGAGATTGATTGGGCACACCTTGTATTATGGAGACAGCAGCACGCTGAGGCGACAAAGGCAGATCTCAATGGTTTTCAAGGTATTGATATTGAAATGTTCTTCACTATGGATTTGTCTTTGAAGATTTTTCCTAAAAATTTATTTTATATTTAAGCCCAAATTTCTCAACCTGTATGCCTGTGTAGAGGTCTTGTCTGCCTTCCATGCATTTGAGCTGCAGGGAATGTACAGCAGTGGAAAGAGTGATGGCTCGTGATAACACAATTTATTTGTACATAATTTCCAAAGTTTGTCAGTCCCAGACCCCCCACATTTTTTAGCAGGTGCTACCAAGTCCCTGGAGAGTAGTCTGTGATAAAGGCCTCTCATGATGGGAAAGGGGATTCAATATTTTCGTGGAAAAGTCACTGTTATCAAAAATATTGTATATTTTTCAGTTTTATGTAAGGGCTACTCGTTTGAGATGTGCATAATTCATAGCAAAAGTTTTGATAATGTCAAGGGGGCTGGGCTATAAGAAGCTCTAAATGCTAATGTATCTCTTGACACTTCACTTAAATAGATTACGTATTGTTAAAGAATGAGCATCCTCCCACGGGACCAATGATTCCACAGAAAACCCTCCAGCCCACTTTGGGACATTGGTAATATAGTCCTCACGGGAAATATTATCTTCTACTCCTGACATAAAATTAGGAAAAGGATCAGAGCTAGAAAATCAGTTCCAGCAAGAGACTAGACCAGACCCCTATTACCACAATAAATAACAAAATAAATTCATAGCCATTGGAAAAATAAATATAAACCTGTGTGCATAATAGGGGTGGGACAATGCACCGATGCATCGCGATGCACCGATCCGAATATGTAAATACAACTGCATCGATCTGTAAGATTCGAATCGATAAGCATCGATTAATATCGCATTTTAAATGAATGTGCACATGTATTCATTTATTCAAAAATTATTTAAAATATATATTTCTGAGACACGACTACTTTTAAAACTGTTTTGACCAGCTTCAATCCATGTTTCTGCTCCAACCCCCACGTAAGCGTGAGTTGAAAGTAGGGACAGGCGGGAATAAAGCGACAATTAGACGGACAGATCTGAGCGAAATGGCTAGCTGCGTGCTCGCTGAGTGCGACAAAAGAGACAGAAACTTACAGAATTTGCGATGTTCCGAACAGAAAATCAGTGGTATGGAAGCATTTCGGGTTTAGAAAGAAGGAGGGTGTAGTTGACAAAACCGCTGCAGTATGCAAGACCTGCCAAGTAGAAATCAGATACACAGGCAACACCACAAACATGATAAACCATTTGAGCCGACGATACACAATTGACGTGAAGGACAGCAAGCTGGTTAGCAAGCTAAACTCGGGAGTCATTGACACTTCCCCTGAGTTTCCTGGAGAATTGGCCAAACGGTTATATTTTTTTGTATAATTGTTTTTATTAGTTTTTATACACATACCGTGTCCAGACAGTTAATTGTAAAGTGCTTTCTGATATTTAAATTAAACCATTTTCTATTCAAAATCAAGTAGACGTTAGAGACAAAAAACAAAAATAGTAAGACTATTTCCAATGTCTTACGTTCAATTAATTATTACTACGTTAACTGTCCGATTCACAAAATGAAGCAGAAAACATTTGAGTGAAAAATGTATACCTGCTCTGTATGAAGAGGTGAAGAAAACTGTTCGACTGTCCTTGCAAAACGCTACGAGAGTAGCTTTAACTACGGATGGATGGGCATCTTGCTCCACCGAAGTTCTAGATCGTACTAAGATTTAGGAAAGTACTATATGACACTAACCTATAGGCTATTTCATTTATCTTGGCCAAGTTTAGTAATTGTTATACATTTTGCCATTTTCATTTTGTAAATAAAGGAAATGTATTAGGGTACCATGTCTGACACTGTTTGAAAAACAATAACCTAAATAGGGCAACTTTAGAAAATACACTGTTAGTCATGTTTATTGCTGCATTATTTGCAGCAGACAGCTGCAAAATGTATGGCATGCCTTAACAATAAACATAATGCTGTGAACTTGGTGTAAGGTTCTAATTGAATATTTAATTACTGCTGAATGTATCAGTACAAATCACATTAGCATACCTATTACATTTTTTTAAAGTATCTAAATTAATCGAACCAAATCTTATCGAATCGAATCGTGGTCAAACGTAAGATATTATGATGCATCGAACCTTTGCCTAACGAATCGTAATCGAATCGAATCGTTATGGGATTGAATCGTCCCACCACTAGTGCATAATCAATCAAGAGTTTCTTGGATTCAATCAAAATTTGTCCTTTGACTTAAGGATAAAATATGTTTGTTACTTTTGTCTTAAAAAACAGTTTTGGGTGTTAGTTTTGGTGAACTTGGTAGACTATGGCCTGGATGCAGTCAATGTTTGTCCTTAAATTTGGTTCATGGCTAAATGCAAGAGTTTGATGTTTTCTTCAAAACACAGCTTGGCATTCATTTCAAGTCAAAATTAGGGATATTTATTGAATCTAGGGGCCTCATTTATAAAATAATATTGGAATTCATCCTAAAATATTCCTACAAACAATTTATAAAATGTCCGTATACAAAAATAAATGTTCTTACGCATGTTCCATTTATAAATCAGAAATCCTTGTTTGCATGTGAACAAGCTTATTAACTCCACCCAGTGAACACCTTCAAACATCCTTATGGTCAGGGTTTCTGCTACATCCTTCCTGAAAAACCATTGCCACACGATATAAAATTGATAGTTTTTGTTTTGATAGTTTACAGCAATGTTAATGTTATACAGTTCAGTATCACCTAGCTTGATATTTGTTACAATTATTTTATTTAAATGGAGTTGTCATTGACAGCCGTCAATACAAGCCTTCTGTTGCTTATTCTCAATGTACAGTTCCATGCAAAAGTATTGGGACAGTGACACAATTTTAGTTGTTTTGGCTCTGTACTCCAGCACATTGTATTCGTAACAAAGAACACATTGTACTTGAAACAAAGGTTAAAGTGTAGACTGTCAGCTTTAATTTGAGAGTATTTACATCCAAATTATCGGGTGACCCGTGTTGGAATTACAGCAATCACAAATGCTTTGTGAGCTACTGTAGCAGCAATGCAAAACCACCCAGCCAGTGTGAAATTAAAAAACAGTCAATTCAATCTCAACAGGTATGTTAGTCTTATATTTAGTTTCTATTTCTAAATTGTCATGGTTTTGCAGCTCACCTGTTCTGTGCTGCAGACGTTGCTTTTCCATTCCGTGGGAGGGCGCTCCTGTTGTAGTGTTTTTCGGTTGTCCCGGCACTTAGTGAGCGCACCTGTTCAGGTGTCCTTCCGGCTTTATAAGCGCCGTGTCTTCCTGTCTCGGTGCTTTTGTGTCAATCTTGCCACTACACAAAGCCAAGTATTGGTATAGGCTGGGAGACTGATTTCTTTTTTGTTTAAAAGAAACCCTTTTTAGTGAGTACCGTATTTTCCGCACTATAAGGCGCACTTAAAAGCCGTTAATTTTCTCAAAAAACGACAGTGCGCCTTATAATCCGGAGCGCCTTATATATGGATTAATTCTGGTTGTGCTTACTGACCTCGAAGCGATTTTGTGTGGTACACGGCACTCACAGCGCTGTCAAAATGTTTTAGTACGACTTTGGTAAACTACAAAGCTGCACCGTATGGCGTTTATTTAGTTCCATAAATAGCGCGCGTGGAATTGTGAAGCCCAGCGCACAGAACAGTGTCTGCGCGAGTGGAGCTATGAAGCGAGCGAGCACAGAACCATCCGCGCGAGCACAAAGCCCATCTGCGAGCGTGGACCTGTGACGCGAGCGAGCAGAGAACCATCCGCACATTACGTCTGCACATTGATGTTCTCACATCGGATCAATCAATGCTGGCACTTATGGGCTATCGTGCTATTTTGTATTGTGCATAATTAGTGGTGTAACGGATCGTAGTTGATCCGTGATCCGTACGGATCGCCCCCCACGGTTCGGCACGCACGTGAACCGCGGATTAATTGCAAAGTTTAACCATCATAGTGAATTACAGTTTTACTGCCGCTAGTACTTTTAAAAGTAATAATTCCCTAAATCTCGATGCAGAGTTGCAGTGAAAAGACAGATGCGTGCTGTGTTTTACTCTGAAGCGCAATTATTGGTTGATTATGCAAAAAAAGCCGTTGCGTGTTCAGACTATGAGCAGCTTGACAAAATAGGCTATATTTTAATTTAAAACAAATACGCTTCAGATTATGCATACCATTTACGTGGTTAAGCGTTTTTTCCTAAACGGTATCTGCTGCCTCAACAGCCGATACAATATCCCCAAAATAAGGTTGATTGAAAAAACAACGTCTGCGTATAGCTGCATGCCTCTAACATAAATGTCATGTTTCTGTTCTACGCAAGCAGGCTTTAAACAAACAATGCATCGAGCCTGTGCAGCGTGCCAACTAAATTAGCCAGCCTACTTTTCTAATAGCTGCTACGATAACGTGAAAGCCTGCTTCAGCCATTCAGACCCAGCTAGCTGTTGGATATAAATATCAATGTTCATGAAGAAATACTTTTATTTAACAATAAAGTGCAAGCATAGCGAAGCTCCTCGTTATTTTCTGTGGAACATTAAACACTTGGTTGAAATGAAATAGGAAACGTGTCTAAAAATAAGAACAAAAATAGGCTAAATCATGTTTGATCGTAAGACTCGCACCCTCGCTGCAAAATGTTCTCAATATTATGTTTTAAATTATATTCGTCTGAGAAGCTTGGACATCATCAACCCATCGCCGATGTTCTTGTTGCTACCATCTGGTGCGCTTCAGCGTTGCTATTTTTGTCTTCATATGGACGTTATTTATCATCCTGCAATCTAACGCAGCAAGTCAAATTACTTGCACTTTGATTTAACAATTGAGTATTGAATATTTTATATATTTTAAGATTTTACTTAAACATTGGACATCTTGAATGTTGTTTTCATTTAAGACCATGGGCAAAAGTTCCTTGCTTTAAGTGTTTTACAGAATAAATGGAAAGCAAAGATATACTTGTCTTTTTTTTTTGCTGATCCGAAAAATGATCCGATCCGTGACTCAAAACCGTGATACGATACGAACCGTGAGTTTTGTGATCCGTTGCACCCCTATGCATAATAAATGCCGAGCCGTGGCTAATTACAACGCGGAGACAACTACTTTATCTGTGTTCAATTGGTGAAACTATTGGTCAGTTTCACTATAGCCTTAGTTGAAGTAATTGCCCAATTGTATGAACAGCACTTAATAGGCTACAGTGTAGGCCTACTACAGCGTGAATGTGTAACTAAAAACATAATTTGAACAAGTTTGTTAATGTTAACGTCATATTGCGTTACACTGCACTGCCCCTATAACATCAGAAGGAGGCTCACTTGGCCTATTATACTAGCCTACATAGCCTATTGCACCAGACAATATGCTACATAGACGCATATGATTTTAGAATTATTCCAATTCATACCAATTTTATAATATAGCCTTCGGTTAACCCAATCGCATGCCAATATGACAACCCTAAGGACTAGCCTATATAAAAAGGCATAGCTAGTTAGATTACAACGAGCACATTAAAGATAAGTTTAATAGTAGCCTATGCTATTTCAGGGACTGCCGATGAAGTCACATGAAGGAAAATCGGCCAATACGATTGACTCCATCCCAAACACCGGCGTCAAAATAGTAGGCTGACAATTAGCTAGTGAGCGCTGTTCATTTTTTTAAATATGCAGAACAAAACGTAGTAGGTTTACGAATATGATTATTTTGACGTTATATTGATTGTTCATAATGTATCACAGATCCATATTCATCTAAGATTAGCCTAGCTACATCAATAGCATCACTAGGCCTAGGCTATCATGTTAAATTCAATTTGGTAATAGGCTAATACAAAATTGACAAACCCATATTCTGTCAGAGAAATTAGCACAGTTTAGAACGTATTAGCTAACGTTAAATCCACATTTGCACGACAACTATACTGAAGCATGTCAAGCCATTAAATAGGCTAAAGAAGTGTGTACGACATCGTCAAAGTAACAGGTTTTTAGTAACGTTAGGTTAGCCATTTAGTTGTGGATGACAGAAGGCGAACACACATTCACCAAGACAGGGAGACAGCGCCGGGCGACTTACGCCACTATCTGCCAATGGATCGTGGATGCCTGGGCTAAGATATCAGTCTCAACTGTGGTCCGAGCTTTCACGAAGGCCGGAATCATCACTGAACTGCCAGGTAACAGCAACGACACTGACTCGGATAATGACGAGAGGGATCCGGGCATGCTGGATGCCGTAATCGCCCAACTGTTCAACTCGGACACTGAAGATGATGAATTTGAGGGATTTGTGGACGAGGAATGAACTGAAAAAGTGAATGTATTGTGTTGTATTTTACGTGTTATAACTGAACAATGTTGAGAGTTATTGTGAATACGCTAACGTTTGATTTAGCGGTATGTTTTTTTTACGTGTTACAACTGAACAACGCTCATTAACGTTTGAACAATGTTGAGAGTTATTGTGAACGCGTTTAATAAAGTTTGACTGACTGACTTATCAGACTGTTTTGTTTCGCTTAATGCGCCTTATAGTCCGGTGCGCTTTATATATGAAAAAAGTTTGAAAATAGACCATTCATTGACAGTGCGCCTTATAATCCAGTGCGCCCTATAGTGCGGAAAATACGGTATATGTTATGTTCTGAGATTCTGTCTGTATTTTTATTTTCATTATCATTCATGTATTTGTTATTTTCCACATATCATTGCATCCCCCTCTGTTCGTGAGTTGTCTGAGTCTCATCTGTGTGTTTGTTTACCCAGTCTCGTGCATGCACTATTCAGGATTTTCCGTGGGTTAACGCTGTATTTCTGAAGTCTCGTTTTCTGATACTTCTTGCTTTCGTTCCCGTGTATAATTGTATATATTACTAACTCGCGCTAACAATCACTCGGGTGCTTTATTAGTTACGTGCACTTTACTAAACTCATTAACATAAATGTGTATTAACAAACTAATTGTCTGTCTTGTAGTTGGATACTAACATTTAACCAGCTTCCCTGCTTTATCTTTTCTACCTGCATTACTAAGCTGTCCTTGAGCTACCTGTTAACTTGTTTCAGCTTCTTATCCTTAGAGACCACGCCTCCCCTTATTACTGTGCACACTCCGCTCCTACTTGAGCCCGTTGTCTGTCATGCATGTTTTCCGAGTCCCTTCCATATATTTGTTCTTCCCTTGTTATTGTTTTATTGTTCCTTGTTAATCCTCATTGTTCTCACCTGTGAGCTATCTCACCTCCCCGCCTCTGCACACCTCCCTCTGTATTTACCCCAGTCTTCTCAGTAGTTCTTCACAAGTTCCTCACCGTTTTGTAATTCTAGCTTTTTCAAATATATCTTCAGAGTTGTCCGTTAGTGTCTTTCGAGTTGTCCGTTAGTGTCTTTCGAGTTGTCTGTTAGTGTCATTCTGTTTCTGTTCCTGAGTTTTTTTGTTATCCCTCGTCGATCTTGCCTGTTTCATTACGGATTGCTGCCCTGTCCCTCATTAAACTTTCATTTTCTCGTGGGTAACTTTTTGATCCCCTCATGGTCACGTCTGGTCCTCCGCTCCCAACTCCACCACATAAATATTGTTTATATTTCTATTACTTATTGGTAAAAAAAAATACAAAGATATTGCCAATGAGGTCAGACAGTTTGACTAATTTCAAGATTTTCCAATTGGGTAAGCAAATTTCACTGGTCAAGCAAACAGTAACAGGGTTACCTCATTTTCGTAACCCTGGCGAAGGCACTGTGTGCCGAAACGTTGGTTATTTTTCTTATACCACATTGGAAATAGAGTGTGCGACTTTCTTTGTTTATTTATGCGTATTCTCCAGTTTGTCTGCACCTCGCAAAGGTGTTTTGGGTGTGCGTCTCCTGCTCGTATATTTTATTATCTGCAGAAATAACATCTCTGTAACCTCTTGCCCTCAGGCGCTGTCGCTTGTCAATACTTTCTCATTCAAACTTTTGATATAAATCCTACGTCTTACAGTCTACAGCATCTCAGTACTTGGGTCTTATACTCAGAGCTTCTCCATTGCAGAAAGGCTGAAGATAACTATCCATATCTTTGTGTCGTCGAAGGTAACATACAAATGAAATACCTCACCCCTTTCTTTATCCACGCAACATAATGTATGTCTCGTAAAAATAAAGTATTTGAAATGTTTCATGTGATTATTCCTCCTGACACTCTTGCCATTCTCTGCCCTTTAATAAGCTGACAATATTATGTCTGTGTGCTATCCCTTTGCCTGTGTTTTCTATTTTTTTCATAATAGTAGATTTCTCGAAAATAGTGAATTATTGATGATAGTGATACTTTTGGATGGAAAATACAGAGGTGGTGAAATTGGTTGTCTAGATATGTGGGACTACCAAACTGTGACTATCCAAAGCCTGGGGACTGTTTGTTGCTATGGATGACCTGCAATCTGATTGTTAGAAATTTCTAGTCATTTCTGTACAGCAAGCTTGAATTGTTTTCTCTGTTGATTAGGCTGATAGGCAGCAGGTCCTGACTGCACTAACCACTGATCTGTATTTTGATAGGAGGGATTAGCTTTCTACAGCTCACACTTAACAGTAGTATGCGGGCTACAATGCAATCGTCTCTTGTAATATTAGCTTCCAAAATGATGATCCTATAGCACAAAGGCAAGAGAAACCACATTACAGAAAAGCCTCACTGTGGCGTTGGAGTCCCCATAGGTACTCAAACGGCACAGTCAAAAGACTACTCATGCAATTAAGTTTCTAACTGAGACGGTAATAAAAACAATTTGTTGATCTAATATGGGGAGAGTCAGAGAAAGTAAAGTGAAAAGGGATGGAAGTTTAAATGCTATGAAAAGCATATCTTTGAGCGACCGAGTGAGGCAGTATCCGCCTGGTACACTGCATTCTGAAGGATTTAATATATTTAGCAATTTAACTTTAAATTAACAATAAATTACGCAAAGAAGATGACAGCAGACAGAAAAGACTGTTAAACAACTTGCCATGACAAAATATAATCAGAGTTTTCATTTGAACTTTGTACATACCAGTTACCATTTATATTTACTGTATCTTTTTTGTTTTAATATACCTCAGCTGCAAACTATTTTCTTATTACTAATATAATAATTAAATGTTATATAACTGCTCTCATTTTTAATGTGGCCATTTCCCACTGCATGCCCTTGACAACATTTTAAAATACTGCAGCTTGTCCACGGTATTAAGTAATCAAACGGAATTTAACATGCGAGCGTTGCTGGTAAAAATTGCCATCAATCATAGCCTGTGCTTAATTAGTGGCAATTACTTTATCAACTTAGAAGTGTAGGTCTATCCTGGCTACCAAAACTTTTGACCACCACATACGTTTCTCATTTGTCCATTCTGGCTATGAGAAAATCAGCATCTATTTAAGGTTTAATCAAACAGGAGAATTACTGCAAAATTAGTCTGTTTTTCAGTGAAAATGAAGAAAATTAGACAAATTCCTCTGGATATTTTAAATATAATTTCAAGTTCCATTTAATGCCCTTTTTGAGTATTTACTCTGTGCTACATTTGGCTTTGTATGTTGCAGCTCTCCACTGGCTATTTAAGTAGTTCTGCTGGAGTTTCAACACATCAAATGTTAATCTGTGGTTTGCCTTCTGACCATTTATTTTCATTGGCCATTATATATTTCTGATTATGTGCAAATGTATTTTTGTATATCAAGTTGCATTGCAGCGCACACAATGGTTTTAAGTAACACACATTAAGGGACATAATTTACTATTATTTAATATTATTCCGTGATAAAATTAGAGAGAGGAGAGCAATATTTATCCTACTGTATACACACATATACTTTCATAACCCTTTACTAATATAAAATGTTATGCTCAAATGTTATCAGTATGCAGTAAAGAGTGAAGAGGAACTGACAGCTAATTTAGCTTTTGAGATTATGCCAGCTTTAGCAAACTGAGCAAGCGCTCAGAGTCACACGGAAATGATGATCTGGTGTGGCAGCACAGTTAGATACTGCAAATGACCAAATATGCATTAATTTACATTCACTCTGGATCAAACAATCTGCCTTACTACAAGGACTCTGATTATTTTAAGGTAGCTGTCATTAGGAGTAAATAGGAATTTAATTTGAGTTTTGGGGGTTAATGGGTTCTTTTCAATGTTGTTGATAAGAAAACCAGGAGAAGGACGCTTCCTCTGCTAGTTAGAATCACGGAGGCTCATCAGCGTTACATTGTTTGACATGTGGGCCAAGATGGCATGATTGCTGTTATCAGTGACTTGTGAGTAACGCTCACGCGTGTTCTTGGCTCTAGCTGCCTGGCTTTATTCACAGTGGTACGGCAGTGAATACCATAGTGCATCTGTGTTGCGTATGGAATGCAAGAACTGCAGCGATACAAAGATGGACTAATCTCATTTGGATGTACGCTACTCTTTTAGGTGTTTATGGTTATTAAGCTTAACAGAAAGGTGAAAAGATATTTTTCAGTAGTTTTTATTTTATATTTAAAGCAAATAGGTCTGTCAAAGGCGCTAAATATTCACTAAATGTAAGCATTGATCAAACTCTTTAAACAAGCCGAACCCAAGTACTTTGGCTGACAACATTTTCAAATGGGTTTTTTTCCCTTTTGTTAAGATTTTGGATTTCTATTACATTTATGGACAAATAAATTGTTGCAATGATTACAATTAAAGTGCAAATTATATTTTATATGGCTTCATTTGATGATAATGAGGACTAAATGTTTTGTTTTCTTTGCATTTAACAGTGAAGAGAAAGGGACCCTTGTACAACATGTGCATAATCAAGAACAAAGAAGATTGTCAATAGCAGTGTTGGCTGTATTTATAGCTAATCTGACAAGGAGCAGATTCTGGATTTTTTTTTAAATCATTGAGAAAGGGACCTTTAAAATGATGATCTTTCCAAGATTATTAACACAATTGATAGACATGGAGGTTTAGTACTTTATCTGTAGTCAAATAATTTGTAGTTCACTCACTGAGCAAGGTTTAAGTTTGGGATAACCAGTAGGTTCCATGCTGTTTTAGAACAAGCAAACAAGTTTCATTGTGACACATTTTGTCAAGGTGCAATGTGTACTAGAGTTCCGAAAGACTAGCTAGCTAAGGAAATGAAAAACTATATAATGAAATGGAATTCATACTAGTTGTAAAACCGGAATGATAATTCACAGCAGTGTCTTAAAAACATCGATAGCACTTGCAATGTATAATTAAATATATATATATATATATATATATATAAAAAACAAGTTTAAACAACTTAAAAATCAATCATGAGCACTGATACAAACATGTATACAACCAAATGAAACTTCATAGTTGCTGCATATCCCTTTGTAACATTTCTTGGGATTTGGTACACTAACAGAACATAACAAAATGTACTGTTTAAACCATATGCAAGATGAGGTAGGTCCACATTTTTATTGGTACAATATTTGTGTTCATTCCCAGGTTGATGTGAGTGCAATTAGTGAATGAAGGCAAATTAAGTTGTTCAATATTGCACTCAATATAAGACATGCTGTGCATTATAATGTCTTAGTCTTGTACACTACTAATGCATGACAATGTACTGTTTACAGAAAAAATATACATTGTTTTATTCTCATACTAAGAATACCAGTGTCCTCTGGATAACTAAAATGTACAGTTTCTCGTTTCTTGTATATCCAGTGGGTGTATATGACACCATCTTTGAAAACTTTAACTGAAGGGCTGAATGCTAAGCCCTTTAAGCCTTTAGATTTTGAGTGGGGATTGAAACATTCCCACTGGTGAGAAAAATAAAAATCACAGAAAATGGCAACCATGTCCCTAAATCGCTGCTTATATCTGCCGTATAAAACAACAGAATCGACAATACAAATCAGTATTAGTAATAATAAATTTAACCATGCACGTGCACTAAGAAATATCTCACCTCAATATATTTAAATGTAGGCTATACAGTTTAGCACTTATGGGCTATTGTGCCATCTTGTATTGTGCTTAATAAATGCCGAGCCATGGTGAATGACATTGCAGATGCAACGTGCTATATTTGCTGGCTTCATTTGTTGAAACTGTTTTGCTAGATAATTGCACAATTGTATGAACAGTGTAGGCCTACAACTGATAGGCTAATGTAATGTGTAACTAAAAATTACCCTTGTTGACAATATCGCTTATGCCTATAAGAGATTAGACGGACAAAGATGTCCAGCTCGTTTATATTGAATATTCACTTAAATTTCCAGTTGGCTTTTCTGCTGTAATGATGTTTTAAAATAAAACTGTTTCAGACACCCTATGTTTACAGACATTCCTTAGTCTGTAATCTTATGCATGGACACCACAGATTCGCTGGCTATGGTGACAGGTTATATACTTTTCGATGTTTTTCTGTACTAGGAGCGCATATATCCATGCGAGTTTTAAGGCTTACTTTCACATGCTTGGTGCCTGCTATGGCACAGAAAACCTCAGAACATCCCGATCATGTATTTATAAGATGTTCATCTATAACGCCATCATACATGCAGCCATGCACATACTTACAAATTACAGGGATGCACAATATGGTCAACAATTCCTTGGACCCTAGGCATGATGATTTATTTAATTTTGTCATGAAAATATCCTTATATTGCACATCTTCCCCATGTTTATGCATGCTATGTTGTATACATTACAAAGTGGAAGGATGTGGAAGATGTAAATATGGTATGGAATTGTTGTGTATTTGCATACACGTTTACATCCTGTCATTACAGGATAGTTAAAAAAATATCACTTAACTTGCTTAGTTAATTTTGAAGTAATATATATTCAAAAAAACATGAATAAAACTTTCTTTAATACCTGAAAATCAAAAGCAATGTCTTCTTTTACTTGGGATTTTTATACAATAAGAGCCTAAGGGAGAGCATTAATCAAATTTAAATGTGGAAATATGGCACGCACATAACTAGCTGATAATTAACTTATAAATGAAATAAAAAATGCGTTTTAAATAAGTATAAAACTTATTTCTGGTTTAATATGCTGTAAATATTGTAACGTGAGTACTGAAGTAGAAAACAAATCCTCACAAACTGCTTAGTTGACTGATGTCTCTTCATTTATGCTACCCTGAGTCTTGTTTGCATGTTACGGCCTGTTACATATTTATACTTATTGGTGGTGGTAGAGATGAGCTTCCTCCTCATCACTGTAAAGCGCTTTGAGTCGCTGGCCGGAGAAAAAGGCGCTATATAAATGCAAGGCATTATTATTATTGTTACTGGACCATTCAGAAAGGGTCAGGGGAAAGCAGACCTCTACGCTTGCACTGTCTCGAAAATAAAAGATTTATATCAGATGGACATATGAATAGAGTGAAGAAAGTTTTTAAAAAAAGCTGTTCGGCATTTTCACTACTAAGATACTAAAGTGAAAGAAGTAGGCAATTAAAATTACATTGCACTGTCACCAAGGGCACTGTGTGAATATTTGAAGCCAAACTGACAGGACAGGACAGTTTACATCTATCCTGCCTCTCTATGTGAACAGTGAGTGTGTGGCTGTAGTCTGTCTCCAGCAACCAGAGCAATGGGAACAAGATAGGCAGTATATTAGCTCGATCAGTATATTAGCTCGATCAGAAATGGCCACAGTATCAGTATACTTTTTTATGAATATGTGAGTGAGATACTCACATGTTTATGGCACACACACACAAATGTATATTTTCTTCATGTATGTGTGTGTGCGTGCGTGTGTGCGTGCATGTGTGTGTGCATCTGTGTGTGTGTGTGTACGTGCGTGCATGATGTGTGTGTGTGTATGTGTGTGTGTGTGTGCGTGCGTCTGTATGTGCATACGTGCATGTGTGTGTGTGTGTGTGTGAGACATATGTGGGTGAGTGTCTCACTCAGATATTCATAAAAAAATATTTAAAGACAATTATACACAAAAAAACACAAGGTTAACTGGAGCAATTAAAAGACACCTAATTGGATGCATGTGTACCTTCTTGATCAAACTAATAGATAGATATTGCCTATCTTGTCCCCATTGCTCTGGTTACTGGAGACTGACTACAGCCACTTTCACACACAGAGCACGGAACATCTTAACTTATCCAGCAATATAATGGGTTCTCTTGTTCATACAACCAAGGACTGTTATTTAACCTGATCGATAGCATTCAAAATGAGGGCACCAGTATTTGTGTTCTGAAAAAGGGATTGTCCAATACTGTGGGATTGTCCAACTGTGGAAGTAAAAAGAATAACCAAGACGCAGGCTATCATTACAGTCTCAGCGAGGTATGTGATTTTGTTAGCTAGCTAGCGTAGCTTCTTAATGAAGAAAGTGAATCATAAAAGCTGATGTCCATGCAAACTAAGGTTAGCTACAATTTATTCGGTGTACGTGCTCCATTTGCTTCTTCATTTATTAATTTATTTTGGAGTAGTAAGTAAGAAAGTCCAGTTTTGCCAGCTTGGTCCGTTAATTTCGACACAGAACATTTCAGAAATTGCTATGGGGTCTACAGCCAGCAATTTGCAGGAAGAACTTCTCTGGAATGCCGATGCGGCTCTCATTCACACTAAAGTTCTGTAACATTCTGGTATAGCTGCATGTGTGAGAAAAGGCTTATGAGTATGCCTAAGGTTAAAAGGTTAAAAGGTTCAGGCAATTGTTTTCTAGAAAGATTTTTAAAAAATGAAAAACTCACATTTAGTACAAAGCAAAGTCTCTCTATTGATCCACTGGAAAGTGCTGTGAAGTTACACATAATTAAATTCAGTCTGTAACGACAGATTCATCAGACAATGCCAAGGACCGAACACTCCACCTAACTGAGCATGTATAGACAGTTATTCAGGCATGTCCCAAAAGACAAGTTAAATGCTCCAAATTGAGCTGTCCTTCATGTAACGGATGAGTCAAGCACTTAAAGACCTGCACAGCTTTTGGAGGTGTTTACTAAATGGGCCACATGCTTTATAGAAACGGCCATGAAAGAATGAAGACAAACGCTGGAGAGCTGTTTACTGGAGAGCTGTTAACCATGCAAGAACAACAGGAATTGTTTTGATATAGAGGTCAGCTGCTTTAACCAGTGATCAGATTCCTGGGTTGTAGGCTAGTGATAATGGCCCTGTCACACTATTGCGTATGAGAGAAACGTATGAGTTGCGTATGTAAATTCATAAAATAATTTTCATACGCGCAAAAAGCCCTTGAAAATAGCGTATGGCCAGCGTATGCCTAGCGTATGCCTAGCGTATGCCTAGCGTATAAACCATACGTCCGATTACGCACAAAATTTTTAAGCATGCTTAAAAAACTTTTTGTGCCTCGCCGTATGCCAGCGTATGCCACCGTATGCGACCGTGCTTGAAACGTATACAACCTATGCCTAACGTACCCCTAGCGTATGTCAGCGTATATCAGCGTATGAGTGATATTTTTCATACACTGGCATACGCTAGTACGATACGCAATAGTGTGACAGGGCCATAATGAGGATAATGAGTTGTAAGAGACAGTATTTTTCATAACAGGTAAATAAACACAAATTTCTCTTTTGACTGTTTTATTGTAACAACTGATTATGAGAAATATTTGCTTTCAGGTAGTGACTGCTTTTGAAGAACCTTTACTGACAGTGGAGGCAATCTGTAACCACATCAATTCCAAGCAGTTTTCTATTGCCATCTGAACGAAAGGTGCAGCTGTAAATACATGTCATGTAAATTTGTTACATTTGTTATGTGCACATATGCTATCGCACTACCCTTATTTACTTTTAGCAAAAGGGCAATTCAATTAATCTAATTATGCTGCTGATTCCTCAGTGGTGAAACAAATTGTGCTTATGTCACAGAAATCATTAAGAATGTTTTTTTTATTTCTGCCTTTTCTTATAGCAATGTGGTTGCCATTAGGCTAATATCAAGTTAGCACCATAAAATTTGTCCACATGCTATGGGTGGTTATGGTAACTGGGGGTGTTAATCAGTTACCATTCAATTGATAAGAATTTATTAAATATTTTACTCCAAATGTTGAACGCTATTTAGGTATTTAACCACTGTAAACATCTTCAGTGTATTATTTCAACATGAAAGAGAAAGTTAACTTTAATGTTCCTAGAATATGAGTCTCGGCCGAACACTAATAGTCTTGGCATTTTTAGCACAAATTACTGTACACGCAACACATGTTTGCTTTGTATGGCTCATCTCGGTTCTGACAGAGATCATATTTTCAATTTTATGTTTTGCACAGAACACACATTGCAGAATAAATGTGAAAAGGTTATAATCTCAAGGCAGCTATGTGGTCATTTCCCCACTGAAAAGCAAGCAATGATCTGTGAATGATACCTCATTCTGGACCCATTGTCTTAGCCTCTGTGCAATTAACTAAAACACCTAGCACCTGTGTACTTTAAATTGTTACACTGCAAATAGACTACTCCAAGGAGCTACTTTTTTCCAGAATGTTGAATTGTAGACATCAGGTACTTCAGCTCGTAGATGGAGGCTGTATATTAAGATGGGTTTTTTTCAACAACAACAATTATCAACAACACCCCTGTTTTTTTAAGCTTCAATAAACTTACCCTGTGTTTTCTCTCTTTTTTTAGATAACCGTTACAGAGTCCATCCTGTTTTTGCTGCAATATACCTCTAAAGATCTAGATAGCCGTGAGAAGACCATCGTCACAGGAGACTGTTGTTACCTCAACCCTCTTGTGCGTCGGACTTTCCGCTTTCTGGGTATGTCGCGCAGACTTTATCGTTTTGGTTTTTTGAAAAATATTATTTTGTAACAATTTTCCTGTTCGGTTCTGTTGCGCATTGCCAGACTCCTCCCCCACAATGTCAAAGGTTAACTCCATGGACCTCTGCCCTGCCATGTTTTTGTGTCTCCCACGCTTCCTCTATTAGCAGTAAAATTAGAAGCACCTGACCATGTAGGATGGCGAGGCTTTAAGTGAGAGGAGCCGCTTGCAGTTTTCACACATTCTTAAGTACGTTTATCAGACAAGGGTACAGATCCACAGATGAGCATTACCGTGATACATGAAGAAAATCAGACAGTAACTCCAGTTAAAATCTGTATTTACACATCTCAGCATACACACACATGTACACGCACATGCACACGTTGTATTACTTCTCAGATTTCCTTTTTTTCTCTCTCCATCCGATGCCATGTGATCATGTGATCATTCACACATTATGTAGATTGCTTGTGTCTCCTCTCATGCCCACCTTTTGTAACACTCTGTGCTTTGTCTGCAGCTGAGTGCACTAATAAACTGTGGCTTTTAAGGCGCCACGGGCGACGGCTTTTCAGTCCGTAAGAGCAGGAGATTTATTTTGTGAGGGATCTGAGGGCATTACTGAGAGGTTTTAAGAGAGGGATATTAGACGAAAACACTGTCTCATCACGATCCTCAGCTACAGCACCATACGCGGTCATCTAACGCGTACAGTACACCAATCTCACATCAGGTACATGCAACCGCCACACTTTGAGGAAGGCAAGCTGAGCTGAATCATTCTTTAAGATATTTCATCATAAAGATGTGAAAGTGATTTGTCAGAGAAATTATCTTGGATAGATCTTTCTTTCCCCGATTAATTTCAATTAAAATATTGGGCTTGGTTCTCCACCTGAAACTTTTTGTGATGTGCACCCGATCCATCTTAAAACTGATTGATCATTACAGCATGATACTTGACCTTATTTTTAAAGTGTCCCAGTGTCGCAGCACTCATGAGCCCATCGAGTTAACAAGGGTCTACTTACGATGTTAAAGAATTTAATACCTTTTCCCACAAAGAGAATGACTTTCACAGCCTCAGTTAACTCAGTCAGAGTAACCGTTCAGCAATAATTATAGTTATTTATAATAATAATAACAATTATTATTATTATTTTTAATAATAATAAAATTAATAAGAATAATTTAAAATAGGTGAATCAGTGGGATTTGATTAATTGTATTGTTTATTTCATAGTGCATTAATGGTCATTAATTAGATTGCATTGAATTGTTTTGGGCCTTGATATTTCAACTCTTTTGCATGTGTCAGGTTATGTTCATTTCTCATTCACTGTTTCTGAAACCGTAAAGCATTTTCTTGAACACCCTTCCCCCCTTCCCCAACCCACATTACCACATTACAGCGTCTTTGTGACAGTTCTCTGTAAAAGCGCTATACAAATAAAATGGAATCTATTGATCTCTGAAGGGAGTTCCTTACTAAAATGAGCAAAGGTTGGTTTAAAGATGAGAATGGTTTGAGAGAGCTTGGCGTCAGCATATCGCTGACTACTCTTTTCACTTCTTCAGGTAGCAACTTCATTTAGCAAACACAGTGACACTATGTGTCTCCTACAGTTCATCTGAGCTGTTTCTATTGCTTCTGAGCACAGTCAGAGGTGATTTGCACTTGAAACTCTGCTGGAAATCTATACCGCCTCACTGCTGCAGTGTGAAGTGTGGTCTGTGTGACTGTGTGAGTCAGTGTCAATATTATCAAGGCAACATGGCTAGCTACACTCATGGTGTTCAAATAACAATAAACATGCTTTAAAGCTTAATGTAACTTAAAGAGATGACCTTTCGAAGTTCTCTGAAGCAAGATAATTCAATTAAGTTACCAAGCTAATAAGGTGAGATTTTGCTTTCAGTTGCACTTGGAGCATTTTTATATTTGTATATATGTGTGCTGTGCATATATACAAGTTATCCTCTCAGCACAGCTGGAAGGAATATATCACCTTATTAGGCTGGCAGCCTAATTCAATTCTCTTGCTTCAACAAACTTTAAAAAAGTATTAAAATGGGATAAAATATCAGCGCTAAAGTGTTCTTAAGAATGTCTATTCTTTGCCATGCAGAATTGGAAATTAAATCAAAATGTCATGCTTGTGTTTTCAGTTTTTGTCATTTTGTATGTAATGAGTCATCGTGGAGGTGATGTGCTTGGCAGCAGGGGACACTGTGGAAAGAGGTCCCTGCACCAGCCCGCCTAGTAAAGAAACTGTGACTGGAAAGTGACATTTTGTGCAGCAGGAACAGAAACAAAAATTGCGCTTTCAACAGAGACACTTTGCCTTGATCTCTGTCTAACTAGAAGACATGCGCTAGAGCGGTCGCAATGGAACTCAAATCTGACCGTGATTGTAATGCCTCTGGGTCTCTGGGTGAACGATGCAGCGTCGTGGGCTGAGGGCTCACAGGAGAGATGGGACAGCTGTCTCGTGATGCTCCTGCCTGTTTAACACACCAGTGATGAGGGAAATCCATTAGTTTCACTGCAATGATTATGGAGAGAATAGCTCCAAGGTCTATTACATGACTACATTCCATGCGGCGTTTAAATTTGAATACAACCCTGCCCTGTCTTTCTCTCAGCATGTGCAAAAGCCTTTAGTTCCAGCAAAACCAATATTTCCAGATTTTCCACTCATTTCCCTTGTCAAGATGTATGTACTAAAACCTTTAAGTATATACAGTATGTACAGTATGTATACCATATATACCCTTCTTCTCAACTGTGAACTGTATGTTGTTGCTATGGTTAGACTAATTTACCAATGTTTTAAACATGCAATTTTAACATTGTTGTCATTGCCTAGTATCTGATGCAATGATCAATGCTTTGGCACTTTTAATGGTAACCAGAATCATCGTGTGATACTCCTATCATTTTGTGATTTGTTTTTAGTTGAGAATGTCATAGATTTGTGGGCTAATGTCCATTTAATTTTGGCTTGATTTATGTCCATACTACACAATGAGCAATGTTGCAGTTGAGCGAGATTAATGTGCAATCTGCTCTTGTTAACAGGCGCACCTGAACGCTGCAGAGAAATGTGTAGCAGCCATGCAAAATGCATCTGCTAACCGAATCTCCCCCTCTCTCTCTTTGGCGCTCTCCCCCTTTCTGTCTCTGCAGGTGTGTACACGTTTGGCCTGTTCACCACCGATATCTTTGTGAACGCGGGCCAGGTGGTGACGGGAAATCTCGCCCCTCACTTCCTCACCGTGTGTAAACCCAATTATACAGCCCTGGGCTGCCAGCAGGCCCTGCGCTTCATCAGCCACCAGGAGGCTTGCACTGGCAATGAGGACGACATCCTGCGCGCGCGTAAAACCTTTCCCTCTAAAGAGGCCGCCCTGAGCATCTACGCCGCGCTCTATCTCGCTGTGAGTACGCCACGTGCTTGTGCTCCTATCCCTCAACGGCTGCTCCGCAGTACACGTGCTTTGTCAACCACAGTTCGACGCTGCAATTAATCTGCGCATTAAGTCTCAAACACATATTTAGATTATTTGCCATCTGTCATTGTGTTCAGGGACCTCTTCTTTGTGTGTCTAAAGGTTGCAGTTTTCGTTTTTTAAGAGCCAAGTTTGACTGTTGCTCTGCCAGCCGCAATTAGTTACAGAGCATTACACTGTACTAATACCGCTACTTATGTCAGCAGTCTAGTGTTTTGCATGTGTTTTATGGGAAAATGCAGTGTTGGTTTATCTTTGTGGAAATCTATTAATTTATTCTGACAGCTGTGTACGACAAGCTTCACTTTGTATTCCCAAGTTTCAAAGCAGTTTGGATCCCGCATTTCCATCCCAATGTAACACTCGGTGAATGCGACATCACCCTCATCTGCATTTGAAATGCAAATGCACAAGCTGAATGCTACACATTCTTTAAGTGAGCTGGAGCAAAGGCAATTTTAAAGACCTGAGATAAATTGAAAGTCAAATGGGAATATACAGCATGTACAAAACAGTACACCTTTGACTGCCTATTTATTTTCAATTGAAAAACAGGTTAAACTCCATGTCATGACATTGAATTTAAAAGCAGACTAAGCATGTTAATTCATGCTAAGATTATCCTGTTGATTTCTTTTCAATCTGAAAAAAACAGACAGTTGGAATATATGGGGCATCATTCAAAAAATAATTTAATGATTCCACTGCTGCCAGTGTCCTTTTCATCAAAAGTGTTACTTTTTCATCATAAAGCAATGGGCATTATTTATTTACTTGGCAGACCCATATAGGCAGGATGCCTTACAATGCTTGCATTTATTTATGTCTGTGCCTCTGTTCTGTAACACATGTAACGCTAATCTGGAACAGCTGAGTTAAATCTGAGTTAAGGAGCCACTGCAGCATAGTGGTTATGGGTGCAAGCCAATTAGTCATAGCTGTTGGTTGAATTCCTGGGCTAGGTGCATTTGGACTCAATAAAAAATATTTTTTTGTGGTAAAGAAGGCTCATCCAAAGACTCCCTTATTTCTTGTTTCAGTGTGTAGCGTGTAATCTCTAAATATTTTCCCCTACGTTTGGTTTTGGTTGCAACTTACATATAAAAACATACAAATTTTGGCTATCAATATCTCAGCCGTTTTAGCACCAATTACCAAGCCACGAATGCTTTTGATGGGTCACATTTCTTAGCATGGGGACATGAAAATGGTAGCTGCAAAATGTTAATTTAACATTAAAAACGACAGTTGAAGAACAGTCTCAGAGTCCCATCGAATTTTACTCGCTCTGACGCTCTCATTAAACTGCCACAGCACAGAAACCGGGCACACTAACCTATTTTTAAAATAAATGTCCAAAGCCAGTTTCGAATTTTACGGTAGGCTACGGTTTAACATTTTATGAATCACAAGAAGTGTGGGCAAATCAACTTGAGAGAGCAAGGTGTAATTTTTCTTAAAATATATTTTTCAGTGATCAGTAGTTTTACACAATGTTTCACACAATGCAACCAACTGCTAACGGTAACAGCTAACGTTAGGTAGTGACAAAGCTAGCAAGAATACAGCTACTATATCTAACTTCGCTAGTTAGATAAAAACAAACAGTTATTTTAGCTAGTAACATTAGGCTACTCCTTTTTCTGACATTTCTGATATTATTATTAACTTGAATGGTTTTTTTCTCCTGACTTATTTTTCCATAGAGTTCAATAGGAAAATTTGTCAGGAGAAACAACCCTTAAAGTAATCCATCCATATCTACTAATATGTATCCTTTGCATGCTGTTACTTCCTGAAGTCTGTGACCCATCAATATCAAAAGACTCTCGATAACTTATTTTCAGGTACTGTTACAAACAATACTATAGCCTCTGCATTTGAATGGATCTCTATGGGAATTGGGGGGTGAGACTAGATTCAGCTGTAAATTACACTGGTACAGTATACACATGACTGGCTAAATGGAAGTAAGTCATCCAGGGTCTAAGTAAACAAGCCCCAAACCATCACTCTGCTGCCAGATATGGAGTAGATGTGGATGTATCACTTTAAGGGTTTCTTCTCTTTACTTTTTTCCCCATAGAGTTCTATAGGAAAATGAGTCAGGAGAAATAACCCTTGCAGTGATCCATCCACATCTACTTAAAAATACGTACAATCCAAGGGGATTCACATACTTTTGCCAACAAAGCATTTAATGTTGGATAATTTTGCTCAATAAATAAATTATAAAAAAATAATGTTTTTTGTGTTTTTTGTTAAGCTGGGTTCACTTTATCAAGTTTTAGGACTTGATGAAGATGTATTCACATTTTAGATCAAATTTATGCAGATATATAGAAAATCCTAAAGAGTTCACAAACTTTCGAGCAGCACTGTATATTCAGAGTTGTTTTCGTTAGAATGCAATGAAAATATTTATGTTAGCCCAGTTAAATAGCTAGCTCTTCCTTTGCTATGTGGCACTAGCCAGCTTGCTACATGGGTTAAGAAAGTAACTTAAAACTGGAAGACACAGATATTTACCAGGGAGAAGTATTGCATATACCAGCACACTAGCCATTCAAATCTGTGATGGTGTTCTTACAAGCATTTAGTTGCAAGGCTCAACATCCAAAAACTGGAGATAGCCTTGTGTAATGGTAGTTTGCGACTGAAATTATCTGGAACATGGCCAGATTTAGAAACCTATAACTTGAATATAAGCATGGCACGCTGAGTTAGCTAGCCAGGTCTGCACACTGTGGGGGAGTAAGGTTAACGTTAGCTGAGCAAGTACGATGCATTTCTAAGCAAAAATGTTTCCAAAAAATCCGTATTTATCCATATCCATGGTGTCCCCCTAGTGCAAGTTGTTGAGGTCCCAATTATAGGATTCATATTTCGTATATATTTCATACATATTTAAATTTCATATTTTGTATATACTCTATTTGACAATTCTGACATAAATGTATTCTGTTGCAAATTTCCGAATGATAAATTACAGCCTCTTCTTAATTTTGAGCTTTAAATCATGGATGTACATGTAGTTTTTGAGATATTGGGCCTTATTCATGAAACGTGAGCAGAACAAATTTGTACGTAAATCGCAATTTTGCCCGTATTTTGGCATTCATCAACGTTTTTGTATCTGAGATTTGTTCGTATGTACGAACAAACTTTACACCTGCTCAGGACCACGCGTACCTCATACGTAAATTCAAAATGCCACTAAATGCAGCTTCTGAATATCAATTTGAACATGAATTTATTTTTATTTTCTGTTAAATTCACATGACAAAATGTAGCCTCTGAAATACACAATGCAAACATAACTAATAAATTACAATTGTAAAAAGCAAACACATTAGATGATGCCTATTAATCAATTGTAGGCTAGGAACTTGTTTAATTTGACTCATAACGTAATGAATGCTCCCAGGACTATTTTTCTAAATGAAATGCTAACTTATATGAAGTTAAATATGTTATTTAAAACACACATTTGACCAAATAACAAAATTTGGTTTAAATTGCCTCACAGGTCTGTAGCTTGCTATATCTGGACCTCTACAGAGGTCCAGATGGAGCAAGTCTGTAGCCAGCGTTGCAATGGCTGACCTTGTGCTGTTGGAGGAGTTGGCTGCTTAGGAGAGAAATTAACACATCTTTAGAATCGCGCTCAAAAAAAAAAAAGGACAGCTGGCTTATTGGTGTTGCTACCTCAAATTTACTGTGTCAGACTAACTACCTCTTTCCATCACTAGGGGATTGGGAATTCAAACCACCTCTCGCACGTACAAAACACCAACAAGGCTTGCAATTTAACAGCTCGTGTGACGGGATATTCTGCATTTCCTGCATGTTGTAACATCCTGCCTTTTACTTTACTATTTGCTTTATGACATCGAAACGGACAATACTAAACTATGTATTTTCCTTGATTGAACATCTGCTAATAAAACTTTGATTTCAGTGTCGGAATAATTCTTACTTTTGCTTTTTCTGGGACATTTTGACTTTGTGTAGACCTTTAAATGGACGTGACAACCTCCATATTAGGCAATTCATGGGCATGGATTTATGCTAATCACAAAATAACTTGAACGTGCTTGTATGAACATACGTAGGTGAATACGAAAAAATATGCCTTTCCCGGTTTGATGAATCCAGCGTAAATCTTTCGTACACGTTTTCACTCGTTCCTATACATACATATTTAGGAATTTAGGATGATGTCATGCATTGACACCTTAACTTAGACTAATGAGACTAAGAAAAAAAAAAAAAAAAAAAAAAAAAAATTTAACTACAATATATAATTTTTTTTTGTTGTTTGTCATGATTCAATCTTTTTTTTATTTGTGTGTTTCGAAATTTTAAATGTGTTATTATATTTTTTTTTATATAGGCTATGTTATGATATTTGTAATGTTATCTGGTATTATTCTGGTCTATTAGGGTGCTCTTGCGGCACATTGATTGAACATTCTAGCGGTGTGTAGCTATACATTTTCTAGTGGATGTGCTTATTGGCACTAATCTTCAGTTATGTTTATTCAACATTCAAGTGGATGTGTAACAACAGTTATGATGATAAAAAATGTTAAGAAAAGGACACCTCCTGGAGAAAAAACCTTAGGAGATAATATTGTACAAATGTGTATTATAGATCTATAGCCCATGTCTAAACCTACGCTAGTGGGACTTCAGTGGGGCAGTCATAGTCACTTACCATTTTGAATTAGGCTCTTTGAGAGAAGGTTTGGACCTGAACAATCTGCCCAGTGATGAGTACATGTTGTTTGAAATACAGTAGACCAACATACAGAACTGTATAGCAGTCAGATATAAAAAAGTACTGGAAATCCCTGATAGAGTAGGAAGCTGAAGTTTGGCTGGTGGTGCTCATTGGAATGTCCTGTCTTTTGTGGCTTTTGACCAAGCCAAACTTCTCACTTAAAACAGTTTTTTGTGATTAATATTAAAATGCTTTTCACTAGAGTTACATGGCATTCTTTCCAAAATAGCATCCTCAAAGTGACACTTTGGAAATGTTCCGAATGGGTTGAACTGTGTTTTCTGTGTCCAAGACTCTAAGGACACAGAGTTTGGTATTTTTGATTTCTTGCCCAGTGGTTCAGTTATATTTTCATGGACTATTTCATCTTGTAATCTAAGCAGATAAGGTGTATGTAGGGCAGTCCTTTCCCTTAATTGTTTTCAGCTGGTCCTTGTTAAGCCTCAAATGTATGATTATGATTATATTTTGTTACTTCATTATTGTAATTACATCGTATTAGTGATACGCCGATTTGAGGATCAAGGACTAGCTTTGTGGAGAAGCTAGGTGCGGCCAATAGGAAAACTCATAGACAGTTTGCCTATTTAGATCTCATTACAAGCTTATGTCCTCCTGAGACCTGGCAGAAAAAAAGTTTTAAGTATTCAAATTTTTTGATATAAGTGTGTCTTGGATGACAAAAACATGTATTGAAAATATTTTCAAAAATATTACTTATTTTATTTTTAATTAATGTCCCTTGTAGTGTAGGTTTCAGCAGAGTAGAATCTATGGTTCTCGAGATGAAGACTAGAGACTTACGTTCCTTAGAGAGGACAAAAATGAAAAATGTATCGACAAGTCTGAGTAGGATATAGTGTTTTAATTTTTGCCCAACTTGGATGGACAGAGTCAGCTGTATAGAATGCATATTGCATGGACACTGTTTGCCAAAGAAAATCATGTACATTCTCCCTGAGAAAAGTATATGTTGAAAGGTGTCTGTAATAAACTACTTGTAGGCACTGCATTGGAGTTATGTTTGCACTTTAGAAGGCAGTTGCAGCAATGCTGTAGCAAAGTCTCTTGGAAAACATTTTAGTGAGATTATGTTTGAACGTGGCTACAACGATGTAGAGCAATATTGCAGCAATGTTGTATGCACAGGGTTATAGTAGGAAGGTTTCTTAGTTTATGTTACACTTGTAACCTTTGTCTGGGGCTTTTGTAAAATATAACTCCGTCTTTCACAGTTGAAATTTGAATTATTGGCAGAAGCAGGACATTCTAGGCTGAGCAGTACCGAAGCGAACTGAAGCTTGCGGAGTGGTAACGTTCTAATAGTGCTCATCACTCTAATTAAATTACGTCCGCTTGCTCCCACTCACATAATCTGCCACACACACCTTTGAGAATCAGATGCTGCACTCCGTCGCCCCAGTATGCAAGCCAACCTGCATGCCCCAGAACAATATCTGCCGTGCCTTGTCACATGTTCCTCACTGGCTGCATACAGGCATCTGTGCTGAGCTCGGCTTGCCTAGTCTTGTTTAACAATGAAGGATTTAAAAAAATAATCTGCTGAACAGAAATTTGTTTTTTTATGTAATTTATCTAGTGTTATAATTTATTCAAATGTATATTTTTATACATATTTTTAAAAATGCATTTGCTTATGCATGGTCATCTTTAAGGAGCCATTCCTGCCGGAACAACAAGGATTAAATGTACAATATGCCTGCTGTCTGTGGCCTGGTGAACAGATATAAATGCAGAAGACAAGAGATTTGTCTCCTAGGTGTACACTGTTCTGGGTGACTGCATTCTCTTTATTGATGCATGGTGGCATGTCACAGGAGCATTTGTATTGTCCTCATTTGTTAGGAGACAGTTTCTTATATTTCAGTGAGAAGCAGTTTACTCTGGAAACAGTGGAAAGATTCATTGATTTTGTTGAATTTTGTCTTTGAAGGTGAATCAAAATGAATTATCTTTAAACCAGTTTGTATCCCTGGTATTTTTTCAATTTCTTCCAATTTGGAATGCCCAACTGTATTCAGGTGTCCATTTCATTGCCATAACATCCTTCATTGCCAGCCATTTTGAAGTGCATGCATTGGAGATTACAGCTGCTGGATCAGGAAGAGGAGTTGTTCTAGTGCAATGAGACGGGGACAGTCCTGCCTATTAAAACCCTCCCTCTCCCAGTGATACTACTGCCATTATTATGCATAGTCTGACATGTATGTTCTAGAGGACAAAAGGAGCCCATTTTGCAGCTTAATCTAATACAGTGTTCTTGTTCCGTTATACATTTTTGTAAGACTTGGGGTAATCTTTTGGTTTTTGGCTACACATGACTTGCACCATAGAAAATCAAACTGACAGCACTACAGCTGTGAAACCTGTACCTAATTTACATTGAATATGATTAGCACATTATTGCTTTGCACACAAAGATAAATTGTGCAAACATACTACATGACAGATTAATGACCATGCATTAGGCTATGCTATATTGCATTTCATATTCTGTAGTATGCAGTGAGAGGTGTAGCAATAAAGGGATAACTTGCAGAATGGTGCAATGGGCAATTTCAGTAAAAAGTGCACTTGGGAAAATTGCTAAAGAGAACGTAAATTTTGCACTCTATAAACAGCAGACGGTATTGTAAGAAAGTCAGAGCCAAGAAAATCATGCAGACTAATTGCATCACTATTTAGTAGGTTAAAAAAAAAACATTCTCAATGAATGGTAAGTGGAAATATGAAAATGAAGCTGGTTTCTGGTGTTGACGAGAGTTCCGGAACACGGCATGTTTAAGAATATGGTGAATGAAGCTATAGGCCGTATGAAATGCCATTTTTAGAATGATTTAAAAAAACTAATTAAAGGGACTAGTGTGATAATGCAAATGCTTTACCTGTATCTAAGGAACTGTCATGGTTTCCCAGCCTGCTCTTCCCTTTTTGACCACTTCTCTGTGGAGCGCTCGTGTAGCGTCCTTTTTCTTTTGGTTTTCTTTATCCGTCTCGTGTTTTGGTTTGTCCTGCTACTCAGTGTTTTCACCTGTCCCACATTTCCGCTCATTATTTAAACCTTGTGTTGGTAACCTACGGTATAGGACTGACAGTTCAAATTGACTGTAATATCTCAACTTGTTGAAGTAACACGGGACTTCTTTCGGGTGTCTTTAGAGTTAGCTAGGAATCTTAGCTTTGTTTACTCTCTGCCCTTTGTTATTTCCCTCTGGGGACTTCACTGTCTCCCTGTCCTAGACAGTTCTGTCTTCTCTGTTTCTGTTTACCTTTTTGTTTGTTTTTTTTCAGCTCATTCGTGTGAACGCAAGTTCTTTCTGTTGTTTGTATTGTACTAAGCTCTCATTTTGGAGTCTTTCGCCCTATACGGGTCGCTTTCAGTTTGGTAGCGTTTACTCTCGTTTTTAAGGAGAGTTTATTATTTTTCTCATTGTTAATTCCCTTTTTGCGGGTTTCCCTCCTGGTTTTGTGGTGTTCATTCGTGAGCACTTTGAGAACCCCACTGTCACATTTGGTGCTTTGTTCTATACGCTACCCTGACAGGAACAGAAACCACAAATAACCTTGTAATAACCTACAGGCCTTCACCTATTTATGAAAACTAAATAAACAATTAACTAGTTACATTCCGAAAAAAGGGCCTTCAATCTATGCAGTGCTTGTAAGTCTCCTGCAGTTCTGCAATGGAAAACATTCATCGATACTATGCAATCAACAGTCCCAAATAAGTGATACCATGAAACACTATCACCCAGTGTTTCCAAGGGAATGTGAGCAGTCTCCCAACATAGTATCTACAGCTTTTTGACAGCTGTGAGACCAGTAAACCGTATTCACTTCATTTTTATACCCAGACAAGAGTAAAATCATCATTTGACAATAATATCAGCAGCGGGGGATGAATGGTTTGAACAGGGATGGAATTCAGCAACGGTTGGTCTGGATTTTATTCACATTTGTCAAACTGTAACCTCAAAATAAATGTGGGTGTTACTTTTATCAACTCAAACTCTGTTTTCAGAGAAAGGCGGGTGATATGCTTTCTATAATCTCTGTCACCAATAGCAACTTTTGCTGTCTGGCCCATTAATCAGGGTATTACTTTTCAGACCAAACAGGACACACAAATCATTCTCATCAATCACGATCTGCTTGCTGAACAAGCACACTGTATAATAGAATACTATATAATCACCACCCCAATTTAAATGAATATCGGTGTTGTGTTTGTATTACTGTGCCATTTTATGTTGTGTCAAATGTGTTATTCTATCCCAGGGGTAGGCAACCCTGGTCCTGGAGAGCCGCAGGGTCTGCTGGTTTTTGTATTCACCTTAAATACAGCAACTACTTAGACCAAAGAAACCAGGTGAGGTGAGTTAACTGTGTAATCAACTGCTTTAATTGGTCAGTTAAGTGGCGAGTAACAACAAAAACCAGCAGACCCTGCGGCTCTCCAGGACCAGGGTTGCCTACCCCTGTTCTATCCCGATGCCATGTTGTACCTGGAAGATACAAAATAATTTTTTAATGGTGCATTATGCATTTTGTACCTTAGAAATATTACAAAATTGTCATGCTCAGTCATCTATGATGCACTGGCAATCTCTGTCTTTGGGAACATTTGCTGAATCTGTGCTCGTCTGCTGGTATTTACTATTATGTGTTTAGGACGTTTCTGGGCGCGATGCTCTTTTCTGTGTGGGTAGGGGTGGGTGTGGCTACAGAGCCTGTGGAGTAGGATCAGGTTTCAGTGGGGTGTTAGCTAGCTACTGCAATGCCAGAGGTGAAGAATTGCAAGTATCCTACAGCAAAGCCAAACAAGCTGACAGGGCACGTTTAAGGAGCGGAGTCAAGCTAAGGTTTACTTTTCAGCTGAAGTTTAGCAAGGGGATGAATAGCGATGCGTAGTTAGCGTGCTTTCTGTTGGACATGTAAGTAAAGTTACCTCTAGCTATCCAGCTAGCTATCTTAGGTGCATAGGTACTATCGTAGTCGGGTACCTTGAGTGGGTGGGGTTGAGGATGGAGGAGGAGACTTTGATAGTAGGACCGCAACAAAGCAAAAAATCCTGCATAGTGCACTTTAACAGATCATAAACTATTCTAACACTATAAAAAAGCATAATGTTTTGGTTTCTTAGACACTCAAATTAGGTTATCGAATAGCACAAAATGTCAGCTCATCATTAGCATGGTGCTGCCACAGGTTTTTTAATACTCTGGCAATATAAAAATGTAATATAGCTGAAGCTGACATAAAAGCAGCTGCTGCCCTTGAATCCAACCAATAAGGAATAGGATCATGAATAACTCCCCTGGGAAAGGGTACTCCCCTGGGAAAGGGCACAGATTGCAGTTATAAATTCACTATATTCCAGCAAACAAAGTTGTTGGAAGCCTTGAAATATACAAATATTTAATCTAGCCAAGGTAGTAGTACATGTTTCATTACTTTTTGCTGGTCCTCCGATATATTAATATGGTCTGATTTAACATATTTGTAATTCTATAATGACAGTTATCATCTCAAGGAGTTTCACTGTGCGTTTGATTTCCATCCAGCGTTTCAAAGATGTTCGAAAATTATTCCAAAGATTTATCTATGTATTAAGTCAATTTTTGTAATGGATGTAAATTCAACTAAACTGCTAAGGACTGTACATATCAGATCCTATCATGTATGCTTTTCACCATCTGGACATTGTTCAGGTAACTAGTTACGTAGTTAATACTATGTTATGATATGGATATGATGACTAGAGAATATGATGACATTTCTGCATAATGCTGATGTTGTGCTAAAGAAAATATTGAAATGCATTGTATCTCCAGAGACTGTCATTCTCAGAAACATTTTTTTTTCTTTCTCAGATTTACCAACACAGCATTTGAGTTTATTTACATGGGGTCTGAACCAAGTTTATTCATTATTGAGTTTTGAGTTATAGAGCTGTATGCAAAAGGTTTTGGTTGCAAAAGGTTTTATGAAAATGCTTTATGAAAAGTCATGAATTCGTACAGTAGCTACTGAAATTATGCTTGTCCACATTTTGGCAAAAGCATGCGTGTTTTTAGAGAAGTATGCAAGCAGAGGAGAATTCTGCAGTATTCTGTCGGCTGTATTAAGAAACTTGTTTCCTTTAAATTAATTCATAATGAGCAGATTTATGTGTGGTGCTTTAAGGCAGTGCTGATTAACACTGTTAATTTAGCTCTACAGTTTGAATGTGGCCCTTCAATGTCACTTCAATTATAAAAAAAAATCAGTTTAATTTGTATTTGAAAAATGATTATATAGAAAATGCTTTTAGCACCGTACTGTTTTGATAATACACAAAGGGTCGTAGGCAGTTTTCAGTCATGATTTTCTCTTCATTTCAGGATTAATAAATCCAACATTAATGCAGGGCTAAATCAAAACCAGCTGTTTTAAGCTAGTGAGATGCTTGGAGAGCTCTTCAGTCTTGCCTTTCCCGCCCAGCTGGCAGGTGGACATCTTCTGCTTGAGGCACTTTATCTATTTTATTCAGCCTTCTCCATTTAGCCGAGAATCGTCCGCAGCTGTGTGTCCCCTTTGCTCCCGGTGGCCAGGCAGAGCCAAAGAGGGAGGGGGGTAGAGCGGACACAAACCGTCAGAAAGCAATGCATTCATGCTGTTAGTCAGACCACAGCTGCGTGACCAAACTTCACCTTTGCAATTGAAGGTGTCTTTTTTTTGTGATCATTTATTCCATAGAAACAATGATAATGATGTATTTCCTGTCTTCTGCCTCTTCTTGTAGATGTATATCACCTGCACAGTGAAAGCCAAAGGAACCAGACTAGCAAAGCCTGTTCTGTCTCTGGGTCTCATGTGCCTGGCCTTGCTGACTGGGATCAACAGGGTGGCGGAGTACAGGAACCACTGGTCTGACGTCATTGCAGGGTTCATTATAGGAGTGGCTATAGCTACTTTTCTGGTAAGTTCTTATGTGTTTTTTTCTGGGGTGTGGGGGCTGGAGAATGTCCCAGCATTCATTGGGTGAGAGGCAGGAATACCCCCTGGAGAGGTTGCCAATCCATCGCAGGGCACACACACCATTCACAGACACACTCATACCTACGGCCTTAGCTAAAACTCATCAAACTGATTATACCTGAATTTAGTTTTCTTTTTTTCAAACAGAAGCCAGTTACTCATAGACAAAGAGACACTTTGCAGTCTCTTGGACTAAATAAAGGACCTGATAAAGCTGTCAAGTCCTTGTACCATTGCCAATGAGTAGCAAATACACAAACACTAATGTTGCTAACGCTACTCCCATTAGCCATTGCCATAGCTCCCCATCCCCCTCCTCCCACTGCGCTTAATAGACTTTCCACGGTCTATAACTCCTGCAAAGCCGATAGTGAGCCACAGAGCGGAGATAGCAAGAGATGTATTTCCTCTGATTCTTATGCCCCACTTCAGAAAGGAAATAGATATGAGTTTAGACCACTGTGTCACAGCCAGGCAACAGACATTTACAATGGGCACAGCTTAACGCAGATGGAAATGTGGCTCTGCAGATAAGGCAAGATCCCTTCTCCGATTTACACCAAATACAGCAATGCTGCTTTTGTCAAGGAGCTACTGACATGCATGGTGGAAGCAATATGTTTTATCTATAAATTGTTGCTAGAATTTGAATGCACAAATCATTTACACGTGGTGATCCTTGGTGGTAAAATGGCTTGGGTTTAGGCTCTGCAGGGATCTCCTGGTTGAACTACTGGGGGCTTCAGGTTTCTGTGGGCATGATTAACACAGGGAAAATCTGTGGATGGATGTGGATGAGCAACGATTTCCATATTGGCTTTGCTCTATAATTGTCTGGACTTATGCAGTCTCTCTGTGCCAATAGGAAGAGGGTTCCTAGAATATGGAGACCAAAGATTGCTTACATTTACGTTTGGTCAGATTGTGACAGGTTTTCAATATGCATGGCAAACACTTGCCAATTCAAATGGTTTTGAATGTTGTCAGTACTTTGGTTTGACTATTTGCACTGCCGTCTATTCTACTCTGTTCATGTAGTCAAGATGCTCACATGCTGTTGTTATACACAGAGGAACATTTTACTATGAAATCCATCTATAGAGTCCACTGGCAGCAGTGTGTGTGTGTGTGTGTGTGTGTGTGCGCATGCGTGTGTGTGTTGTGTACCTTTAGTCATTGCCTTACTTAATTTCCTTAAAGCAAGCACAGAGAATGATGAAAGAAAGAGAATACGGTCAGGGCAGGTAAATAATTTGCAGGGGAGCTGAGCAAAGGCTCACAGCAGGATGCACTAATACAGTGTTGCAAGGGGATGTGTTTACTTCATAGACAGAGCTCCACTAAACCTAACTGGCATTAACACTGTAGCATTTTTTCACATTTAAAGGGGAATTCCACCTAAAAACAACATTAACATTATTGAACAGATCAGGGCGCAACTAATTAAGTTTTTCTTTGTGGCTGGCCAAAATAAAAAATCTGAGTTATTTGAATATAAAGTTGAAAATCTGGTAGAGTTCTAAATTCTACCACTTGCTCTTTTTGAAAGACTACAGTGTTTTCACGTGGGCGTGTAAATTACATAGCAAGTAGGCAGAGCCAGCGAGGGAAAAATTACTTGGATCTGTCATGGTTTTTGGCAGCCTTTTTTATTTCTGCGGTTGTTCTTCCTCGGAGCGGCACGAGGGCGCTATTCCTTCTTTTTTCCGTCATCCATTCCAGTGTTTTGTTCTATCCTGGTAATTATTCCCACGCACCTGTTTTAGGTTTTCCGTGGGCTATTTAAACACGGTTCTTCCTTCTTCCGGTGCTTCGATATTGTCATTGCCACTTGACATTGAAGCCGGTAAGGTATAGGATTACAAAGCGACCACTTCACTTTTAAGCTTGCTTAAGAGTTTCGCGGGACTTGCTTTTTAGCTGCATTAGAGTGTTTCTTAGTTGGATTTTGTTTTCTCTTCTGGGCATGCTGTCCTTCGTTCTGATTTTCGCTTCTGTTCTCTTTGAGACAGATTGTCTTTATTTACTCTCTTTGTTTACCTCTCTAATGCTCTCCCATATTGAGAGTGAGAGGCTTCTTTCCATTTCCTTTCTGCTTCTCATTTGTTTATTTATACCTCTGTTTAAATTGCTTTCTCTTATTGAGAGCGAGAGGTATTCTTATTTTACTCTGATCTCGAGTTCGCTCTTTTTTTTGTGTTGTTTTTATGTGCTTATGCCGGGAGTGTTTTCCCATTCTTGATTTTTGGTGTCTATTTCCCTCTTCTTGTGCGGATCTGTCCGCTTTAGTGGTGTAACACTACGGTGCATACTTTTAGATTCCTTGGCTGTTGTGCCTGGTTCTCCAAACCTGACAATCCCCCTTACAGGATCTGACTGTTCTGATTAGGGACGGTTCTTTGGCAGGGACCCATCATAGATCAAGCTAGCTATCATTGCTATTTTATTATAATGTCAGAAAATTACATTGATAGGCTATCAATTGGCAAACTAAACGATAGGCTATCGATTGGAAAACTAAACCAAACAGGACTCTGCTATCGGTTACAGAGTGGAGCTCCTCCGGTATTCCCCAATTCCCTACATCTTCCTCTGCTTTATTGAACATCACCCGGTAAGGAACCATGTCAACTAATGTTACATTGTGATCCATGACCATTAGTGGTGTAACGGATCGTAGTTGATCCGTGATCCGTACGGATCGCCCCCCACGGTTCGGCACGCATGTGAACCGCGGATTAATTGCAAAATTTAACCATCATAGTGAATTACAGTTTTACTGCCGCTAGTATTTTTTAAAGTAATAATTCCCTAAATCTCGATGCAGAGTTGCAGTGAAAAGACAGATGCGTTTACTCTGAAGCGCATTGGACCTATCGCTAAGCCCCGCCCCTCTTCGCAGGGGGAGACAGTTTGAGAGCCAGCTCACCCACTGTAATGTAATTTTCACGGATTTAACACATTAAATACTCGTTCATTTTTGGAACCAGAGCTACGAAATCTCTTCCAAATCCGTCAACAAGGCCTGCCGTATGCACTGTAAAAATGTGTGCATGACTATTTTAAAAAAAACGGAGTTTTATGATTACAACTTAGCTCTGGTCCATAGCGTTAGAAGGAGCGTCTCCTTAACGCTATGTTACTTTCCAGTCTGTGCTTCGCCTCGTCAAACAATATGTAATGGAGCCCGGGGTATTTAATTTTGTTATTCATATGGATAAGGCAAGGCTAGTGATGTTAACACCACTGTTCTAATTATTAATTATAACGTTATATATATGGCTAACTAGCCTTGTTGGTACAAGCCTGACCGTCTTGATCCAAGGCTATGGCTAATGTTAACCAAGCCAGACTCACCTAAAGTATAATATTAACGTCAACGTTTACACAGGCTATTTTTTCATTCACTACCATGTTTAAAGGAAGAAGGTATCATGCCTCATATTGCACTTTGATTTAACAATTGAGTATTGAATATTTTATATATTTTAAGATTTTACTTAAACATTGGACATCTTGAATGTTGTTTTCATTTAAGACCATGGGCAAAAGTTCCTTGCTTTAAGTGTTTTACAGAATAAATGGAAAGCAAAGATATACTTGTCTCCCTTTTTTTTTTTTGCTGATCCGAAAAATGATCCGATCCGTGACTCAAAACCGTGATACAATCCGAACCGTGAGTTTTGTGATCCGTTGCACCCCTAATGACCATTAAGTAGACTAACATTTGCTAGTTGTCCATAATTGAACGGTTTCGCTCTGAGCATTCGATTACAGAAGCAATGTATTTTTTCTGGGCTAGTGCGTTAGCTGTTATTAGCAATGGGTTTCTTGGCATGAAACAAATTGGTTTTAAAATGTTTGCCATGGAGTAGGCTAGCTATAGTAGCTATATGCATTAGTTAATGGAAGGACGTTGGATATCTGGGTGATAAATGCATCGTTTTCAGGTTTTTACCGACATCAGTGCGTTCGAGTTGCACTGGGAAAGTTTTGGCTTTGCTAGCAAACATAGCTAAAATGGATAACAAGTAGCCTACAATGACATTTTAACTTTTAATTGTATATGTTTAATATTCTGTACCGGCATGTTGATCAATACAAAAGCATTTTGTAGCTACTGAAAATGGGAGGTAGGGGTTGATTTTCCGACATGGAACCGGGGTGTGTAGCCTAGCTCAGTGTTACAGACTTCTGGCTGGCTGGCTGGCTGGCTGGCTAACTAGGCTATTAGCTCAACAACATGAACATTTAGTTAATCTGTGCGATCCATTCATGTTTTTTTTTGTTTTTTATAGCCATAATGATGTAATTGGAAAAATTATCTCCCCGCTGCCAACACCCCATAACCGGAAAACTGCCTGGCTACTAAAAAAATTTGGGGAACCCCCTAAAGGCTTCTGATGTTTGGACTTTCAAGATGATGTCTGGAAACCCATTTTTAAATTGACTGGAAGGCCCTAAGAAAGTTACAATATTCTTTCTGAAGCTATCAACATAGCTTGGACACTCCACCCCTTACAACCCCATTCACCTCCCAGCTCACTAAACTGGGGAGTGGCCTAGTGGATAAGGATCAGGCCTTTGAAGCGCAAGGTTGTCAGTTTAAATCCCAAAGCTGCTATCTCCAAGACATGAGCAGTCAGCTATCACGAAGCTGTCAGTGCAATCAGGAAGTTTGATTATGATCCCACACATGCAACTAACGAACATATTTTGCCACCATTTGGACTCATATTATGGCCAGGTAACTACACAACCCAAAGTTCTACCAAATTTCAGTTGTGCTTTAAGAAATATTTGTGATCGTAAAACTTATGACTTGAGAGTTGTTCAGGGCCTCCAAACCTTTTGCAAGACTAGACAATTGTGAGAGGGGCCGATAGTTATCTAATCATGTGGGGTCTCCCCTTTTAATTAAAAAAGCAGATTTTGGGGATTCTATTAGTTATGAGTGTTAGACTGAAAATATGTGTAACAGGGGCTACTAGTGCTATTATTTCTATGTATTATTATTATTTATTATTATTTCAGTAGCGATTTACAATATCCTGAAATAACCATATACTCTCAGCTCTTACAAACATTAAACAATATGATATAGCGATAAAGCCCCAAGCTTGGGTTATTTTGTATTTCCCTTATCTTCTAATATGTATTCTTCATGTTGTCCTTTCTACTGATTACATTATCACATTATACATCACCCCAATTATGAATTATCTGCAGTGGTATTTCCTATTGCCTTGATAGCCAATAACTAGTGTTTATTGTAGCCAATTACAAACATGCAGGTTCTTTTTGGACATTACTTACAGTAAGTATGTATACATTATGCTATTTCAGCCAAAAGAACACAGCAAAAAAAGGCCAGCATCTTTCTTCTGTGTAGAAGTCAACTTGCTCACTAACTATTCAAGAGAAAAGTCATACAAAACATTGTTTTCTGCATGTTAGATCCTGCTTAATAAGAGATCATGGGGTTGCCAGGTATACTCAGGTATGGTACAGACCAAATTCCACACCAGATCCTGAATGCACTCGAAGAGTACCATAACAGCAGGAGCCACCCAGAAGCCCTGCTTTTTAACCCTTTGTTTTATTGCATCTTTGGCTGTACTGGCCTGGCTTAAAGTCAGTCAACCGCTAGGTAGCCAAATCTTTTACGCATTTTTCCATGTAAACGTACATGTGGAATTAACATACATGAAAACTACGGTTTGAGTTGTGTGAGAAGTGCCGTCCTAACCGTATATTTGGGTGTGCTTGTGAAACCACACCTTTTGTTATTCACCATACTTATTATTATTCCACCACTTTTTGAGAACCTATCTCCTCCTACACCATTCACACCATCGACACCATTCATACCTCATATTATACCATATTATACACCTTCCAGGTTGCTATTACTTTTTACCTTTATACCATATACACTTTTTCAGAGAACTGACCTTTTATCGCCAAAAGAATGAATGGGAGTCAATGGGCACATTTTGAAAACCGATGCAATAGAATGTGGATGCTGTAACATATTACGCTGCTTATGACATCACAATGCCTTCCTCTACAACACTGTTATGACCTAACAATACTATCCCAGATAATTTGACATTACCTTTTTGTGCTTTCGTCACAATTCATTACTTTGTATCACTTTCACAAGTTCTTTAGGCTACTTTACCTCAAAGTACATCATCATATTTGAACACTTTCACCTTCTTTAGATCCCTTTATAACACATTCCCACCTTTTTATTTACCACCTCACACTATACCATATATTACCATCTTTCTATACCATTTACAGCAATTGATACCAGCAATTGATACCACTGCAAAGCAACCACACCTACAATTTCTTGAGGAATTGTTAATCTAGTTTACTAATATTTGCAATATTCTTAGCCTACGACTGGGCTTGCACCTCCAAGGCTATAAGGTCAGTTCCCAAGCAGGACAGCCCTGATATACCCTTGAGCTAAGTACTTGAATTGCTTCAGTAAATATCCAGCCATATACTGTAAATGTATCGTATGTAAAAAAGAATACAAGGTGCTCTGAATATTAGTGTCTGCAATTTGATTATTATTTTTAGGGAACCTTTGTCTGTGGGCCAGTTGTAAATATAGTTATAAATATGTCTTATCCCTTTTGTGTCTGCTGAACTGGTACTGCTATTACATTTGCTGCATGCTGCAGTTATTTCTCCTTCCTCTATGAAGAAGTGGCACCACTTAATAATAGTTGCCGTGGCAACAGCCACTGGGTAACAGACAGAGTACAGCACTGTCATATTTTTCAAGAAGAGACTGAAAGAGAATAAAAAGAAAATGAACAGGAAATATTTGTTAATGAAATTCAATACAAACAACCATTACCATTACAGTATTGTTCAGATCACAGAGCACATATCTTGCTACATTGTAATGCAGATATATACTGACACCGTTAATGCAGTTTTGTTAGCTTTCAAAGAGGGCTTTTTTCGTAATATATTAGCTAATATTTCTAGCACAGATATCACGTTATAAATCCCATACCATAGTGAGAGCTTTAATGAGTTTGGAATGATTGTACTGAATGAAGAAGCCATTGAGGTAGCTCAGATGGAAGGAATTAGTAACAGAGAACATTAATATGTATTCAATTCATTAGAACACCCCAGGGCAGTGTGGGATTTTTATGGGAACAAAGCAAATTGAGCAGCATCTGCTTTGTTATCTTCAGCAGAAGATGAATGACATAATTTAATTCCTTTCAATGCTTGGTTTTTCCTCTTATTGGAGATTGTCATGGACCATTCATTGTATGGTTTAACCTCCTTCAGGGCACATACACACGTGCAGACATACGAACACACAAATTTATATCGTACTGATTTCTTCTTTGCTGATGAGCTTGGCAAGTAATAATGACTAATGAAGAATTATTGTAAATCATTGCCTGGCAGAGGTGATATGCACCATTTCTCACAGCGAATCAGCAGCAATATCTATGTGCATGTGAGCGCATGAAACCAGACTCTGCTTTTTTTGTCTCCATTCTGTTAAAGGTTGTGTGTGTGGTTCACAACTTCAAAGGCAAGTTGTTGCTGAGTGAAAATCCGCCACAGGACATCATGGCCAATGCTCCCATGATCAACCTGCCCAGAGTAGAGAGCCCGTTGGAAAAATACATCGCCTCCCAGGTACCGTGACCTGGACCTTGTGTAAAAATGGAACCAAAAACACCCTCATTGACTCAAGCTGTCCGCTATCAAGCTGTGTAAAGTGTCTTAGGTCGCTCATGGAATACTGTATGCTGTGTGTATGAATATCCTCTAGGTTTCAGACCTTAGGGAGGAAGAGACACTCCCATCTACCTCATTGAAAGCACGGCTCATGAGGTTCTTTAGCTGGATCACAGGGATGAGTCGAATTGATCACCGGCATCACACAAGGCAATAAACGTATGCGCACCTGTGTGGAGCGAAGAAGGCTGCTAAGGCTCTGGAGAATGCTAATGCTTGATCTGGCCCAGTTTCTTCCTTTAGAAAAATGGCACTTTGGCAAGACATTTAAAAAAAACAAAAAAAAACAAAGAAAAACTGTTCCATGAAATTTATGAATTTCAGGCAGTTATCCAGAGCACTTGGCACTCATGGGTGAAGTATTTGTCTGTGTGAACAATATTCTGTCTATTTGCTTGTTTTATCCACTTTGTTTGACAATTCTCTAGAAGGTCACATGAGCCTTATAGGCCTTAACAATACAGTGCTTTTATTTTTGCTCTGATGTCTACAAATGAAAATGTCTAAAATAGCCACACAAACACTGCAGAGTGACAGTGGTCTATACCTTCAAAGAATACACGCAAGTGAGGAAAAAAATTTATAAATAAAACTGCTGTTTCAAAGCTTTCAGCGCTCATCTGTACTCCTGTCTTCAACAAGTATCTGCCAGCTTTGCAACTGTGTGTTTAATTCATATTTTTCTCAGACCTGGCATGATTATTACAACTGTTAGAGCATGAATAAGCGTTTGCATTTTCACAATAAAACAACAGGCAAATCTTTAAAATATAGATTGCTTGTGTGGATTTTATTTGTGCGATTTTCTTTCAAATCAGTTATTCAACGTTTCGTGTTCAATAAATAAACAACCTGCGGTTCACTTGATTGACTGTGTGAAAATGCATGTTGTGAAATCTGTTTAGAATATTTATATTTTCTCTTTCAAATTTGTCGTTTTGTTTTTACTGATTTTAGAAACGGGAAGTTTTTTTTAAAAATGTTATAAAAGATGCCCTTTGTGGCAATTTCTCCATTCTCTGAAAGCAACACTTCTGGGAAAGCTAAAGACAGTTAATATACTACAAATGTTCGTTGTCAACTGAAATGCATTCTGGAACATGATGCTGTGAAGCAAGGATGACAGATGACTCCCTGTATAGTGACATAGTTGAGACACCCACTAGATTTAAGGGTTCAATATATGAGGAAACAAATGTTTCAATATATCCTCCTAAGACCCAGAAATACAATTTTGTCCCCTGTAGCAGACATGGTTCGCTGGTCTTCATCTCAAGAACCATATATTATGCTGAAACGTACACTACAAGGAACATTTCATAAAAATATTTTCGCGGCAACATGATTTTGTCATCCAAGACACTTGTGTATTATGTCAAAATTAAATACTTCAACCTTTTTTTCTGCTGGGTGTCAGGAGGATATTAATAGTACCATATAATGGAGATGTTCTAAAACTTGATTGAAAATATGCCAAATTGCCTATTTTCTACACAATGAGCAGAATATATGGTTATACTTGTATTGCGAAATCACTGATTTAATAGCACCGACTATTAAAGAGTCATACATAATCATTAGCATCATAGCCTGTGGATCACGCAGGACCAAAAATGACACCTCAATGTGGAGTCCTTTGTGTGATATCCCATTCACTCCCACTGTAAAGGGTTAAATATGTAGACCACCATCGTTTTTTCTGATACAAAATGGCTCAATCCCATCTCACCAGGCTCATTTGGTTTCAGATTTGGGGAGCAGACAGGGGTTATATGGCAGTTGAACAAGATTATCAAGGTAGCACGGAGATAAGGTGTTTCTGCTCGCAATGCATGGCTGCTTCTCATGCTATGGTGGGTTCTTCAGGCCACGGCATTAATCCAAAGATGGCAGGTTTGGCTGCTTAAAAGCACAGGGGTGCTTCCACACACCAGCTTGCCCTGCTGCACTGCCAAACCTGTGCAAAAGCTGCTTATATACACACACTACACTTCATCTAACTTATCGAACGTTGCCATTTAAAAATACGTTTGACATTTCATAAAAATTTCAACTAAAGCAACATTTTACCTTGTGTCCATCTGCATGAATGGTAACGGCATATTCTAGGCCAATATGTACTTAATATGAGATGAAACCAATTAATGTGCCTATAATCAGTTTTATCATTTCTGCAAGGCTCTCACGGTCGTTTGTTTGTCCCACAGAATCACATCGCCTTCGCTGAAGTCACATGACGTTGAAGCCGCCGGTTGCCAGATGCATTGGACATCATCGCTGTTCACTGTCCAGTTATCATAGTGCAATGCTAATTCTCATTGTGTACTATAATTTTGATGGCACTTTCTTCATCCATGTCAGTGTTTAAAGATTCTCAGTCTTGACGTGAAATAGCAGTGCATTTAAGAGACTTTTCCCAGTTACTCTGATTTTTTTTGCAGACACTTTTACCGTGTTGTTTTAAGTTTATGTCTGAGACTAAAAGTCTATGAAGGTTTTTTTTTTTTTTTTTAAAGAAACCTGACCCTGGCTACTTCTGCAGTTTGTGTAGCTTGTGATTAAGGACAAAATCAATGGAATTACTGTACAACATCACAGAGACACAGCAAAATTGTTATATTTTTATGAATGGTGATCAATACATTTATTTTTTAGTGATCTTTTATTCATTTAATTCAAGCACTTCATTCAGTAAATTAGGATTCTCTTGTATTGGTAGAACTGATACATGAATTATGATCTCCCTAAAATATAAGATGTAATATTTTTATGTTATGAGATTTTTTATGCTTGTAAACGAAACAATTTATTCAGGTTATTTTGATATGAAGGATGAACAATGTCCATAGACAAAATGTTGATGTTTTACATGTCTGTGAATGATGTTGTTTTGTATGGCAATTGATATTCCATCAGTTGCCACAGATTTTGTGTGTGTGTGTGTGGGAAGGTGCATAGAGTGGGTTGAGAAAGCCAACATGACTGAAGCTCATTGCTACATGTTTATCTGCTTCACGCATTATTTCTTAAAGAATCGACCAGACAATCACTTGTATTTGTTAGATGGAATTCTGGGTAATTTCAACAGGTAGCTGAAAGGAATAATTGAGTCTGTATTACAGTATATACAGTCATAACAACAAGGAACAAGGCCCCATATTGTGGGCATCCCCTGTGCAATTTGATTTTTGTCCTGATCAATGTTATGAAAATGAATGGATCTGTCCCCTTGCTTCAGCAAGGTTACTCTTGGTTGCAACCTTAAGGAGGACATTTTGAAAAGCCAAAATAAGATGAGTGTTATTCCTGTAAGGGGATTTATGAAATACACAGTGCCCACCAGAATTGTTGGCAACCTCAATTAATATGAGCAGAAAGTGCAGGACCAAATTCTATTAATTGTTTATCAAATGTCTTCTATGCTCAGACAAATGAGAAAAAAAATATATAGTGTAATTGGACCCTCCCTTTGCCTCGATAACAGTACTGAGACGTCTTCTGTACTTTCACATGAGGTTGGAGAAGAAACAGCAAGGGATTTGAGACCATTCCTCCATACATAATCTCTCCAGATCCTTGGTCCTCACTTGTGGACTCTTCTCTTCATCGACTGTTCAGGTCAAAGGACTGCGATGGCCATTGCAAAACCTTGAATCTGTGGTCAGTGAACCATTTTTGTGTGAATTATGAGGTATGCTTTGGATCATTGTCCTGGAAGATCCAACCATGACCCACTTTTAGATTTCTGGCAAAGGCAGCCAGATTTTGGTCTAAAATCTCCTGCTATTTTATGGAGTCCATGATACCATGTATCTTAACAAGGTTCCCAGGGATTTCAGAGGAAAAACAGGCCCACAACTTCACAGATCCAGAGCTACCACCATACTTCAGAGTGGGTAGAAGGTTTTTTTTAACTAACTAACTATGCCCCTTATTGTGCAAAACCCACCTTTGGTATTTATTGCCAAAAAGCAAAATTTTCATCTCATCTAACCATAGCACCCAGTTCAAATTTATATTCCAATAACATTTAGCAAACACTTAGGTTTGTGGTATGGCAGCAGAGACCTTTTTGTTGTCTAATTGTACTTTTTGAGACTTGGTGATGCCAGGATGCAACCAACTTCAATTCTTCAACTGTGGTCCTTGGAGAATTTTTTTTTTTGCCTCTCAAACCATCCTCCACACTACGTGGGGGCAGACTATAGTTGTAAACTCTTTCAGGCAGGTTCATTACAGCCCTAGTTCCTTGTGCTAATGGTGAAAATAAGTAGTTTCAGACATGAAGCTATTTTTCTATTACCATTGCCTGATTTATAAAGGTCTACAACCTTTTGTCTCATTTAGTTTGTGTGTTCTCTGACCTTTCCCATGTTGATGGACTGAGGCCATGACCGGATATGATCCCTTCACCCCGTTGAGGGCACATACTGTATTTGAGTCAACTTCGTCAAAATGTTTTTGAGTGGGCGACTTTTCCTCACAAATGGGGGCACAAAAATCCTCGGATAAAACCCTTATTTCCATGGTTTTGTTGAGGGGATTCAGGAGCACACTCATCCGACAATTTCAGGAAGCAAACCGGAAGTAAAAACTGAGCAGGACATATTACAAACTACTTCCTCACTAGTTTGGAAAGAGTTTTGCCGGGCTGCGTTCGGATCCAAAATGTATCCTTTCTTCCTGTCGTTCTCTTCCCTTGCTTCAAGGAGGAATCCCCAAAATGCCAGGATGAAATATGGCAGCCACACCAAGTGTGATTCGGATCCAATTTAAGAAAGGGGAGGGAGTAATTCCCTCGCTCCCTCGTTTATCCTCCCTTCTACCAAGGGTATAAAATGCAAGCTTCCAGCAAGAAGGGAATCCCACAATGCAATGCTCCACATGGAAAAAGTGGGCGGTCACCACAGAACTATGTGGCAGTCATATTTCAACTCTATGGTGTTGCACTTCCGAAATGTTGCGAGGGCGGTTCAGTTCCGTTTTTGTTTGTTTCTCGTCAATCCTTCCTTGCACAGCACCTTTTAAGTTTGCTTGCTGCACATAGCAAATTGCATCACAAGATAGCTCCCTCGAGGGGAGACAGCAAGGGAAGGGAGTGTGTTAAATTGGATTCGAATGCAGCCCAGGATTTCTTTCGCACACTGCTTGCAAAGTGAGGGGAGAGGGCACATAGGCCTTGTCCGAATCAGCACTCTTCCACACTGTTGAGTAGCCTTGGTGAGTAGATAGGGTGAAAAAGTCATAGAGTACATGAACATTTTTCAAATTGCAGTATACTTCAAACACCTGGATGAGACACTTCTGGGGTTTCGCTGAGTACATTCGGGAGCACACTTTTCAAGAAGTACACGAACATTTTGGTCACATAAATATGACGTGAGCTTTGTTTTTTAAAAATGAGGCGCAGCTTTGCTGATGTTTTCCTTCAAATACAACAAAAACAACACATGACATGGCAGCGCAAGAGTGAGGCGCAGGGTTGCCAGATCTTGTAAGACTTTCCTGCCAAATGGCGACTCAAAACTAGCCCAAATTATAGGATATTTTGTACCGAGACCAACGTATTTTATCATGTTTTATCAAGTGCGTGCTTTGCGACTTTTCATTTTTACCCATGACTGCAATTTGAAAGTATCCCAATTTAGCTGTAAAACTGTGGACATGGCAACACTGGTGGGATGTCTTATGATCTGCTTACGAAACTACCACAGTGTGGTTGGAAAATAGTATGGTGGATATTTTTCGCGGACTGCTAAACAGTGCAAATTAAACAGCACACTTCTGCCAGTGCACTGTACGCAGGAGACAGGGCACAGTCAATAGGGCTCTGATTCGGACACAGCCATAGTAAACATGGGTCTGAGTGGACAGGGGGCAGGGAACAGCGATCATAGGAATTTTACCTAAACTAAACATTTGTTTTTTTTCCATATTTTGAGTGTAAGGTCATGCTGATAAAAGACAAAGACATTTTTTATAGACTTTTTTGCTCATGTTTTCCAAGGTTGCCAATAATTCTGATTGGCACTTTAGTAACTTCTCAGGCATCATGCCAAACAGACTCAAAGTCTTGCATTTCAACATCCTCTGTATATTTTTAGAAACTTTGAGGGCCTGATTTACTAAGACCTTTAGCATGTGCAAAATATTTTAGCACACGCAAAACCAATAACATGACAAATGATTGGTCATGGTATTTGTTTTGCAAGAATCATTGGTTGTGTTACTAGTTTTGCATGTGCTAAAAAATTTTGCACCCGCTAAAGGTTTTAGTAAATCAGGCCCTAAGTGTACACTACCTATTACAGACTGTTCCACAAAAGAACCTTACAGTGAAGGATAGCATGATCTATTTCCAGGCTTGGTTTCCAGATCAAGGTGTCTTTAATGTGCAAGAGTTGCTGCATAATGTGCAGAGCTGCTGCATTTCCTCAGATGGTTATGTGAATTTTAACACTCATTAATGGTGTTGATGTATTTTTAACAGTGACTGGAATTATCTTGCCTGTGCATTTACCACTATATTCAGACTAGTATTCACCATTTCTATTTACTAGTATTCATATTTAACATAAATCTCAGTAGATTACATGTACAGGTATAATACTCATGTTATTATAAAATAATAATAAAAAATAAAAGTTAAATCACATACATTTCCCCCCATTTACATGATTCAGCTATTCTCAGTACAGTTTTGTAAGAGGTGAGTCAGGAGAAGAGATAATTATTTATTACACTTTAAAAAATACCTCATGAGTACAGGTGGAAACTCATTCAATGTCAAATATGGCATTATGCTTTAAATGATAATATTCCTCCAAAGGATTATTGCCAAAAGGGTACGCAGATAAAGAATGGCATATTCAGATGCAATAGAGACGGTTTGTGCACACACACACACACACACACACACACACACACACACACACACACACACACAACCAGATTTTTGCTGAGCACTTATAAATAATATGCATAGTTATTTAAATAGCAATTGTTGTGATTACATCAATTTGAAGCAGTATTCTACCCCATAAACAGATCTAGCTCTCCCTGAAATAAAATATATTTAGCTCTCATATTAAACTGTAAATATTCTATGATAGCACTTTAAATCAAGCTGATTTCAACATCTGCGGCTTCATCTCAGCAAAAATAAACCATAAGGCTGCTTCTTAAAAACACACAAAAAAAAAAAGTTGTTATCTAATAAAACGTGCAGAGCAGCTTTTAATTGTTTCTGTCCACATACATCTGAAGTATGAATAATGTATTAATATAGGTCTTCATAGTTTTTGATGAACGTTCTTGCAGTTTTATTTTCTTACAGTTGTGTATAGTTATGTCCTGACACAGTGTAATTGTCTGTGTGTCTACAGAGGGTGCATAATCTACTTCCCGTAGTTTTCTAACAGTTAAAAATACCTTAATATCCCACACTCATGTAAATGATAACTATCAATGGCTGGTACCGATGGCATTGTTGGCAATATAATGATTATTTTACTTATGCATTTTATAATTCTTTTTATCACAGCCACTGCAAAAATATACAAAACTACAGAAATTATTCAACAGACACATAATTGTACATACTGTAATTGGGATGTTGCATATTGCATCTATGCAACATTTTGGGAAAACATATTTTTGTTGGGTTTTGTCCTTTTAAATTATTGTTCACAATTTTGACTGTTATATTGTTTCTAGGGTAGCCAAGTGTATTGTGAGGATGTTATTGAAATTCTGGTCAGCAGGTGTTGTTTTTATATTATTCCATTGCAATCATTTATCATGTTAACTTTTGTCTTTCTTTTGTTACACTATGACCTTTTACACTGTAGAAAAATAAGAAAATGTACAGTCTTTGAATAAAAACTAAATCTACACATATGTTTGTGTTGCAAATATCCTGCCCAACGTCCTGCCAAGAAAACTATCTGGAAGCTTGACAAACATACTTTGAAAATCTGGCTGAAAAAGACCACTATTGGAAGACAATCATTTGGGACACAAAATGTGGGTGCTGAGAGTAGTGGAATGGGCTCATCTGCATTGTAGAACCTGCAGAATATGTTTCAGTGTGAAGTCATGATCCTGCCGTTGCTCAGTCTGTTGAGGATCAGGGTTCTGCTGTCGCAATGATTGGCACCTTATGTCCTTAAGGAAAGGAACCAACAAAAAACAAGCAAAGAGGGAGGATGAAATATGAGAAACCTATTTGTATCCGTCTCCCAGTGAAGAGCGTTCGTCTTGTGTTACAGTAGTGAGAAAAAAGTGATTCCTGTCATTTAGTTACAGGTAACTGCAGACTTTGTCTTACAGTGGGGCAAGTGTATTATTGTGTTCCCTTGGGGGGGGGGGGGGCATGGGGGGCTCGACCCACATTCTAACACCCATGATAGCATGATAGTTTGCATTTAAGCTCGAGTAACACATTTAACTCTTTTTCTACACTTCCATATAACTATGGGTTCAATGGTCACTGAAATAAATTCTGAAAAAAAAAGTTCAGGGCAAACTGCCATAGCTTGAATGGCCCACAGCCTGAATCCCCCTCCCAAGTGTCCCCCTCCCATTCGGAGAGGTTAGTCTTTCTAAAATGTGTTTCCTGCATGGTGAAAAATGTACATACATTCCACTGTTACAACTTGGATGTAGCGATAGATAATATTCATAATTGTAACACTGATATACATTGTTGGCCTAACATTTCAGCATTCCATTATTAGAATTGTTACCTTTTGTATCTATTCAATAGCCTAAAGCAGTGAATAATCTCTTGTGTCTCATTGTTGCTACGCTTAAACTGAACCAGATGAGAGCCAAGCCATCACAACTGAATTGAAGCACTGCTTATTCATGATCCACTCTCCCACAAAAATAACTTTTTTTTTTCTGCCATTTTGACTGACATTTGAACAGCACACAGGTCAGCCAAACCATGCTCTATGCACCTCTTTGAAAAGCACCTCATCTAAAACATGTTCATGTTATACTGCTATTCATTAATATAATGAAAGTAAAGATGTTTTTGGTGAACTGCACCGTTAATAAACCTTAAAAGACTGTTGATACTGACAATATGTACTGTATTTGTGGGGGATCTCTATGTCAGAGACACGGAGGGAATATTGGAGGTCCAGATGCGATAGCTGGGAAATCTTAAAGTGTTCCAAAGAACACCACTGGGACGGACAATGATCCGTAGTGGAGAAAAAATTAAATAAAAGAACACAAACCTCGCAATAAAAACGAGGAGCTCGATCTCCGAGCAAAACAAAGAAATAAGCAATAACGCTTATCTAACTCCCGTTTGTGGAGCGAAACAAAAGAAACAGAGAACTGAAAAGACCCCAAAGACTTTGGGTGAGGCACTCGTAGGTTCGAGTAGAAAACAAAAGAAAACGAAAACCTCTGCTCTGAAATAAGAGCGTTTAAAGAGAACTTGCTTTCTTTCTAAGGTTGTACTGCTAACAAGTCCCGCGTTGATAAGCAAAGCGGTTGATAGCAGCACAACTTCCTATACCCTTTTTACCGGCTCGAATGTTACGTGAAATAACATGGAAGCAACGAGAGAGGCAGGAAGTGGGGTATAAATAGTGAGCGGAAATAAATGACAGGTGAACTCACTAATGACGAGGCGAAAGCAAAACCCGTAGCGGAACACAGGAAAATCCGATAGATTGCCGGCAAACGACAAAAAGCCATAAAGAGACGCGGAGATAAGGGAAGAAAGGCAAGATCCATGACAGTATTCTGTAAAACAACTTATGTTTTCACATTGGGGCCTATTCGAATATAATGTTTCTTGTAGCACTATTTAATTACAGTACATTGAAATCTATATGGACCAGTTGGGTACAAAGAAACGCTGATTAAGTGGTATGATCTCTTGAGGACAGATCTAGTTTACAGAGAGCCAAATACAGTATTATTTTTTTCACAGCAGTATGAAGAGGTGAGTCTTCAGAAAGAGACAAGAGGTGCTTAGTGACTCAGTGTGGGGTCAGCGATGAGAGTCGACAGGCCATGCAGAGGGAAGGGAGCGGGCAGATGGGGGAGCAGCGGTACATGGGTTGCGGAGGGGGCAGAGAAGGGGGACAGTGGGAACAGGGTGTGGAGCGATGTGTTAGCAGAGGGACGATTTGTCAGTTCCAAAGGCTATTGAAAAGAACACAGCAGAGGGCTAGGAAGTGTGGAAACAGATGGGCAGGGAGAACAGCACTCAAGCAGAACACCACTGCAAGGGCTTAAATAGAGTTTGCAGTGATGCCGGCCAGATTGGTGATGCACTAGTGCAAATGGTAGCATGTAAACGTCTGCAGAAATACTTAAGATTACGTGTTCATAGGGGATGCTTGCTCTGCTGTAACATCAGGAAATCATCTCAGTCGTTTTAACTACTTTCAGTTTTATAAATTGAGTTTCTTCTATAGAGCTGTGAAACACTATTGTATTTTAACTAGGACACAGGGTCCAGAGATGTGAATGCAGATGTTATTTCTTTCAGAAAATTTACTGAGAGATAAGAGACCGGAAATAGACTTGCAGTGTAATGTTTCTTTGACAGACATTGTAATATCACCTTTCAAAAGAAGCTCACAGCTCTTTTTAAAGCACAGGTGTGAAGCCAGGTGCTGGATTCCTGCATATCAGATGCAGTTCTTCTGAATGTAATGTAATTTTTTGGAGCGGAAGCTGTGTTGCATGCATATGGCCACGCACAAGGACATGTGACTGAATATATTCAGGAAGCAGGGTAATTGGTGCGATAAGGACGCTGCCCTGTCTAACCTGGTGGGAATTTGCACAATAAAGTAACTTCATAAGAACAATAGGAAGGAACCGCTTACCTTGGGCCTAGCTGCCTGGCTGTCTGGCTGACTGTCAGCAGGGTGGCCTTCATTCTTCCACATGAATGGTCTGAACTGAGAAGAAGCCTTCTGGCTGGAATCTCTGCCGTCTCTTGCCCAGAGAAAGAGGTGTGTGCTGGGAAGAACGCGGCCTTGGTTGACCCCACTGTAGACGGGTTGCCAGTAATCAGTATGGCACAGCCTCAGGCAGTACCCCCCCGGTCCCCAACCGTAGTCTCGGAGCCGGTGATGAGTCGTCCCGAATCCCTTCTGCCAATTCTCACAATTGTGCCATGCCTGTACTCCTTCACAGCCCAGAACCAGGCTTGCTGACCTCCGACAGACCGGTCCAGTTTCATTACCAGACACACTGTGTGACCATGCCCTCTGCTGCCCCCTGGTGACAGCACTCTTGTGGGCCAGGTTCAGCAACTTGCCAGATGCCCCGTTCTTGAGACCTGGTGATTTGTGCGGCCAAAGCATGCTGTCAGCTGAGACCAGGTGGTGTGCCGGTTTTGAGATTTCCTGATTTCTCCCAAAGGCAATTTCTTTTCTTGGCTCTGCACACGCTGCAGAGAAGAGTCTCTGGGTCAACGGTATCAGGCTCTTCATTCTTGAGTTATCAAAAGACATGGGCTGGAGGTTTGGGCCAGTGAATTGTTTAGAAGTGGACAGATCTGACTTCTTGTGAAAAAGTCTAGCGACGGGCATATCAAGCCGCTTGTTCTTGTGTTCTTTCAAGGCTTTGTTGGATGACCTGACCGGAAGGAGAATCTTCTCATGTAAATCCCAACCTGGATGTTCCTCAGGAACTTGGCCCACCTCTTCAACGACAGATGGCATTTGGGGCAGCAAATGACACGATAGCACAATATTCCTCTCATCCAGGCTTTCGCATTTCTGCTTAGATACAAAGGTATCCTCCTGGATCCTGTAAAATTCTCTCTCATCTATAATAAATGAGAAAACATGCATGGTTATAAAGTAGCAAAATTCATTGAATTCTGCCAGGGTTCATACCATCGGGTCAGAGTCTGGTTTATGTTCACAGTATATCCAAAAACATTCTTAAATTAACAAAATAAGATTTACTTTTCATCAAGAACTTAAAGACGGAACAGCAAGTGTTTGTAGCACACAGCCATAGCGTTGTTCACCGTGATCCTCACAGACCCAAGCTGTACTTGCTGGCGTATATGAATACAAAATGTATGCTCCATGATTTTCCTGTCATTTGACTTTGTAATCCATTCTGATTTCACATGCCCTATTTATAGCTTTCCTCATAGAGAAGCAGTAGGTCCTTTCCACAGCAGCATATCCTTCTTAGCTCAGCCTGGGTATGGAGCCAGCACATTAGAATTGCTGAGACAGCTTCAGCATCTTAGGGCTATGATTAATCAGAGGTAATAACTATAAATGTCAGGTCCAAGTCCACCCCCGCAAATGCGGATCAATAATGTACTTGCAGCTGCCTTCCGGAGGATTGACCTCAGCCGAGGAAGCAGGGACAATGTTTTTGAACTAGTGCCACAAATGGAAAGAGCTGTCTTGGTCTAATAAGATTGTGGTTTTAGCAAGGTCTTTTGTGGTATGAGCACACACACACATACATGTACACTCACACACAAAATGGAAACAGTGAGGAAATGTTAAGAGTTAAATGAACAATGAAGCTAAAAACTATAAATGTAAAAAATATATTCTGCCTTGACAATATAAGGGCTGTTTTACATATATTTCCACATGTTGAGAGTATATGTACAACATACCACTGTTTAAATATATCATAAATGTATGGCCTGCCATGTTTACTTACCGCTGAGATCATCAACTTCATCAGATACCTCCCAAGCAGTGTAGAGAGGGTTCATTTTTTCACTTCTGTGAAAATATGGTTAAATGTTTTATGACCCAATGCATTAAACCTCAGAGTGCTTCACACCTTGATAGTAAGTCAGAATGCTAGTTGGTTGAGTTGGTACAAAGCTGTAGGCTAAAGGGGAAATCACAATATTATGCAGGATAATTTAAACTAAATTCTAAAAATGCTCTTATGAGGTTGTGAGACATAGACTGCATAGAGGTTTGATACTAGCCTTTTCTGTTCTGAAACCAAATTGCATGCAAATACTGTATTGCATGAAAATACTGTACCATAGCAGTGCTTACTCAGTCATGAGTGCAGTCATCAGCAAAAGCCCAATTGGATTATGTTTATGTTATGTTGAACCTCAGAGACAATCAAACTCAATTATACCTTGTAAAACTCCTTTTTACAATGCAAAAGGTGAGCTTCAAAGTAATATGTTAAACATTTAACTTCTTACCATTGATAAAATCTCGAAATCCTATAAAAATAACACAAAAGACCTTGTCTGAGCACTATGGTAAACTAGAATGGCACACAGAAAGATGCAACACCCGCACGTGTGCCAATCTCGACCCTAAACTTAATATGCACTGAAAAAACTTTGATCTTGCACTGTGAAGTCAGACATTGGCCGATTGGGAAATAAATTCAAGATTTAGGTCATTCCCCAACTGTTCCACAAAGTATCATTACAATCGGAGTAGAATTGTTCGAGTTATGGATGATGAGGACACAGACACAGACACACTCACACACACACAGACAGGAGCGAAAACAATTCCCCCCTCTTGTGCTACGCACACACGGGTGTAATAATGCAATGAAGGAAATGTAAGAATCATTAAGAGATTATAGTACTTAAAACAGGTGTATTACATCAACATATGGACATTTATAAACAGCCTTCATTCCTTCAAACACAGCCACCTTTCCTTATAATCGTGCCTGGGGAACAGAGAGGCGGCCATTATGTGATGATCCAAAAACTTGGATCTGTTTTGTAAATCTACAATTTAATTTATAGATCAGCTACTGTATGTTACAGTGGGCTAAGTGGTGTTCTGATTTATGCAGTTGTACTCAATAATTTCTTTAAATATATTTTAAATGAAATTAGAATACCTGGCACCCAAGGCATTTTCAGAAACTGCTACGCAATAAATACACATCAGGGATCTCAAACAAAGCTGGGTTTATATAATTAGGAATAACTGTATGCATGAAAGCGCTCAACACTATTTAATGTAGTTTTTATTGCCATTATAACATAATTCAAGGATTTAGAACATAAAACATAAATGCACATACAGTTAAAATAGCAGAAAAAAACAAATCTAAAAAAGTCCCAAAAAATCTACAGACCCCCCAACATTTCAGAAGTGATGTATTCAGGGGAGGCCATGTCTTATTAAAGAGAGCTAAGCTCCTCCTGGCTCCTGCGTAGATCACACCCTGCTGTAAAGCCAATATATGCCTTGTAAATAAGTTGTGTGGACACTTTAGCCAATCAATGACTTAAATGCTGAAACACCCAAAAACCAACAGAAACTACATCGCTCCAGGATCTGAGTTTGAGAGCCCGGTTATATAGTATACGACAACTGCAACTACTTGGGTTATTTGAACAAGAATCAGAGCAAGAAACAAATGAATGCTGTAGAAATACAAGAATGCATCTTGTGTCATTCTCTTTATTGATTGTGTAACTTCATGATTACTAAGCAAATGTCAGCACACTTACCAGTATTGAATGGGTTTACAGCACACTATGTCTCAATTTAAATATCATCCATCAATGCTTCTCAACCTCTCAGCATTAAAAAACAATCTGAATAAAGGAGCATGTGTCATTATATGAATGAACAATATAATTATGTGCAGAAAGTGTATGCACTTTCATATAATTTGCATAAAAGAACATGCATCAACATTTTTGATTAAAGCTGAGCAATGGAAAAGGGAAAAGTTCAATTTAAGCCTATGTTAAGCTGTTATTTATTAGTATTCATACTTCATACTAGTGCTTCAACCGTATAATGTACTGTTGCTTTTCAAGTTAATAAAAGTTATCAATAATCTTTCACAGGATAAATATCTAAGCCCCACAGGGAATCCATCAACATGAAGCCCCTTTCACAAAAACTGTATTCACTGAACTTACAGAGGAAGAGGTGTCCTTCCTTTTCATTTCCCATTGTAGATTTTAATCACTTATACAGAGGGAGCTGGGCCCGGCAGGTGTTGCGCTAGTAATAGCCATGCAGAGGAGCTGTACTAAACAGCGTCCCGTTCGTTCAGGGGAGAGGTGTCCAGTTAATTGTAAAATGGTGGCTTGATGAGAACTGACTGCTCCCATTGTTTAAAACCAAATGGATGTACATTTTCCTATGATGCTATTTTCGTCAGATGAGATTGAACTCTGGGGCATCAGACCTGCTGAGATTAAACCATGAGCAATTTTTGTATAGGTCACTAAATGCAGTTTTGTAGGACAGTGATCATTAAATAGGTTTGCAGATAAGTTTAGGTTTTTTTTTTTTTTTTTTTTAAAGATAAGTAGTTGTAGTGCAGTGTTTCTCCTCCTGCTCACAGGAGGCTATGGTAAGACAGCAGGGTTTTTCCTGCATTTAAATGTCTTAGGTGGGCCGCCTAATTGCTTTTTCAAGCCGCCTAAACTACAGTTTCTGTGAGAAATGTATTATAATCGTTTATTATAATGGTTATAATCGTCTTCCCCACACCACCCCTGAGTATGTATGTAATGTAGGCTACATTTTTAATGAGCGTCATAGCCTATGTGCATTGCTGTTATTTTTTTTAAATGATTTTTTACGTGAGTAAATACACCAGAAAACAACCAATATCAATTTTATTTCAACGTGTAATAAAAGGATGAACACACGCGCATCGAAATAGAATCTCGTTGTTTGTTGAGCTTGGATGCTGCACAACGCCTCCGCAACGTCTCCATTTTTCAAAAAGTACATCTCAAATTAACTGATTTCTAAGCACTCTGTGTTCTTGCATACTAAGTAGTACATACTTTTTAGTGCACTTGGAAGTCCATACTTGCAAGTACACAAGTACGCAAGTATGCAATTTCAGACACAGCCAAAGTGACATACATACTCAGAAAACAGACAACTTATACATAGTACATGTGGCTGACCCTGTGATAACAAGGTATATTATAACTGGTATACTTAATTATAAAGAAAGCTTAAATGCCATGATACATTAGCAATATTTTTAGACAATGTAGATTGGAAATACTGCCTGCAAGAAGGATGGAGATAGGACAAAAAACAGTTAGGAAAACATGGTCGACTCTAAGAAAAGAAAAAGAAAAATACTATTGGTCACATTTGTGGGTAAAATTGCCGATTTGCACTGCCTCAAAAAGTTACCTGTGTATCATAACCTTAATGATTGTGAAGGCAATGGCAATCATCTTTAATGGAATTAAAGAAAGATCTCAGCCACTTATCAAGATCCCTGTTGGCAACAAGTGATGAATTAATACAGACAAACCCATGTACCTCCTCTGGTCCTCTTAGACATGGAATTTATATTTGAAAAATTTATAAAGATTTAAAGAATGCATAAACTAGGACAGTGTTGTTTTTATCAATGCCAAAAACTGGTGTCTATGAAAGCATAAAATTGGAATAGAATGAGGTATAGACCAAGCTAGACTGGCGGCGCTTAGGCACCACCGAAGCCTCTTTTTCAGCCAGGAAAAACCCTGCACAGCATCTTTCCACTCGACTGTGGAAATTTTTTGAGAAATGTGGATGTGGAATAATAATAAGCCTACATAACATCATTGCTAACAGTTACTGGACATCATATTTATAAAATTGCTATTACCGTCCTTTTATTTTCCCGTTAGGAAACTTCAATTGTAGCCACCAGCGACAAAAAAAGGACAGACCGTGGGGCAGACCCACAACACACATACAAACATATCATATAAAGACATTCAATAGATCCTTGCATTACTCAAACTAATTAAGTGAATTAAAGTGGAATATAGCCACGATTAAAAATAGCCCCCGCTGTCCCGAGATGTCCAGTGCCCAACACACAAACTCCGCCTCCATGACTTTCCTCCATAGGCTACATGGAGTGTCATGGTCTCTGTCCACTGTCGATTGCCTGCAGTCCTGGAACAGTCCTGACATCTTCAACTCCAGTGAAGAGCGATGGTAAACTTTGTGGCTGCAGATCCAATCATACGCTGCAAATGCGTCTCCATGGTGACGACCACAAACCAAATCATCCTGACTAGACAATTCGTCAATATTATCAAAACCAGCAGCAAGAATGCCCTGAGCAATCTCCAGCCCGCTTCCCTGTCCCACAACAGACACACAGCGCGTGAAAAAAACTAAAGACGAAAGCCCGACACAACAAAACACATTCAACAAACAACAAAACACATTCAAATGAACAAACACGAACACGAGAGACAGCTGGACTACATGTCGCCATTACAGCGCCACGTGATGTCAGATATTTCTTAATATTATAATACTTCTTATTATTCTGCCATAAACACCATTCATACCTCATATTATACCTTTATTCACCCTCCAGGTTTCTATTATTTTTTACCTATAACATATATACTTTTTCAGATAATTGACCTTTTATCGTCAAAAAACATGACACAAACACATCCAACTAAGTTAGGACAAATTTTCCTGCTTCAAAAACATTGCATTACAGTGATTCTTAATATGAGCCATTGCAACCACACTGCAACTTATTTTTCTTTGCTAGGTATTCTGGACATCTACAAAATAAACTTGTTCCAGACCTGTATTGTTTTAAGCAAATATATTAACAATGCCCTTCCACTTGCTTTCATTAATTTCTTTTCACTAAATGCTGATTTTCATTCCTATTCTACCAGATCTAGATTGCACTTTCGCCCTCCTTTTGTAAGAACTGGTTTGTCCCAATTTTGCATATCTTTTAGAGGCCCTTTAGTTTGGAACACTCTTCCTAGCTCCATAAAAATTTTTATCTCTCCAACAGTTTAACAAAGTCATCAAATCATATATAATTTCACATGATTTTGCTAATTTTATTTATTTGCTTGTCTCATACTGTTTTGAATTTCAATGTGAATTTTTCTTACTTATGTCCAAATTTTATTTCATACATTTTTTTATTTTCTTAAATTTTTTCTGTACGTCTTGAATCATTTAATTGTCCCGTTTTTTGGTGGGGACACCTCATAAGCCATGGCTTTTAGTCCCCTCCTGCATGTCTTTTTCCCTTCATGTATTTATAGTGGTATTTTTGTCTTATGTGCTTTTATAAATAAATAAATAAATAAATCAGCTGTCCCTGCTGTTAACGGCATCCCCGGTTGTCAGGGTCCCCATTCACTCCCATTCATTTTCGGGACCTCACCAAAATGAATCGTTTAAAAGCACAAACTAACTAAGGCAGATAATACATCGATAAAAAAAGAAGAGTGGGGTATGTGAAAGTATAGGAGGGAGAGGAATGTGAAAGAAAGAAGGATTTTGTAAGTTATCAGGGATGCGCTTGTCCATATAAGTATCTGGAACCTAGAGTGGCCATCACTGGGACCTCACCTGATATCTAGATAAATGATAGGGAAGATCATAAGATCACGCGCCGTCGTTCAAAGAATCTTATTACTATCACTAGATTGGGGGGAGTAGACTATGCAGTTTCTCTCCCTGGAGGGGGGTCCCCGGGTGGTGAGAAGTTACATCTCTTCCTGCCAGACCTTATTTGGACAAACAAAGGGAATTGTGGAATGTGGAAGGCCTGCTCAGGACTGCATTTAAGGGAAGCCCAAAGGGATATCCAGGATAATCTGCTTAACAGTTCTCCTGGTACCATAGTCACACCGTACACACCGGCCTGGTACAGCAAGTCTTTAGTGGCGTTCTCAAGTTGGGAAAGGCAGTCAAGTTCTGCCCGCAAAACAGGTTTGGTAGTGCATGGTTCTGGTGATTTGATGTGAAGAGAACCCTTGGGCTTTCTACGCCGGTTCTTGTCAAATTCGCGTTAAGGAGCCCTCTGAATGCACTCTGACCTGGGCTATCTATGACAAATATAATGCATGTATTGTGTTGGCTAGACCCCCAACCTCTGCGTTCTCCAACGAACTGAGCTTCAGCAATAAGGCTGATTCCGGCAAGCATATATTGAGTAATGGTGGTACCTAAGGACGAGTCGAGTGTAACCACTCCGAGCTCCACGCATGATGAAACCCAAATTCGAAAGTATCATTTTAAATTGAGTCAGATACACGAGTAAATAAAATAATAATATTTCACAATAACTTTTACCTTTTCCCACAGCAATAGCAGAATACATCACGCTTAAACCTTCGCTCCGAGCTATTCCCTCATTGGTCTAGCTGCGTGGGTTCTACAATTTGGTGACCCTGACGTGATTTCAGTTGCTGTTTCCAAGTTTTACAATTTGGTGAACCCGACATGATTTCAGTTGCTGTTTCCAGATTTACATAGGTTTACGTCATAATAAAATAAAAAATCTAACTACGGCTTGTTGTATTTCTACGCAGCAGCATATCCGAAAATAGTTCCAATATTATAGCTAATTTAACGCGACAACATCTTCGTCGTGTTCTCTTTTATCGATGTATTATCTGCCGTAGTTAGTGTGTGCTTTAAAACGATTCATTTTGGTGAGGTCCTGAAAATAAATGTGAGTGAATGGGGACCCTGACAACCGGACTAATGGTGATGCCATTACAGTCAGCAGGGATCGCTGATGTTGCTAGTATTCACACTATGCAAATATAATGGGGTAGGCTCCACAAAATGACTTATGTCACACTAAGTTGAAATATCCCTTTAATGGCAATGAATTACTTCTTTGTATCACTTCCAGGTTCTTTAGAATAGTACTTACCACAAAATACATCACCATATTTTAAAACGTTCACCTTCTTTAAATCGATAGTAATCCAGTTAATGCATCTATAGTTTCATCAAGACTATCACAAAGCATCAAATTTTGAATATTTGATTTGCCTAGGTTTTAACTAAATGCTCATCGACAGATCACTCCATTCAACATTATTCAACAAATTCTGATTCACATATTAATAACATTAGCACAGACAACTTGCTAACAAATCATGACAAAAAGCACAAGCCAGCTAGGCTACTGTGGTTACTGAGGCTACTACCAGGAAAAACAAACCCGTCACTCAGCAAAATGCCAAGGTAACAGGTGCCAGTAGCCTACATTAGCCAATCTAAATGCAATCGATTATGACATAGCTACAGCAAATAAACTATCCAGCACACATGACTGGGTTATAATCTCAAGTTTATGTGAGTCAACATAAGGTTAAATTAAGTTACTATTACCCTAATGATATTTTATTAACATTGCTTTATGCTAGCTGCATGCTAGGTAGATGAATAGAACGCTGACCATAATGGTTTGGACATCACAAAATGGTGAGGTCTGTAATAAGAATCAGATTTCGTTGAATAAAGTGGAGAAAATCTTTTTTTTGTATTAACCCCATATTTTTCTAGAGTCTATGAACAAACAACTATGGCTGTGTCCAAATGGTCTGAATCATTGATAGATCCTACCAAGTCTCTTGGAAGGATTCTGTCTCTGCACCCCATCCCCTGTCTACAGGAGTCCCGCAGGGATTTGAACTGGGTCCTCTGTTGTTCTCCATTTATACTAAGTCTTGTGGTTCAGTAATTAATTCACATGGCTTCTCATACCATAGTTATGCCGATGATACTCAACTCTTCCTCTCTTTCCCTCCCTCTACCCCACAGGCATGGCCGCCGCCGTCAGTATTGCCAGTATTGCCATGGCAATACTACTTTTCAAACAAGTATTGCCTGGCAATACTACTTTTTCGCAGACCATATGGCGTTTATTTCATTTAGAAAACTTAGGTAACCTGTAATTAAACCCTAATTTTATGTAGTGAAGAATCTGATTGTGTCTGCTGCGATATATGAAAACATTCGACTTTATCAATGAGCTAGAGTAGATACGACACGTTGCGCCATTTGAGTGCCTGTGCATGACTACCGCGGCGGTGCGCGTGCACTGTCTTAGTAGACAGATGGAACGTTCCTCTCCGCTACCGCCAAACCGCAGCGACCAGAGACAGCGGGAAACAGCTCAGAAGAAGAGATGTGTCGACCGGTCAGATCAAGTCATCTAGCTAGACTTCAAAACACAGGTGAGATGTGTACTTAAAAACAAGCATATTTGGCATCATTATCAGTATTGCACAACAGTTGGTCGTATTTCTGACTGAAGCATTGTTGCATGTGTTCCTCAATTTTTAACGTTAAGTGGTCAACTTCAGCCACTAACATTAGCTAGGTAGCTAGATCGAGGCACTGGGACAGTTGGGCAGCAAACTTAGTTAGCAAGCTTACACACTAATTGTGATCAATTGAAATTTCAGAGTCGAAATGTAATGTTAGATGCATCTTGAGCCGAAATGCATTAACATTAGCTCGTTCTTATTAGCTCCGTAGCTACTAGCTAGCTTACTAACCAGCTAAATTGAAATTATTTAAGTGAATTGATAACTAGCTAGCTAGCTATATTAGCTAATGACATCGTCGTGTATTTCGATGGACAATGCATGAATTCAAGCAGCTTAAGTTTAGTTTAATTATTTATGTCTTTTTTAATTCAGATTAAGTTGGCAATGGCTAGTATTTCCCCCCCCCCATGCAGACAGGAAGAGAACAGGTTGCACGTGCAGTGCATGTGGCAGCATGAAGCATGCAGGTGCACCTTCAAAGACATTATGGTCTTTAAAAGGTTAGTGAAGGGTTAATGAAGTAGGGAACATTTTTGTCCAAAATGATTGAATTTGCAGCGGCTTTTCTCTCAAAAATTGCGATGCTATTTTTGACCTTTTTGGATTATTTTGCAATACAATTGTGGGAATGTTTGAAAATTGCAATTGTCAGCTGGAAAAAATTGCGATTGTTTAAAAAACTCACCCCCAACCAAAGATCATTTTATGAGGGGAAATTGCAGCAATTGACAACATTTACAAGCGTTTTTTTTTCTTCCCGATTTGACCATTTTATGCGGAAATATTGCGGGGATTGGACAAAATGGCAAGCTATCGCAAATAATTGGATTGGTTGAATTTGCATTAATTCTTGCAATCGCAAGATCGCTTATTCCTGGAGGGACTGATTGTAGTTGTATTGTATTAACACGCACAAGTAGTTGTTAAAATAAATTGTGTTGGAAGTACATTTTAAGATCATTGTAAATCACTTGTATGTAATAGAGGCCTACTCGTGTATAACTATCCACCTAATTGCAAAGAACTTGTCAATAATGTATATGTATATTTGTGAATTTCAACAGTATTAATAAATACATTTGTACATAAATGGAGTTTGCGTGTCTTCAGACAAGTACTTGACTCAGCTGTGTAGCTGTCAGCTGCTGCTGAGACTTAATTCATGATGTAAACAGTATGGTGAATACAGGTAAAGTGGGACAGCAGGGACACTTCCATTTCATCATCTTTGTGTATATACTTCCATTACTAAAAATAAACTAAGTTTATAATAAGTTTCCGTAGCTCTGACATTGAAACCATTTGGATCATAATTTAAAACTGCAAAATGTAAATGATCAGAAAGTGTCCCACTTTACCTGTATTCACCTGTATTTATCCTATTTAGATATTAGTATGATTGTGATAATTGTCTTAATGGGGGTTCATGCTTCTTGACCACTCTATAGGGTTTTGGGTTCACCAACCATATGAAAAAATATCTGTGGGAAACTGTTACATTGCAGCGATATGATCCATAATTACATTGTTAAAATATTTCACATTTAAACTTACAATAACACAGAATAAAATAACAAAAATAGGTAGCTTTATGAGTTCTTTATTTAATGCATACACCATATTGTGCGTGGCGAGAAAGTTTGGCAATACTACTTTTACACTGGTGATGGCACCTCTGCCCACAGGTGAAGGAGAGGATATCTGCTTGTCTGGCTGACATCTCTGAGTGGATGGCTACCCATCACCTGAAGCTCAACCTTGACAAGAAAGAGCACCTCTTCATGCCATACAAGACCTCCCCACTACATGACCTCTCAATCACCGTTGACGGGACTATGGTGGCTGCCTCCCGCTCTGCAAGGAACCTGGGGGTGGTCCTGGACGACCAGCTGGACTTCAAAGATCAGGGCGACGGCACGGTCCTGCAGGTTCCTCGTGTAGAACGTCAGGAGGATGCGACCGTACCTGACCACCTACTCCACCCAGCTTCTTGTCCAGACCATAGTCACCTCACGCCTGGATTACTGCAACTCCCTGCTTGTAAGCCTACCAGCCTGCACCATTCTGTCTCTTCAACTGATGCAAAATACAACCCCCTGCTGAGGTCACTCCACTAGATGCCAGTTGCAGCCAAGATCAGGTTCAAAGTTCTGACCCTGGCCTACACTGCAGCCAATAGGACAGGCCCCGCCTACCTGCAGGACTTAATCCAGAACTATGCTCCTGCTCGACCACTTCGCTCGACCAGGGCAACTCGTACTTCCCCCCCCTCCGTGTCAACGGCTCTCGCTCATCCTGACTGCGGAGCTTTTCCACCCTAGCTCCCCACTGGTGGAACGAACTCTCCATTCCCCTACGTTCTACTCCAACCCTGTCTGCGTTCCTTTGTAGCCTGAATACACACATCTTCAGACTCCACCTAGACTACACTAATCTAGGACCTTTCTTGTTTCTTGTTTAACTGTGTGTTGAAGTTTATAATGGTATTTAGAATAGAATTGTAGTAGAGCTGAACTACCCAGTTTACTGTAAACTACATTCAATGTTCATTACTAGGGATAGCTGCTACATTATGAGAAGGATGTGCTTTGTCTTATGATCTGTTCTGTAGTTACTTCAATGACGTTTCTGTATGCACTTATTGTATGTCGCTTTTAGCGTCTGCTAAAATAATGTAATGTAATCAGCGCATGTACCTACGATTGAGTATGCTAGTTGAGTATACTTTTTAAAAAAGCTGTTAAGTTAGGCTTGCCTACGTGTCCATTCTGAAAATTGAGTGTTCTTAATATCCCCAGATGATATAGCCTACTTTTGTCCGGGTTTATATGGAGGATATTTTTTCGCATTATGCATGTCACTACAGTATAGCTTACAGTAAGTAGTATGCTATACACAGGACACAGCCTATGACTGTTTTAGCGCCAGGCAGGCAGGATGGGTAGTTTCTGTATACGTCACATGGTAATTTTATGGTAATATATCAAGCCACATTGCATCCACTGGAATTAACCCAAATAATTTATTGTGTATACAGGCGTTTCAGTTCACTCTTTAGCCACTGGGAAAAAAAGCTTCAAAGATGGCGGCGAGCTGTTGCCACTTGGTTATGACCCAACAATACAATCCCAGATGCTTTGACATTACCTTTGTGTGCTTTCATCACAATTCCTTACTTCTTTGTATCACTTCCAGGTTCTTTAGACTATTTACCACAAAATACATCACAATATTTTAACACTTTCGCATTCTTTACATCCCTTTATACCGCATTACCACGACATACCATTTCCACCTTTTATTTACCACCTCACACTAAACTATATTATCATCTTTCTATACCATTTGCAGCAATGGATACCACTGTGAAGCAACCACACCTACAATTTCTATAAGAATTGTTCATCTAGTTTTATTTTATTGGTTCCCAATGTACTCATGCCTATAGGGAAGGTTCCTGATTTGACAGGATCTCAACATTTTTTCTTTTTTTTCTTTCTTGTTTTAATAAAATAATTTTTCATGCCTGAAACTGAGGATTGGGAGTATACAGGTCTGGAAACAATTTCATTGTGATACGGAACTAGTCCCCAAACGAAGAACAAGATAAAAGGGGAAATGAACCGAGACTTACTGAAGCATTGCTCTGCACCGTTCCATGTAGAGGAGGAACATAGTTACATTTCAAAAGGAAAATGCCTATATTCGCATAAAGCCATTATGTAAAACAAAAATAAAATTCTACCTGTTCTCTGTTGGGTAAGGTTTCCGTGGATACTGACACTCCTTCATATTCCCCTGTCTGTGAATCCTAATGTAAAATAATTGGTAAGAGCAAGCAGTTACACTCAACAATTGATTTCACCCCCGTTGTAATTACATTGATACACAACAGTAACCAGGAACTTTGGCACGGCTCACTAGTTTCATTCAATACACAGACTCAAAAATAGACTATAGAGCCGCCAAAGGTAGTTGCGTAACTCTAATAGGAAAACAGAAAAGGCGAGGTTCTAAGAGCAATTGAATCCTGTAACAAACCTTTTAAACATAGCCTTATAATGCACATTGTTCAATATCTTTAACAGACTAAACATCAAGGAAATAAAAGACTAAACTGACCTTAGAATGGCAACCTGAATCAGACCTGTCTCTCCTCGAGATTGCAGCTGTCCTCTCTGTGCCACTTTGCTTTCTTTTAAAAATGTAATTTCAAGAACCTGCTCAAGGCACAGAGTGAATATTATGAACTTATCTCAGAATTACTCACTGCTCTTACAATAGAGAGGAAGCCATTAAACAGAACGGAGGCGAGTTAGCGTATTACTTTGGCAACAGTGTCTATGCAACAGTATGTAAGCCAGTTTGTTTGGCTTTACCAAGCCAGCTACAGCTCAGACTGGATTGCTTTATAAATGAAGGAGCTCTCCATGCAGCAGATATGATTAAACTATAAAAATGAAACACAATTTACAGCCAGCCTGAGGCACACAGCTGAAAGAAACTCAGTAGTGTTGCACTATGAGCAGTTGTGACAGAGTGAAGTATAATATAAGAGATAAGTCCATGTCAGTCTCCAATGCATTTATACAAAAATGACTAAAACTAAACATGTAGGAAAACTCAAGACATTTCACATTTGGTTTTGTTGTTAATGACAGCCTTAACTAGAAATATATCTTATCCCAACTGTTAGGATGTTCCCGACACAGATTTGTCCACTGGTTTGTTCTCTCTCTCTCACACCATCGAAGTCGATGATGACGTCCGCTCTGCGGGGGTGGGGTCAGCGCTGCTGGCGCTGGTGCCACTTCATGTGGCTGTAGAGGCCGATGCAGGAGCCGCGCACTCAGCTGCAGGAGGGACATAGGAACCGGGACGATGGAAGTTCAGTCCCAGCAGCACGCTGGTGTCACTACGGCTCTCTGTGCGTCTGCGCATGCAGGTTGAGTTGACGCTCTGGCCAGCTCTAGCAACAGCGGCCTGCCAAGATGGCGGGCCTGCTGAGAGCATTAATTTACAGATCAGGCGGTTTAATATCACGCTGTTTCAGCAGGTCTTTGGTGTAGAACCTGTAGCGCTACTTTTGACCAGCTGCAGACCGCTTTGCAGTTGTAATCTGACCATACTGGATGCGGCGAGGTATGGAGTGGTCAGGCATCCTAATTGCGTGTCCAAAACAGCAGAGGTGACGTTTGGCTTCAATACAGAGGCAGTTGGTTTTGAGGAGGATGTTGTTGTGGGGGACCCTGTCCTCCCAGGATAGCCCCAGGATGTGCTGGAGGGAGCAGATGTGGAAAGCCTCGAGTTGCTGACACACATAAACAAACCCTAAATACACACACACACACACACACACACACACACACAAACAGCAGAGTCAAGATTGTATAGTCATTTGTCATGATAAACGACAGGTTTTTCCAGTCAGAACTGTAAACAAGCAGAACTGTGAAATGCAGGTCCCTAATGTTTTTCCAGTGTGGATAAGCGACAACCACCGAATGTGATACAGTAGTGCTATGATACAGGAGCTCACTACCACAGTTATGGGAGTAGTTGTGGCCAAATGCCAGGTACAGCCAACCCAAAGAGATGGATTTAAAAAAAACTTACTGCTCACAGTACCATCGCTCAAATGTGTTCAGTTTGCTATACATTTTCTAGCATTGCCAACATCTCCAGGTGAATTAACTTTACAGCTTACATTTTTCCATGAAAACGCTGTTAACTAGCTAAAAGAGTAGTGTCCAATATCACCAGGATGGCAGAATAACTTATCTCATGATGACTTTGGAAAATAAAAACAACCTAAAGACCGTTAGTGGAAGCATACCAGGGGCCGGTGTACAGTGCACCATGGCAACAGCGGGCAGCCAATGCCCCCCCAGAAAGCTACGGGCACATGATTTATCTGACTAACCCCAGGATAAGCAGACACTTATGAATACTTCAGCCTAAGAGCAGCAATTTTCCCAAGCATAAATGTATTATCTATTATAATTAACTTTTTCTGTGCCAGTGGATTTTGTACTTGCTTGTTAAAAAATGTGACCCATCACCCTTTCCTGATTGGTTTGGCCCCGCATCAGGCAGTATTAGCTCAGAAAATACAATGCAAACACAACCAGGACACCAAACGGCTTTTAGTTTCTGGTTCTAGCTCCATTTGGCTTCAGTTCCCAAAATATAAAAGTTGCTTATCGGGGTAAAAAAAAGAAATAAAAAAAAAGAACAATCCTTAAGACTTTTTAGTTGAATACTTTCTATTCGATATAAAGCGGCATGACTGGGGAAGTACTACAACCGGAGAATAAGCTGTGGCCAGTACTTTACTGTGGGGGAAGGCATTAACGTTCTGCTTCTGCTGTACCTGTGTACATATGAGATGTAGTCATACTGAGAAGGGATGTGGGGACAAAGACAGATGCTTCATCCAGACACTCCAGGTTTACCTTGTTTTAACTTGTCACTTCCCTGACACAAGAGCTTTTTGCTATTCAAAAGGGGCTGTCCATAGGCACAATATTTAGGGACTGGTGCACCAAACCCAGATGTTTAATCTGAAGAACAGCTGTGGGAGAGGTGTCAAGACAGAAATTAAGTGTCATATAGAGGACATGATGAGTGTTCCATGGTTTTTTAAACTTAATGACAGGCAGATGTACCACCGAGCAAATATAAAAGCGCATCGTATAAAGAAAGCTGTGGCAAGAGACACCTTTCGGCATCTGCCGAGTCCTTCAATTTGTCCTAACTGCTGTTGACAAACCCAGACTTGTGGTTTAACAGTATGTTTGACTATATTCTGTTTTCAGAGATGGGGAGCAAACAGCTAAGCAGTGCACATAACAGTGAACCAACTGATGTGCGGCACTCCTCAGGTATCAGACAGAACTTCATATTATTATTTCAATATGTTTTATCCCCCTAATGTTGTACATTCTCCAAATTTGGAGTGCCTGGTAGTATTCGCGGTCCATCCCATCACTGAAACGCCCTCTGTAAATTCAGAACAGTGCTGCATACATACTGTATATACTGCGGTAAAGGCAGACTGCAGTCACCCGATCACCCAGAGGAGTCGCTCTTATGCTATGTTGCGGGTAGAACCCTGCGGAATGCAACCCTCCCTTCCTGTGTGCTGCCCAGCAGGCTCTCACTCTCACGGTCAGGATTCGATACCAGAGTGTACGGTGCATCACTGCACTGAGAACCTGCGGTTTGCCTAGACTCGTCACCTAACCGTCCCGGACAGACGTGTGCAGAAGATTCTCAGATAAAACGTTTCATTATACTTGTTTTTTATTTTTATTTTTATTTTTTTATCAGTTTAAATAATTGGCTCTGTATTTTTCCAATAAGCAAAGGGAATGTCTGGATATTGTCAAGATGGTTCTCCTCTGAAACATTTATGTTGTCAGAACAGTCTTTCAAAAAGGTGAGATTCAACTGTCACTTTTTAAATTTCATTTAATTCCATTTTTTTAAATCCTCACTATGGATACTGGACAGAAAAAACAACAAAAAATGGACTAAGAACAATAAAACCTAAAAACTGAAATGACCAAAACTCAGTTCTATTTTTCAAATGTAATTTATAGAAACAATTTGGTATTATTATACAACTGTTAATACATTGTGATATCTGGATCTGAAACAATAAGAAAATTAGCAGGTCTGTTAGAGAGTAATCAGAGAAAACACATTACACATTTATATTTGATATTAAATACATTGTGGATAAAGGCCATTTCAAAGCGCCATGTTATTTAAAGAGAGCTGTTAAATATTTAATGCGATTAAGCCAAGTGGGTAACCTACTTTAGGATATAACATGCTGTTCAAACCGACTGTCTGTTCTTTCATGAATGTAGCTATGACAAATCCTTTGAGAAAGCAATGTTTGTATTTAGCCACAGAAAAATGCCACAAAATGAAAAATTTTTTTTAAACTTACTGCTAACGGTTCTCTTTACGGATAAAATACCCATTCAATAAAAAATAAAAAAACAACATCCTTTGAATGTGCATATGTAAATGTATAAATATTCATTGTAAAACTTAGCCCTTGTAAAATTACTGTAGGATATATTTACAAAAAGCACTTAGAAATATGCCAGTTGTCTGCATTTTAAATTATGGAAATAGAAGGCGTCATTGTTTTTGGAATTGCGTACTTTCTCATTTCCATACATGGTATGTCTCTCACCAGTCATTTAAACACAAACCACTTGCATAGTATAAAATATCTAATGAAAACTAAAACACACCTAGCCCTGTCACTTTTAGAACACACAAAACTAATAACACAACCAATGATTGGTGCAAAACAAATACCATGACCAATCGTTGGTCATGTTATTGGTTTTGCGTGTGGTAAAAGGTTTGGCACGCGCTAAAGATCTTATCAAATCAGGCCCTCGGTACATTAACATGGTTTGTATGATAACCAGCTTAATACCACCTCAATATGAATGTTCTCTTGCTCTGAATGAACCTGCGTAGTATATGAACACAGGTTGGATACCTGATTAACTCAATTGCTCGGAACAGCAAGTTGGAATTTGTTACAGAAGTTAGAGCCAGAGGTAGATCATTTCACCTGTTAAGCTAATGTTTTGCAGATGTCTGTTCTTTAAAGCGGCACCCCATTAGAGCTCAAACCTGTAACTATATGGCAAGAAGTAGAGTTTCCTAGCAAGTGCTTTTTGCAGGGATAATGCGGCAATAAAGCACACCTGTGCAGGAGGTTCGGGGTTGTTTTTGGTTCTGAAATATACGTATAAGGACCTTGTAGACATTCTCAGCAGTGGAGCCTCACTCCTTCTTAATCGGTTTTATTCATATATTTGTACAAGCAACAGTCTGGAAAAAATGTGCATTTAAGATAAGGCAATTCAGCACAGTTCCATTTTCGATATAAGATGCAAGAGGCAAAATTATCCAAAACAGAAGACTATAAAATGTTGACGAGTCATCTGGTGGTAAAAATTTTCATCCATTGTTATAAAATCAATGCCATTTTCAGTTAGGACAGATTTCAGTGGATAACAAAAAGAAAGAAAATGTAATGGCTGATGCCATTATTGATAAAGAAAATAAGGTGTATCTGCTAAAAACAAACAGATGGCCAATTGCCCCATTGTCAGGGACTGTAAAGCAGGACTATGTTAAGGCATTTCATTATGGTTTGCAAAAAGCACTTATACAGATTGTACAGAATGCAGATATTCTTCAAGGCCCATCCTGGGAAATTAACTGCATCTTGATTCAATGTAGTGAGTCACTCCTATACCCTGAGGCAGAGATATGCACAGAATTCTTGGCAAAGGCAATATTATCAGAGATATTAACATTTTTTTTAAAAATGGAATGGGGGCGTGCATGTGTGTGTGTGTGTGTGTGTGTGTGTGTGTGTGTGTGTGTGGAGGGAAGGGGGGGGTGTCTTTAGGTAGCTTGTGGAGTTGTGTCTTTGGCAATTTCTTGCAGGGCCAGAGGTTGATCCCTGCTGCTCTCCATGCTGAGGTCAGATTTCTGGGACAGGAGGAAGGACTCCCACACTGCCAGGCACTGCAATAGAAATAAACCACAGGGGGCACACAGTTTTATTGTTTATACAGTATCAGAGAGAGCCCTCACAAACAGGCCCTACATAAGTACACCCACACACCTGTTTGGTTTTTGAGAATAAAAATCTTATGGGCACTGTTAAATGTGTTAATACACCTGTATTGACATTACTACATTTACTACTTGTAAATATATTGGTTGTATAAATTCACAATACGCTGTGTCAATTATTATTTTTATTTTTTTAAATTGACTACTCACTACTGCATAGAAGAAAATACCAACGGTTTTCCTAATGAGCACCTTAAATTCTAATTCACCAGTTATACACTAAAGCAGCCTCTGCTGCCCTTCTAAAATAATCCTGACAATGATAATTTTTTTAAAATTTAGCACCACGTTAGAGCTCTGCAACAGGATTGGGATGCTGCAAGACCCAACACCATTTGAAAAATATCCAGAAGTCCCGCTCTCCTTAGCGACTGTTGCCAAGTATGACAAAAGAAGATGGAGTCAGCTGGAAGCATCCTCTTGAGCAAATTACCGCATGAAATTACGGATGGATTTTGTAAGTCAGATATCTTCGAAAAATAGACAGCAGGGTCGACATACACAATGTTAAACTAACTAGGTCACTTGTAACTGAAAAAGCATATCGGTCGCAGAGGAAATATGGGAAAAATCCACATTACTGCGCATCAAAGCTGAAGGCACAAATAAGTGCTGGAAAAGATTATCTGCCATTAGCTACAGAATAGTGGTTGGAATAACAACACTAGGACAAGTGTGCAAAAAAAGTAGCCCAATACGCACTGAATTGGGAACAGGCAAAATATCAATAGAACAGAGTGGAGTGGATAGACGTGGTCACAATCTCCACGGGACTGGGCGGGAATGGAACAGAACTTTCGCAGGATGCGGAGAGAAATGGCATTTTAAAAAAACAGACCTGCTCAGGCCTCTACACCACTTCTTTGTCACCAACTCTGTGGGTGGCTGTGCACAAAACTCTTTGAAGAGCTTTAGGTTGTTTTCAGGGTGCAAAATTCACACCAGCCACATGCAAAATGCTGGCAAAATTTTGATTGTGGGTGGCAAGATTTACACTCTAGTAGCCACTTTGGCTGGTAGCCAACCAGGTTGTGTTATATTGTAAACAGTAATGTGGCTGCTAAAATGTTGAAAATAGCTGGTGATTTTTAGAATCCACAAACCACTCTGGCCAGTGGGTGAAAAAGTTAATTTCATACCGTGATAGTGAGTCTTTCAAATATAACATATTTTGTCATGAAATTATGCCACCGATTGGTTTCGAGCATGGGTGTCCAATCTTCTCTGAAAAGGGCTGATGTGAGAGCAGGTTTTTTAGCACAGTACTTTTAAATGTTTTTTTAAGCTGAGAAACCTGATTGTACTTATCAAGGTCTTGATTGAAGACCATGATTAGTTAATTTATTTAATCAGTTTTGAGATTAAACCTACATCAGCCCTTTTCGGATAAGATTGGACACCTCTGGTTTAGAGATGAAATATAATATGAATATAACAAGTTAAATATAACAAGTTAATTTCATAGACTGTATAAAAATATGGCAAAATGAACTTGCGGTAAACTAATGTTTTAGTTTAAAGTTGCTAATGTTTTATAATATAACATTTAATTTTCATCCTTGATTTTACTGTGTCATTTAATTGCATTGAATGTGTGGTTTTGGTCACATAATTAACAATCATTCAGTTATCTTCCATTTATATTCAGCTAAATCAGCTAATTTGATTAGCTAGATAGCATAGCCGACCAGCTGAGCTCAATAGCCATGCTTGACGCATCACCACATACGGACGAACATAGGGCAACGCTATTGCCATCAACTATATTGACGGTCAATCAATCACATGTTATTTTGACAAAACCAGTTTTATTATAAATATCCCTAGCGCCGCTAGAAAGGTAGCAAGCTGTCCCCATAGTCTTAATTGAGCAAACCACCACCGCCTTTTTGGCTAACCGCTAATTAACTTGACTGTGACAGAGCAGTCTGTTATGGTTTTCTGCAACATTTTAAACCCCGTTATGAAAACTGTTCCAGATAAAGTCGGCATTGTAGGTTAGTGGGTTCACACGCTAGCTAAAGCATAGTAGCCTACATTAACAAACATTATAGCTGGCATTAACTTTCATCTGCATCTTGTAACCTAATCACAAACATTTACAAACGCAGACTCCTTATTCTTTTCCGATAAATTATTGTTTTTATTTTTAAACATCCCCATATTGAGTCAGTACAAACATACCGCGAACACTTTGGATCTATTCCTCGCACATTTTTGAAATTTTTGGAACCGAAAAAAAATTATCCAGGCGTAGAATTGTCTGGTTAGAGTTCTAGTTGGAGCAGCTGGCTAACGTTTGCAAGCTAAAAGTTAAAACGACTTGCCCTGAGCTATCGTTATCTTGCTAGCTAACTAACCCAGCATTGCTAAGCGGGAGTACGGCGAGTGTGCACGGGAGGGGGTGGAATAGCTAAATTAACATCCAAATTGATAAGGTTAGCTATACAGGTATGGAGCAATGGATACTTAACCCACAGTTCGGCTGCTTGCTCCGAGACACTGGGCCTGTAATGTAGCTGCAACATCCTCTGCTGTCTCATCTCATGAAACAGTTTTTTTTTTCGTAGTACACACATCATTGCTTGCTCCAAAATGAATACGTGATGACAAACATGTTGAAAATGAGCGAAAAGGCTATTTATTATGTTACGAACTGCGTCCACAAAACAACAGCTTGTTCACGGTAGGCTACAAAGGGATGTTCCCAACGACTTCCACTCAAAAATTCAGCGTGTCTCCCTTTCCCAAGCACAGACTGTATAAAGGTCCCAAGACACCAGGGCGAGTTTTAGACCAATTAATGTCTCCCCTTTCTGGTCCCGCCCCTCTGAGTGAGGGCAGGGATAACCATATAGAACCTATCTTTAGCAGTGACCCCAGGACTAAACCTGTCCCTCTGATTGGTCCTGAACAAATGTTAAAACCCTGTCCAAACAACACAATATTTTAAAAAAATCAACACATGCACAGGCATTAGATGAAGGAAAGGCACCTATTGCAGTTACAATTTTTTGTGGGAAAAATGTATTGGCTGAGTATTTTGACCACATTGCTGCCATTGACTTACATGGTGAAAGACCTATACTGGAGCCAATCGCAGTGGCGCTAGTGAGCAACGGCACAATGGCGGCTCCCAGCACAACCAGAAAGTGAGCTTCAAAACAAAAGCCCAGTCTTGGCCCCTTGGTTAATTTATACGTCATGAAACACACTGTTGTCCATCACAGGTCTGCTTCAGGCTATCTAAAGAAGAGCGGCGGCTTCAGTCATGTCAACCATCTCACCACCAGGTGAAGCATGCTGCTGGAGGCGTTTCGACTTACTTTTACTTTGTTACATTGCTTCAGCTGGAAGGAGCAGTTTTTAATTCCTGTACAATGCTTTAAGGACCAGCCCTACCCACAGACTTAAATTCCGATCCATATGCAATACAACTACAGCTGACTAAAAGTACTGCGAGTAATTGGAGCTTCTTCAATACCTAACGTACAGTAAAAAGCATATAAAGTTTCTGCTTAGCATGCAATGGCAGTCATAAGTCCAGCTAGGTCAGGGGTGCGAGTGGCATTTAAATGAAACTTGCCCACTATTTTGATTAATGCCCTCACAGAATCCTTCTCTCTGTGGTCTAGTCTTCCGCTGCTTTTGGATCTCTCGCATCGGGACTGGACCTCAGGCAAATGCACGACAGCTGACAGGCTGTCAAAAGCACTTAATCAAGATGGCACTTTCCCCATAAGAGACAGTCCGCTCCCGACCTTTATTAAACAGCTTCTGACAGGGCCTGTGCTCGGGTGTCCCGGCAGGCCAGACATGCTGCTTTATAATCACAACTGAGTACTTCTATTTTTGAATGCAAAAATAAAGAGGCCAGATAGCTCAACTTAATGCGACGTTCAAAACCGTTTAACCATCAACTGGTTGTGCAAGAGACGCCTGCAGTACAAAGTGCAATAATACGGTAGTTTCTATTTCCCAACTCACGTGATCTCCAAATTTCATATCTCCAATATCATTAGAAATTGTAACTACATCATGTTACACACCGTCATAACTGAAAATGTCCTTGGAATAAATTATTCCACCTTGCATACCTTGATGGCTATGTTAAGAGAATATACAAGTTGGTCAAATCAATTTCTCCAGATATGGCACTTGTCTGTCTTTTAAATGTCCATGAAGTGGCATATCTCTGACAGGTATACTGAAATATGCTCTCTCATACTTCTTGGCAGCCATACTGTATATGGCAAAAGTGCACATACTTTGGTCACAAATTTCATTTTCAGGTGCATTCAGAATGTTATTTGCATGCAAGTAACTTGTGAGTAGCTGGGTCACAATATTGCTCTAATATTGGGTATCATTATAGCAATTAATAGGTAAAATTATTGTGTTTACCGCCATTCCTCGCTTTGCCAATCATATAACCTTCAGAACTTTGTTTTTCATGTGACAAATGTGTAGTGAATGCAAAAATGTCAACATTGTTTAGCACGTCATGTGAGACGTACGCCAAACACATCGAGTCTGTAAAATGCATTATCTAGTATTGTTTTTATATTACATATTTTATACAGCATGCATTTGGCCTCTGAGGGTGCTCTTGGTATTCTCCACATTTTTGGCATCTTTTCATTATGGCAAGGAAAAGAGAGGCGGATGTAGAAAGAATGGAGAACAAATTGAACACTCGTTTAAAACCGTAAGGGCCCAGCTAATTCGACATTTCTCCCCACAATGACATAGGATGGAACAGTACAGCTTCATCGTGGAAACTAGTCAGTCAGAAGTGTGGCACATTGGAACCATATGGTTCAGAAACTCTCCCAGGCAGTTCCCAAGTCTATTTTCTTCAATGGTGTTAGCAAGCTACCAGGGGGAGGTGAGCGGTGTCTTCATTAACACCTCAGCTACATCACATGACATCATTCATCTGCTCCGCAGGTGCTCATATTTGGCCTCATCTACATAGCTTATGTTTACATACGTACATAAAGTATGTATACATACATTTACATAGCTAGTCACGTACTTGTAGTAAATAAGTACTGGTGGAATTTGGGGCCCAGCTCCTTAAACGCTTAATGCCATCCTGTGACAGACACAGGTAAACTACGTGGCACTGCAGGGCTGTCAACACTTCCATCTGTAGCATTTCTGAAATGGGCAATCATACTAAGTATGCTGATGCATGAAAGAGACTAATTTCCTTTGGCTACGGTCCCAACATTCACCCGTATTTTACCTCCTTGGGCATATTTTCACTTCAGGCCTGCAAAAATAGTACTGTGTGGGTCAATCAGAGCAGCAGCTGAGGAATTTCCTTGATATTGATTGCAGAAACCCCCCTCCAGATACGAAAAATGATCACGAAGCACATTATCAAGACGGGGGAATTTAGTTGGACAGCAAATTAGTAGTGCAAGTCACTGAAGACTTGAGCACCGTATACATTCATGGACCACTTATTCAAACGCCCACGAGTATGAACATTCACCATTGGCTACAGGATCTTTTCATATTTGTACAAAAGTTACTGGATTGCCAGACAATAACCTGTCATTGTTAACGGTACTGCAATTCAACAAATGCACCTAAAGATTGCAGTCCCACACTGGGTCCGGGTAGTTTAGTGAAATACAATGAAGGAGACGTGAACAGATAGATGGTCCAACGTAGGGAAGCTTTACTGAAGAAACGGCAGATACCAACGTACATAATTCAGACGAATATCGGCCCAGCGCCCAGTAAGAATAATGTTGTGACACATTTAAAAGTCAAAACTTACTTAAATTTCACTGTATGTGCAGGGGTGAATCTCATCTAGTTTTGACGAGATGACAACAGAAGAGACAGAAAACGAAACGCACTCTGAATCCATATGAGGCAGCTTGAAATTGATTAGTATAATGAGCTTCAAACGCACGGCGGGGCAGTGGAGAACCATGCAGACCACTGGCATGCCCCTTTCAGCTGCTTCAAATTTACCGATCATGTTTCTCTTCATACTGCACTACGTAGGTCTTTTGGACCGTTTTTCTGCCCAGGATTTTTTGTACACATTACAACTACATAATTGAAATGCAATGAGTGCGGCATTCGAGCGGTGTAGTATTATCTTTGGGGTATTGTCTCATCTTCGTTTTTTAGGGACGTGCATAAGATGTCCCAAAGGTAGTGTTTAAGCACTTTAAAATGCACAGGATACCGTTTCAGACGTAAAGATAATTTCCAAGGTATGTCGAGGAGGGGCGAGGGAGTGGGTGTGGGGAATAAGTGTGGTACCCTAACGCATCAAATTCAGCTTTAGGCCTCTGGTTTGAAAAAAATATTACCCCCACCAACCAAAACGCTGCACTTTCTGATGGCTTTGGGCAAAATTCTGTGCTGATAAGCAGGAGAGAGAATTAGCATCGGGTGGGTAGCAACAGTTTACTTAACTTGTGGAGTCAGATGGAAAGAAGAGACGTGATGAAGGGGGATGGGGTGTGCATGGTGGTGACATCCATACCATACTGTATTGTGACACTGCAGATGACATATCCTGCTGAGGTAATGACTCCTGCATCTCCATATTCAGCGGGGGGGAAACGCCAGTTGTGAATGCCCCAATTAACGAGCCTCGTTCGACAGCGTGGAGCATATCCGTCAGCCAACCACCTGTCCTCTCCTCCAGCTGTCTAACTTTTCAGGTGTGCAGAAAGGGACGCGCAAACTGCATTTCTCTGTGCAAGGACCTGCGTTTAAGGTCTGCAGAGCACAATGTGAATGAAGTACCCTTCTTTTAAGACCCTGTTCAAAATGGCAGCAGCAAGTCTCTCGCTGTCAGCTGCTGTAAAATATGGCCCTAAATGCAGTATCACTGCACAACAATGCAACATTTTCACCTTTATTTCCCAAATGCTAGTGGATGCTGTAAAAAAATCTCAAGGAAAAATTATCCCCTTTTAATTTTTATTTTGTTTTTGGATACTGCACCTATGTAACATGGTATTATTATTACCCCTTACCCCCTTTGTGAAGCCCCCCTAGTGCCCCAGCCCCAGAGATTGGAGATTGCTCTCTCATCACATTCATTGATCCTGCAGTCAATGAATGAGGAAACAAAACAACAAACTGTTGTATATATATTTTACACATGACATGGCAACTAAACTAAATACAGAATAAAACCCCCCAATTCCCATAAAGATCCATTCAAATGCAGAGAGGTTATAGTATCACTTGTAAGAGTACCTGAAAATAGGATCAAGGTTGTTTTGAGGTTGTTGGGTCACTGACATTAGGAAGTCATGGCATGCCAAAGAATATGCAACCAAATATTAAACATGATGACTTTTGGTCCCCTAAAATGGGAGAGGGGGGTTATGTATAAAAATGGCTACAATTGCTACACGGTTCACCCGATATGGATGTAAAATCCCTCAAATTAAAGCTGAAAGTCTGCACTTTAACCCCATAGTCACTGTGCTGGAGTACAGAGCCAAAACAAGAAGAATTATGTCAGTTTTCAAATACTTACGGACTGCACTTCAAGTTTCTGTGATGCTCACATTTGGGGCCACATGTATAAACAATGCCCTCAGAAAGCTGTGCAAGCGAGTTTCCACTCAGAAATTCAGATGTATAATATAACACGTGCTGTGAGAATCTGCGTACCTCTGCACACGTGTGATATGGCGACACTGTGACAGAAAGGTAGAAAATGCAAAACCTTTTTAAAGCAGATTTCTGACATTCAGACTCAGCGTTCTTTTATGCATTCTTTTATGCATTTACTCAAGTTTTATACATGGAGTTATAAAGCCTTAAATAGAACGGTACCTAAATAGGTGAAAATTGACCAAATTTGGAATCTGAGCAAAGGGGTAAATTAGCTCCTTAAAATATAAACCATTATTCACCAAATAATTTAATCTACTAAATTAAAATGGAAAAAAGAGCATTCTGAATGGTCTGAAAAACACCTTACATTCGAACACGAGACTTTTCTTATCTCATTTTCCAGCAAGTGTCTTGTTGCCATGGTGTCTCCATGGCAATCCCCCGAAGTTGCCATTGCACAGTCAATAGCCGCAGTGATCACAGTATACCGTTAATAAAGAACATCTCAAAATTACCCTTTGAGCGCCTGCCTCACATGTACATTAGCTGGCGATACGGGTTGAGTAACATCGCAAGATCAAATGTGAACCGTATCTGGTGGAAAAAAAATGGCTCAAGTGGTACGTGACAATCACTGGCTGGAAAGCACCCTGTAGTAAGCAAACATGCTTGTGCTGGGGAGCGCTCACAGCAATAAGCTGAGCAGTGACTACGGTGCCTGACATCGCGCCTCCACTCAAGCCTCATTGCGAGACGCTGAAGCCGCGCTGCGGAGGACTATTCTGAGAATGCAGCCCGTCTTTTGTTTGGGGATAAAGACGTGTGACGCACAACATGCTGCCGCTGGGATGTATGCAGCGGAGTGGAGGCGGGGGAGGGGAAGTCCTATCGCATGCACAACTGGATAAGCACGCTTTACCGGGCTGCGGAGAGGCAGCTGTGTCCGGGCGGGGGGTTTATTCATGCCCATAACGCAGCTTTAATATTCCAGGGCTGGCAGGGGTCGGCGTCTCACGCTGCCCTTGGCCGGGGCACGTTCCTGCACCGACGCGGAGAGGGCCGCACCTCCTCTGAGGACTGGCGGCGCTCCGAACCGTGTCCCCGGTCCCGGATTCCCAATGAGCGGATCCGCGCCTCCTCTTATTGGGGTCACTCGGGCGTCCATGAATCATTAAAGCCCCCCGGAGACGGCCAGGGCTCGCCACATCCCATCCTACCCACCTGATTAATAAAGGGGGAGGGGAGAACAGGTCCCGCGGCGCTGAACGTGCCTGGCGCGAGGTCCCACGCTAATCGCTGCGCATTAAGACCGATTCACACATCTGCCTCTACGAGCGTCCATACAAACACACTATTCAGAGAAGTGCTTTTTAGTTCCTGCAGTAATTATCACTTCCAATTATAGCTGTCGGTGATTTCTCAACATGCATAAAACATAGCCCTGGGTGATAGCACACAGTGCAGAACATGAGGACTATGCCTGTCTGGTAAAGATATATATACGTATATATTTTTGCGCTGTATAAACTGAGGACATGGATGAGCTGTGGGCTGAATTCCGTGTTTATTTCTAATGTCTGGATTAATTAAAACGGTCCTTGTGTTCTGTCAAATTGACATAGTAAAGGACAGTAAAAATAGCTGTGTATGATACATGTACCAGGATCATAAATCCACATGGGCCTCTACATAAAAACAGCATTTCCACATGTGCACTTTGGACGCTCGTCTTAGGGACAGCCAGCATGTGCACCCTCAACATTTGCGAGCTGTTCATTTGTCTCCATTAGCTCCTGTCATAATGATTTCAGTCATGGCTCAGCACAGAATAACCGCACAGGGAATATGGAGGTCAGGGTTCACAATCTCTCAACATCGCACATCTGCTCCTTCGAATTAAAATGCCCTGCGTGTCATTTTCTCATAGGTAAACATCCAGTTTCAAAAGTGGACATACTATAAAACCGGTATTCATCAACAATGCTCTCAACAACATTTCCTGAATTAATTTCAGATGATGACCTGTCTCTCTGCACTTGTTTTGCGTTTTGATTAGTGGGCGTGTCTATTTGCTTATTTACTGTTATCCTTGCACAACGGATATGAGCTTTAGCCGTGGGAGTCAAACGAAGAGAATCTGACATCAATTATAAAACCTACCCTTCTCACCAAAATGAGCACGAAACATTAATGCCTCCATTATATGGTTATCTTACTTCATTATGATGATCTTAATTATCAGGAGAGAAAAAAGATTGACTACTACCGCCCTCTGCTGGCACGTTGTCAAATCACTGATGCGTTCACTGTAGAATACATCTAAGCAAGAAACTATCCAGATATAGTTATATTTTAACAGTTGAAATATCCAGCTTCACATTTTGATTTAAATAACAAAACTAAATACTGCGGATATATGAAATACATGCTCAGATGAAGCAACTCGCATCACTTTATAGTGTGTTGACATCAATTAAATAGATAAGGGGATTGTTGTGGCTTCGCTTCACATCAAAACTGAAATACTCTTCGTAGAGCAACAGTTAAATATAAAACATGTGAAATGTAAACATATAAACTAAGCAGCAGCATGATATCTTCAGTAGAAGAACCCAGAAATAAACTTTGGAGTTGGTTGAAAACCTTGATGAGACAAAATTACACGTATTACAAGTTGACGATAGTGAAACTGACGCATATTATGACAGGGCTATTTCAGAATTGGGGGAATCGATGTTGACGTAGCACTTCATGACTGGGAACCAATTTCACAGCCATGCAGTGCCGCACACCTGTGATGCTGCCCTATAAAACGTACTAAATCTAAGGCACAGTTACCAACTGTTTGCTCAGGCTGCCAAGACATTTCTGTCCACTTACTGTGCTAATAATAATAATAATAATAATAATAATAGTAATGAGTGTGTGCGAGTGAATGGTGTATGTGCCCTGTGAAAGATTGGCGACCTGTCCAGGGAGTATTCCTGCCTCTCGCCCAATGCATGTAGGGATAGGCTCCAGCCTCCCCCAGATGCCTGATGTTTGCTGAAGCTTGTAAGGTGCTCATAAGCTATTTACTAGGGCTCAAATCACAAACTGCATTCAAATTCTATCCCATCAATTAATCTTTGAAAAAAAGGTTTGAGAAATATGTTAGGTGTTACATTGATTAAAAGTTCAAGTTCTAGATACACATATACACACAGTGCACTGAAGTACAGACTCTCACGGGCAAAGACATATGTCGTAAAAATGTGTTTACCTACAAGTGGTCAGCTATTGCCGAAAAGCCAAAAATAAAAAAATAAAAACATTGCCACACCATGCTTTGCATATTCTCTTTATGTTGTGCTACCCAGTGTGATGTTGTAAGGTATATGACAACCAGGTAAAGTCAGCGCTAAATGTCTGAAGCTAAGCTAATCAAATAGTGTCCATTACAAATACGATTCTAACAATTAGTTTTTCTTGACAAACAAATGTTAATTCCTATAGCAACACATTAGTATTGGGAAATGGAGCTGAGGAAGCGTGTTCTACAGCTATTCGTTCTTTTCCAGTGGATTTAATTGAGGATCCCAAATCTCATATAACTCCAAGATAACCCACCGTGAGATGTGTAGACTACAGCGCTTGCTGTTCAGAATGTGTTTGCTAATCCTCCTCTGCAGGAAAAGGCGAGAATTTGAATGCCTCTGGTTCCCTGGGCTGTAATATTAGCCTTGGTATCTGCACTGAGTGTGAAACGGAGGCACATTTAAATTCTGATGGTTATGTTGAAAGGCCTCCAAAGCACAGATTCAAGCAACTCAAAATTGTATTCAATTCAGAAACTCCACTTTGCTACGCTCACCTATAAAATGAACTATAATGAACAAATAAATGTTTAAGAAATAAAAAAAAATGCTTTATTTCAGACTTTCTTTAAAACGTTTTTATGAACATTCTGGCATTCACCAATGTTTTCTTATTTGGGATTTTTTCTTGGGTAGAACGGAAGCTCAGAACGCAAACAGTTAATCCCTTAAGAGCACATTTGTTCGTAGAGCGATTGGTGAATGAGGCCCATGTCTATTGTTTTTAGATTGTACGGAGCCTTCAAATGCCCGTCAACATAATTACTGAGAGTAAACTACTGTACAATAAAAAAAAAAACAGGCTTTTCAGAAAACAAGGTTCTCTCCGTCTCTCTGGCCCAAAGCATCTCAAATCCCCCTGAACGCCCCCCCCCCCCAGCCTCACCTTCTCATAATAGTCGACGTTCTTCTCGGCAGTGCACAAGAAAGCAGCCTTGATGTCTCCCCTCATGTTCCTCTGCCACCTCTCCCAGTCCCCTTTCATGGCATTGTTGGCAAACTCCATTTTGTCATCCAACTTATCAATTTCTTCCTTAATCTGTTGACAGAAAGGCATACTATATGAAAAGAGACATGGTATTGAAACTGGGCCCAGGTTGTGAACTGGTCGGACAATAGAACACAGCGGCAAGAGTTTGTTTAAAATTTCTGACGAGATTACGTCTGTGCAACAGGAACTGAGATAACCAACTGCTATACACCCCCACGTCAGACATTATTATTAAAACTTACTTCACTGTCAAAGGGGGATTGACAGACGCAGCCTTGCGGTGTTCAAGAATTAGTGTTTTAAATCAAGTACAAAAAGTTGCCAAGGTTATGAAGAAACTCAAACTAACGCTCTTCGAACAATGAAACAAGAACAAAAGGATTCCCGGTTTTACCACGTTACTTCAATATTTCACTGCAGTTTCATCTTCACTCAACCCACTGATACTGCCATCTATCACACTGATATACCCGTTTTAAAAATATATACAGAAATGTAACAAAAGCTAGTTACTTAGCAGTGAGCTTATCTGAGAAAGATTGTATTTATTTGTGCAGATTTCTCTGTTACTTTAATGTATGTCTTCCTGAATTGGCAAATCAACAGGCAATTATGTTTAGCCTGTACTTACCATATTCCATATTGAACCCTGCTGTGAGAATCTCCTACCATGCACAATAATGTAATGCATACAACAGATAAAAGTGCTTTTAGGTTTGACTTTTAGGTCAACAAGCCTAGTCAGCCTTTAAGTTGGAAGCAATGTTAAGCCTAAGGCAGCTAGTGCTTTGAAAATGTGTTTCTCTCTGGTATGCCAAAATTAATAACTGCAAAACAATATTTAACGGAAGCACAGGCTACATGTAGTATCTTTGTCTGCAACGAACGAAGACCTTTTAAGTGCAGAGCCAATCACAAAGGAGAAGGGTACAAGATGAAGATAATTTTAGCTTCTGCGTAAACACCAGGATAGAAAAAGAACATACAGCCCTTTCACCAATTATCTAAAAAATAAATGAAAGCAAACATTAAGTATTTAGAAAGAAAACTAACAGTTAAAAAAATAAAATAACTAAAAGCTAATTTTATGGGCTTACATATAAAATCTTCATGGAAACTAGCTTTATTTGAAATAATATTGATGTTTTGTCAATTACACTGCATTCTAAATGAGAAATAAACTGATTCCAGAGAAAGGTGAACAGCAGCAGGACAACTTTGCACTCGTGACTGCGGTTAATATACCGTCGTCTGATGCATGAACACTATTTGACCTTCATTTTTCTAATATCTGCCGGAAACAAGAAATTAAATGTGAAAATGAAAAGGCCGTGCCACTGCCTTGCCCTTAAAGGACTTTTCAGCCAATTGACAGACTAGTGTACTGTGCTCAAGTGTCTTGCCTCAATCAAAACGTTTAGGTCAGCGGTCTCAATGTCCAGTGCTGGAGGGCCACAGTATCTGCAGGTTTTTGTAGTTCCATTTCAGTCAGCAGCCAATTTAAGCCTTGGGAACAAAGCGTGTCCTCTTTAAGCACTCGGGAGTTAAATTCAGCATGTAAATGTGGGATTGTACCAAAATGAAGCCGACGCGGCAGCCCACCAGGATTCCAGTTTGAGATCCCTGGTTTAGACGAATTGGAGTGGTGGCTCATTGCATACAGGCGGCTAAAACTTTCTGAGGCCACGTTAACGAGCGAATGCATTCATCAGGAGAGATAACCGAACCCGGTGACCGAACCCCTCGTCGTATGCTCAAATGTAGAATGAATACTTTTACATATATCAAAACGACTGCATGCACACTAACTACCGTGGCGCACGGAACAGGCGCAGTGGTTAATTTGACCTGTGTTGCACTGACGGAAATTGCATTATGTACACCTACTCCTTTTCTGCTTGTCACCTGTGCCTCAGCCCCTCCAATGACCCTCCTCAGTATGGGAAGAGCCGCTGTGGAGGGCTTCACACGGGTTCTAACACTGATTTTCTGCTACAGCTCTGCGACGGAGGAGCTGAAAGAGGCGGGCCAGTGCATGGTGAAGTAAGTATAGAGAGCACACAGGGACGCGCGCACGCACTAGACACTGATTACGAACCCAATAACATGAGTCACAGCTATTCCACCTTGGTATCTTGTTACGCTGCACTTACCGATTTAACAACCAAAATTATTTTTGAAGAACTCTTTAAACGGTTGTTAAAACACTGCTACACAATGTTTAGCAAGGAAGCGTCAAGGTAATTCTTGCAAAACGTAGCATTGTCGTCATGATAATAATTCAGACGTCGCAGGGGGCCTGGTTCTCATTTCCAACTTTAGTTCCGCAGAAAGCCCTTTAAAATGAGCTGCCTGTCGACACTGTGGCGTTTTTTTCCAGGTTTTGTTTGCTTCTCATTTTGGAGATCGATGTGAAGCACCACAGGCCTCAAGTGTGTGTTTTTTTGCCAGCACAGAAGAGGTGATTACATGGGGCCTTCATGTGGAACAAGCAGTGTCAGAGGACTGGCTGCTACGATCGGTCACTGCAGCATATCCACAGACGCTCCGGACATTTCATTAGTGACAGTGATTGCTCCCTACAGCCATAGGAGCACACAGATGCTGGCACACACAGATAGTCTTCTCAAAATGAGCAACATTCTGCATTGTTCTCCACTGCATGAGCGAGATATGTAGGGTGGATAGAATTTCCCAGCAATGACTGTGCTATGCTCACAAGTAAGAAAAAATATCTATATTTACACACTCTTGGCCACATGAGATTATAATCATTTCTACAATCAAATCGTAACATTCTTGATGACCGTGAGAACAATCATGATAATTGATGACGATATCACATGGCTCAAGACTCATTTCCTGTCACCTTACACTGTCCCAATGAGCAAGCCACGCTCACGCAGAAGACTGGAGACAATTTCTCCTTATATGCCCAAAGCTTTTCTTAACTACCAAAGTCAGATTAATAAATACTTGGGGAAATTCTAATGCGATTCAAGTCTGGAAGCCCCTTCCAACTATTGATCGCAAGTACAGGTGCAGCTCAAAAAATTTGAATATCGTGAAAAAGTTCAATATTTTTTGTCACTCATTTCAGAAAGTGAAACTCATATGTTATATAGATTCATTACACATAGAGTGAAATATTTAAAGCCTTTATTTCTTGTAATTGTGATGATTATGGCTTACAGCTAATGAAAACCCAAATTCAGTGTCTCAGAAAATGTGAATATTGTGAAAAAGTTCAATATTGGAAACTCATGGTGTCACACTCTAATCAGCTAGTTAACTCAAAACACCAGCAAAGGTTTCCTGAGCCTTTAAATGGTCTCTGTCTGGTTCAGTAGGCTACACAATCATGGGGAAGACTGCTGACTTGACAGATGTCCAGAAGACAGTCATTGACACCCTCCACAAGGAGGGTAAGCCACAAAAGGTCATTGCTAAAGAATCTGGTTGTTCACAGAGTGCTGTATCCAAGCATATTCATAGAAAGTTGAGTGGAAGGAAAAAGTGTGGTAGGAAAAGGTGCACAAGCAACAGGGATAACTGCAGCCTTGAGAGGATTGTCAAGCAAAATCCATTCATGAATTTGGGGGACCTTCACAAGGAGTGGACTGAGGCTGGAGTCAGTGCATCAAGAGCCACCACGCACAGACGAATCCAGGACATGGGCTACAAATGTCGCATTCCTCGTGTCAAGCCACTCCTGAACCAGAGACAACGTCAGAAGCGTCTTACCTGGGCTAAAGAGAAAAAGAACTGGACTGTTTCTCAGTGGTCCAAAGTCAGATGAAAGTAAATTTAGCATTTAATTTGGAAATCAAGGTCCCAGAGTCTGGAGGAAGAGTGGAGGCACAGAATCCACGTTGCTTGAAGTCCAGTGTGATGTTTCCACAGTCAGTGATGATTTGGGGTGCCATGTCATCTGCTGGTGTTGGTCCACTGTGTTTTCTGAAGTCCACAGTCAACGCAGTCATCTACCAGGAAATTTTAGAGCACTTCATGCTTCCTTCTGCTGACAAGCTTTATGGAGATGCTGATTTCATTTTCCAGCAGGACTTGGCACCTGCCCACACTGCCAAAAGTACCAAAAGCTGGTTCAATGACCATGGTATTACTGTGCTTGATTGGCCAGCAAACTCGGCTGACCTGAACCCCATAGAGAATCTATGGGGTATTGTCAAGAGGAAGATGAGAGACACCAGAACCAACAATGCAGACAACCTGAAGGCTGTTATCAAAGCAACCTGGGCTTCCATTACACCTCAGCAGTGCCACAGGCTGATCGCCTCCATGCCACGCCGCATTGATGCAGTAATTCATGCAAAAGGAGCCCCAACCAAGTATAGTGCATATAAATTAACATACTTTTCAGAAGAAACATTTCTGTTTAAAATATCCTTTTTTATTGATATTATGTAATATTCTAATTTCCTGAGACACTGAATTTGGGTTTTCATTAGCTGTAAGCCATAATCATCAAAATTACAAAAAATAAAGGCTTGAAATATTTCACTCTATGTGTAATGAATCTATATAATACATGAGTTTCACTTTCTGACATGAGTGACAAAAAATATTGAACTTTTTCACGATATTCTAATTTTTTGAGCTGCACCTGCATATGACACGCGATGCATCAAAACGCCAAATTGACTCCAGTTATCGTGCAAATTGTGGCGCTGCAGTCTACTGCGCAAGTTAGACTTGCCTGCCATCAAGTGGTCAGACACGATATTGCATCCCACCAAAAGGCTTGCAGAGGGGTTGTCCTTTGAACGTATGCCACCAACAATTAAACCACTTTTAGCAAACAGCTCTGTGACTCTTGTGGAATTGTTTAGCTGAAAACCGAAAACTGAACTACATACAAAGAATACAATATGCACATACAAAACATCCATAGACCAAATACACACCAGTGAATAGCCAGTACTGTGACCTGCACACCGTCTTTAGTGACATTACCAGTTTAACATTGAAGAATGTTTGCACAGACTAAAGTTAATCTGTTATAATCTGGCATTCCTTTTGCACATAACTCACAGGACTAGTGAACCATACTACAATGCTAGGCACAACAGTTTAATTAACATACAATAAAGCAAAGCCAGGTTAAAAAAGGGAGAAACTGGAAGCTAATGTTAAGTTGAAAAAGAAAATGTCCACAGACATAACAGAGTTGTGACCACAACCTGGTTTAAAATGAATGGCTCTTAACTGTGTGAATCTGGTAACATTTCAAACAGCAAGCAATGTGAAAAAGGTCAAATGTGATCGCTTGTCATAGAAATAAATGATCTAAATACCAGGAAACATTGACAAAAAATGTTAAATTACATCAAAATTGACTTTTCCAAATCGCACTCCACACACGTTGCTCCTAACCTCTGACTATTGTTTCAGTAAAGGTTGCTGTTAGGATGGGGGCATGACAGGATCGCTGTGTACCCAATCCCTTCAAACAGACCTTTACAGTTTCCATCAGAGTATTAAACATTAGCCAGTTGAAGGTCTCTGGCCTTAAGACAACACCGTTTCAATAGGGTGCTATTTAAAATGTTACCATCTCAATGCCAACGCTGGTCAGAAAGCCCAAGCTGAAGCCCTAGCCGGTCAGGGGTGAGGCCTGCCCTTTCTCTGTACTGTACCTCTTCGATTTCCACATCAAGTCTCTGTTGCTTCTGTTGCTTGGCTTCTTCTGGATTTTTGCCAAGGAAGCTCCCCAAAACAAAACCTAGATCCTTAGAATCCTTCAGCAAGTGACACAATGCAAATGTTAGTGGTCAGCCAGCGGACTCGATTCACGTGACCACATTTATGTTGTTTAACTATTTGACAGTGCCAGCTACCTCACATTCCCAGTCACAATGGCTTTCTAGGTTGAGTCTAAAAGGAAATAAAGCTGTTATGTGGCAATTACGTTGTTAGGGCATTGAAAGTGAAAATTTCATGGGAATGAAATTTGAAGGCTTCTGTTAAATGGGGGCTTTTAAGTTGCTGCTCCCTGATCGGCTGTTGGCCGCTTTTTTGCATAACAAAGAGGACTGCTCACATCACAGCACGGCTGAATAGGAGTCAAATTTGCCCTGAAATGACTGCATTTCTAATTGAAGGATAGTAATTGTACATAAATCAAGCGAGCACTCCGCTGTCTGAGTCTCCTGCTAACTACACATTTATGTAAAAAATGGCAGTCATTAGTAAAGTGACTCGAGATTTTAACAGCACTTGAAAATGTTCCCTCTTCTGAACTCCACATAACCCAGATCCACTTCATTGCTGATTCAAATGTATGTCAGCGACGCTGTCCGTGCGCCTAAATCTATATACACTATAAAATGCAGTAAGTCCAGCTTACTCAAAAAATATTTCAGGAAACCAGTTGTCTTAAAACAAATTGAATAAAGCAACACAGATCATTTCATTTTATAATATTAAGGTTAATTAAGTTAACACAAATCAGAGTTGCTAAGATATATATATTTTTATTTAATGCTACTTAATCGGTTTAACAGGTATTAACTTAAATTCCTTTGATACATATTAAAACTACTTAAATGACTTCATTTAACACAAATACATTTTTAGTTATATTAACTTAAGCATCAACAGCCATCATGTTTACTTGAATTATTTAACTATAACTATTTAACGATTGAGCTTAAATTTACCTAGTGTATCCATTCAAAAGATCAGAGTTGAACTTACTCAAAAGTGAATATTCTGAAAATCCAAGCAAGCCCCACACAAATGGAATAAGTACTGCTCACTTAATTTTATGACTTGAACAGTCATTACTTAAATGAACAGTTATTTGAGCAAATGGAACTTGACAGATTTAAGCTGTCCTGACAATTGCAATTTTTTTGAGTATACTGCACTCAAAGCATTTAGTGAGGATGGCGGTTATGATTTGCAGCGTACTTAACTTCTTGAACACTTTCCCCAAAGAAAACCTTCAAACACTTACACAGGTGTGAGCTGTGGTCTAATTGACATCTATTGTAATTCTGAGCCACAGGGAATCTGCTCCTCATCACAATCCCTATTAAAGCGCATTGTGCAGTCCACCGGGGTGCAGCTCATTCCCAGTTCATAATTAAAGTCTGAGAAAGGTCACTGACAAGCTGGGGGGACACCTCAGGATTTGTAAAGCAATATCTTTTTTAAAATGGCTGGCCCCCTCCCCGCTCTTACCAGCCCTGACAGCGAGCTCAAACTTCTGACACTGAAAGGACACCGCAGTTCCAGGCAATTTAATTATACTACGATTAGCTTGACAATATTCAATAATATTTATACTCTGCTTCAGGAACACGCCAGATCTCATGAGGACTTCTCAGACTATCTTGAGATATTTAGATAATCTTCAGAACAGACATTTTCCAATATAGCCATAGTCCTCTTCAGGCTTAAAATGGATTGCTTTAAAATGAAATGAGACGTGAGAGCTAGAAAGAGGTTTATTACTAATAATCTTTTGAAAAAAGCTAAAGAGCATCAGCCACAGGGAATGAGTGGAAAAGTTATCAATACCAGACTTACAGCTTCTCTCTCCGTCTTCTTATTGGCTAGTGTGTCGCTTTTTGCCTCCAAATCTGCCTGAATATTGTCTCTTCTTCTCAGTACTGCCTGAAAGAAACGTACCAATTAAATGGATAAAACACAATATCTTAGAAAACATTAAACCATGTCTATTTATAACATGTCACCAGAGTCTAGTGTCTAGCATTAAAGGGGTAGTTCTGAATTTTGGACATGATCTTGTCAATTGATGGAGCTGATTCTATAGTGTCCTTTGCATGGACTTCAAGCTGTTGCTAAAGCTAGCGCAACCTAATGGTATCAGTTAGCATCCACTACCAAACGCACTTAAACACACTCCACGGTGCACCCAAAGCAAATAAAATACCACAACAGACTATCTGGGTGGATTTGAGTGTTTCTACCATTATTTTGAAGTCAAACTATCGTTGAATCCTTCACTTTGTTCTATCGCCCTATGTTCTCTGTGGAAAGAGCCAATGCGTTGACGTGTGGCGGCGGAGTGATACTTTGTAACGTTACCTGCGATAGTAGTACCGACACTGTTGGAATAGCAGAAACAACAATTCCACGTAGGTGGGGGTAAGCGCAACACAGGTGTAACCCAATAGAATCAAAAAGAGAATATTCACAGAGAACATGGGGCGATAGCACAAAGTAAAAGATTCAACGATAGTTTGACTTCAAAATAATGGTATAAACATTCAAATCCACCCCGATAGTCTATTGTGGTATTTTATTTGCTTTGGGTGCACCGTAGAGTGTGTTTAAGTGCGTTTGGTAGTGGATGCTAACTGATACCATTAGGTTGCGCTAGCATTAGCAACAACTGGACGTCCATACGAAGGTCAGCATGGAATCAGCTGAAAATGGTCTCCATCGATTGACAAGATCAGGGGTACGTCGTAAATGAGAGATATTGAATCCAAAATTGAATTCCGAACTAACCCTTTAATAGTGAACACAGCTTCACTGTTTTTTCTGATGCACTTTGTCTGAAGCACACTGCTATACCTTGAGGGTCTCGGCACAGAGGACGTATTCGTGCAGGGCCGGGACCAGATTTTCAGACAGCTGGTTGACCTGCTCCTCAGTCTCGCTGCAGCACCTGTCAATACAGCTGGCCACGCCCTTGAGAGGTTCCACTAGCTCCTCCTCGGACCCAGACCACAGCGTGTACGAAGGGGCACACTCCTTCAGCTCCTCCAGGTACTCTACAACAGAAAGCAGTGTCAAAAGCACTACCCACAATCCACTGAATTTCAGATGGAAGTTACGAGACGAGTCCACTGCAATGCCCTTTCTGTCTCTTAGGACTGCAATCAAAAATAAGCATATTTTTGCAGTTAAAACGAGTTTGAAACCTCAATTTAAGTTTCTTGCGTACAAATAACCCATCAATGAAAATGTTTACATTATTTTTTAATGTTTCAGCATTATTTCAACGCAACTCTTGAGTTGGTTGTTATTGGTATGCTTTATTTAATTAACCGTTTTATTTAAATTAACTGCTGGACCAGGGCTACACTTGGGTTCCCTTCCCAGAAACGGCACCTTAGGATACACTGTGAAAAACCTGCACTACCGTAGCTACTTCACTGTATCAGGCAGTGCCCAACAGTTTTGATATTATCTAATGAGTCTAAGCTTTAATCTCTGAGTTATTATTATATCCTTCATTACATCAAGTCCTTGGTGAAGTTCAGCCCACCCTTCTGTTCTTTGAGGATCCTCTGGGCAACTTTGTCCAGCGAGGTGATCTTCTGGCCGAAAGTGTCCACGTACTCCTGAATGGCGGTAAATTCCTCCGGGCGGTTTCTTACACCCCTGACGGTGGCAGCCACAGCCCTGACGGTGTCTCCCATCCTAGTCAGAAAGCCAGGACCCTGCTTCTTGTATGAGGTGAGCTCCTGCACAGAGCACGGGGATCAGATGGGAGCAAACCTCATCACCCCCGTTATAAACACACAACATACAGTGGGTTGATAAAAGTATTCAGTCCCCTTGGGACTTTTTCATATTTTGCTGTGCACGAACATTTGATTTATTGATTGATTTAACACAAACAACTCTACGATGTCAATGTGAAAAGTAAAATCTACAATTTGTTCCAAATTAATTATAAATATAAAACAGAAAGCAATCAATTCCTTAAGTTTTCAGCCCCCTTGCTTCATTGTACCTTTACAGCCATACAGGCAAAACTAAAAAATTGCACATCATAACGTGCCCAGACATCATGTTTAGATTGTATTTAAGAATGTTGAACATTAGTTTCTTTTAAAATGCATGTTAATATTGTCTTTCTTGGTAACAAAACCAAGATGCATTTAAATACATTCAATACATTTTAATGGGATTTTAGAAAGTACAATGGACTTTGCATTGCAATACTCAAACAGAGTTTATCTGATATTGTTGATTCATAGATGGCATTTGAGATCAGTCCCTGGGGGTTCAAAGAAAACATAAATCATCACATTATACAAAAATGTAGAAGATGCAAATTCAGTAACTTTTTTCTATCTGGTTTCACAATGGAGAAATCTGAAGGGAAAGTTACTGAATTTTAACCACAAATTCATTCTGACAGTCCTAGTATACACACACACACACACACACACACACACACACACACACACACAGTCTGGGCTTGCTATCATAATCATGTTTTATCCTAGTAAGTTAATTTATGGAAAGTGCTCTATTACTCAAGCCTTTCCTTATCTGGAAGACAATGAGAGCATTGAAGCTGGCTGTGTTGGTGTTTTACCCAGGCTTGCGCACTGAGGAAAATCTTGAAGTCCTCACTGCAGGACAGAATGGGATGATCTGAGATCCTGTTGAGAAATTTGTGCAGAGCCTTCCTGCGTGTCTCGATGAAGTCCTCGTTGAATCTCTCCACCATGCCCTTCATCACAAACTTCTCTGGGAGAGGCTGAGAAGAGAACTGTACTTTAACCAACACGATTGATGGAGAAAAAAAACAGTGCCCACCCACCTCCAACAAAAAAAACGGTTCACGTTGCTTACAAAAATGTGCTAGAAGGCAAATGCTAAAAATATTGAAATGGAAAGTGCCTCAAACAGCAATTTACCAAGAACACCAAAACATTTTGATTTTACCTTATCACCCAGGTGCAATTTTACCAGAGGCATAAACACATGAACAAATTATAAGTATACACTTCTGGCAGTAATGTTTTTGTAGAACAGCCTAAGGGACAGATACGTACATGAACGATGAGTGTGGGATGGGCCTCCTCCAATTTGCCTTTAAGCCAGAAGAAATCTTGATAGCGTCTGCGGACCTCGTACTCGCACGAATCAAACTCACTCCGTGTGGTCTAAGAAAGAGAGACACTTCTCTCACCCAACAACACAAATGGGATATAAATCGTCCCTTCACAATCTATACTCTCTGTTAAAAATGTGCCTTTTCTTGGCATAGCACACGGTAAACTAATTGGACACACCCAACTCAGGCAAATGCATATTACCTAAAAATTTGATGTAGTCGCAGACAATAAAGTGGAAAGGAAACAGTTATGTTGGGCTTTTTGAATAGGGGAAAAGTATCACAGACCAAGTCAGGCTGACCGGGTTATCTATCTAGCCAAAAAAGATCAAGTTACAGAAAATCTGTTTGAATATTTTCCTTCAAAGATATGCAACATTGTATGCCTTACAAATTCCATTCTGTCAATAAAAGTAATAAAAAATTTTTTTAAAGACTGGCTGTGATTTCATAATCCAGCTGCCAGATATTTTCGTAGATCAGCAAATTCCCTTTCCAAATATGCGCGATTTTATCAAACTGAGGGGACATTTCACTAGCGGTCTGATAGCAAAAAGCTACAGGCTTGCAAGAGAAGCTACACAATCTGTGACAACATGACTTTAGAAACACCTATGCCTACAGTAGCCAATTGTGCCTTAGCACTTGACCACCCACATGCCAGAAGCATTGCAGCTGAAGTGAGCGTGCTTGCCAGTGGACCAGACTTTATTGAGATGTCAGGCATGCCATCCGCAAAGTTACGGCTTGGCGGGGCATGCCCCATACCTATGCAGCACTGAGAGTTTGGCACTTTTCAGGGTTTCCTACAGAAGTAACCACAATGACCACAGACTCTCAGCCCTTAAAAACATTAATTTCTGTATGTTCTGACCCCATGTAACCACACAGCATTCAGATACAACTTCACACATCCACACAATAAAGCCCCAAACTTGAGTTATTCTGCTTCTTCTTCTCATTCTTCTTCTTACCATTTTTCCTGCCTACCCAGAGACCCTCACTACCTGCCTGCTTCCGTAGCATCAAAGAATAATTCTCCCCATTGGATAACAACATTGCATACCTGCTCTCCCAAGCTTATCACCCAATAAAAATGCTTCAAATTAATGTCGACACATCACAGAATCACAGACAAAACTGCTATATGGCTTTGTGTATTCCATGAAGCTACTGTGGCCTACTGGTTACAGTTGCTGCCTCTCACAGAGAGGATTTGGGGTTTGAGCCCAACAGGGCAAAAGTTTATTTTCGACAAAAATAATGTGCAACTATTAAATACTTTTCATGTATTACACTGTTATTATTTTCATATTAGCAAACATATTTTTATTGCAAAGGCAAAAGACATTTCTAATATTAACTGTTCAATGTTTCACATGTACTACAGTGAAATGTTGAAAGTCAGACGGACACTGACAAATGGCCTATAGCCTATATCACGTGAAACAATTCAGTCACTGGGCACCACGGCAGAATGCAGGCTAGCTATGTTATGGGAACAGGTATCCCATGGCCATTTGTCAAGCAAAGAAAAAAGGTTTAACGCAGAATATCACCTGGTTAACGTCGCGTTGTTGCATTAATGTAAAAACAAAATCTATAAATAACTGTGCCATTGGCTACATGTGTTAATCTCACAGAAATTAACTTATCAATGAATCTTAGCCAGAAAGAAAACAATAGATACTACTAAGAAAGTAGCCTACCAGAGATTATTCTTATTATAATTAAAAGTGTTTGCAGGAAGCTACATTGTCTGCAGACTAGCAGAGACTAGAGGCATGTTCGGAGGCTATTTCAATTTTTTAAAGTGACTAACCATGACACAGATATGTTTGGGGAATTTGAGGTTTATATATCCGATCTCTTCAGGTATTTCAGCTTATAGTAGGCTATCATCAATTTTTAATGTATTATCGTAAATTCTTAATTGTCCTAGTAGTTAATTTTATGGTGACATTGTGTTGTGTGAAAAGGATAAACTGAACAGAGCTGAAGAGAAGAAATGAATGAAGACATAAAACAAAAATGTTGGCCGAGGCGAGCGTTGAAGGTTCGGTTTCCACAGTGAGTCAGACATGACCGCAAGAGCACAGCAGGCTCCACACAGACACATTTTTTGTCTGCATTTGTGTGAGATTAACACATGTAGCCAATGGCACAGTTATTTATATAAATTTGTTTTTTTTACATTAATGCAACAACGTGATGTTAACCGGATGATATTCTGCGTTAAAACTTTATTCTTTGCTTGACCAATGGCCATGGAATACCTGTTCCCATAACGTAGCTAGCCTGCATTCTGCCGTGGTGTCCAGTGACTGAATTGTTTCACGTGATATAGGCTATAGGCCATTTGTCAGTGTCCATCTTTCACCATTTCGCTGTAATACATGTGAAACATTGAACAGTGAATATTGGAAACGTTTTTTCCTTTTGCAATAAAAATATGTTTGTTGTGAAAATAATAACAGCGTAATAAATTAAAAGTATTTAACAGTTGCACATTGTTTTTGTCTAAAATAAACTTGTGCCCTGTTGGGCTCAAACCCCCAATCCTGTGTGAGAGGCAGCAACTGTAACCAGTAAGCCACAGTAGCTTCATGGAATACACAAAGCAATATAGCGGTTTTGTCTGTGATTCTGTGTTGTGTCGACATTAGTTTGAAACGTTTTTATTGGGCGATAAGCTTGGGAGGGCAGGTATGCAATGTTGTTATCCAATGGGGACAATTATTCTTTGAGGGTACGGAGGCAGGCAGGTAGTGAGGGTCTCTGGGTAGGCAGGAAAATGGGAAGAAGAAGAAGAATGAGAAGAAGAAGCAGAATAACTCAAGTTTGGGGCTTTATTGTGTGGATGTGTGAAGTTGTATCTGAATGCTGTGTGGTTACATGAAGTCAGAGCATACAGAAGTTAATGTTTTAAGGGCTCAAAGTCTGTGGTCATTGTGGTTACTTCTGTAGAAATCCCTGAAAAGTGCCAAACTCTCAGTGCTGTATAGGCATGGGGCATGCCCCACCAAGCCGTAACTTGGCGGATGGAATACCTGCCATCCCAATGAGTGAGCAACATAGAAGCCAATCTGTTTACTGCAACAAACTGACTAACACTGTTCAGCAACTTGTTTGCTGTTGCTTTTACCTGTGCAGCCCTACCTTGGTTAAGACCCTGTATGTGATGAATGTCTCTATGGCCGTCACATGACTCTCTGGATTATCCACGGTGACAAAAATGTCTTTTTCATCGGTATCCTCTTCAAATTGATTGATCATGGAGGCTGGAGAGGTGGGCATGGAGGCATTGAAGAGGCTCCCATCAGCCAGTGTAGCACCCTGAATATGCACAGTACATACAGTGGGTTTATTTCCATTTAAATACAAACGATCCAGACAAATTTTGCAGCCACAACAAAAAAACAATAGGAAGGTAAGAAATTCCAGGCACAAAACCTAGCTCTGGTATTTAACTAGAAGGCACATGGTAAACTTTTTATTTTTTTATTTTTTTTAAACCTTCATTTTCAATGAAGGCTTAGACTTCAGTGTGTTTTTCTTAGTAATGTTGCAGGCAATTAACCCATACCAATATTCTACCATCACACCAGCCCCTCTTAATATAGCATTACCAGGATCCACTACGAGTGTGACGCTTATAAGCAATGGTGTGATACATTTTTGTATGTGGTAGGCCGTGTTAACTGCTTTCTTTATGAACAGAATAATGTACCTGTCTGCCCAATACAAGAGGAGGGGCTCAGAAACGTTTTGATTTCAACACTCTTGCTAAAACAACCACCCTGTGGTGAGGACCCCAACTTCTATAAAATGGTATAACGTTAGCTTACTTCTGACATTCTCTTCCAAGGCCAACTCCACTGCAGCGCTATTTAACACATTAGTAAGCCTACATGCAATCGTGTAAATTATTGTCATATTATTAAGACATGTGACATAGTAGCCTACAATATAAATATTTAATCATTAAAATGATCACAGTATGTATACGGATGTGTAAACCAGGCGAGCTACACGCAATAATTCGCTATTTGACTTTAGGTACCCAAGCCACATCTGAATGCTTGTTCTGTCCCTGTACTCTTATTCAAATTGTGTTGGCCCATGGTGGAAGTTTTTCCGGCTCAAACCTGACGAAGTCTCTTTTCCGTAGGACATGTTTTTTATCTTTGTTCTTTCATAATGGCATCCTGTGATAACAAACTGAGTCAACTGTCAGCAGAACAAGAATTCCCCCAGTGGCGATTCACACTAAACGAAAGAAGAAGGCTGCTGGGTAGAAAAACTTTGACACCGGTTAGCATAGCACAACATACCGCTAAACAGTTCGAGGTGGATAGTTTACGTCACAATCTAAATTAACGCATATTTGTTGCAAAAAAGTAACATAGCGTAGCCTACTAAGCTTTTTTTGTTTGTTTAATAATCAAGGGTTAGCTTGCCGGCTAACACTATGTGCAAGCAGAACTTTACGATGGAAGACAAAAGACTTTTCTTTCTGAAAAACAACGGCGATATAATGACCATCTCCATATTGATCATTTAAAACAATCAATCTATGCCCAATGAAAAACCAGAAGCCGATTGGTTGTATTGCAAAGGAAACTATCGACAGAGCGTGACAGCACCTGATTAACTGAACTTTGATACACCACACGACGTCTTAACATATAGCTAACTCCTGTATTATTGCGACTAGGAAATTCGGTATTCTGAATCAAGTCCACCCACCCCACAATACAACTTTAGTAATTGCTATGAGGAAAACTTGTGATGCACACGAAGTAGGCTACGATCCGTGCACACGTAGCACATAATAAAGTATGTTTTAAATCAATAAACAGAAATGTATTTCAATCTAAGTTTGATAGCAACTGGGAGAAGGCGCTGGATCCACGTAGCAAATAGCCTGTTCAAATCGAATCCACTTTGTTACAGTAACTTCTCGCTGAAAGTTACGTGTCCCAGATTTTTTACGGTCTCATTTCGTTTGCAACCCCATTACCTTGCTAAAAACTTCCAAGTCGTCATCTTCATCTAGCTCTAGCATTCGCTCGGAGACGTCTGTTGTTATTTCTTGAGCTGGGGCACTGTAGGCAGTGGTGTCGACGATAATTCCACTCATCGCTTGGAAAACTCGAGATGCCAACAGGGTAGGACCTCATCAGCAATCTCTCTGTACATTCACTTTCTGGCTGGAGCGAATATAACTCACTGCGCAGAAACGGAAATATCTCAGACAGGAAAACGGAGCGCACCCAGTTCTGTGAACGCACCTCACACTACAAAAAATGTGGGAAATCCATAGACGGAAATCCACAGAACTGTATCGTCCGTACCAAATATTACTTGTATTACTGTATTTCTTTAGACACTGATTTTGTACGTGCGTATTCGATTTAATTGGACACATTCTCTTCTACAAAAGTAGCCTCTTTTTTCCAGTATGTTCAGTAGGCTACGTTAAAATAGCTTAGGAACTGTTGTCAAGTGAAGTGTAGCTAGCCTAATGGACGCATTGGACGGCCATCGCCAGATAGGCTCACGTTGTCCTGACAAATACACACATGCCAGGTTGTGCTGTTAACACGCTTATTCAACCACTAAGCCACGCTTCTAGTTCTATGAACTCTGGCACTAGCGACAAGAACGCAGATGTGGTTGTCCATGTAGGCTAATCAGGCACACAACCCTCGACAACAATTATTCACACCCTTAATAAAGATAAGCAAAGAAGGCTGTAGGCTAAATAATTGGGGTAGCTGAGCTGTAGGTTTTAATGGTCAAACATGGAAAACAATCATTAATGATTCCATGGAATCTTCTAAAATACTTTTATCAAATTATAACCCCCAAAAAAAGAAAAGAATGAATAATAATAATAAATTCAAGATCAAGGATAACAATAACATCAGGCTACCCTAGGCCTATTAGGTAGGCTATGAAGCTGGGGGGACATGATCAATAGCTAGCCTGGTGTGTTTGATAGAATCTGACCTGTGTTAAAAATAAAGAAAAATCAGTCTTCCAAGTCTCAAGCTGATGGAAGTTTTACCCAGTCACATGATGGAGTTGTGGAGGGGGGTTCTCTGCGGCTGTATGCTCTGCTGGCCGCAGAGAGCTCCCACCTGTTATGATTACATTAACATTTTTAATAAAAATTTTTTTTTAAATTTTTAACAATGTTGCACAGGTAATATAATTGCACATCTCACATTTCCCACTGCATAGAAAAAATCCGTTCTATTTACTGAAAGCATCACGTAACAGTCTGGGAACATTGCTGTCAATCATTTGCTGTACTTAATGGGCCTCATTCATGAAACGTTCCTAAATATATGCGGACATTTACGTACAAAACAAGTTAGTAGAAAAAATGTACGCCGGATTCATAAAACCGTGCGGGAAAGGCAGTTCTCTTTCATATTAGTCAACACGCCATGGTATGGGTCATCCTCACCGAGAGGGTGAGCTGTTAAGAGACTGAATAGCAAATTAACCACCACTACAGGGCGGACACCACGTCCACCATAAGTAAGGTGCGTGTCCGCCACCCATTCTCTTTTTGCCTCCTTGAGATTGAGCGTGAGACTGTTGATTCTTTTCTTTCACCTGGATCCACGGAATTGTAGTTCCGCCTTGCTCTCTCCCGCTGCCGACCGGAGCCTCTTCTTTTTAAAAAGAAGTATGCTACCCGAGGCTTTTTTCCCCCTAGCAACGGATTACGTTGCAGTTGTGGTAATCTACTGTTTGGCACAGGTACGCACATCAGGTAGGATAAATCCATAGTACAAACCCCAATTCCAAATAAGTTGGGACAGTGTATAAAATGTAAATAAAAAGAGAAAGCGATGACCTGTCCAATGACAATGTCCTTTTTGACCTGTATTCAATTGAAAACAGTACAAAGACAAGATATTTAATGTTTTAACTAATCAACTTTATTGTTTTTTGTAAATATACGCTCATTCAAAATGTAATATTTTCTGCTTCATAATGCACCCCACGTTTTCAGTGGGAGATAGGTCTGGATTGCAGGTAGGCCAGTCTAGCACCCGCACTCTCTGACTACGAAGCCATGCTGTTGTAACACGTGCAGAATGTGACTTGGCATTGTCTTGCTGAAATAAGCAGGGATGTCCCTAAAAAAGACAGCATATGTTGCTCCAAAATGCATATGTACCCTTCCGTGTTAATGGTGCCTTCACAGATGTGCAAGTTACTTATGCCATGGGCACTAACATACTATGACAGATGCTGGCTTTTGAACCTTGCGTTGGTAACAATCGGGATGGTCCTTTTTCTTTTTGACCCGGAAAACATGTCATCCATTATTTACAAAAACAACTTGAAAGGTGGACTCGTCAGACCACAGCACACTTTGACACTTAGCGTCAGTCCATCTCAGATGAGCTTGAGCCCAGAGAAGTCGGCGACGTTTCTGGATGTTGCTGATATATGACTTTCGCTTTGCGTAGTAGAGTCTTAACTTGCACTTGTAGATGCAGTGATGAACGGTGTTTCCTTTCCGAAGTATTCCAGAGTCCATATTCATGGTTATATTCATTACACAAGCATGTGGGTTTTTAATGCAGTGCCATCTGAGGGATCGAAGGTCACGGGCATTCAATATAGGTTTTCGGTCTTGACCTTTACACACAGAGATTTTTCCAGATTTTCTGAATCTTTCAATAATATTATGGACTGTAGATGGTGAAATCCCTAAATTTCTTGTAATCCTGCATTGAGAAACGTTGTTCTTAAACTGTTGGACTATTCACTCACAGTTTTTGCGCAAAGTGGCGAACCTCGACCCATCTGTGCTCGTAAACTCCCAAGCCTTCGTGGATCCTCCCAGTCATGATAGCATCACCTGTTACCTATTCACCTATTTACCCGTGGGATGTTCCAAACAAGTGCTTTTCGAACATTCCACAACCTTCCCAGTCTTATGTTGCCCCTGTCCCAACTTTTTTGGAATGTGGTGCAGGCATCAAATTCGGAATTAGCGTATATTTACAAAAATCAATAAAGTTGATAAGGTAAAACATTAAATATATTTTCGTTGTATTGTTTTCAATTAAATATATGTAAAAGATAATTTAATCACTGCTTTCTGCTTTTATTAGCATTTTACATACTGTCCCAACTTTTTTGGAATTGGGGTTGGAATTGTTCAGTGTGGTCCTTTAAGTGGCTCATTGCTGTCCCTGTTTTCAAACTATATCAGTTTTACTACTGATATATACTACTGATATATATTCTATACATTCTAACGCTGAAAAGGAGCCTCTTTTCCTTAAAAAAGATTAGGCTACCTGAGGCAGTTTTACTCCCGACAATGAGGTGCGCCGTATTTTGTGATTAATCTACTGATTGATGCATGTGCGCGTATCTGTAAGGTTAAGTTGGTTTAAGTTGTGGTTGCTTGTGCAGTTGCCTGCCGTTCTCCTTTTGAATGATATCAGTGGTACTACTGATATTTTTCTGGTTATAATAACCTGTATTGAATTTAACTGGATAAAATTTTTTTTGTAACAAACATTCAAAATCTGTAGGAGCCTCTTTTCCTCAAAAAGGATTAAGCTATCTGACGCATTTTCACTACCAGCAACAAGTTGCTTTGTAATTTGCGGTTAATCTACCGAATGGCGCATACACACATTTCGGGTAAGGTTAATTGGTAGTGTTTGTTTACTGATATTTCTGGCTATGGTAGCCTATATTGAATTTAATTGGTTTTACATTTTCATTGTGCAACACAGTACAGCCCTCCTGTACGCAGTTTGGCGGTGGTAGCTGCAGCTTCTCTGCTTCCTGATTCTGCTTTTCGGCCTAAGATCCTCTCATGGCGTAGAGTTCTCGGCCTTTTATGCGGGAGGCTGTTCATCCTCCCCCTCATGAATCACCTGAGGAGCCAGACTTCACTCACTGTGCACTGTCCAAGCCCTGCAGTCTTATGCTTCCCTGCACAGGGGCTATGATGGAAAACCAACAATCTTTTTTATTGTTATGGAGCACCTATGCAGGGCCTGGCCTTATCTAAACTGCATTTTGCCCACTGGATGCGATTCCCATGGCCTACAGCAGTACTGGCATGACCCCTCCCACAGGGATGGTGGCTCACTCCACTCAGGGTACAGCTGTTTCACAGGCTTCATTTCATGGTGCTCTGCTTTTCTTTTAATATTTGGCTGCATATCATTTGCATGCCATGACTTTCTGATGTCTGTGATCCAACAACATAAAAAAACTCTTGATATTTTATTTTCATGACCGCAGTTTAATAGAATCATTGCATTAATCAAACTAATTTAGAGAATTAAAGTAGAATAGCCTACAGCCAAACGTCATGATTAAAAACAAAAGACAATAGCCTGACACAACAAAATACATTCAAATTAACAAACATGAACACGAGAGACAGCAGGACTACATGTCACCATTACAGCGCCACGTGACATCAATACGAGTGGCAAAATATGTTTGTTAGTTGCTCTGTGCTCCCCTGGGGTGAATTTAGCAGATGACATACCTGCCATTCCAATAATTTGTCTAAACAAATATTTGGTGTGATCATGACAATTTTAACAAATATTGTAATTAATTTGTTTAATTAATTAATTCAATGGAGACATTATAATTTGCAATGTTAAAGACAAGTGTAGACGTATTCCTAAAGTGATTGCAGCACTTGCTCATTTTCAACATCTGTCCCGTGATGTTTGTCAAATTTTTCCACATCCTGCAAAGCACTTCCTGCACACCAAATCCTGGAAATGGCTTCCTTCCACATTACACATTTCTGCATGAATTATTGTTTTGATATGAAAGCATTACAGCGGCAAATATGACCTCAGTTAATTGAGCTCTCATTAGCAATAGCTTACCCTCCTCCACACTATACAAAAATACTGCATGTGCATCAGCCTCGGAGCCATCCCAAAGTAAGATTTGCTCTCACCATCTTTTCAGTGTTGCTGAAGCTATCACAGTAACCACATACAACTGCTCAATCCTGGTATTAATAGTAAGTATTAATAGTAAAAGATACTTTGAGAATGTATTTGCTTATAGCTGAATGACCTTTTGTCCAACATTTCTTACTGTTGAGAGGAGCAGACACTTTCACTCTTCAAACATCTTAATAGAGAGCCTGATGAATTCGAACATTTTGATAAATCAAGCTACATAACACAATTAAATGGTCTGGACATGACTGGATGTTGAAAACAAGACTGGGATCAATGTGTTATTGCATTACACACACACACAAATGCGTGTGCACCCACACAACAACTCACACACACACACACACACACACACAGTGCAGTCCATATTTGGACAGTGACACAATTTTGTTTTGTTGGCTCTGTACTACAGCACATTGGATTTTAAAATTACGAGGTTAAAGTGCAGACTGTAAACAAAAATTTTCAGGTTTTTACATCCATATCAGGTGAACCATGCAGATATTGCATCCCTTTTTATACCTAGTCCCCACAATTTGTTGGATCAAAAGTAATTGGACAGTTAGTTGCTCAGTTGTTTATTGGCCAGCTGTGTGTCTTTGCATCATTAGTTCATGCACAAGAAAGCTAACAAAAGGTCTAGAGTTGATTCTAACAGTGGAATTTGCATTTGGAGTCTGTTTCTGGCTTGCAGGATGAGGACCAAAGAAACATCAATGCCAGTAAAGCAGGCCATCATGGGGTGGAGACATAGCCAAAACAGTGGGTGTGTTAAAATCAACTGTTTGGTACATTTTTAAGATGCAAGAATGAACTGGTGAGCATCAATAGCAAACAACCAGGTGGACCACGGAAGACCACTGTAGTATAGCCAAGAAACACTTTCAATTGTGGAAAAAAACTTTTTTTTCAACTGTTGAACAGATCAAGAACACTCTCCAGGACATAGGCATAGATGTGTCAAAAGACTACCATAAAGAGAAGAGCACACCAGCATAACAAGTTTGATGCCAGATGAAAACCACTGGTAAGCCTCAAGAACAGAACGGCCAGGTTACAGTGTGCTAAAAAGTACATTTAAAACAAACAAACTGGAACAAACTTATGGATAAATGTGATTAAGTACTAATCTCTACCAAAGTGATGGAAAGCGAAAAGTGTGGTGAAATAAATGAACGTTTCATGATCCAAAGCACCCCACTCATCTGTGAAACATGGTGGAGGTAGTGTTATGGCTTGGGCATGTATGGCTGCCACTGGAACTGGCTCAGTCTTTATTGATGAAGTGCACTGCTGAAGGCAGCAGCAGAATTAATTCAGAAGTGTACAGGCACATCTTATCTGCTCAGATCCAACCAAATACCTCAAAATTCATTTTACGGCACTTCACCTTTCAGCAGAAGAGTGACACTAACCACAAGGAGGTTTTCAGGACCAAAAGTTGAATGTTCTTGACTGGCAAAGTCAATCACCTGACCCAAATCCAATTGAACATGTCTGTGTTTCACTTGCTGAAGACAAGACTGAAGGCTGAAGATGGCTGCAGTACAGGCATGGCAGAGCATCACCAGGAAAAATACACAACGTCTGGTGATGTCTATGGGTTCGCAGACTTCAGGCAGTCATCATATGGAATGGATTTGCCACCAAGTACAAAATATGACTTTATTTAAGATTACATTAATGTGTCAAATTACATTTGGTCCCCTAAAATGAGGGGGGGTATGTATAAAAAAAGTCCTACTTGGATCACTCGATATAGATGTAAATACCCTCAAATTATAAAAAGAGGATACTAGGTGCTCAAGGATATGTATGGTAGGATCAATGGTGAATCCAAGGTGCTCTTTGGAAAGAGAGGAAAATTAACTGAAAAATAAGCCCAGAATGTAGAACTAGCTTATATCCTATATCCAAAGCACACTTGTGAAGAGGAGGAGGAAAGGCAAACAATATATTTATAAAAAGCCTTTAATAAATGGGCATATCCAAAAAGAAAAAAAACAAGCCTACGTGTTTCGACCAAAACTGGTCTTCATCAGGGCATGTAGAACCTTGGATATAGGATATAAGCTAGTTCTACACTCTGGGCTTATTTTACCCTCAAATTATAGTTGACAGTCTTCACACTTATGTAGCTAGTTAATCATAATTAGTTATTCATAGGGTTTGCTGTGATTCATTTGGTTTACTAGCCATCTCATACATGTGCTCAAATGATGCCCAAATTAAAAAAATAAATTCTATGCCCTGAGCCTTGGGAAGGCAATGCATTTGTTCGCAGGGGTGGACCAATTGGTAGTCCAGATGCCTGGGACAACCAGCAAATTATCTTTGTTCAAGATGAACATGATTCATGTTGGGTAATCTTGGCAGTGTTCCAGTATTCCAAAGTGATTGTAAAACTAAATCCGTAATTGGCTTCAGACTACATTATATTGGGTTATTATGGTATGTATTAAGCATCAGCAACAGTATGAGAAATCAGTTGCACTGCAATATCGGATTTTTATCCTGTGTTTACAATCAAAAAGTCTCCTCCTCAGTCCTCAACCTCACCCACTCAAGGTACCCAACTTTGCCATTTTGGTACCTAATGTAGCTAGCTGGATAACTAGAGGTAACTTTACTTACAGGTGCAACAGAAAACATGCCAACTACATGTAGCTTTTTATCCCCCTACTAAACTGAAGCTGCTTCTTGGTGCACGTGCATGCCATCCTCCCATTAACACTGCATAATTCACCACCTAATTCCTCCAACCTGCCCTCCAATTGGTCAACTCACCGGGTTATCACACGAACCCTGCACACACACGCGCGTACACACACAGACATGCACATACACACTGTTCATGAATTATCTTGTCTTTGATGATCACAAATCATCATTCATTTTTCCTCTCTTAGTTTTTGAATAAAAAAACATATTTGTATTACTACCCCAAATTTGATGACATGGGTGATAAAGGACCCGTATTAAAGGGTAACAAAGCACTAAAACCACTTATTTTAGATGATGACTGATACATTTGGGGTTTTCTAAGTAGCTATTATCTTGGTCCAAATCTTGACAATTTACTGCAGTCGGCGCAAAAAAGCATAAACTTTAAGAATCTGGCTCAAAAGTGTCTCTACTTGACCTGTCTGCAGCATTCGACACGGTCAACCACAAACTCCTGATCTCTACACTTTCTGAGATGGGCATTTCTGGGACTGCCCTCTCCTGGTTTGTATCGTACCTCACTGATAGATCCTACCAAGTCTCTTGGAAGGGTTCTGTTTCTGCACCCCATCCCCTGTCCACAGGAGTCCCGCAGGGATCTGTACTTGGTCCTCTGCTGTTCTCCATTTATACAAAATCTCTTGGTTCAGTAATCAATTCACATGGTTTCTCATACCATAGTTATGCTGACGATACTCAACTCTTCCTTTCTTTCCCTCCCTCTACCCAACAGGTGAAGGAGAGGATATCTGCTTGTCTGGCCGACATCTCTGAGTGGATGACTACCCATCACCTGAAGCTCAACCTTGACAAGACAGAGCTCCTCTTCATGCCATACAAAACCTCCCCATTACTTGACCTCTCCATCACCGTTGACGGGACCGTGGTGGCTTCCTCCCGCTCTGCAAAGAACCTGGGGGTGGTCCTAGACGACCAGCTGGACTTCAAAGACCACATCAGGGCGACGGCACGGTCCTGCAGGTTCCTCCTGTACAACATCAGGAGGATTCGACCGTACCTGACCACCTACTCCACCCAGCTTCTGGTCCAGACTATGGTCACCTCACGCCTGGACTACTGCAACTCCCTGCTCGCAAGCTTACCAGCCTGCGCCATACTCCCTCTTCAACTGATCCAGAACGCAGCTGCCCGGCTTGTGTTTAACCTCCCGAAATTTTCACATGTCACCCCCCTGTTGAGGTCACTCCACTGGCTGCCAGTTGCAGCTAGGATCAGGTTCAAAGTTCTGACCCTGGCCCACACTGCAGCTAACAGGACAGGCCCCGTCTACCTGCAGGACCTGATCCAGACCTATGTTCCTGCTCGACCACTTCGCTCATCTACAGCAGGGCGCCTCGCACTTCCGCCCCTCCGTGTCAATGGCGCTCGCTCCTCCCGACTGCGGAGCTTTTCCACCTTAGCTCCCCAGTGGTGGAACGAACTTCCCATTCCCCTACGCTCAATACCAACCCTGCCTGCTTTCCGTCGTGGCCTGAAAACACACCTTTTCAGGCTCCACCTGGACTAATACTTATCTAGGACCTCATGGTATGTCTTCTTGTTTGAACTGTGTACTCAAGTTTATACTATTTAGAATAGAATTGTAGTAGATTGATTTACTGATTTACCCAGTTCACTGTGAACTGCATTGTGTTCGTTACTAGGGATAGCTGATACTGTATGGGAAGAATGTGCTTTCTTATCTGTTCTGTAGTTACTTCGATGACCTTTCTATATGCACTTACTGTACGTCGCTTTGGATAAAAGCGTCTGCTAAATGACTGTAATGTAATGTAATGTAATGTAAAAACGTTAGGACCAGAAAGGTCTTTCCTAACGTATTTGGTACTCTGTGACGAAATAGAAACCTGTACACCATTAGTGGGCGGGCTAACCCAGCTATAAAAGCGAATTGGAGGCATGGAGGCAGACAGAGATAGAGCGAGCGAGCGAGTGATATAGCTAGCTTACAGTTGAGCTTTTTTGAATATTCTAGTTATAGTAGCCTATTTTTTCTATAGATAGCTTGATAGTCCCTTGCTTTTTGATAGTTCGTTTTTCAGTCTAGCTTAGCAAGTAGCTAGCTAGTTTAAAAAATATATATAAATACATAGGCTACTTTAGTAAAAATAATTAGGCTATATTATAGTATAAAGCATATGAAAACTGCGTATCTGACAGGGATGTGGAGAGCTACTCTCTGCGTTGCATGTAAGGTGTGGATATTTCCTATATTTTTATGTTAAAACAAAACAAAATGTTACGTTCTGACGAGGCAAGTAAAATATCAATTGTTTACTTTGTTCACACTGTGTCTTTGCTGGCCTGTTTATGTCAAATATTTTTGTCAACAAATTATTACTTGCGGTGCACGACACCATTTAGTGTGAGCTGCAATGCTCGCTGTTGACTAGAGCAGTTATTTACATTTTGTTGGTTAATGAAGTCACTTTTAAAAAATTTTGTTGAATTTATGTTTTAGGGTATATTATTGCTATATGTGGCATTTCCTGCAGAAAGGGGGGATTTGGGTCAAATAGTTGAGCCAGAAGTTGTAATGGCCTATAGCCTATGCATGCTACACGTTTACCTTTGCAACGTACGTCCCTACAACAGACATTCTCTCTTGGGCCTCGTAGCTTCACACTAGGGTTTTATTTTAGAGGTTTTCGCTACTTTGACCTGCAGTACACAAAGTACACAATAGCCTATTTGAAGGCATTCTGTGGTTTTATAATTCTCCGCGATGCACGTTTCCTTGACAACCGATTTGATGTTTTGTGTTCCTTGGTATCCATATCGATAAAATAAACAACATGGATCATTTGCTGCGATCAAGTGGTGTAAATGCGTCTCCTCCTTCCAAATTGAACCACGATTGGCAGTCACAATATAGAGATAAAATAATATAATCATCATAAAATAAACGCAAATGTTCAACTGTCAAATTAACTTTGTGAAGATGTTTGAAATTCCCACAGAATTTGCGAGTACCACCAATGGAACTGTAGGTTACGTTATTTATGATGCAAGCAAAATGATTCTAAAGGTTGGTTTCGACAACCGATCCTGTACACACTGATGGCTAAAACGATAAAATGAGTAGCCTACATGGCGTGGGTAACTATTTGCGTGTGGTTTACTGTTTGCTGGCCGCATCATTATAAGCTCAAATGGGGCATGGCAGCAACATGAGTGAGAGGTAGCGAGCGAGAGAGAGAGAGAGAGAGAGAGAGAGAGAAACAAAGCAGCCGCTGTGAGTGCTGTCCAGAGTAGAAATTAGCTTCTGGCTACTAGTGAAACAAAATTGCTGGGGCGTGGTTTCATACCTGGAGCTCAGCCCCTATATTGCCTATATTACCACATTATCACGCCCAGATTTACTCATTTTTCGAATTTCAAAAGGGGGCAGAGTCGAGCGAAACCAGCGTGTTTTGTTACCCTTTAATTCCCAATGTTATTTGATGTATTGCTGAGTGGTTCTTTGCTATATCTCAGAGATAAATTAATTTCTTTATGTAATGATACAGAAATTAATTAAATATTTTGTTTTGATCATTAAAAGTACTTTTTCCCTTTTGTTACTAGATGAGTGTGCATGCCCATGCTTGAGCGTGTGTCTCTGTGTGCGTGTGTGTGTGTATGTGTGTGTGTGGCTACACTATAATAATATTTGTGCTATAAATTATTTGGACACTCAAGAATGCTTAAAATATGTTTCGTTGTTACTTTTCAGCACATATCGTACACACAGTACATACAGTAACTCAGTTTTTCAACCTCTGAACAGTAATAATATGTAATAATATGTAAACTGTGAGTTTTAAAAATTTATTTTCTGTTCTCTATTCTCCTAGTGCATACAGTCGTTACAAATCACGTGTTTGGTGCTGTGCTCACTGCACACTGGCCTGTTGTACTTTTTACAGCAGCATCTTGTTTTATGGTCAGTAGCAGCTGGGCAGAGCTTATACCTGTTCCTCTTTCTTTGGCCCTGTGTGGTGTTCTCCTATGACTGGGTACTGGCTGGCATCACCCTACATCTTGCCATTGCCTCCTTCACACGCCAAATGGGGGCAGCCTTCTCCACACTTCCGAATCAGTGACATCACAAGCTCTTTTTTTTCCCCATGTTTTTTTTTCTTTTTTTCTTGCATATCGGTGCTTGTAACTGAACCCATGCTATAGATTCAGGAGACCGAAGACGGGAGAGCAGAAAGCACTTTCCCCTGAAGCATGTGATAGCAAGCACCACTTCCTCACACACTCAGCAAGTCAGGCTTGCACAGAGAGGAAGACACTTCACGTGCAGTTTAACAGATGGACTTACAGGCACTCGATCGATCAGCAGAGGTTGCTGGAGAATGATTCGATTCGGACCCCTGCTGAATGAACCCTACCTAACCCTTGGGGATGCCCTGCAGGGCTACAGACCACAGTCGGCACTGGCATGGTCGGGTCCTGAACTGTGGGGTTCATCCATGCACTAGAATGAGAATGGTGCCTCATCCAGATGAGCGACCCAGCAGCCCTGAGGGTGTGTCTTTTAAAGGATTAATCACGCCTTGATTGGGCTACAGGATGTTTGCTATATGAATCTGATTTGTATTGTGTTTCTTCTAAGTTAACTTGCATTTACTGCTTGATTGATGTTGCACTTACACTCACTGGTCTAGGAATGTTATTAGGCAGGTCTGGCAATGTTTCTCACATAACTGGTGGATGCACTTATGTTCTCTTTCTTTGTAAGTTGTCCTAAGAGCATTTTGTAAATTAATATAATGCATATTGAAATTCTGAAACAATGGCTTGCTAGGCCTAATGAAATTTTGATCCCAGTGTCCACGCTTGCAGTGCTCATTTTACAGGAGCATTAGGTTATGCTATTAAATATAGGTTTGATGACTCTGGATGCCTTAGTCAGTTGACATTAAACCTCCTCCACATCCAGAAGACCAACCTGAACCATTTAAAGTCCATCTAAATGCTGTGCCGATAGAGCCCGATACTATGGTGCAGTGGACAAAAGTGCAGACTTTGATCCCCGATCCTTCCAATTCCGAGCATGGCCGCTGTATTGGCGGCTGCTCCCGGGTGGCGGGAGTAGCTTGGAGAGAATCGTTGCGCACAGAACGGCCCTGGGCGAGTTTGAATCAAGGTCAGGAGCACGAGGAGTCACGCCCTCCTTCCTACTACTGGCTGACGGGGTTATGTAGTGGCGATTCTCTAGCAGTTGCTACGCGGGGGTAATTGAATAGCATAGGGTTCAATTGGCTACCAAATTGGGAGAAAAAGAGAAAAAATCTGAAACAAATTTTAAAAAATCATAATAATAATTATCAAGGTCCCTGAATGTAAGCATAACGCCCACCTCTACCTTCCGCATTAAAATATTTCTGCAGGCTTTCCTGATGGCTTAATTCCTCTGATATCATCCAGAGACACCAGTTCCATTTCAAGCTTGGTCCATTTTGGCCAAATTCATACTAGTTTCACTTTGAACTCTTGCATTTTTAACTGCTGTGATGTCTTACATTACCTATTATCATTTAAAAATGACCGAACTTCCCAAATTTACAAACATTTTGCAGTTCCATTTTAACAGAAACACATGATTGTTCATTTCAAGATAAATGATCATGAACTATATAACCTGTGAAGGTACTAATATTAACCATGCAACTCACATTCCTATGAAGGTACTAATATTAACCATGCAACTCACATTCCTGTGAAGGTACTAATATTAACCATGCAACTCACATTCCTGTGAAGGTACTAATATTAACCATGCAACTCACGTTCCTGTGAAGGTACTAATATTAACCATGCAACTCACATTCCTGTGAAGGTACTAATATTAACCATGCAACTCACGTTCCTGTGAAGGTACTAATATTAACCATGCAACTCACATTCCTGTGAAGGTACTAATATTAACCATGCAACTCACATTCCTGTGAAGGTACTAATATTAACCATGCAACTCACATTCTTTCTCCTGATTTTCCAGAAGATACTAGGCTATATTTTGTAGCACAAATTATTATAAATATATTGAGATGGCTCTAATGAATTTGAATAAACATGTTTTCACCTGCAATACATTAATACCGCATTGCAACAGAGGTAAAGCATTTATCATCTATTGTGATTGAATATGTAATACAAGTAATTCAAAATGACAAAGGAGGTTTTGCCTGGATGCGCAGGATGATTCCTAAATTGCTAAACCGCAAAAGAAGACCATTTACCATGAAAGCAGAAAGAATTGCTTCTGAAATTATTCCGTTTAATTACATATTTCACATACAGAGGTTGAACAAGAATGAGCAAATAGCCTAAAATGAATACTACTGAATGCAATTCAAATGGCATCGAGTTGCGCAAGATGTGCGCTAGCTGCTATTTTTCATAGCTTATTAAGCAGAGGTGTAAAGTCCAGGGATCAGAAAGTCCTGCCATGTGTTTTTTCCATCCATCAACTCAGCCAGCTGATTTCACTGAAGGCTGGAACAAAATCCTGGGGAGGAGTTTTACGTTCTGAACCTGAATTTTACACCGCTGTTATTAAGTGACACCGTAGTTGGTTCTGTAAGGAGACATATTTTTTGGTCTCCCAAATAACAGTACTCATCATAAATGCCAGACAGACATTACACGTTGCAGCAAAAAAAAAAAAAAAAAAAAAAAAAAAAAAACAAAAAAAAAAAAAAAAAAAAAAAAAAAAAAAAAACTTAAAAACAGTAAACAGGCAATAAACAGTTAACACAGGGACAGTTTTTCACAGTTTTGACAGATTTTTTCAGAGAACTCCAGTTTTTTTCAAGCCGCACCGAACGGCCGGCCCGACCCGAACCCCCCGAACCCGACCGTTTTAACCCCGAACCCCGAACCCGACCCCCGACCCGACCCGACGCTTTAAGCGCCTGAAGCTTGTTTGTGTGTTTCGCAGTTGCGCAGTTGTTGTTTACATGTTGTTGTGTTTGTCAAAAATGTGTTGTTTGTAAATGAACGTCTGTTTTATTTTGTTTTATTGGTAGATAATAACAACAACAATATTATTTATTTTTTTATTTTATTACACACTACATATATCACAAATTTTTTTATTTATTCCCACAACCTAATTCAACCCAAATCCCTTAGTACACAGTAATACACTATAACACAAGTTAGAGTAAGACCGGACATGACCTCGCTCGTACTCGTACGTACTCGTATTTTCAATCATTTTTAAAATAAAATTAATTTTTCCCAATAAAGCCCCCCAAAATTAACCCCCCCCAAAAATTTGTAATCAAAAAAAAAAAAAATATTTAAAAATTATAAATAATTATTATAAAAAAAAAAAAATAATAATAATATATAATATAAATAAATAAAATAAAATAAAATAAATAATAATAAAGAATTATTAACTTAATCTAACACTTTCTTTTTTCTTTTGACTTCATCTCTCTTTCTCTTATCTTTTCTTTTTTTTTTTTTTTTTTTTTTTTTTTTTTTTTTTTTTTTTTTTTTTCTTTTTTCTGATTGGAAAAACCTATCTTTGTTTAAAACCTGTTTCTTTTTTCCTTTTCTTTTTTCCCTTCGAATCATGAATTTTCGCGAATGCAATGCAAATCGCGATCATCGCTGCTTCATGCTCAGGCTCGTCTGCTCGGGGCTAAGCTCTAAAGGCGAGAAAAGGCTCGTAAAGAAAAAAAGTGAACTATGTAAGTTAAAGTATGTTCGTTTGTTGTGTGTTAAAAAAGTAAAGTTAAAAAAGTAAAAAATGTTGTTGCGCCCCCGCCCCCGCCCCGTTTCCCCCCCCGTTTCTCTTGAGAAAGGTTCTTTTTTTTTCTTTTTGCAAAGAAATTTTTCTTTTTTCTCTGTTTCTTTTTTTGAAGAAGCAAGAAGCTCTTTCTCTCTCTCTCTCTCGCTACTAACGAATAACGAATGAGTAGCAGCCCCGACCACCCTTGCGCAGTGCGCGCCATGATATCTGCCTGGCTGGGCTGGGGGGCGGCGTAACAAATCCTATTAAATCCAATCAAAATAATATCATAAACATGAGGACTAATCAGAAAAGTAGGTAGGGTAGGGGGGGGGCCACGCCCCGGACTTCCCTTTTTTTTTTTTTTTTCGGGCAGCAGCATAGGGGGGGGGGCCTGAAATGAAAATGAAGCTCTGCTCTGATCACCATAACGTTACCCCCGCCCCGCCCCCCCCCCCCACAACAATATGTAATGTATTAAACTTTAACAACGCAAGGCCACAATATAAACATGTTTTTACTAAACTAAAAAAATTAAATAATAATAAAAAATAATAAAAAAAAATAATATTTTTTTAAACTAAAAAAAAAAAAAATATAATAAAAAAATAATTTTTTTTTTTTTTTTTTTTTTTTTTTGTTTGTTGGGGGGGGGGGGGGGGCGGCGCCCCAGCGCCCTCTATAGGCCGGCCGCCACTGCGTTGCAGTACTAGTTTATAAATGAATGTATGTTTGTGGACGGCAGGAATGTAGCATTAATGTTAAAGACAGAGGGCTCCATCTTCACAATCTTGGCGCTTGGTCTAAACGCATAGACAAGTGCATTTAGGGCGTGTCCAAGTCCTCTTTTGCTAGTTAGATGGCGTTTCTTTTGAGCGCTAAGTACGGCAAAAGGTGCATATGGACTGAACCTAGTCTCTTCTGTAATTATAGGTGTGTCTTGGGCGTAACATGCAATAAACCAATCAAAATGTCATATCCAGTTTCCTTTAAAAACCTGTTTTTGCACCTTGTCGGATTGCTTATATGAGGGCGAAACAGACATGCTCGTGTCACATATATTTCCTAAAATAACAGCACTATCGGGAATTACTGAGAACCTTTCTGGTGTTAAACCATAATGTTAAATATTATTAGTCTGTATATCAAAACACATCATAATGGTTAGTCTGGCCACACCTCATGTCAAGACCAACCCATCCAGTTCACTTGCTATGGGCGCAAGATCACTTCTTGGTATTTAAATGACGTGAGTGCTGGGGGTTATAATGAGCCCTTGCGCCGGGTGTAAGATAGCAAAGATACTTGCGTTTGGGTTAATGCCGCATGTAAGATAGGGCCCAGACATTTTTGTTTGACTGTATTTTACTTTCTTATGCTCTGTTTCTTTTGATATTTTAGCAGAAGCATGTGTTCACAATATAGCCATTGATAGCTAGTTGAGCTTACGTTAGCTACGTCAACGGCTCAAATAGACAAACAAAGTAAACACATCATCATCATTTGTTTGACAATGGACTGATTGGATTAAAATGTGATTAAGCCTACTCTTAATTTTTTATGTTTGCCTTTTATACAAAGGGTAAAAGTGACCCCTTATTATAAACGTTGACCCTGGATTGACATAATGTATTATCAAATTTTTTTTCAACGTACAAAAATGCCAAGTTACTCACGTATAGCCTACAAAGCACTGTCTGTAAGTAATGAATTAAAAAAACTAAGCCTGCCATTAAAAGTAATGATATTAAAATGATGCCAAGTTACAATAAACAATATTGGCTATTGTAGCTCACACTAATTAAACTAGCTCTAAACCAAAGCACCCAATCTTTTCTAACTTATTTCATGTAACTTGGCCCTGTGTTTTTCCATCTTATCATCTCAGTGAGTGAAGTGGAATTGGATATTTTTTTCTGGTACTGTCACGTACCTGTGGTAAATTATTTGGTGGTAGCGGTACAGGACTATGTTGGCTTACTGACCTTCATTTAAGTATAATTTAAACAATTAACAGTTAATATTGTTACATTTCTTAGCCTTAGCAATAATACAACATTCCTTCATGTGAAAATAATGTTTTTATATGTGAAAAGCATAACATTTGCATAACAAAGCATAACATCGTTTTAGTCAAAAATAAATGTAACTGCAGTGAACTGGTGAAGCTCAAACCCTGGATCTACAGTGCGGTAGTCCATTGCTGTAACCACCAAGCTATGGGCACTTTTGTATGCAAAGGTGTTGTGTGGGGTCATTTGTGGGGTAGCTGTATAAAATGTACAAACCCCAATTCCAAAAAAGTTGGGACAGTATGTAAATTGCAGTGATTTGTAAATTATCTTTTACATATATTTAATTGAAAACAGTACAAAAAAAAGATATTTAATGTTTTACCATTTATTTTTGTAAATATACATTAAATCTGAAATTGATGCCTGGAACACATTCCAAAAAAGTTGGGACAGGGGCAAAAAAAAAAAAAGGGAAGTTCAAAAAACATGACTGGGTAAAAAAGGATATCAAATGACTATTGATATCTTATGTGCAGATACTCTTACAAGCAATACTATAACCTCTGCATTTGAATGGATCTCAATGGGAATTCGGGGGTGGGACTAGATTAAGCTGTAAATTACACGGGAATAGTATGGAACACATGGTTGGCTAAATGGCTGTAAGTCATCAAGGGTCTGAGGTATCAAACGAGCCTCAAACCATCACTCTGCTGCAAGATATGCAGTAGATATGGATGGATCACTTGAAGGGTTGTTTCTCCTGACTTATTTTTCCATGGAGTTCAATAGGAAAATGAGTCAGGAGAAACAACCCATAAAGTGATCCATCCATATCTACTGCATATCTGGCCTTGAAAAAGCCTAAATTGAATAGGGCCCCCAAAGCCAAATCAGAAGGCAGTAAGGCCAAAATCTAATTAAACATGAGGGAATCAAGGCCAGAAAGCACACTATAAAAGCACTTACTCCATTCATAAAATCAAAAGTCAGTCACAAGAGAAAGGACCATACAACTGTAATACTTACGTAACTGCTTATTTATACTATAAAACAAAATGGCAGATAATGGCAATGCTCAGATTGTTGATTCAAACTAAAACCTTTTTATGCCTTAAAATATGGCAGGCATTGGTAATAGCTAATTGTATGTGGATGGCTGTATATTTATACTATATACTTTTTAAGTTTTTAGTATTGCTGTATTGTTATCCTTGCTTTGACATGGTTACTACCTCTGCCAACAGAGTTGAAGGGGTTTTCGCCCCATTCTGTCTGTCCATCTGTTTCTCTGTTAGCAGGATATCTCCAAAAGTTATCAACAGATTTTCATAAAACTTTGTGGAAAGCTTTGTCAGGTGGCATGCCATCCATTCATTATCTAACTCACTTAATCCTGGTCAAGGTCGTGGAGAAAGCCCACGTGGACACAGTACAACTCCACACAGAAAGACGCCGGCCGGGATTGGAACCTGAGACCTTCTTGCGGGGAGGCAACACTGCTACACACTGCACTATGTTCTCTTACCGATTGGCCAAAGGGAGATGCGACACCGGGCATGGCTTTTCACAAAAAGGCATATAACTTCCAAATGGATTCACGTAACACCACAAAACTTTGTGGAAAGGTTTATCGAGGGCAAGGAAGAACTGATTAACTTTTCACACCAATTGGCCAAAGGGGATTGTGGCGGTGGTAGGTGGTGCTTTTCACAAAAAGGCATATAACTTCTGAATGGTTTCACGTAACACAATTAAACTTTGTGTGCCTATACGAGGCAAACCCTACATAATTGGTCCAATAAAACAAATGGGGGTGCTGGAGACCTAATTTCTGACCACTGAACAAGTATAGTGCTGATAGGCCATCTGACTTTATTGGCCCAATTATACAAAATGGAGGGTGCTGGAGAGCTAATTTCCGGCCGCTGAACAAATATAGTGCTGATTGGCCATTTGGCGTTGCAATAACGGACAAATGCTTTAGAGGGGCTAAAATTTAAACAGGCATATCTCATCCCTGATTTGCGATACAGTCATAAAAATGTGTGTCACCTGATGTGAAGAGCATGAAGAAAAGTGAATCTGCAAAAGTAATGTTTTCTGTGACTTACATTTAAAATGGTAATGACACTGACACAAGTCAGCAAGTAATCACATATTTTTAAAATATTTATTAAATGACATATTTATTTTGCCAATTTAATGTAATTGTTAGGGACAGCATTGATTTGCTGTTCGATGATGGATCACTATGTATTTTAACTTACAATATAGACAAATATGATTTTTTGGCTGTCCATTGGATAAGCATATTTTAGAAAGGTAAAATGTGCATGTTTTGGCTGTTTTATCCTTATAGTTCAGTATTATTTATTTTAATGTATGTCTTCTGCCATGCTGCTTAACCAGATTAACTGTTGATCCTGATCATATTTTCAGCCATTTTTTACATATATGGATAATACTCTGATAAACAGTTCTGGAAATAAATAATTGCCTTATAAACACATGTCTTCTGTTTACAATGATGAAAATTACAGAAATATAAACGCTCTAGTTACATCAATAAACAAAATTGTATTGGCAACTGAACAGCGAGTCATATTTATAGATTTGCAAAGAGAGGTTCAAGATCCGTGGAAAATGCTAAAAGTGAAAAAAATTGTTTTGGTCCACAACTATTTATATGAATTAGTACAGTAGTTGTAATATTTTAAAAGTATGCATTTTTATGTATTCAGGCCATTACATCTTCAGCCAAAAGATGTCACTGTTGTACAAACAACAACAAAAAAAAAAAACCTCAATTTCTACATATGTTCAGAGCATGGCACATAATCTACATATTGTGTGACACATTTCTGAATCTGGATGTAAATCTATATTGCATTTTAATCACAAAAACCCTATCTACTGAACCTTGCATTTTCAAATGACATTTTATGGTAAAATCCCAATTCAGGTAATTATAATTGCTCAAACTTCTGTCTAAAAAAGGTCATACTGTAGAACAAAAGTATGTTAAAGCATGTTAGCACAAGCATGTTAGTTTTGGATTTTTTTGGGATAGTAATTACTCTATACTGCTGGTAAAATTAGTCGAAAAAACCATGAGAAATTGACAGACAGATGCAACACATTCATTTATTGAAAATAACCACACATGCACATATCAGTGTCTTTTCCACAAATTGTGAGAATGTTGAAATATAATTGCGTCAGTTTTGGTAATTATATGGAGGGCTGCCTGAAAATCAATTTTACTGATATCATTCTATCCATCAAATTGGTTTCCTACTTGCTGAGTGCTGACATGAAATATTAATAGGATTTTTAGGCCATTTAAGGTAAGACCAGATAAAACTTATATTCCCTTATTGAATGTACATCCAGACCATAGCGGAAAGGACCAGGTGTGTCAGTGTGTTCGATTGAAAGTACCAAAGCACAAAAAAATTATCTTTCTCGATTTTCTGTTCCGAAATGGATGTAATGATGCCATGTATGAATGTCGTGCCCGTTCTGACCCTGATACACACATGTGGAAGTCCTGAAGATGTTATATATTATATTATTATAATGTGCATCATGTAACCTTTCATACACACAGGGTGGGGGACTGTGTTCCTCAGCCATTGAGATGAGACAATATTATTATAATTCTACAAAGGTCAAGTCTTTGCTGTATGGGATTCAGACAAGTAAAAGCACAGAATGCAGAAAAGGTCAGTTCCACCAGAATTGCATTAGCTTGGTGCCATTTTATATCATTTGTTAGCCTGATTGATGTAAGCTTAATATCGAATATTCATTTCTCAACTTAAAAAAACATGGCTCTACTTGAATGAGAGCTTCTGATAGATAGACTTCTGATGGTAATATTTAAGTACAAAGCACAGTTGTTAATGATTAGTGATGCTTTCAACAAATATACTAATATATATTTGTGGGAATTCACATTTAATTTATAACCTGTTCATACTAATGGGTAAAGTAACATTTTTTAAAGTTCAAGAGATTATCTATTGTATGATTCATATGCTAGTACATATGCCCCAGCAAACCACCATAACTGCTCATAGATTCTGAAGCGTCAGCATCCTCTAGACTGTCTACATTTCATTGTGTATTTTGGGATTTTTAAAAAGAGATTGCACTGTAAACTAAAAACAATGGTATCATAAAAGCCCAAGCACCACTTGACCATCAGTCAGTTTCTTATTATTTGATATGCACTGCCATTCATCAGAGCTATTATAATTGTCACAACATTTCCTCCTCGGTAAAAGGCTATAGGCTGTATTCTGCTGTTATTTCCACCCTTTCTTTTGCATCCATGACACCCTTGTTAGAAAAATAAAATGATAAAAATTCTGAAAAATGTCTGCATCCACGCTTTATATTTTGATAGAAATGCAATTTAATAAGAGTTTTAGCTCAAAAAATACAGAGAATAGAAAAGCAATAAACTGTATGTGAGGGTCAGAGGGTTATTCTCTGTCTAATAGTCGTCACAGCAAGAACAAATACTTCCAGAGGCCTTTGCACCAAGCTCTAATGAACTATCCAAGGTCTGTGGTCCAATATTGTCATTTTGAACTATTCGTTTGTGTGCAGCAGCGGCAACATAGCTGGCAGACACACTAAAGCCAACAAACTAGCATCCAGCATCCTGTAACGCAACAGAGCACTAACAAGCAGCATTTTAGTGCAATCAGCACTGCACACTCATTACCCTATTTCAGAGCTGCCTTTGATTTAAGATGAAAGTTTATTTTCATAAGCCCCCTCCCCCATCAATCGTACTGGGGGAGGAGGAGGAGGATGAGGAAGGGGAAAACAGATAACCCTGTCATATTTAACATGGGTTGAAATATTCTCCCCAGAGGATGTGGGCTAACAGACATTTAAACATATGACAAAAGATGAGAGGAGAAATTGTATCCCATAGAGAAAGTTGCACCATGCTCATGTGGAGAAAGCCTGCACGTATTGCCTCCTAGTTCCACCCAGTGGCACAGTCCCAAAAACTGTCAGACTGGAGACTGAGAAGCACTACTGTTCCATCACAGGCGGTTAATAATTAGATCAACATTACCCCTCAACAATAGGTTACATAGATCAGCTTCTTTCAAATTGCATTTCCTTCCTGTTAGGTCCATTAGTGTTGCAAACCAGACTGCCTTTAGAAAATTCCTTATTGCTGCTGTTTCTGAATGCAGCTTCTAAAATGGATAATGCAGGAGACATCAGAGCCAATTATGCCCAAACTCTCCTGTGATCATTTTTGTAGCTTGTTTGCGAGCTTCTACTAAAATATTTCTTTACAGTAAAGAAAATTTGTAAGACGTGGCCACCTAGATGGATGCAGAAGGGAACAGTTGTTTTCTGTTAAAAAAAACTGCTGCTAGTGGTATGCACACAGATACTACGATGACTGCACAGTACTATGAATCAGACATGGTCAAATTGCATATTTTATTCTCTTCAAATATATTGGTGACACTTTTATTACGGCTTTGTTTTACGGTTTGTCGAAAACCTGGGTTTTCAACAAGGGGTCCTCGAACCCCTGGGGGTTCTTGAAGGTACTGCAGGGGGTCCCTGGACAGACTTGATATTTAATGACTATAGATTTGGGGAAGTATTTCAAAGTGTAAAACCTTTTTAAAAATATAACACTTTTTAACTTGTGATGGGGGTCCCCTGGATGCCTTTGAGCCTGGAAGGGGGTGCCTGGTTCAGAAAGCCCCCGGTATAAAGCATTATGCAATACTCAGAACAATTAATTTGGCTTTTTGTTGCACCATCTAAGTGTAGTTGGGCTCTCTTCTTTTTTTGCTGTATTTGAATTTGGCTGCCATTGTTAAATCCCTGCTAAATATATCATGCGAACACATAGCAACCATATGCGATCATTATCATTAATAACATTTTTCCACATTCATGGACTTTTGAGCTTGTCTTCCTTCTTCATCTTAATTTCTTCATCTTAATTTCTTCTCTGTTACTTCTCTGACTAACCTAATCAATTAATCTCCATCATAATAGATTATCCTTGTCCCCCTGCTGTCCCTGCTTTCTTTCTCCCACTACCTTTGATCTCTCTAGCTGTCAATTTTTTTATAATAACTTAACTAAGAATATTAGTACTAAGATAGTATTGCTTCTGCCATTGTATGGTGCCCAATTACAATCAAAAATAGAAGATTTATGAAGAGTTTAAACAGGTTTAAACAGGACAAACTATGAAAATATTATTTTCAGACATACATTATATTTTGATCTTTCCGATACATGAACAATCACAGTGAGACCTCTTTGGAAGCATCACCAGTAGATGGAGTAGGGGCCCAGAGGGTGAATTAGAAGGACTAACATTAAGTTAGCTAAGCAGCATCCGTTTTTCCGATTGATACCAAGTTAATAGATGAGTGAATGCAGTTTCACTCATATCTTTCAATTATATTGCATTTAAAATAGCCATATAGCTATCTTGAAAAGTTCCTTTTTTTAATCTCATTTTTGCTGCCGTAGAAAATGCTTGTTGTTTTCATTCATACGGCCACTAGCAAGCTAGCTAAGCAGGATTTCCATCTCACGTGGAGGTACCGTATTTTAAGTTATACATTTTTTTGGAAAAGCTAGAAGAAAGCCCCCTTTTCACTGTTGGAACTCGAACTTGGAGAAACGTCTACTGTCATTTCCTTTTGTTGTCTTTTTCAGGCCTGTGTGGGGCTATAAGTAAGGTTAACTCTGGTCTTTAAGCTTTCCTTTTAGCCTTGCTCACACCCCCAGAGGGGACAGTGGGATTAAGGACATAAACCTGTTGCGATAAATTCATAAACCTGTTGGGATAAAGTTTACTATTTTGAGGGATTGTATTTGTAGCGTTTGTTAATATGCTTAATGTGAGTCAAGTCCATCACTGTCGTTGTCATTACAACACTTCCGTGTGATGCCTCTGTAGGCTGCAGGCCTTGTCTTGGAAAGACAGCAGAAAAAAAGGCTTGGTTGGCACTTTGTGCTTAAGCACTGATTCCTAGTGTTGCAATGGGGCTCATAGAGCGTGCTAGTCTGTTCTTTCTTGATAGAGGGTTTTTAAGTGGGCGGATGGCAGAAGCCTATCAATGGGATAGAAAGAGAAGGAGAAATAGTTGATACAAATTGGTTAAGAAAATACACTCGGTTGGAAAAACAAAGTTACCGAGTTCTTGGGTTTTGGTTGCTAAGCCTACGGCCTCAAGTAAAAAAGCAGCTGATGAGATCAGCCATAAGAATGAATGAAAATAGTACCAATTGGCTTTGAACACTGGTAGCTCACTAGCAAACTAGCTAACTAAGCCAGCTGTTAGCTAGATATAAAGACTAACAGAGGCCTATTCAACTTAATGCTGAAATAGCAGGCTTTGTTATGGACAACTTTTTTTGTAGTTCATAGCTACCATTGAACACCTAGAGATTTACATACTGTAAATCACAGCAGTTTTCTTATGTAACATTAGACTTCCCATTTATCTTCATAGTTAATTTCCAAGTTCACTTCTGGCTTAGCTTCAGACCTCATTTTCTATGTAACTTCAGACATTAGTTCACTTCCCACATTTATTTCTGGCTTTACATCTTTTTTGGCACTTTTTTACTCTTCATACATTTTGGTCATTTAATAAGTCAATGCCTCTTAGAAATTTGAAAAGAGATTAATTACACATCCAGGAGAACCTAAGAAGACAGCCAGATTTGGAAGGAATTCAACTGTCTCTTTGACAGACTGAAAGATACTCAAGGATACTGGTAATAGGAGATAAAACATTATGACCGTTTAGTGAGCATATGTGAGTCAGAGGTATTTTCATATTGATTTTCTGATTTAATATTGTGATGTTACTTACTGCATCCATGGCAGTGACATCCATGATAGCCATTTAAAAACTGTATAGTGGCTCCCATGAGTCCTTGCATGCATTTGTATGTGTTTGTGTTATTATTGTTTAGGTTGTGATGCTTTTTTTTTAGTGTTCCCGTGTGAGGTTTTGTTCTGCTTCTTTTGCCAACCATCCTTTCCCCTCTTTAGAGAACTCATTTGCTTTTACATTTCACCATTTAATTTAACAATTATCCATTCCGGATTTGTAAGACGCAAATCACTACTCAACTCAGGACCTTTCATGACCAGCACAGAGTATTCCATATGTGTATTAGGTCCCCTCATTATTTACCTTACCCCCTCCCCTTAACAACCACCATATCCCTGAACTCCTGGGTGTAAGAATGTCCTCTTCCCACTCCAACATGCACCTCAGTGAATGTGTTGTGATGGAAAATACCAAATGAACAAAATACAAAAAAAAAGAAAAGAAAAGCGAGCATATTTGTTAATATAAAATAAAGCTGATGAGGGGAACCTTCACCCTGTGAAAATGCGAGAAAAAAAAGATTGCCGTATCTTTTTATTTTATTTCAGGTCATTTCATTTACGATTTAACTAAAGACAGGACATAAGATTTTGCCACTGGCTAGGGATATTTGTTCTCTTCGTCCAGTTTTTTAAATTATAATTTTTTTAAGCAATAGAGAGAAGTCATTAAAAAGTTAGAGAGAGAGAGATGGTGTTGAGATTGAAAAATTGTTGAGTAGACATTAAAGGAGATGGTGGAATTGTGATGTTTATGATATTTCTCATTAAGCTGAGAATTTTTTTTTCTTTTTATGGCAGAACAGAGTTAATGTGCACACATGGTGGTATGCACAAATCTGAGAATCTAAGTATCCCATCAAAAATAGGAGTGAATTCTGCATGTGCATTTTGTACAGTATGAACGTTATTTCTCCTGTTTTGATACTGTGTGAATTGGTCCGTCAGTGTAAAGGTTGTGGTCTTTGGCAACTTTAACAGAGACACTGAAACTCCATCCACCCATCCATCCATTATCTAACCAGCTTATTCCTGGCCAGGCTCGCGGGGGGAGCGTGCTGAAGCCTATCCCAGCATGCATTGGGACGAGAGGCAGGAATACACCCTGGACAGTCTGCCAATCCATCACAGGGCACAGATACTGAAACTCCCTCAACAATAAACAAGCTATCTTGTACTTAATAAACTGTATGTTTAAAATATTTGTTGTCAAGATTGTCTGAATTGTATTGCACCTGAAATTGGGGGAGGTGCATGGACGTCAATAATTGATGAATTTACAAATGTTTACAGTTTTATTGTTAGGTTACATAGATTTAATTTTCTAGTATTTTATTGAAGGTGAAGAAGCCTTCTATGATGAAATGTGAGAGTGACATTTGAGAGTGCTTCCTTTTTCCTTCTATTGGGAACATTCAAATGATTTCCTTTCAATCAAACAGTCAGGTTGTGCCACAGAGAGGTGAGACTAGAGATGCATGTTTTGGTGATGCTTCCAGTGGGTACTTCACTTGGTGTGATGGGGATGGGTCGGAGGACCAGAGGCGACCGCAAAGAGATCTTGAAGTTAAACCACAAGTCAGAGGAAGGGAGTGAAATAAATGAATGAACAGTTAAAAAAAAATAATAATAAAAAAGGGAAAAAACTCCCGGCGTCAAGTCAACAAAAAACAACCCAGAAAAGAGGGCGAAACAGGCTCGAGACTCGAGTAGAAAGTACAGGCTCGAGACTCGAGACTCGAGTATTGTTAATCAATAAACAAGCTCCACAAAGAGGCAATACGAAAGAGGTAAACAGAAGTTGCTGCATCAAAGAGGACAGATAGGCAAAAGAGGAAAGAACAAAAAAAAGAGCGAGATAAAATGAAAGAAAAATCTTACAAATCTAATCCTAGCTCTAAACTAAGGAAGTTTCTACATTTCTTTAGAGACAAAAGAAATGTAGTCCTCCAGCTATACCATTCACCAGGCTTAATCATGGCAAAGTATGACACAAAAGCAGGGAGCAAAGACGGGACAGGGCTTAAATAGCCGGCCAGCACCCGCAACTCATAATCCTAATGATCCTGGAAAGCAAAATAAAATGACAGGAGTGCCCTCTCGCGGCAACACCCGCAGAAAGGCAGAGCAGGCAGTAAAACCATGACACTTAGCTTGTCATCCAGTGCACATTTTTATAATGTCCATTACAGTCATTTACCAGACTCTTTTTTAAGCATTCCTCTGAATATAACCCATTGTTGTCGTTTTTATGGGTGCACTGTGTCCCCCTTTTTTCATAGTTTCATAGTTGTTACAGTATCTGTTTATTTAAACACTGTTGCTAACAAGAAATTTAGACCGACATTACTTCGATGCAACCTTCTAGGTGCAAATTTTCATTTCTGCACCATTGCAAGTAAGCAGACAGACAGATATGCTTACAAACAGACAGCTCTTTCACACAAAATGCATTACACTTGGGTGAGGGTAATGAAGAGTGGGTAATAAAAAGCAATTTATTTGACGATAAGCTTATCTACTGGTCATGCTTAAATCCACTGGTGAAGAAAATGGAACAATATTCTATTAATATTTTATGAACATATCATTAACATGGAACTTGGTTCAAAGGATACAATCAAAGATTTGGTTGGTCAAACAGCATTCACTTAATCTGCTCTTGTGATTTATTGTGAGGACTACTTTTTCTCCTTTTGAAATCGTTTTTTTGGAGAGATTACAATATTATAGCAGATTTAAATACGAGTATATTTATTTGTATATCTACGTCTGTGCACGTCAAGTTTGTTGTTGCAGGTTTTAAAAATAGCATCATTTGATTCATGTGTCATCACATAAAAATGCTTGGCTTCTCCTCATTTTGAAGTGTGATCAGTTTTACATGAATAATTCACCGTTTATTTGAATAAGTTCAATTAAATCATTATGTTGATCCTCTTTATCTGTATTGTTTAGGAATATAATCCAACCAATGGATGCCTACTGAATTCAACAACACATATATAGATGTTCTAAACATTTCTCTTCTTCCATATAGGCCACATTTTCCGTAAGACAGTGTGGCTATATTGACCTCCTTCTGTCATAACTAGAATTGCATGCATCCACCAATTGACATGTTCCCTGAAAAAACATGTCATTTAATTGCATCCTGTAATTAAAAAGTAATTATCTTGAACTTTCAGCATGTAGACCTTTAACCTGTGAAATCTAATTAAGTTTCCTGAAGAAAAAAAAACACATTACAAGCCAATCAGCCATAAATAAGAGAAATTAAAACAGAGTGATTGAGAGCTGAACTGGAGAGATAACGGAACACACATACCAAAGTCTTGCTCCTTGGAATGCTAAATGACTGTAATATACACATGCAGTGCATCAGGTAGCTTACTGATATAGTAAGGTATTAAATTTTTCAGGGCACAAATGCATTAAGTATTTCATGGCATGTTGAATTGACACAAAGGGTACTGCAATTTACTATGCATACTGTAGATTATTTGAAACAAGTCATGAGAACACATTGCACGGTTATCCGTACAGCCATAGTCTTTTCAGTGAGCTTATTTTTTCATCCTGAAAGAAGGTGGCCAAAATGACAGAAATATATGTTTTACAAGAGAAAACAACTTACCTGTCTGACTGAGAAAATACTCAAACACTGTTTTTTGTTAGTTGGTGTAGGTAGGGCACAAAACAATATTTATTCTGGAACGGGGCTTGTCTTGCATGGACCAAACTGTTGGAAATATACCACAGTTCCACCTAAAAAGACACTTTCCACACTAGCATTTAGGCACACTTTACTGTACCAGTATTAAGCGACACCATTGATCCCCCACATACTTCTAAATGTGCATGACCCACAAAGCACGTAAATCATGCATGTATCTTTATTCTCTCAGAAATAAAGGTGCAGTAGAGGTCCATTTTTCTTCTTTAAGGAACAGATGTCCCAAATGTACCCTGAAAGTACAATAATGTTCTATTTGGGTACTAATAGGTACCAAAAACAAAGTACAAAGTAACTATGCATTGCTGGCTATGGGTACAATTTTATGTACCTATAGGGCACCACCCCGGTGATTGTTTTTAGGTACTACTGAGTGTACTCAGACATATTTCACTTTGCACAAATCAAAAACATATTTTAGAAAAACAAGAATAAATGTGAAATACCAAAAACTTTATTATGCATTTGCAAATTTTGGAGAAATGTTCTCTGGAAACATGCCATAAATTCCCATTGTTGTAATTTTGTGTCTCAGTGGAATCAGAAGAAGCTCCAACAGTGGAAAGATTAACCTAAAATTAATAAAAATTGATGTTTCGTTTCGTATTACAGGCAGAATGAAACAGACTGTTTTGTGTCTCGTCGTCGTCCTCAGACTCTCCCTCCCCTCTCCCCCTCAGCCCTCCATTCATTTCTCTCCTTCTCCATTTCTCTGGCCTTTGCTTTCTGCTTTCTTTCCTTTCCTTTTTAGGTTAGTATCTTAGGTGTGTAGGTGTGGGTGGTTTGTGGCCCATGTGTTGGTGTGGTTTCCACATGTACAAGCTTTTTGGTCGGGAGGCAGTGGCTGTGGTGGCTCATCCTCCTAACTGCTATCCTCCTCTTTTCTGAATAACGTCTGATACCGTGGTACGTTAGTGGTAGTGTGCTGTGCTGTTTGTTGGTAGATGTGCAGTACCTGGTATTACACGTCTACAGTAGCACCCGTCCAGGGTGACTTCTGTAGGGCTCTAGGCTTGCTCCAGCATCCACAGCCAGAGGGGAAGAGAGGACGGACGGAGGAGAGAGAGATGAGAAACTTACGTCGGGGGAGGGGGGGGTTTCCCCACCACACTCATGCCATTGCCATTAAGCTCTCCTCCAGCTTCCTTTTTTCACTTTAAGGTTTTTTTTTGTGGAGCCGACCCCAGCGCCCAGGTATTTAAAAGTCTTTCCCCTCCCTTTACACAGTGCCTTCTGTTGTTGTTAGAGGCGGATGTTCTTGGGGGGTGTTATAGGTAGACCTCGGATTTCTTTTTTTGCATTTAGCATGAGGCCTAGCACACACACCACTCCACTCTGGGTCAAGAGCTCCTGCTGCTGCTTTTACATGGTCAGATAGCAGGCAGATGTCGTCAGCGTAGTCCAGGTCTGTCAGGGTTTCTGCGGGGTGTCTCGTAGACCTGTGTGAAAGGCAGTTAACTGGTGGTAAAACCAACTAACCAAACTAACATCAATCCATTTGTAAACAAAATTGCTTATACATTGTCCTTGTTTGAAATGAAGAAAAGTATGAATCATTTCATCCAAACTTGTAAAAATTGTAAAAGTGCCCTTAGATTGTCGTATCGCTTCCTTTTTTATGAGTTTAGTATCATGGAAAAAAAAAACTGAAGCGATATTACAAACCAAGTGCACCTTCTCAATAACATCCTATAATATGAAACATGCTGAAAGAGTGCTATGTCTGTTGATGATGTTGTCATTTTAGATGCAGTTCACAAGCAATATCTGGAGACGAGGAGACTCGAAAATAAAGCATTTTGCTTCCCTTTTTGAGTGGTTTGAGTCAACTGATTTTACACTACTCAAATATTTGGTGGACCAACATCATAAACATACCAAGTTCACAATGGTCTGAGATCACTTGATTGTTGTAATTCCCACCTTTCTGTGATTATGTCACAAACAGATATTTTATATAATGTATATTGTAGCTCCCAATGAAACCTAACCATACTTGTATTTAAATGAAATGGCCCAAATGAACTATGACTGTAACAGAGCTATAGTACATAAATTATGTTCCTTGGTCCTAAGTGGCCCTGACCGGATGTAATTTACAATGGTTCATCTTTTCTATTAGTCTAAAAGCAGGGGTTAAAGAGTAGATCCTGACTGCCACAGAGAATATCATGCATAAACATACAAGTATTTTAAATCTAAGAAACACTGAATACTGATGTTTTCTCTCTCTCAAATATGCAGTAAAGCTTGCCAAAGCCTTTTTGCCTCATGCAGATTAGTGCAATGGCATGCTTCTAGAAAGATTTTAACAAAAATAAACTTAGTCCGAATGCAAACCATCCTTCTCTGGCTTGTCATTAACCAAACAGACTTCAAATTTCAGTTTGTACATAGAAAGCAAAATGTTATTCCAAATGTGCCAAGTGTTTTGACATGGCTAGTTAGTCGGAACAATGCCTAAAATCCAGCTGAAATAGAAGGTTCAAGTTAGCTAACCTACATTTATTCCATCAGTCGTTCATTGTAAAAAATAAAAAAAAACACAATCACATTGAATTTTAAACACAAATGGGAAAACATTACCGTATTAGCTAGGTGATGCTACCTGTATTTAGTAAATCCAGCTGTCAGATAGCTCCTAATCGAATTTAGCTAGTTATGCTGCTTGTTTTCGGGCAAGAGAAATGATGGTGCTGGATTGATTTAGGCTTGGATTCTTAATAATAATAATAATAATAATAATAATAATAAGAGGAAGAAGAAGATAAAGAATAAGAAAAAATCCAATTAACTTTTAACAATAATAATAATAATAATAACAATAATAATAATAATAATAAATCCAATTAACTCTTATTAAGTTCAACATATTAGTTTTTTCTTCACAAACTCAGGTTGGCAACTTTACCAACCAAGTTGCCATTTTGTTTTTGTATACAAATGCTGAGACAGCTGTAATAGATAAGAGATTGCTGAATATCTACCAGTGCTGTAAGGTGTGACAGAAGGGAGGGTCACCGCAAGCGTTCACGAGGCACAGGCAACAGAAGGGTTGCACTACACATAGCGAGACACAATGCAGAGCTGTGCTTCCTGGGGAGAGTGCTTTATTTAAATAATTAGGCTTATGGTTGCTGCGCAGTGCACATTACATTATTATTTCTAGACCTTATGCCAAATCCTCCCTCTTCTGTATTTTTTATTCAGCCTGCGTGCATCACTTTGACAAACAGCGGCGGCACCAGCAGTGTCTACAATCAGATATGAGCACACAAATAGAGTGCCTGTGCAATGTGACTTGATAATACATGTCACATTAAGAAGTCATTAGATGACCATTTCTCTCTCTCTCTCTTACACACACACACCATATATATGTGTGCAAAAGGTGTGCTTTTTTAAGACTTCAGCTTCAGCTGTGGATTGTATCCTTAGTCATTTCCAAGGTAACACTGCACAGAGCAATTCAATAGTTACTGTATAGAAACCTGTGAAAGAGCGTGCCTGCTGTGACTGGAACAAAATGGAAAAATATACGGTCCACATATTATCAAAATTAAGTTCTGTGAATATAAGAACAAAGTATTTTTTAAAATGCGGCACTCTCCCAGAGATGATTACTTTGTGTTTTCTTTTGCATGCCTTTATTATTAATGTTACCATTAGACTTATTGCCAATTATTTGTCTCTGGTCATTGAGGCGTGACAGTGAGAGGTTCTGAAGACCCAGCACAATGGCAGGATTAAGGAGGGGAAGGTTACTGTGGTTTGGCATCACGAGGCATGAGACAGAGGCTCTTGCCTCTGCTGTTCTCTCCCCAGCCTCTCCCTTCAGATACATTATGTAGATTAAACATTGCAGCCGCACAGTGGAGTGTCTATGACTGCAGCACTTTGTTTTCCTAAATAATTAACAAGCAGTGTTGATTTACTGTCTAATGTAATACTTTGACATCTTCTGGAGAGATGGGCATCTGGCTCTGCTCTGTCTGATGGCCCCCGGACCCTCAAGTGTGAACGCAGGGCATTAAAATTTAAAGCCATTGCATTAGGAGGCCATTGCGAGGTTTTTCAGTAAACACAGCGAATTGGGTGGTGGCGGCTGCAGCAGCAGCAGCAGTGGCGCAATGATAACACTGGCTCTCCCTAATGAGGCCCCTGTAAAGGGAATGGCAATTTGGTTGGATTTTGTAGCAGTGTGTCCTCTGAGGTATTGATTTAAACTCTGACTGTAATTAGCATCCCAGGGAACATTCATAAGTTGGCATGTTGTCTCAGTTATGTTAATCCACCGCGATGCTCCAACCCAACATGTCCACTGGGGGTTTCTTTGTTCTTTTTTAGCAAAATGCTACTTGAATTTTAATTATTAGTCGTTTGAATTGGTATTTACGAAGCTGCCACCAACACTGTGACACAGCGTTTTGGCTTCATTTTATAATGGGGAGAAATTTGCTTTTTTAGGGGAGCAAACAAAGAAACCAACAAATGAACGAGATAACATTTTGGTTTCATTGAGGCAGGCATCCTATCTCTGGGTGGTCACTGGACCTGCTATAGGTAATGTTCTGGTATTCTCTTTGACAAGTGTACTGACCGTCACCTTATGTTCCATAAATTTTCTTCAGATAACACATAAACATGCAGAAAACCTCTCCTTTTCGTAGATTATAATTTCATAATCACCAAATTAATACCACTGGTTTATTAATGGGCCATACAACTTGTTATTTAAGATTGAATTGTAGAGTCAACATGTATTTGTAAGGTTCTGTTCATTCATCATGTTTATAAACCTTGACTTGCAATTTAACTGAATTTATGTTCTGTGGTAGTGAAAGAGTTAACATTGAGGTTTATGGTAATTCAAAAAAAAAATGAGATTTAAAAATATGATTATTCATTATTTACAATGACCGTGGTGTTTACAGTGTTCTCTGTCTTGTTTGTTGTTAAATCTTAATTTATTTTGTGGTGAGTAATATGCAGCGACTGCTACAGTGCAACTTAGTAAGTATGGTGTGTATCAGAGAATCCTTTTGATAGGTCAAATAAGGATAGAAGAGGGAGTTGAAGTCACTGACAATGCTAAACACATAAATCTTATTTTAAGGGTAAAAATCACCATATGAGAACATCAGTATGGCTTTGTTTTTCCTACAAAATCATAGCACAACTGCTTATATTTAGGCCTCCATCCATATTGCATTTCTGAATAATATTGAGGGAATTCATCTCTCTACGTCTCCTGAAAGATCCATGTAAGGCATTTCAAATATTTAGCCGAAAATAACAGGAAACAAGTACATATTCATGTACTTCAACAGTGAATAATTATGGGCACAATATTCATGATGATTTGCAACTATTTATTTACCTACACGGTGAATAATACAGCCTTCATCTTCAGGTTGAATTCAGTAGAGTTTGGGAAGCTGATCTGAACATCTGTTTGGTTCGAAATGTTAGGTTCTGTTAGGCACGCATTGAAACATACGATTAATATTCAGCTCAGAATTGATATAAAATGTTTTTTTCTTTTCTACAGATACAAAACAGTGCCTTAGGCTATTATGAAAGAAGTCACACTGTGTCCCCCCCAACCCACCCCCCCTTAGTAGGTGCAGAGAAATGTTCCATATCCTGAAAAGATTTGTTCATGTTGTTCATGTTCCTGAAGTGGCTTGCTGGTTTGTCAACATCAAAGACGGCCGATGCTTCAGTACAGAGTCTCATCTGCAGTGACCGCTGCCAGCTCATAATGCTAACAGGAGACTTATTGTCAGACTGCAGCATGGTGGCTATCTCTGTCTGCATAGCTCTTCCTCAAAAACCTTGCTGGAATTACTGCCTTTGTTGAGCGTGTGTGTGCATGTGTTTTTTGGGTGCATGTACACGTGCATGTGTGTGCGTGCATGCTTGATAAAGAAAGAAGTATGGTGGCATGCACAGCGTACCTTTTGTGCCCCATGCAGTGTATTTCCTTTTTCCCGGACTGCAGATCAATGGGAGTGAATCTTTTTGATGTCACTCGCAGGTCTGGGGGTGAGTAGGATGATCAGAAAAGTGCCATGAGCCTTCAGCCCCCCAACCCTTCCCCACTGATGAATGGACAACTCTGTCACATCAGTTACACCCTCTAATTAGGACTGTTTTCCCTATTAAAGTGCTCACCACATTAAACACCACGCCTGTTTATTGCAATTAGTTTACCCATTAACTTGCACCTAACACTGCGCTGTCTTGGATGGAAATGAGTAGAACATTCTGTGCATTATTTATGAAGGAAAAGCAGCCGCAGAAGTGTGTTCTGCACATCATCTGCAGTCCTTCAGAGAATATCGCTTACCCCCCCCCCCCCAAAAAACAGGCTACTTTCTTCTGACACAGGGTTCATTGTAAACCCTCTTTGGAGTGTCCCATTACCTTTCTTTGCGTGATTGTTTTGTATGTAAAAGGGCCAATAAACATCAGTCATGTGATTCTATCAGGGTTGCATGTGTCATATTAGTAAGGGTAAATTCACCGTTCCATGACCGACTGGATAAAACAAACAAGCCAAAACAAAAAACAAAGGTACTAAACTATGTTCTAAATCCACTTTCAGACTTGGCCAAATATTTCACATTTTCAGTGTGATGTTGTTGTGTAAAGTATAAAAAGAAAATCAATAAAAAAATATTTTACCTGAAATGTAGAAAAGAAAATAAATAAATAAGCAAAATGGTTCACATCAGCGGAATTGTAAAAACACCTGCTTCTGAACCATTATCTGAAGTATATACCGGAAATTTGAATTGCCACTTTTACACCCTCTCTATAATGGTCAACAATTGTGGAAACAATTTTAGAGACCTTGCCAAAAGAATGCCACAACATCAGAGCACTCTCAGGCATATGAGATTTATACTGCTATTGTAAAGATGACAGTAATGGATGTATATCCTTACATGCCTGGCTAACTTGGCTAGCCAAAACATGCTAAATTATTTTGAAGAAGGAATGTGCTTGGTAGCTCATTTGAAACTAATTTCCAGTTAAACCAATTTGTAAATGCAGACTGTGTTCCAGACAGTGCTATGGCCACTGCAGGCGATGAATGACCAACCATCATGATGAATTTTCAACTGCTAAGAGTAGGTATTATTTTGTTTATTTAGCTAGCTTAAACTAGCTATACACACACCTAACATCACTTGATGTGTACCATATGAAAATACACTTAAAGATCCCCTCCACAAATATTTTAAACCCTTAAAAAATATTCTATATTGATAATAATAATCATTTGATAATAATGAGTTTAATATGGTTTTTCCACAAAACAATGTTCAATAAACTACTGAAAATGGCTTAGTAGCATCTCGACAACACCTTTACCCTCATTGAGAATGCCAGAATCTATGAATATGCAAATATGCAACACCCCATGCCCTCACAGCCCCCACCCTTTCCCCAACGTAATTCTGCAAAAAAATATGGAAGCTATTTCGTGCCACAATTCAAATATTAAATGACCACATTGTATACATGAAAACTCAACGCATGAAATAATAAAATACCACATTGTGTAGTGAAAACTCAACACGCGAATTAACAAAGTACCACATTGTATAGTGAAAACTCAACCCGTGAATGAATAAAAGACCACATCGTATAGTGAAAACTCAACACATGAATTAACAAACCACCTCACCACATCAAACCTCTGCCGTTTGTCATTCGATGCTTCCCAGTTTTTAGTCTGATGCCATGCCTTCTCTCAATTCGACAGTTGCCTTTTCACTTTGAGATGTGGGCATTTTCTTTGAAGCCTGACTGTCTGCCAATCAAAGGCTCCACTCCCACCCACCTCATCAGTAAAATCGACGTTCGATTTTCGTACTATGGCCCCATAGGCAGATTGTCATTAAGGCTAATGGCGGCTGAGCCTCCTAAAGGGATTAAAAATAAAATTGTCTGCAAATATATATAATTTTGCGCACATGCGCATTACGCTCGTGAGGCTATTCTGCCTAGGGTGACGTTCAGCCTCACTCAAAAGCATTATACATTACAGTCCCTCTAATGCAGAATGAGCTGAGCCCATAGAGTACTCAAGTGACTATGTCACACTGGTTTCAGAAGTAACTTCCCCATTAATTTAGACCATATACATTAACTAAAACCTACTTTTTAACAATTTCTAGTGATTATGTCTTACCATCAATTTCCTGGATTGTTCAATATAATGCCCGTTCCCAAAATGTTTTTCTGGACCAGCAGTAATGGACATGTAGTCCGTTAAAGTGGACTACAAACCAAACTACAATCATTAATCCATTAATTTAAAAAATAAAAAGTGGAACATGTATGGTCTATATTCTACAAAAGCCGACAGGTATAAAACGACAACGACAACGACATTTCGGAAAACACACCAACAATTTATAAAAAACAACGACATTTGGAAAACACACCAACAAGTTATAAAACACAACGACATTTCGGAAAACACACCAACAAGTTATAAAACACAACGACATTTCGGAAAACACACCAACAAGTTATAAAACACAACGACATTTCGGAAAACAACTGCAAGTCAGAAAACACAACGACATTTCAGAGAACAATAACGGCAAGTCAGAAAACACAACGACATTTCAGAGAACAACTGCAAGTCAGAAAACACAGCGACATTTCAGAGAACAACTCCAAGTCTGAAAACACAACGAAAAGTTACGGAAAGGGTACATACTAGGCCTACATGACGGGATATTGTAGTCTCCTTCTGATTGGACATGCAGTAGTGACAACTTAAACTGAAGTGATTTGCTGCGTTGTCTTTGCCAGTATTCTACTCATGGGATCGTCAGTTCAATTAAATCAGTGCTTAATATATTCGGCATAGGGATAATGTTTCTGTTTTGTATTGATGCATTTGGATTCTTCTTGTGTTTTTAGGCATTTGAAATATTTGAAAAATATCAGATGAACTAAAGGCAAATTAGATTATGCTGATTAAAGGTATTTCACATTTTAAATAATAACAAAAATGCATTAACGTTATGAATGTTATGAACTGGTTTATTCAAAAATAAGAACTTACATAGCATAGGCTACACACTACCACTGAAAGGTGTCTGAATGCCACCTAGTGGATATCTGTTGAAACACAATAGCATTAATTTTATTCAGCAAGGCAGAGGGACTGGTTAATTTAAAGTAGTGGAACAAAACACCCACTCCCAGAACGCATTTAAAATGCAATAAAACAATATATTGTGAATTGAAAACTTATTATGAGTAGAATCGATCCTGGTGCATAGAGCGAAGCACTGCGCCACTGAAATGGAGCAATTGTAAAGGAGGTTGTATTGCCTATGGTAGCTATAGCCTAATTATTCTGGAGGAAAAGTTAGATATTTTAAAATCATAATTCATACATGGCCTTCTAGGCTTATCCGATGAGAAGACACTCAATGGCTTAATCGAGACGGCAAACATTCAATCACATTTGTTGCAGATAGTAGTCAGGAAATAGATGTAACAGTGCTGCTGCTACTCCTAATAGCCTACTGCGTGACAGGGAGAAAGCACTCAGCAATGTTAATATCAGCAAATTAGCTTTTATAATCCGTAGATTGGCACAACATTACCTAAACAGATAACGCAGAGATACATAATTTAATAGGCACAATCTTTCAGCAACATGTAAGATCTGCGGTGAACAGGTCTGGTCTAACCTCGATCATCATTGATTGGGTGGTGGAGCAGCCAGGTGGAGCTTAAACTCATTAACACAATGCAGGTTTACATTGTTGAGAGGCTGAGGTGAATCTATTGGCTTCTAATTGGTGTTGTGGACACATGGCCACTAAAACTAAGCATTGACAGGGCGAGTCCGATTCGCGAAATGTTCTGACTCCGCCCACCATTTGCTACCCTTATTTTTAAATTAACAAACAAGGTCCGTTTTTTTTCAGACAGGCGAACTCGCTAGTCACTTAAAGTCACCATGAAATGGAAGTTAGAGCAGCACTAGCTTCCGCGATATGACGTATACGTGAGCAAAACAAATCTTTCGAAAAGGGCGGGGAATCAATTTGATTTCCGTCAAATGTGAACACTAAGAATACGTGCCACGGTGTAAAAGTACGGCACCTTAACCCAATGTACTAGAATTTACACCTTCAGGCACCAAGACACTTATTTTTAAATTCTTTTAATTTAACCATTCAAATTATAAACTCATATTAAAACAAATTTCAATTAAAACAAGTTAAATAAATAAAAACAAAATTTAAAAGTTCAATAAACAACCAAATAACAAATAAAATAAATAATAAAAAATATACGGTTAGCAAAAGGTATAATAAACAATAAAATAAACCAGGCGCGTGTGTTCCCCCAAGGGAAGGGGGAGGCGAGAGTGACTGTGAGAAGGGGAGAGGCGCAAAGAGGAGGCGACTGTCCAGACACACGCACAGCACACCAGCACACACTGCCAACACACACACACCAAGCACAATTAAATCAATAGTACTTTAACACCGTATAAATCCCGCAATCTCACACACACACCACACACACACACACAAGCCTACAATCCCAAAAAGGAAAACCGCTACAGCAGCAAAAAAGCAGAGCCCCAGCTACACCAGCACGAAAAAGCTCGAAACAGCAAAAAAAAGAATAAAAATAAGAATAGCAGCGTTAACCCACCCGTCAAAGTTAGTCCATACTAGTTGACAGTGACACGGAGTACCACGTAATTTTTACGTAAATACTTTAAAAGACCGACATAATAAACATATACATATAATATAATAAAGGGATAAGGGAATATATATAGACCCTCGGTATGCTGCCGCGAATCGGCCATCGAAACCCCGTAGTTAGCCGTGTTAAACTCCGTTAAATACAACTCCGTTAAACGCAGTGTAGATCATGGAAAAATAATATATAGGCAAAACAGAAAATAAAATACTAAAAAAAAAATACCTAAATAAAATTATCACCATAGTCAGCGCCATCATAGGCTCCTAGTCTCACATCCACCGAAAAGCAGCGAAAAAAGCTAAATGTCGCTGTGTGGTAACTTAATAAAAGTTAAAAAGTACTTTAAATCTGAATTATAGCCGTCTCATGCGCCACCAGCCCAGCACTAGGAAAAACATAATGGGACAACTCTCATCAGTACATCTGGATCAGTTACACATTATTATGCAGCATACTGGACTACACCTACTTTACACAAGAGGAGCAGCATGCCCCAAATGAACAACACGAACTGCAACAGGTAAGACCTTTCCTCCTTACTGGCTATGCAGCCTATATATTAGGTGTTGATTAGAATTGGGTTTATTCTCTGTCAGCAATCGGAGCTGATGATGCTTTCCACCCCAAGCAACAACTGTCCAACCAGTTAGCCCTGCTACAGTACATTGATTGGAGGGAAACAGACATGCAGTGCCCTCCATTATTATTGGCACCCCTGGTAAAGACGAGTAAAAAGGGTTATAAAACATTCACCGTTTGGTGAAAAAAATTCCCCGTTTTCACACTGAAAAAAGTTAATTTATTATGAAAAAAAAAATCCCTCATCAACAAATAATTATTTTTAACAAAACCACATGTGCCACAATTATTGGCATCCCTGCATTTATATATAGAATAATGTAATTTTTTTATTTTTTATATTTGGTTGCATATCCTTTGCATGTCATGACTTCCTTATGTCTGTGACCCAACAACATCAAAAAACTCTTGATATCTTATTTTCTGGTACTCTTACAAGCGATACTATAACATCTCTGCATTTGAATGAATCTCTATGGGAATTGGGGGGTGGAACTAGATTTAGCTGTAAATTACACTGGAACAGTATAGAACACATGGTTGGCTAAATGGCTCATTAAGGGTCTGATGTATAAAACAAGCTTTAAACGATCACTCTGCTGCCACAAATACAGTAGCTATGGATGGATAACTTGACTTATTAATAGGAAATAGTTCAATAGGAAAATTTGTGATCCATCCATATCTACTGCATATGTAGCAGCAGAGTGATGGTTTGTTTTTTACTATGTATTCCATACTGTTCCAGCATAATTTACAGCTAAATCTAATCCCACCCCCCAATTCCCATAGAGATTTAATCAAAGGCAGAGACATTATAGTATCGCTTGTAAAAGTACCAGAAAATAAAGTCTTTATCAAGAGTCTTTTGATGTTGTTGGGTCAAAGACATCAGGAAGTCATGGCATACAAAGGATATGTGACCAGTGCTGTTTGGGGTACCAGCCCCCTCTATTTCTGGAGGAGGAGAGGGAGGTGGAGACTCCAACTGTCCAGGCCCTAGTTTCCAGAGCCCGGTGAACTTGGAGAAGGGCACGTGCCCTCGCCACATGGCGATCCAAGCACAATAGGAACGAGGGGCGACTCCATAACAAAATTTTTTATCTCCTCCCGGTGATTACCTTACACCAGAATCTCCACAGGGCTGGTCACCTCTTTGATCTCTGCCAGGAGAGTCTCGGTAACAGTGAGTGTTGGTGTAGAAGGGGGTCTTTATCCGGGTGGTGTGGATGCCCAAATGACGGATCAGGGAAGGGAAGATAAAATTAGCGTCCGCCCCAGAATCGATGAGAACTTGTACCGGTTGCTGGATCCCTTTCCAGGTGAGCAGGACATGATAAGTGGGCCAGACGTGGAGGAGGTTGGGGTCAGAGAATCGCCCATCCGGACCTCCTTTCTCACTTACAGGCATTGCCTTTTTCTGGGCAGTTATGGATGAAGTGACCCGGACCCCCACAGTACAGGCATAGGTGGCTGGTGAAGTGCCGCTCACATTTCTGGGGTGCTAGCCAGGCACAATCCAATTGCATGGGTCCCCGTGGAGTAGACGGCTCTGGAGGTACAGAGAGATGGGGTTGGCGAGGAGCAGAAGGAGATGGAAAGACTCAGCGCTGGATCGCTAGGTCCGACCGTCGTTCCTGCAGATGAGTGTCGACTCTGATCAAGGTCTTGGGGCAGGTCACAAGTGGTTAATTCGTCCTGGATACTCTCTCACAGACTATGCAGAAAAGCGTCGTACAATACCTCATTGTTCCACCCAGCAGATGCCGCCAACGTCTGGAACTCGATAGAGAAGTATGAGACCGATTCTCGTTCTTGACGGAGGCACAGGAGTTATCGTGCCGCCAAGTGACCGACTGATGTCTGGTCAAATACCTTTTTCATCTTGGTGGAGAAGGACAGAAAGGTGGTAGTGGCCGGGTCCCCTGACTCCCAGCACTCCTCTTCCCAGGCATGAGCCTTTCCAGAGCGCAGGGTGAAAACGTAGGCGACCTTAAACCGCTCGGAGAGGAGTGAGGAGAACTGAAGCTCAAAAACCAGTGAACACTGGGCTAGGAAGGCGTGGGCAGATGGGGCTCCGGAATCCCTCGGGGAGCAGCTATGGACTGGACCTGGAGCACAACAGCACTGGCGGCTTGGGCGGAGGTCACAGAGTCTCTGGCCAGCAGCGTCATGGACATCATTTGTTCCAAGATGGTCTGTACGGTTTGTTGGAGCGACCGCAGCTCCGTATCGTGCTGTCCCATTCAAGCTCCCTGATAACAAAGGGCCTCAGAAGCCTGTCGTGGGTCTGCTGGTTCCATAGTGGCCAGATCATTCTGTTAGGAAACCGATCGGAACCACTGAAAAACTGAGATATTTTTAAGCCACACCCCCTTCAAATGCCTTAAAAAACACTTGCCAAATGATGTAGCAGAAGGGACTAGGCAAGTAACATATCGCAACAGTCTAGCAATCTACCCATAGCAGTTTAATGAATTGGTGAACATAAGTAAAAAACTGAAAAAAAAGAAATACAATCTGTCTTCTGAAGCAGAAAGAAAACCCACCTCTTAAATTCAGGAATTAATCTTTGAATTCTTGCATCTCCCTATTCCCACTTCTTAGTACCCCTTCTTACATAGCTAATTATGTCAGGATTATTATATGCTTTATGGTTTTAGCTATCTCTAGCTATAGGACTTGTTTTATGTATTATTTTGTATTTGATTTGTAGTACATTTGTAGTATTATTATTATTTATATTGCATTTGTATTATGGCATAAGTTAACTTACATTTAGTACTTTAATCATGTTGCACACACATTCACTGATGTGTCTCTTCCATTGCAGCTGATTTGCTCTGGATTTGAGTGTCTCCTAGATAACTGAATGTAATGTAATTCGCTTAAGTCAACCTGTGCAAAATTAGCCAGTTTAATAAAACTGTCATTCGTTACTTCTAGCTGGCTAGCTTTTGCTATCATAGTGTGAGTGGTCCAGACAGACAGCAAATTCACTTGCCAAGCAGGCTCAAAATGGTAAGGCTGTGGTCTTTCCTGTCCATAATTAACTTGATATTCAACCTCGTCCATCTACACGGTGGGATTTTTTTCTAGCATGAAATCTAATTGCTGCATAATTTTTCCACACAATATTTCACTAAGGGCATTTGCCTAAAAGTTGTATTGTAAGTAGAATGAGATATTTGCTTGGCTATGTTAGAATTTGTAATTTGGAACATTAGGAGAGGTATTCCGCCCACTGTTTTGTGCTGGATTCAATGTTCTGCAAAAACCTACAGATTAGGTACACTTAGGTGCACTCCTAGTCCCCTACTGCAAAGTACTTGGCAAAATAAATGTTCAACTGTTCACTTCTGATTGGGTGTGGTGCCGCCGTAGGCGGAACACTGAACTATGTGGCCTGTGCCAAATGCTCGCATCATAATTGCTCACATTCATTCAGCCGTTCTTTCCAGGAAGTGCAGTAAGTTCCATTTCCGTCTTGTTCCTCTCTTCAGCAGTGAGAGGTTTGGAGTAATGGTCTGGGCAGAGTCTCTCACAGTCAGCACAAGGCCACGGCAGAGTGACTCACTCTGAGATAAGATGGGAGAGGTATTGCATTCACACCACATTCACAGGAATGCCAATATTAACATGGCTCTAACGGGAAAGTCTCTCATTTCTAAAAAAGCAGTACCAGTGGAAGTGCTAGAATGCTGTCTTATCATTAGCTGAGATACAACTGGGTATGCAGTTGTCTTAACTGTCAACGTTTATCCAAAGTCTGCATTGAGCTGGTTTTTATAATTTTTATTAATCTATTGCTAGTATTCTTCTGCGGGAAATGCACATTGACAGTTGGTTTCATATTTCTGGGTCTGCTTGGCTTTCATCGTGTGTACTTCCTCCTGGACGTTTTGAAATGACTCTCCCCATCACTGGTCCCATTAAAAATGTCCATTACTGGGTGTGATTTGCAGCAAACTGGACCTGGCCTCCTACCCAAAAGTTACTTTCTTTGCAATTTTTTAAAACCAAAAAAAAAAAATGAATGAATGAATGAATAAATAAAATAAAAAATGAATACATCTTCTCCTCCAGAAGGTAAGAGTTAGATTTTTTTCTGAACCCCAAACGCTCCTTGCGTTATCTGCCAACCTGCAGGCGATGTGTTACAGTCCAGAGTACTCCATGCCCTGAGGGAGCACTGGAGCATTCAGGGAACATTAATGATTTTAAACAACCAGGAGATCCACCAGCTAATCGAAAATTCAGTGCATGGAAGGCAGCCTTGCAAAAGATGCCTCTAATGATCCAAATTCAAGTCCAATCATGGAGCCCACACCCTGTTGTGTAGAGCACTGTTAGGGCAATTAAGCTATTTAATACATGCAATACTGTCTCTTTGCAACTCTGGTCGGTATTTCTTCTCATTCAATTTTTGTTGCTTTTCAAATTTTTACATTTTATTTTGTGTTTCTCTTGTAACAGAGCTCTTTATACTATCTATTGTTCAAATAATTTACAATTTGCTGTGAAACATATATCAGAATTTAAAAAATAAACTCATGCCTGGCTCATGCCGGACCCTGTTCAATGTTCTGTATTCAATTGCACAAAATACACTAAAAGTACACAAAAGGTTAATTTTTTTCTAGATTACTAGCCCCCCATGCAGCATACTGTATATAGAAAGCTCTGTGTGTAATGTGCTGTCATGTATTTCCTCCTCAATCTTCAAAAAAAGAAATGCACTTAACTACTGTACGTCTCTGCTACATCTCCTGACCGTGCTAGCGCTGACACATCCAGGGAGGAGAAAAGCTCCTTGCAGTTTTGTGTAATTACAGCAGCTTTGCTCAGTGTGCAGGCTCTAGTGCAGAGAGCAGGCTTTCGCTGTTCGGTGTGTGCAGGCATTGCTCGGATAACTGAACCGAGGGTGTGATGGAGCTGTAGCCAGCGGATCTTGCCCTGCTGCCCTGTGGCTAAGATGAGGTAAGGCAGGGCTGGGACCGAGGCTGCTGGGGGTTCACACAGGACATGCCTACAGACACATGGATATGCAGCTGCTGGTGCCAACATTTCCAGAGGTTTTTTATTTATTTTTATAAATGAATATTCAACCTCAGGGAGAATGCACGTACACATACACACACACACACACACACACGCATGCGTGCATGCACACACACAAGATGCAATGTTTGGCAGGATCAGCCTAGTCCCTGCAGGGCAGTGGTTGGAGGGTTGGGGGGGTGGGGGGGGGGGAGGGGTAGCCACCTGGACCACCAGAATATCAAATCGTGAGGGAGGTGCATTAGCCCCCCGCAGAGTAAACATCATCCTGAATCCATTGGCAATGTTTTAATTGTAATGTAAATGAGATTTGTACAAGCGCAGAGACACTGTGGTACTGGCCAGCAGCTGGTATGGAAGCATTGTGTAATTGTCAGATCGCCTGACGAGTTAATGCTCGGTCTGCAAGGCGGTGGAGGCGCCCAGCTGTACTATCAAACAATACTTCAGCTACATTCCCCACCGATAACCAGAACATCGGACTGAGCTTACACTGATATCACTTGATAAAATGCCCCCCCCCCCCCCCAAAACCCACTGCCCTCTCGCTCATTGGTCATTTTTGACATGCGCTCAATATGCTAGGCTAGTACTCGCTGTTCTCTGTTAGTTTAATTTAAAATATCCACAGTTATCCACCCTTATAGTTTCTGTTTCTGTTTGATTTGACTGGAAACGAGGCTTCCTACATGTTCACTCCTGATATGTGCACATTCGGTGTTGATTCTTCCAATTTGTTTTGCATTGTTGTTTCACACGGTGTTTAGAAGTAATGAACCCAAATCAGTTATGAATGATAATGCAACTACATGTACACTTTATACTTACTTTCATTGATGCACCAATTAAACACGATGCAATTATTATATTAAAAATCTTGAAACACCACAGGACATGTGTGACATCGTCAGGAGCAGTTCTAATAAAAATGATTGTGAACGTAGAAGGCTAATTATCAATAGAAAAGCCCATTGGGGTGGTGAAACATTGCTCAATAATGTTTACAAATTATGTCATCGTTTCCCCAGCAGATATCAGTGCTAAAATATTAAGCTAATAAGCACAATACAGACAAAAACGCTCACACACAAATCCAATGGAGGAATGTAGAAAAACCAATAATTATAAATTGAAATGTACTGATATTACATTTTATAGGGCAATGCATTGGTTACACAGGAGCAATCACACAAGTTGGTGAGACAATAACAGAAGATTAGGGTTGACCTATGTTGTTCTTCCATTCACCAATTTTACTTAATTAATGCCGGCCTGCCTTCCTCTGACCTTTTGTCATGCAAGCTATCAATGGAAACCTTTCTGGGGTCTGAATAGAAATGCAATTTGTTAAAATAATCAGCCCAGGTCTTGCTCAGGCAATATGCAGTCTAAGCCTACACAATGGAGAGCAGCCATGAAGTGGTTTCATTCATTACTGCCACAGGGACCCAGGTCCTTAAAAATCAAGCCCTCCTCATAAATAGTCACAGCCATTGAGTGAAAGACACCAGATATGACTGCTAAAGAAGGATTCTGCAGAGATCAAGCCAAGTGCATTTTCAGAAGCGCCTCACTCTCTCCTTTCCTGTCAGAATAGGGGGGGGGGGGGGGGAACGTGATCAACAGAGAATGCACAAGTGTGTGCAAGCGGATTATTGTCGCTCGTAATGAAATTGAAATTTTTGTGATTAAATTCATCAGTCCGCCCCAAAATAAGCAAACTATAAGCAAATACATTGAGCACGCTTGCAGTACGATTTCAATTACTATGTTGTTAAATACATTTGGAAACAACCAGTCACCGCTGCCATTGTTCACGCTGCTGTAATATTGCAGCCACGTTTACTCGTTTATTTATTTATTTTTGTCAAAAAAAAAATTGTGGAGATGAACATTGCTGGGTAATGTACTGTGTAAGCAAGGGAAATGGCATTGTTGCAGAGAGCTCATGTAACAGTAATATCCTGTCTAAATGTAATTTTGAAAACAATCAGAGCCATTAAGCGTCACACTGAGAGAGATAAAGACAGATAGCACTGTGCACTTCTTAAATGAGTAATGCTTCCTCTGCCCTGAAACATCAGGTTGCCTGTAATATTATTAATGTATAAGCATGTTGGGGTGAGGAAAATGTTTCTTTTACATTTTGAGAGTTGTGAATGTCTGCGGTTGCTGTGAACATTTGCAATGTATAAAATATTGATAATAATAGCAATTGCAATTAGGAAGGGGTGTTGCTGTTATAAAATATAAAACAGACATAAAAAGACTGAAGCAAATGTTTCTCGAGAGTCAGTGTGATGTAGTTTACGATTGAAGAGAAGTGGGGGGGGGAAAGCCACAAAGAGCCTCGGTGACGAATATCTGAAACGTTTTTGTGGTTCGATGGCTTACATTGTGCTACAAGATTGAGATACAAACCACTCCATTATTTCTGAAGTGAGAGTTTATATTTTCTGAAGATGATAATAGTGTTTTTATGCTGCTTTGAATTTACATTTATTGTCCTCAAGTCTGACGTTAACAACAGAGTAAGCAGCAAAGCCCCCACTCACAAGCACAATCTTTACACCTTCTGTGGCAAATTTTGGAACCAAATTCCCCAGGCTGTGACACATTCTGCTGTCTGAGCATCAAAATCGTTGTACTCAATGAGCTTGTCAATTAGTCATGAGGTATAATATTGGATTATTCAAATATTCAACAGTGAGATCACTAATGGATTACCTTGAACAGTAATTGAATATTCGAGACCATAATCAGGAAAGTATATATTTTTTCAATTATTATTTCTCATCAATATTAATGAAGGACAGCCTCGGACCACTGCGTAAAATATCACATAATTGATTGATATTATTAGTTGTACTGCAGGAAAGTCTAGATACCATTACTTACACAGTTTTATACTGAAAAAGATTGAGGGTTTGATTATACAAATGTTCAATCTCGGGAGCAGGAGAATATTTGAATATCAAATGAATCGAAATTCATATTCCTACACTCAATACAAAGAACATTTATTTTTGTATTTGTACTCTAACATAGGCTTGCATATACAGCCCTGGGATAGGCTCTGTTCCATTTTCCTGGGGATAATTCACCCTGTTCTGCTTGGATTTGACAAAAGGCCTCAATATGTGGTCAGTCCTGGCTTCACGCCAGATATAACTGCAAAGAAAATTGTTCAATTTTAAACCAACTCTGAGAGTGTACATTTTACTCTGATGCAGTAGGCTACACTATATCTCTCTTGGACATGTATAATCATTATTGGAGTGGAATTAACACAATCATCAGTGTATCCTACAAGAATGATGCTACAGTGATGTAAAGGGATGCTACTGGGAATTAGAGCACAAGGCCAGTGCTGTGCCTGGCAGATCAAGAGCAAGACAGTGCAGCAACACCTATCTATGATTAAACAAATAGTGAAATAGCTTGTTGAATTAAGTACATTTGACTGTCACAATCATAATGGTGCTTGGAATCATTGTTCTTGAAAAAAAAGCTTTGTGTTTGCGTGTGTGTGCGTCTGCTTCTGGAGTGTGTGCACCGACAGCAGCCTGTCTCTCGGTCTTGTGTATGATGGGGCTGGCAGCTTTCCGGCCCCATGGAGCTGTTGTGTGAACTGTGAGCAAGAAAATTCTCCCGCACATGCTCAGTTGGAAAATTTATGTTGAGCTCGGGGCACAAGCCGTTGTGCCCGATAAACAAAATAATTACTGTAGTGGAGATTTTACTCAGCCACTGGTGATTAAGGATGTAAAAACAAGTAACACCAGCTATTCACTGGCATGACCAGTCATTTTTGTGTGAGGAAAAAATTGCAGCCTCATAGGATAGCAAGCTAGCTAGCTAGCTAACACAATTACCTTACAAGAATGAATGTGGATTATTTATCGTGCGAGAGTTTTACCACTTTGCCGTTGGAAGAAAAACTGTCGTTTAAACTTTGTATGTTGACATGAGTATAGTTCTGTCATTCTTTTGTGCTGAATTGTCTGCGTTGTTTGTGTCTGTGTACTTATTGTAAGTTTGAATATGAGTGTCAACATATGTTGACATGATGTAAAATATAATACGTGCCACAGTATAATTTTCATGCTTAAATTGCCACAGGGTAAGCTTTTTTCATGCTAGAGTCCTTGCAAAGAGAGCACCATTCTCTGTGAAACTGGCACTAACCATAGTTTGACAGTTTACCACATATGAGAAAAGCCACAATGGTACGAGGAATGTCATGTGACCATGATGTACCCAAAGCCCACCATATCTCATAGGAGGGTTGGGGAAAACAATTATAGTACAACTCAGGGATACAAACCAAGTTACAGACTGACTGCCCAGCTAAACAGGGTATAAACCCAGAAGTAGCTTCAGCAATTCTGTCTTTCCAAACAACCTGTCAGAGCCAATGAGTCATCTTTCTCTGAGTGATGAATCAAGGTCCGCACAAACTACCAAGCATTATACCCCACGTTAAAGTCTTTAAAAGATTGTTTGAACAATGAGGTTGCTGAAAAATGACAGAAGCATGCTGTACAAAGCACATTATACCAAAATGGAAAGGTTTCTGCTTTAGGCCAAATTAAATGGTTGCAACCATTTGCCTCATGTATCATTCTTTTCTTGCAGTAGTCAAAACCCATAAGCTGTATAGTTTTTAACATTTGCTTACAATTTGTGATGTTTTCATTTTTGAGACTTCAAGATGGGTAGCATTTTATTTGCTAGCTGCACTCTATGGCAAGAGCTTTTACCAATGTAGCTTGTTGAGAAGGCCCTGTAAGAATGTTCTTGTAGGTAGGAGCTGGCAGCAGTTTAAATGTCCGACGATATTGGCTTGTGCTATTATAATTATTATTATTCACAACACATTTATTTAACTTAAATTATTTAGTATGTTATTATGTTATGCACATTAGCCTGCTCTGCTCACAAACTGTTAGTTGACCCAAATGTATGTGCAGCTTATGAAAAAAACAGCTCATGAGCCAATTGGCAGTTGTTTTTTTATAAATGTTCCCTTGGCCTTGAGAATATTTTCCCTTGTTTCATTTTACCATATGGGCTAAGATGGCTTTTTTTCAATTCCTTCTGGAAAAAATGTTAAAACTGGAAATAAGTGAATGTATCTATCCCAAATTTTGTATGTCTGTTAATTTAATCAAATGAACCGAATAGCACGACTGCTGTGTAAAACATTGAATGTAGTATGAAAGTAATGATACACGATTGCATGGTTGCTGGTTAATGACTAATTATAAAAATATATATTGTTACCTAACTTGTGAAAACATTTGCTGTATAAAATCCATGGACCGCTTTATTTGTTGTCATTTCATAGGGTCTGCTTTCCAAAAAAATAGAATTATGCTATTTAAAAAATAAGTTTGATGCTTTAAAAATCACCTCCCATTTCTTGCAGTACAAAGTTAAATGTGTGTGTGATTCAGTATGCGTGTCAGAATACAGATGTGTTTCAGAGCTTGCCTCAGACCTCCCAATGAATTATTTAGCTTAGAAATAAGAGCATTTCTTTTTGAGGGCAAAAAACAAGAAAAATAACAGAAATTAAATCTAGAGCACCATGGCACTGCTGTTTGGCCAATGAAATGACAATGCTTTCCAACACACACGCACGCACGCACGCACGCACGCACACACTGCTTTTAACAATGTCAGTCTTGCATGTTTTTCTCACAAAATGTGCTTATCATTGAACAACTCAGTGGGCTGGAGGAAAAGGTAACGGTATCCTGGCCATACAGTGTATTCATTTCAAAAGAACTGAAGCTGTATTATTTATTTTGCTGATGGAAGTGCTGTATATGGAAGAGTTTGGGCTATTTTAAATAGGTAAATATTGAAGAATGTGACTACAAACATATTCTCTCCTTACCATCACCATAGGGGGAGAAAAGTGAGAATCATTAACATACGTATTGGCACAGCACACATGTGTCGACACATTTGACCTCAGATTTCATTTGAAATGTAAATGTTACAGTGCATTATGTAAATGTTTAAAGTATGAGCTGCGCTTTGCTTACCAACTGCTGACTTTTCTGTTGCTCAGAAAAAATGTGCCCATTTGGTTGGTATAGTCTATGCCAACAGTCATTCTATGGGGGCGTTGCGTATGCGGGTTACTCTTTTTTTACCTTCACTTCAGAAACTGATTTAGATGCAAGAAACCAGGTGAAGTGAGAACTCTGTAATAAGCATACAGCATAGCCTGCGGTCCTTTCGGACCTGGGTGGTGACCCCTGGTCTATGAATAGTCAATAGTCCAATCAATTATATTTGAATGGAAGAAATATATAATATAGTAGTATTTTACACATTTCTTAAATGCATTTGGCATGTCTATGATACATGTCATGGTCAAAGATAACACCTACAGTGTATAGTGTACTCACCTGAGACTTCACATTCAGGAACATCTCCATGAGTGGATCTGATTGGATAGTTACTTCCTTGTTATTTCTACTTAGGACTGAATATTAAAACAGTACCCTGTCAATATTCATCTGGATGACATTCCTGTAGATCCAATGCTTAATATCAGTGAGATATTTTTATACACCAGAGCATTGACATTGAAATAGAAAAAGTTAGACGTGGGAAATGATGTATACTATCTTGTTAAAGTTGAATAAAAAAGAGTGAAAGCTCTCCTCCTACCTGCTAGCCACATGTTGTAAGCTATGGAATAAACCAATAATTTGTTATTTGTTGTGGGCAGTAAATTCATATCTCAGGATCCAACATGAACATGTATTCTTTGCTTACCAATTGCTGATAATCTGGATATTGAGCTTAGGAAACTTAATAAGATGTTAAAAATCTTACTTTTTATCATGGTCTACTGCTTTGATATGTTTTGATATCTACAGTGTTTATGTTAGTGGAAGGTGTAATGATATTAAAGTGATGATTGAAGTTCTATTTCAGCCATAGGCTATATCCTGAATATTGCTGTTAGGAAGGCAACCAAGACCAGAACAGTCTGTTTTATAATAACTGCATTTTTCATAGCGGTGAACATAAATATAGGCAGCAAATTGTTAATAGTGGTTGAGATATACCTGCAGCGACTCTCCTCTTATGGACAGTTGCATGCTGTTTGGACAGTACTCATTCATAATAGCTGCTTCTGAAACCATTTAAACATACTGAAAAAAACCAACAAGGTTACTGTGTGACACATGAGCGAGAGTGAGGTCATGCAAAAGGTTAGAAAGACAGTGACCGTTGGCTGTGGCCTGGGGTAGACTTGAATGATTCCAGGAGTCTTCCTGGTAGAGCTTTTGCTAAAGCTCCTATTAACATACATTTCAAAGGTCAATATGTATTTAATTTGATTAAATTCAAAACGGTCACTCTTAAAAATCCAGTTTGAAATTACTTTAAGCTCAGTGTGAATAATGTTGCCCTTTGTGAGAACACTGGATATAAACACTTGCAGTATGTCACAATTAGCATGGCATATAAACATGGCACTAGTCCACTTCAAAGTGCCCGTACTATGAATGACCAGAGAAGTACAATTCACTGATGATGGTGAGGGAGATTATTTTCTATTTAATATATTAAATTTAATATATTTAATTGTATATGAATATAAAGAGTAGTGTTTTCTAGACACCTGAAACTCTTTAATTTTGTTCCTGGACTCGGATTACAAAAAGATCACTTTATGGTTATCATTTATGTCTGTCTGTATCCATCAATTAAACAAGCAACACCTCAAACATCGCAGTTATTTTTTGGATACTATGGAAGTAATGCTTTATTACTTTTTTTGGGCATCACCCGTTAAAGGATGTCAAATCCATTGACAGCAGGTGCTTGAAGACGGATACATTTTTCTCTTCTGTAATATTAATTTACAAATTCTAGTCTCATGCATTAGCAGTAAGCTAATATTCACGGCATGTTGCATCCATGCTCGCTTGGCAATTGCATTGTTTTAGGAGGTATATCTTATCGCCATTCAATTCCATTATGCAATCTGAAAAGAAGTTCTTTATCTCATTCTGATTCAGCTGCATACGCCATCTTCCTGAAGACTGTCTTCTTAATGGAGCAGCACGTTCTAACATGCTTGTTGTTTTAAATGTAAATATTGTTGTAAAGAGCAAAGGCACTTTAAAACAACATGTCTGTGTCATATTGGAGGGTATATACATATCTTTAGTGTCATTATTGGGTGTGATGTAATCATCTTTTGTGTGCATACAGGAAGCCCTTTAAACAGTTGTTTATTCTTTGGTTAATGGTTGGGCTCAGCCTTGTGATCCTCTTTCTGTCACAGTAAAAGATGCCACAGTCTCAGCCAGCTCAGATGCCCCACCTTCTGTCGACATTGCACTCCCAGACACAATGCTGAAGTCAGTCTTGATGCGCTAAACTGGGTATTTCATCCCATCTTCCCATTATCACACCACATTTATTGCCAATAATACAGCTTCCTCAGCTTTGAGACTTTATTTTTGAATTTAGAGGAAGTGTACAACTACAAGGAGCCTTTGGCTGTTAATGTTTAATTAGAAGTGATAAAACAGGGGGATCAATCCGAGGGGGCTATCAGGAATTTAGGCTGTGTAGTTTTAGTGGCATCAACAATCCTGTTAAGATAGGGTGTTCAGAGTGAAAATACGTACATCCCACAAATTGAATAGGAGGCGTTAAGATACAGCAGGGAGATGGTCATGTAAGGCCACGGATACAATTTTTCTTTGCTAAGATGCTTTGTCATCTTGCTTTTTTAATGAAATAATTACTTTATTAAAACTTTTTTTTTGTAATTCAGTCAGGGAAATCGCCCGCAAGTATATACTATTCATAAATAATAAATATCCCTATAGGAGAAAAATCACAGCACAAAGAGGCAAAATTCAATTGGAAAAAGTGCATTTCAGACAGACAACATTTTATGCTGAAATGATACCTTCAGTTTGAAACCCCATAGTCTAAACTAAGTGAGTGCTGCCATGGTATTATCACCACCGTTTTGCAACAAATAACAAAGGGGGACAGTTTCCCTACACAATATGTTTTCATAAAAATGTTACTTTTCTGTATTTTATCTTGATGATATAAAAAAAAATGGAGGAAAAACCAAACTGTATTTCTTAATGACGGGGCCACGCATCCGTAGAACTTAGATTTAGTGAACTTTGGAGCCAGGTCACGGAACACTCTGATACAGAAGTACGTCAGCCGAGCTCCAGTAAATGATGATGACTGGAGCGTCATCCCTTGGGTGCCATGTTTCTGTCACCCTCCCTATCTCAGTGAGTCACTGCTCTGGGTTCCAGTAAGGGCCATCACGTCATCATCACCATGTGATGTTTCACTGTATCAATTAGGAGCCCCCTACACCAATAACCTCATGACCAGCGAGAGCATCCAAGGGGCTGATTTCATGGACAAATATGTTTCACAGTGATCAAACGCCTCTGCTTTAAAAAATAAATAAAAAAACACCAAACTGGATTTCGCTTATTATCAGAAGAATTTGACGAGAATAGAATGTATCCAGTAATAGGCAAATTGCGGTATGTGGTAAAATCTTTGATATGATTATTGGACGTAATTATTTCCTGACATGAAAAACTTACGGGAGTTAAACTCTCAACACAACCTCAGTATGAGCTAATGTTTAAAACTGCCTGCACATAAAATGAACAGTGGCCATAAAATCATTATATTGAAAAAATATGTTCTCAGATCACCTTTTGAACTGATCTAACCTAGCATTGAAAAATAAAGCAGTACACATGCTATATTTAAGTATGCCTTGGTAAGAGTGTGCCATAGAAAAAATGTGTCATAGCAATTACTGGGTTGACAGATAGCGAATGTGCAAACATAGATGTGTTCTGACCTGCAACAGATCAACAAGCAGCCTGTAGCGTCCCAGTCAATAACCTCTTTTCAAGTCTAAAATAGCTTTTTACTTATTGGTATTTTTGACACCCTTAGCTTTGATCCCACAACCCTGCATCCTTCTTACATTGATTGTGCACAGCTAAACTCAGTAATGATAATGGAGTTTCGGTTGGATTTGTACCAGTTCACAGAGATGCGCTAAACAGTTGTGTTTGAACACAGGGAAATGGTTCTACAAACTGGTTTTAATACGAAGACGCATTCTACAGATGTCTTTATTTAGGGCGGCTTACAATTAAGGAATACACCACAATATCAAACAAATTCAAATGAATTTTCCTTTTTTAGCATTTAATGCATGGCATTTGTAGGGCCTCATCTGTTCAGGCATGTAACTAATTTGTTGTGGTAATTTAGATACATGTTACTGAAGTGTGGTGCATTATGACGTATGGGATGCTGTGAACAGCTCTTCATATCAAATCATTTGGATTTCTGAAATCACAAGGACATCACACAGAATTGGTTGCACATGTACTCCTACCTCTCCAATGAAGCACGTAATTGTTAACTCATGCGGAACTGGATAGAGTATATGCAAAAAGGAATATTCAGCGCTGACCATACTAAAAACAGCTCTTGGAAGGTGACAGATCATGAATTACTGCTTTTTGGAGGGAATCGTAATCAATAAGTGAGCTCTATGCCCTTTTGTTTTCAGAGATTGATTAATTAATTTATAATGAGTGCTGTAACAGTGCCAGGGAACTGTATTCACTGTTTATTGTTTGAAAAGTTAATATCAGGTGAAAGAATGTTTTTTTTCTTTTTTCTCGCTTAGATGGAAATGAACAGAAAAGCAGTGTACAGTATCACTTGCCAATATCAGTAGTTAATGTTTAAGTCGAATATTGTATTCCTCTTTCTCACTTGTTATTGTGGACACAATTTGAAAAGGGATCTTCTTAAGCAAGAATGAACAAATAGACTGGAAGTAATTATGTGCAACATAGTCCAGTGTGTGTGTGTGTGTGTGTGTGTGTGTGTGTGTGTGTGTGTGTTTGTATGTGTGTTCTGCCATCCTTTTAATCACCCCCAGGCACCAGCATGATACAGGAGAAATTACACATCGACAACTCACTGATGAGCCGTTCTCCTTATTGAAGTCATACAAAGACTGCACGATGGAATCTTTAAAATAATGTGGGAGTAAGTTATCTTCACAATGCATGGTCTTTATTTAAAAAAAATTATATATATATATATATATATATATATATACTGCTATATATCATGCTTCAAAATAAAACCAATATGACCAAAATTAGCAGTTGCTATAAAGCACTGTATGCATTTTTTTTCTTCAAATTTTATCATCTATGCCCAATTCTTCTATGATGTAACTGGTTGAAACTACAGAAATGGCAGGTAGCAGTGGGATATTACTTGGAGGCTGCAGATTTTATTCCTGGGTAGATAACTTCTGTTGTACCCTTGGGCAAAGTAACTATCCACCTTGGCTAGTATGTAATTGTATGCAATTGTATGAAAAAAAACAGGATACACCTTTTCATTTCTAATAATAATAATAACAATAATAATAATAATAATAATAATAATAATAATAATTTTATTTCTGCTGTAAGGCGATGCTAGTGTTGCAATGTCTGGCACCCCTGGCTAGGGGCATAAAAACCCTACTGACACAGTAAAAATAACAACGCTTCAAAATTAATAATTGAATACACGTGTTTTGGCTCTTTCTAATGGAATTAAATAAAGAGACCCTTTTCTCCAAGCCTTGGAGAATGCTGCTGCCCTGTTTAGATTGCCATGAGTTTAGGGCTTTCATTTGTGACTTGATTTACGAGTCCTATCTCTCTAATGCCGCAGCTGAAAGACTTATGGCTACAGACAGAGGTCAGGCTCGAGGTCAACTTATGAATGGTAGACACAAATAATATGGAAAAATCTTGTCTGCTTAAAGCTCGGTAGCCATAAATATTTAGTGACATGCAATAATTCTGCTTTGTCAGTATTGACAGATGAATACAGATATTAGATCAGTTGGGTGTCCTGACAACACCTCACCATATAAAATGATAGGTGACAGTTCGAGAAAGAAGGCTCCTGGAAAGCATTTCATTGCTCTACTTATCCAAAATTCTCCATGCATTTTATTCCATTTAATTAACAGTATGTTCACATAATGCATTTGGGTACGCACGTCGGTCTATTCCATTCACTCAGGGCATTAGCGACGGGTTTTCCGAGTTACCTCACGGAGAAGGTTATTCCGGTGCGTACGCAGAGTATTCCAAGAACAGGGAAGCTAAAAGAGATTTTCTATCAGGTTGAATTTTTAATGTGTTTACCCATTAAAACCACTCGTCCACATTTATTGATATCTAATTGAAAAAGCCGAACCTTTAATTCAGTCCAAACGCATGTCTCTAGCACTTTTAATAACTTGGAAATAATTTGCATGAGAGAGCAACCAATTTATGTTTCTGGCTAAGGCTGGGAGATGAAAATAAGCGGAAAGATTCCATTCCCTGTGGTTTACTCTAATCTGACAACCCGGGCCAGTGCAGACCATGTCCGCTTTAACACGCTGTTTCACGTCCCTCAGAGATCACTGTCTGCCCAAAGTCAGGAGCAGGGCCCAATGATTGTGCCTGGAAAGGGGAAGCCCCGCTATTCTGCATATTCTCATTTGTTAAGTGAATCCACGCGTGTTTAAGATAAGATCTTTACGTAGGAAAAGTGAAGAGCAAAAGAGTCAAAGCAGAGCTATGATGCTGCTCGTTAATTCGGTTTATTCGGAATGCTTCATCAGTTAAGAGTATTCTGTGAGGTGGTTCTAGAAATGATTTATTGGAATGCGATGCCAATTGCGTGTAATAGTTCTGCATTTTCAGTCAATGGTCTCTGTCACTGGTTTATGGTGAGATATAGGCAGTGTTATTTTTTAACCGGATGCAGACATTTATCTCCCGTGGGCCTTGAATGTCTGTGTAAACAATAATCACATACCACTTCAAAAATAAACAACAGCTGATGACAGCATTTTACCGGACACTAGACATAACTCATTCAGGAGAAATGTCTGCATACTGCTGACATCTGACATAGCTGGCTTTACCTTTTATCTGAACTGCTCTATTTGCAATCACACAGACCTTCCATAAAATCACCCAAAAATTTGCTTCAGCAGTTTTCTCTCGGACGGCATTGTTCAGTGTTAAGTAACAATATCAAATTGCTGTGGAAATGTTCAGTGCTCAGAACCGACTTCAAGGGGCTATTTTCCCCACATTCAGCCATCACAGTAAATGGGCATTTTAATGAGGAAATTGTACAATGCGTGTGTGTGTGTGTGTGTGTGTGTGTGTGTGTGTGTGTGTGCATGTGTGCGTGTGTAAACAGAGGTAACTATTACCGCAGGTGATATGGCTTTCTGTACTGGGCCTCCCAGAGGTCAAAGGTGAGGAGGAGCCCCTGTATGAGATGGGATGTGTGATGTGCAGCTTGTTGCCTGGCAGCCAGAGGGCCCTGGTGTTCTGTTTTGGTAGCCCTGTATACTGAAGTAAATTTCTGCAGAGAGACCTGCTTGAGTATGTGTTTCCTGTCCCCAGCAACCACACATGTACACACACACACACACACAAACACAGACACGCACACAAACACAGACATACACACAAACACACACACATACACACACACAGACACACACACACACAAACAAACAATCAGACTGAGGCATGGTGTAATGAAAAACGCTGTGTATTTGTCATTATTTTATTAGGTTTTACTAGCAGTCTTTTGCTCTTTATTTTAAATAATGTATGTTCAAAACATAAAAAAATAGTATAAATGGAAAACATTAAATTTAGATGCCCACATTGGGGAAAGATCAATGTAATTTTGTCATTAATGCACCACGGTTATAATTTGGAGCTTTTTTAAAATTAGTGCCATATAATTCATTCTGTTATAGAGAGTAACACCATACATTTATTTTCTTTCGATACTTTTACCAATACTACTTATGTTACTCAATGTTTTTTATTAATTTTTTGTGAGCAACCTGCCATTAACATAAACAATAATCGGAGACCGATGCATTTATGTTAGAGTGAAATTAACCAAAAGATTGTTTTGTTTTATATATATATATCCACACATACACACACACACACACACACGCACACACACACACACACACATCATACGGCATGCATGTGTGTTGATGTAAAACCTTAGCAGGTCTTTATTTCAGATGGATTATGCAAATGTCCCTGCAGCAAGCAAAAGCTTGTGGTGAATAAATTGAGCGCATCAGATTTTAATAAATCAGTTTTTCTGTTTTCTGGACCGCCTCTGTTACACCAGTCAGGGAATTATTGTAGTTGTTTAACAGGTGCAGATGAAACAGTGCACTTGCTTTAATAACAGGCCCACAAACAACTCAAACGAGTGAAAATAGGTGCAGTTTGAATTTGCTCAGACAGTTGAAGATTGCACAGAAGAGTGAAAGCGAATGCTCCCGTGATGCATGATCACATGTTACCTGTTCCAATCAGACGCAGCGTGCAAATCGCCACGCACGACAACGCGATTCACGTGTTCTGCCCTTCTCCTCATTCTGAAGTGGTCATCATAAAAACCCAAAAGATGGAAGCATATCCTCACTATGCAGGGAAACTATTCAGTACTTGTATAAATACTATTGATTTTAGAACACCGCCTATATTGCAGTTCACAGCAGTGGTAGATTATTGTAGATTCTGCCAAAGTAATACATGCAGCGCTGCAAGGTTTGGACCCTATTACTAATAAAAAGCAATTAATGCATTCCAGTTGCCACTTTCAATTTTTTTTTCAGCAGAAGCAAACAGACTGTCAAAAAAAAAGATTTGACCTTATGTTCCTGCAGTTGGCTGGAGCGCACTTACATTAATTGGTACTTTGTGTTTGTGGGGGGGGGGGACACAGTATAGATTTTCTGGTGAAATGTTGACTATCGTGCGAGAAAAAATGTGGCCTTGCCGCATTTTGAAAAGCTGCATTTTTCTAGCCTTTTGTGAGGGCTGTTCTCTCCACCTTGACCCGATCTAAAGCAGATGTCTGTTCTTCCTCGGTCTTCCTTGCTTCTGCCCGTGCACCCTTTAAATTCTCCTCCTCTGTGTGTTTTTGTTTAGTGATGTGCCGGCGAAGCCGTGGCAGCTCATTGTGTGGAGCTGTTTTGTTTGTTGTATTTTTTTGTCACTTCAATAACTGTGCTGAATGAAGAATTAGCTAGTATTTGTTATTCTGACATAATTTCAATGTGCCATTTAAATGAGGCATACGCTCATAGAACAATGAAGACCTCAGTGTTGTATATACAGGGGAGGAGCTCGATGAGTCAATAGGGGGCAGTAAATTGCTATGTATTAGGAGGTAGCGCTATGTACTGCACTCTCGGTTCCTTTGTCTGCTTTGTATTAGAAGCCCATTAGCTGGGATAGCTTTATTATTTTCTATTTATCATAAAAGAGTCACAGTTTAAATGTTTTACCTATAACATGATTTGCCATTATAGAGTTAAATGTAATGTGTTTTTTATAAAGATTTTATACAAAATTAAAATGATTATTAGTCTATAAAACTGAAGTCACCGGCTTTGGGCATTGCATGTTCACATATAGCACTTTATTCTATGGTTTGAAAAGCTTTATTAAATAATACAATGATGTATATCAACAAAAACTGAGCCACCTGTAAAAATGTCACTTCAGAAATACGAGTTTGCAGAACAAATATTGCAAAAATAACTGCTGAACAATAACAATGACACATAATTTGTAATAAATCCATAAATCAGTGTATGAGCATTATATTTTATTGTTGTTCGTATATTGCGTATGTTTTTATTATATATACATAATATTTAGCTTGTAGCTTGCTTGCATGTACTTAAATTATATATGTTTTGTTCCCACTCATTTCTTAGCTGTGAATTTACCAGGTATTTTTGTTCATTCATGATAAATTGTTTGAAATACTATTTCAAACAAATTTAGATTAAATTTAGATTAGAGAAATACTGAACTCAACCATTTATAAATCATTTGCATATTTTCTTAGCCTTTTTCGGGAAGGAAAAAAATGATGTTGAAGTTGATGTTTAAGTGTTCCTTTTTGCAGATGTAAATAAAAATTTACCTTCATGATCTATTGAGAATTGTCTCTGATCTTCAGACCATTACTTGAGGGAAAAGATCAATTTTTTATGAAATCATTTTAGGCCGTAGTAATTGAAAATGTCAGCTTCAAAAGTCATTCCCATTGCGGAAAGTTAAAAGGGTTCTTGGCATTAAAACAACCTTACATCTGCCCGAATGAAATTAGTTGCAATTGTTTTTTATTTCTCCTTCAGAGGAAATTCTCTGTTCTCTCTTGAAAGCTAAGGACTCAACGGCACACGGAGGAATTTTCTCCACTTCTGTGTCTAATGTGAGGCGCCTTGATTCTCAAATTGTCTGTATCCATGCTGCAGAGTCGCTGAAGACAGCATGTCACATTAGACTTTTTTTCCATAAGGGGAGGTAATGGGGGTCTTTACGACTCTAAGAGAAAATTGCATTTTTTTTTTTTTTTTTTACAGCCAACTAAACAGCTTCAGATAGCATATGTTGGTGATCAGAAACAGAGGCTGTGAACACATGACCATTTTCATGATAGCAGCTTTTTGATTGTATATTAACAATGGTCCCAAAGGGCATTGGCCTTTCCCCATTGGGAAGTCATGAATGCGAGACTATGAAGCAGGCTGCACGTCAGATCTCCCACAATTAATCCACCATTAGATGTCTGGGACCCACTGCTCACTGCTTTTGTAACTGTGTGCTGCTCAAATCAAATTATTCCCTCCCTTCCTCAGAGTAAAAGACAGATCTGTGCGGACCCAGCCTCCTAGCTGTTGATTTTTTATGCTGGGCTTCCTCTCTCTCTTTCTCTCTCTCTCTCTCTCCTCCTCTCTTTCTCTCTCTCTCCTCCTCTCTTTCTCTCTCTCCCTCCCTCTCTCCCCCCCTCCTCTCTCTCTCTCTCCCTCTCTCTCTCACTCACTTGCTCACTCTCTCTCTCGCTCGGTCTCTTTCACTGTCTCTCCCATTCTGCCTTTCTCTCTGTGTAAGTTCATTCGCTGTGGTGAGCAACAACTGGCTCAGAGATGAGAGCATTCTGATCTTTTTTTTTTGTTGTGGTTGTTGTTGAGCATCTGTAAGGCTGTGCTGTATCTACCTGCAGATTGAGGGGGCTGCCGAGCGACTGGTCAGGACTCCTCCAGCATGCTCAGGGCACACGGGTAACGCCTGCACTCCTGCACCGCCGTGTCCCCAGCACACTAACCCATATACATCAGCTGTGGACGGAAGCAAGGCGAGTTTATAATCCAAGGCATATCAGAGCCCTACATCAGACGACACCCTGGCTTTGTGCTCAGTAGGAGGGCGCGTCTGCAGCAGGACTGAAGGGGTAAGCCGCTACGCTACATGTGGATGTGGAAATATTTCCCTTTTTTAAAAAAAAAGAAAAATTATTTTTACATTTTTTTTATTCCCGGGTAAGAATCTCAAATGTTTGACCGGCACGGCGCTGTCCGCTGAGCCGGCGGAGACCGTAGCTTGTGTAATCCAGAGTTCTGTGAGCATGTCGTTGTCGTGCGTGTTGCCTGACTGAAGCTTTCTTGGGATCTGTCCACCGTGCTGCACGGTATTAACATATTCATGGGACGCCTGCAATTAAATTGCAATCACAGGTCTCGCAAGTTGCGGGTTGCCGGTAGAATAACGCGCCGCTGAGCTCTTGTAATGAGGAGGGGGAGTGGAACGGGGGGAAGAGAATTCAGATTCATCCAGGGGTGTCAAATGGCAAAATACAGCAGGGATTTTTTTGTTGTTGTTGTTGTTGTTGTTGCCTTATAATACTACTTCTTTTTCTTATTTATTTTTTTGCCAACGGCATAGTGCTTACGTACTACCATACAAAAAGGAGGGGTGCAAATCCATATGAGTGACAGGGTAATTTAAACTGAGGATTAGTGTACCTTGAGGAACTTTGCCAATTACAACCTGAATAAATATGCATGGGGAACGCATCGATTAATTCCACTCCACTAGAAGGAATATGAAATCTACGGGGTTTTTTTTTTCTCCTCGATTTTTGCACGCTTTCAGAGCGAGCCTGAATTTGTCTCTGCTGTCAGCCTCCCTGACAGTGATGTTTTGGGCAGGGAAGCCGGGGGGTTAGAGGGGGTACGTCTGCGCTCTCAGGGAGCAGCAGTCTCACAGGAAACGCTGCCGCGACGCGGAGTTGAGTCCGCTTAGCGGTGATGCGCCGGCGCTTTTGTTTCGCTCAGTGCCTCCGTACGGCCGCTGTAGTGGAGAGGGACCCTTTCTCTGCATGAGGAACAGTCAGAGACTGACTTTGGGTAAGCTTCGTTTCCCTCTCTGTCGTGGAAGCCACCGGGCGTGTTACCGTGTTAATGTTTCCATTGACAAAAGTGAGTGATTTTATTCCATTTGCTGTACTTCATTACTCCATGACTTAAGTATCTGGTTCTTATTTCTTTCCCCTTATAAGGGCATACGGGCTAGTTTTAATTGCATATGATTCATATAAACTAACAAAACTACTAGATATGGAATGGATCTTTGTAGCTGCCCTGTCTCTCTGTACTGATGCTGTGTGGGTTTAACCGGATGTGCAGCATTGGTGCTGTCTGTTTGTGCTCGCACATATACTGCAGTTTCTGATTGAAGTTATTTTACAGCTTTGACTACTCTTTAAAATATAGATAATGTATTCTCAATTGAATTTAATATTCTTGAAATTGTCAAATTGTGCCTGTGTCCTGATGTGATAGCAGGTGTCGGTGTGGCTTTGGCTTGATATTCAGCGACGAGCTCTAACTCATATTAATTTAATTCTGTAAGAGGCAACGTAAAAGTTACATTTCCAAAACATTGTCTTCTAAGGCTGTGATAAAGGAGTTGCCTGTCATTGCCGGGATTTAAGTGTGCATTTCTATATTTTACATCATTTGATAGATAGTGGCATGACCAGAAAAACTGGATACATTTGTGATGAGTAAAATGGACCAAATAATAGAATCATTCTGGATAGGTATTGATATATTCCGCACTTTGAATTTTTTAAGTTAATAAGTTGATACATCCTATATCATTTGTTTATTTTTCACATTTAGACAAATTGTTATGTATCAGGTTTTCTTGTACTTAAATGTATGAATTTATTTAAAATGACCATCAGCATCCCATACATATTCTAAATAATTTTAATCCTACTGGTATCATCACTGTGAAACTGTAAGATAATATGATGCACTTCAACATACCAGGACAAATTGAGGTCCAACACAGTATGGTAACGTGCATTTTAAAATCAGTTTTTAAGTGCAGTGTCAATAAAATATGTGATCAGCCGAATTTGACGTGTCACTACATTTACGAGCATAATAACAGCATCACAGTTTCAAACAATTTTATTGTCTGTTCTGTTGATATTTCCGTTGATTAAATGAAATGCAGAAATAATAACGTAGATGTGTATTTCGCATGGTGAAGACACCATATAGATATTGCTGTTCATTTATGCATCGTCTCAAATGAACATATTCTGATTTGTGTTTCTGGCTCTTATTTTAGTCGTGCAAGCCGATGCACCCTACAGAAAAAGAAAAAGCCAATGACACAAATTGTTCCTTGTTCTGACAGGCTTCATTACAATTTCCTTTTTTGTATTATCTATAATTTGCCTCCTGCTGCTAATGGATTTCCTTTTTGTGTGACATTTTTCAGGGCTAGTTGACTATTAATGGGGTAGACAATAGCGATGTTAAGGCAGGATTGAAAGGCCGTGATTTCCACAGTGAACCCTAACCATTTGCCACTTTTTCAGGAACGCTCATTACTCTTGGATATCTGCCAGTGAACCAGCCTGGGCTTAGCCACTGAGAACAGGAGCGATGGGAATCATATGGATGGAAATCAGGGGTCCAGAGCTGGAGGCTGGCTGCAGAATGCTGATGGTTCAGGTAAGCACCGGCTAGGAAGGTTTTCCCCTCCTCATTCAGCTTGACTTAATGCATTGCTGCGGATAGCGAGAGAGCCAGAGAGGGAGAGGCATGAGATGTGCGAGAAAAAAAAAAAAGGTGTTACAGCAGAAAACAACAACGACGACGGAAAATAGCTTCACTTCAAAATGCATTGTGTTAATTTCTGTTTGCAGAAAAGCCATTGATGGGGCCTTGCCTTGAGATGCAAGGCATCTTCAATCAATCATTTCAAAACCGCTCGCTGTTGCCAAATGGTTGAGGATCATGCAGTATCTTTCAATTCATTTTGCTCCCTTCCTAAAGACTCTCTTCGGTGACGGGTATTCTTGGGTGGATAATACGGATCGCGTTGTTATTGCTTAAGAATACGCGTAGTCGAGGAGAGTCATTTCTTCAGCGACTTCAAGGAACTAAAATCCAATGAACTTAAATCCTAAAGTGCTCAGCTGCCAGGTCTCTGTATATTGTAGGCTACAGCACAGAAACGTTGAAATCAGCTCCGAGCTCCATTTACCAAGTACACAGATACATCCTCATTCCTTGTTTATTTCTGTGCTGTTGAGCCTTTGGACGTAGGGCAGCTGTACCGACATTGCCTTTTGCATTTCTTTCCTAGTTCCATAGTTGCTAACATTTTTTTTCTGCAGAAAATTTATTTGGATAAATATTTTGTATTTCATTCACTTTGTTGCCAATAGAGTGTCATTTATTTTGAATGCATGAATTCAGCACATTTTATGTAGGTGTTTACCCATATTTTCTTCCTTGAGCTTCATGCACAATATACTATGCTATGTCTCTTTTGCATTTCACGGAATGCTAAAAAGGAAGATTGTGTGGTATAGAGGTGGCTCAGGCTACAAATGGAAATGCAAGTGGTATCATTTTTTCCTTATCTGTCCCCAAGACCAGACATTTTATCTCACCGCCCCCAGCCCCACCCCTAGCCCCTCCTTCACATGCACACACACACACACACACACACACACACACACACACACACACACACACACACAAACACAGGCACACTATTTTATGCAAATTGATATTGAAATGGCATTTTCCCGTCCAGAGTTTCTTCTCTGAGGACGGCGGTGCCACAAGGGCCGTGAAACAAAATGTCCACCATGACAGCGACAGCTCAATTTATGCAATGAGAGGCCAAGTGTGTCTGAAAAAATCTACGCACTCCAGGTTAGCCATTGTCACCATCTCTATGGAATATTGTCACTTTTTCTTAATACATACATGTACATTCTTGTTCCTTACACTGTATTTTAATACACAGAATATATGCTGTATATCACCCCAAATGTAATGGTTTGTACACAGTGATTTCAGTTATCGAGCTTTTTATGAATATACATTTTACTTATTAATTTAAGCACATATAAAAAAAGCCATAACCAAAGACAATGTGTTGACTTCTTATGCGATACATGTTTATCGCAACAGGTTTCAGTTAAAATATTTTTCTTCTGTTTGTCAAAATCAATAAAGCATTTATGTTGATCACATTTTCAAACTTGCAGATTCAAGTTTTTTGTGTAGTTGTCTTTTAAATAAATTTGCTGAGGACATATTCCTACAGTCTGCTTAGAAGCTTCCTTTTGAAATATGTTTTTATAATTACCAACAAAAGTGTACATTTTGTTTTATTTATTCTTAAAATCTTAATTAGTTAGAATTATTCAAATGTGTTATCTTGTAATGGCAGTAAGGTAGAATAGATACTAGGGATGAATTGTAATTGTATTTCACCACTAGGGGACCCATAGAGCTAATGATCAGGCCTGGACAAAACCCCATGTTCTCATTGCTTCTTCAGTGTTTTAAAATACATTAAATTAAAGCTGAAACACACACACACACACACGCGCGCGCACACACACGCGCACGCGCACGCACGCACGCACGCACGCACGCACGCACGCACACACACACACACACACACACACACACACACATTGTAAGTACATTGTAAAGCATCAAATAAGGGAACAAACCTGAACATATTTACAGTATCTTTTGCCAATGAGTAGTACAGAATTTATACACTTTATTCACTGCTGATCAGGCAACAGTGGTGTCCATTTTGATATAATCATCATGTGAGCCACTCCTGCACTGCAATAAATAAATATTTAATATCCGTACACCGAGCATAAATATCTCAAATTGAAAATATTATATTTGTAAATATATATTAGACTTCCAAACTAGCAATTAGTATCTACAAGAGTATATCAGAGGAGTTATTGCAACATATATGGCTTTTTTGAATATTATTTGAAAAAATAAAGTGTATTTGCTATCTCAGCAGCTTGTTATTCTTCATCCTTACCTGTACCATGTAATTTCATTTTTAAAAGCATTTTTGTCTTATTAAAATAAAAATAAGTGAAGGCCTATGCTGAAGAAAGCTCATTCCTACGTACCAAGAGAAATCTGTCTTTCCAGGACAGAAATACATGGAAATAAAATTTTATCCGCTTTATACATACTAAATAGTTTTTCAGGCATAAAAATGGATGTATTGTGTTATTTTATGAAATACAGTTTTATTGCCATATTGTCTCATTCTTATTTTGTGACGAACACGGACCCCCGACCATACATGAAATCATCAGTAAGCAAATGCAAGCTCTGCAGGAAGCTACTGCATGATAAATGGAAATTCTGGCTGACCAATACTCACACACGTTTTCACCTTCCTGTTGCGCTTCAGTAAATGCACATTTTTTTCGTGAAAGGTTACATTTTGAGGAACGTGATGGAGAAAGAACATTCAAGAAATGTGCTGTGATTCCCATAGTACAGCTCGCTGAATTGAAGCTCACGATACTAACGCTAGATATGTACCACATAGCTTACTACGACCGTATTATAGCTACCGGTAGCTTGCTGGCAGAAAAGATGCTGAAGTACAGTATCTCAAGCCTTTTGGACGTGTAACACTTGCTAGCCAACTGGCTGCCTCCCTGAACTTCTGACCAGTCTCCCTGATTGGTCACACATAACCACACCACCTTCTGTTGTCTTGGAAGGCATATGAGTTTCAAGGTATGGCAAATACTGTGTTATTATCCTGTGTTGTTCACACATTTCACAGGAAGTAGGCATTGTATTCTATTGTTGTGGCAGCCGGAGAAAAACCTTCATATTGGTGAAAATGTGTTTTTATAAAAAAAATTTTTACTTTAGTTGTTTTTGAAAACTGTACATGTGTATCAGCAAATGTAGCACTTTTTCACAGTCTGTCATCAGTCAGTTTCATTGTTTACATCTTTGTTGTTAAATTGGTCACTACCTTGGTCACTTAGACGTGTATTAAAATCATTGTTTGCAATCTCTTCTCAGGCAGCTCTTTAAAAAACAAGCCTAGAAGAAACACAATTTAGTGGTGTCAATTAATTTAAAGCAGTCATGGCATTCTCAGACGTATTACCACAGCCACAGCACAAAGACTCATGGGAAGTACAGCATGCTCATAGGGTATCAGGTGCTGTTGTTGATTGGCTTGTGGGGCCCTGGTATTGATGTATGTGGTGAAGGGGTAAATGGACAAGATAAAGTTGCAGGCTCCCTAAAAATAACCTCTTTGTGCACTTATTATTTTCTTAACTGACACGACAATGCAATTTTTAAATGATAAATAAAAGTCAGACATTATACATTATACTGTATGACAGATAATTTAAATTTTTACATACGGTATCCCGGTGTTTAAATTTCATAAAGTACAGTTAGCCTATAAAACATTTATTTTTCTGCACCAGATCTGCTCTTGCAGTCACGTGCATGTCACATTAAGCCATTCCATAGTTTCACTGCGTAAATTAATGCTTAACATTGCCTATGCAGAATACAGAACTCCTTGTGTGTGTTACCTGAATGACGATTCATGAATTAATGAGTCTCATACATTTTAAGAATGCATACAGTTCATGATATTCATGGAGGAATATATTTTACCTTAATGTGTTCACAACAAGACAATATTATATTTGTAGAATAAGCTCTAATCAAATAACACATAATTATGTTCAATGGGACGTGCTTCTTCCATGAATGGTTCATTGGAATGTGGGTTCTCTTTAAAAAAAAAAACGCAAAGCTGTTGTAATATACAGACAGTCTATTCCCCTTTACAGATGAGCTGGTCAGAGTAATTACCTCCTCTGATCACTGTTCAATAGATTATTATATTACATCACTGCATTATTTATATTCTAAACAGCAACCCAGGGGTCATTTGAATTTTCCATATTCTTCAATGCATTTAATCCAGGGTAATTGATGTAAATTCGAGGTTGTTCAAGGATCTGGTAACTGGGTACAACCCACAATAGCCCAGGTTAATATTTCAGTACCAATGGAATTCCTAAGAATTGCACAATGCTTCAGTTACAAAAACGGTTCACTATTAAAGGAATATATGATAACTAAATATTGCCGTTTCTGTTACTACCGCTATTTTTTATTGTAGTAACAATAACTCGGATGATGACTGGCTACAGTATTACTGTAGTGAGTGATGATTAGATCTACGGCTAAGCCTTGTGCATTAAATATATATATATTTTTTACAATACATTTTAAAGTTGTGTTATTGCATTTTGATTTATCTCTGCGCTCTCCCGTATTTTAAATATTAACACAAAGTTAAATGTCATATGACGGCATAGAAATGACTCAATAAAAATGGCAAATGAAAAGGTCAAATGGCAGAAAAGGTGCTATCAAAACCTATTTTCAGGTAAGTTCCCCTTTCAGACATTGGACATTTACATAGGCTATGCATCGTTCGACAGAGTGTTTAGTTATAACAATATGTAGATTAGGCTGACCCCTTATATGAATAATGTTGAATCATCAGCTGTCCGGATACAGTGATGTGATGTGTTGCAGAACACCTCTGTTTTGCCATTTGTGAGATGGAGCCAAACTCAGGTCACTCGTTACTTATTTATAACACTATTAACTTAATGGAAACCAATGAGGGGAACACTGTGGATCAATTAAAGTAAATGCCACAGGAACAATATGGCTACCGGCCGCTCATAAAATATTCACACGTATTTACTGTACTTTGCTGTTCCTGTAGATTTGACAGGGACAGGGGAGATGGTGCCCTGAAGCCTAATGGTATACATGCAATATATCTCATTTAATTCAAGTGATATCCGGTATCTATATTCACAAATAAATATGTATTTTATTGAACGACGAGATTAACTTTTTCTCCGAGTGGATTTGAGGAGAGGCGTGAATTCATTCCAATTGATATTAACACTCGTAAGATCGAGAAATGTCTTAACGGATTTTGCAAAGGATGCAGATCATCAAACCGTCACTGACATTTTATCCTCCGCCAGCCTTTGACGTGTGTCCAATTCAAATTCAAATTCTACAGAGCCTATAAATCTGCGAATATCTGACTTTTGACCTATAATTGACAGTTCACTGTAGTGCTTTTCAACAGATTTAAACATGTCGTATACATCCTTTGCTGCGCTTTTTTATTATTCTAAGGGCCAGAAAGCGGTTCTCGCAGAAATGTGTAAAAATATATTAAGATCTATTATGGAAGCCAATTAATGTTATGTGTAGATGAATCCCTCTTCATTTTTATTCACGCTGGTTAATAATCGAAAGTTACTACTGACTTTGCAATTGAGTAGAATCATCAATTTTAACACATTATGTGATTCATTCCAGTACCTTGGTTTTTTCATCAATATTAGATTTTTTATTGAGGGGGCTGTTTGGATACCAAAAAATATATAGTTTTTTCAAAAGCTGAAAAATAACACACCCTCGTATTTTTTATAAAAAGTTAAGGCCAAACCAATTTGCTGTTGGAGTTGATAGTCCCCTTAGCCATACTTACACACGAGTAACAGAGAGCCTATTCTATTGTATAACCTGCAAACATGTTGAAGGCTGTTGGCAGCATCTACTCATGCATGCTTTTATAAGTGGGTGGATAATCACACTAAATTAACTTACTCTCCTGCCTAACTTTGCATTGAAACATGAATGAACCTGCACTTCAAATTGTAGTCCTGTTTTAAAAAAGATATTAAAACAAATAAACTGCTGTCATGATTGGAAAAAATATACAGTGTATGGTATGCACAAAACTGCATTAGGATAGCTAAGGGTAGATAAATGTAAATGTTTCATACAAACCCATTGCTGTAAAATGAAGCAGAATGCATGTATTATCATTATTGCTTAGTTATATAGTCTAATGATACTCTGGCAACTCTCACCTTCCTCGAGAAACACAATGTGGTTTGTGCAAATAAGATCTACAGTATTAATCCATTGGAAATACAGAATGCTAGATAAGTCATGAGTCACTCCTTAAAAAAAAACAGAAGCTAAAAGAACCATTAGGTTTATATCCTAGGGCTTATTGACTGATGTAAAGGGTCATCATTATAATTCAGTGAACTGATATACGGGCAACATTATTGCATTAATTTACATCTGGTTTTATTTAAAATGTGTTGTTTAAACAAAGCATATTCTCTCTCTCTCTCTCTCTTTTTTTCTCTCTCTCTCTCTCTCTCTCTCTCTCTGTCTCTCTCTCTCTCTCTCTCACACACACACACTCACAGTTACATTGGTTTTCAGTTGAGAGAAGAGGAGGGGTCATGGGTACTGATACTTGAGAATGGTACACTATTGAATGTACTGTACATAAGCTCTTTTAAATATATGTCTACGAAATGACATCAGCTGCTTCATGATAGGATGGCCTATTTAAAAAGCAATTTATTTTCAATGTATTAGAGGTTTCAGAATCACATCAATTCCTTTCAGATTCTCCATGGAATCCATCTCATGCCAGACTGACACTTCTTCTTTCCTTGCTTCTTCATCTCACCCCACTTCTCACACACCGATGTAACAAATATCCTTACCCAGGTATGTCAAATAATACATTTTCAGTTTATGTAATTAAAGTTAATAGTCCAAGACCAATTACAGTAAAGGTAATAGCTTTTACACCGAGCCTGTAATGAATGCCCTATCTTTTGGTCTGTCTTATTAATATAGATGTATACTCAGGGGCGTACTAACCTCGCGCGGAAATACCCAGAGAGCTGTTGGCTCCATATCTTTTTGATTGTCTTTGGCAAAACAAAGTCATCTGAAGCAATTGCGGTATATGCATGATTTAGCAAATACCGTCTTTTTTCAATTTGAGGGAAAAATGTGAACAACGGCACTAAAGACTCAAGTGCATGAATGCACCGTAGACGCGATAGAGTGGGTGCAGATGGGTTCCGTGTGTCCTCCGTTCATCTCCCGCAAACGCGCGGTTAGTTAAATTGGCGCGGCTCTGAAAAGCATTGTTAGGCAGGTAGAGGATCGGGTTCATCAGTCCCCTCTCGCGTCATCAGAGAGGGGGGAGAACATTAGTCCTCTGGAGCACGGTCTTTACCTCACACATAGAGAAGGCCGGGCAGAGATTAATCTGATCCCAACCCCCCCCCCACCCACCCCCTACCCCCAGAGACCCCTCTTCCCTGACCCCTCCCCCCTTGGGCGAGGAGCTCTTAACCTCTCTTATGGCTAATGGGGGATAGTCCGTTCTCGATGGAAACCATCATTGTCAAACCTGAAGCATTCAGATGCTGGGTGAACGTGTGTTGCCTGCTGTTCTGTACACGAGGTGACAAACCGATTCCTCTCTGTTTATCTTTTACAATTCAGTGCAGTATCACATCTTTGGTCTCTGTTTTTGTACTCACGGTTGTCTATTATTGCGCAGTATTATTAACGTATCCAGATTAAATGATCAGATCCAGAAAATGTTCCTATGGGTATTGCGCTTCCAGCTTTTAAAAAATGTCTAACCTCTAAATGTCGACAGTAGACAATTGCTTTTGTTGCAATGCTTTATTTGAAACAGTTGTTTCTCCTTCAACTTTAATATGATGAACAATTGCAATTGTGAGGCATCCTAAACACAAATTGTTTCGTGTATTCAGTTAATTATTAATGCTTTCTAAAATCATCAGTGCATTTATATATAACAATGCATTTATAGACCACTGTTCCAAATGAAAAAGACAGAAATGCAGCCTTTCCGTTTATTTTTTATTTATTTTTTTATATTTGGATGGATTGTTATATTTATACTGATTATTGGAATTTGTCACTGGCCACATTCCTCTATGAAATGATACTGCAAGGATTTGGCCATTTGTTGCTAACTCTGCTATGCATAGCAACAATGACCCAACAACGTACCAGCATTACACTGCTGCAGCCGAGGAAGGCTGGGCAAAGAGTGAGGGGTCAGGTTATGCAAGGATCTACATTGACAAGCAACTATTGGATAGAATTAGGAGGGCTTTGGTCAGGATATCCATTACAATAGTTGCATAAAATGTTGCTATGATATTTTCAGTTTAAAATCTCATTTACGAACCCGTAAGAGCATTAGATTTTTTTGGGTTAGGAGGGAAGAATGCCTTTTAACAGACCACCAACACTGTGTCTAACTGCACCATGGTACTTGATAATATGCAGGTACTGACCAGACACTATCTTTGGCTTCTTATGAAGGCTGAAAAAAACTCAAAAAGCTCTAAATGTGATTGAGGACTAGTGATTTTACATTCTACATTAGGAAAAATGCCAGTCTCTTCATTTGTGTAATTATGAGAATGTACGTATAAGTTAATGAATGATTTACTGAAACATCAAACATTGATATCTTTACCTATAGCCCAAATTAACTATCTGTTATTCATTTTATTAAGAGAACATTTTTATTTGGGCTTGAAACAGGACTGTGAAATAATGAACCTTTCCATTCTCTGCGACTGGATTGTAGATGCTTTTGATTACTTGCATTTGGAGTCTGAAAAACATAAATTCACTCCCGACTAATTTATTGAAGTTTTTCTGAATCTTAAACGCAGGGACTCAACTGAACTTCCATTATGCAATTTGTCTGAGCTAAATTGTTTGAATTCTGTCATTTAATCATTCTGATGGGTCAAAGAGCATTGCAAATGATCTTTTAGCTTATCAGCCATGACTTTTTTTCGACATTACTCCTTTTCGTTTTATGATCAGGCTGTTCATGGTCAGTGCAAGCTCTGCTTTTGACACATTCGTGCAGTGTCCATGTGGCCATGAAAAGCATGTTTAAATCTGCTCAGATGTCGATGCTCTGGCTCTGGATATTTCTTGGGAAAAAATCAAATAATTAAAAAAAGTAGAAGAAGTATGACTTTGGGTATTTGAGAGTAAAATAACCGAAATTCTTCGGCTCAACAGATACGAATACAAATACTATCTCTCTGATCGTAAAGAAGAAGAAGAAGATATGGCTGATCAGATCTTTGGTTTATGTTATTTAGATGATAAAGTTACTCTCATAAGTGTCTCCTTTGAAATATATATGGTCACATGAACAGAAATGCATTCCACATTTTCAATTATGAAGGACATTATGTAATAAAATTGGATTGCTTGTCTTTACTGTTTCTGAGATATGGATGTAGATAAGACTGCAATTAGTTGAAAAGTGTCCAACGAGATAAGTTTGTAACATTTCTTAGGTTAAAATTTGTCACGTCATCTAGAACCTGCATTGTCAGAAAACCCTATGCCAAAGTACCACATGATTTAGTACATTTTGCTTTTTTTTTGGTACAGACTGTCATTTAAGATAAGTCTATACAAGAGGATAATAAAAATTATTTATTTTTCCGGTGGATAGCTACTAAGGTGCTCAGCATTTTCCAATCTTGGAAGTTAATCTTACTTATTGGTTTATTACCTTTGAAAACACATAATGATTTCATATGAACACATATGATTTCAGAACATTGTCAAGGCAAGCATTTACTCGGTTTACATGGGGTTTCGCTACTCAGATGCCAAATTCTACATAACAATCCGAACCTTCATTCAAAGCTTGTCTTAGCTAGCTAAGGGTTGTGAAATTAAGTAAAGACATACATGTCTTTTTGAACCAATGTATATTTCTCTTTGTCCAGATTATTGTACCTGGCCAAGCAAGCCTCACAAAGAAGCCTTATATCCAAACAAGTAGTGTGGCAGAAATGAAGTAAGCCAGAAGTTTCAGGGGTAGACTTACTTGTACGGTGGGTCACTGCTTCAGTGAAATAGTTTCAGTGCAGAAGAATAAAGTGAAGAAATGTTGCTGAAAGTCCACCGAAGCATGCACAGTTGCCCTCACCACTGCTCTTTGCAGTGGCTCTGATCTTTATCTATAAAATAATCTCCAGCACAATGACCGCTTGTTTTAAAGTACAGGTTCCCTCAAACAAAAAAAATGGCACATATTACAGGTTTAAGTGGTGCCTAAATAGTAATTTCAACTGAAGAATTGTGTGAGGATTTTAATTTGGTACCACAGAAGTGTGATATTACGTTAGCTGTCTTAAATGAATAATGGTCAGGAATAGTAAATCAGTTTACAATGTATTACAAAAAAAAACAAGACAAAGTAACACCCAGACACACATACTGTACAGGTACATTACCCAGGGAACACAGTAAACAGTAGGACCATGATGTGATGTGTATACATCACAAAGGCACAGGGGATAAATTGTGGGAAACATAAGACCTGGCACAATGGAACTCTATGAGAGCAGGCAGAATTTAGACTGAAGAGTTAGCTATCTACATAACATTTGGTGAGAACTGGTATTAGTGAGCTTGCAGATTAGCAATGATTTTGAAAAATGGTCATTAGCTAGCTACTTCTGGCCTTATCTATATAGTTTGGTGCTTCTGGCTAGGTAGCCCTTGTGTAGCCAAATAGTGAATTAGCCATCTTGCAAGAGTTCAGTACAGAAGGATTGGTGTAAGCGAGCTAGCAAACAAGCAAAGATCAAAAATGGTTATGAGTAATTTCTGGCTTGATAGCCCTGGCTATGTCAGTTGCTAACCTAGTTATCCGATAGCTGACCATTTTATAGATAGCAAACATCAGCTCTGCCAAAGCAGGCAACCACTATCGCTAACATTCAGTTAGCTAACAGACACTCTTAATATCAAATAATAACAACAACAATAACAACAACAACAATAATAATAATAATAATAATAATAATAATAATAATAATAATAATAATAATAATAAATAATAATAATAGTAGTAATCGTAATAGGTACTTAGTCTAGAGCAGGTGTAGCCTAATCAATTATCCCATCATAGGGTTTATAAAAACGTATGTAGTGTGACCTGCGCTGACATGTACATTGTACATTCACAATAGGCAAAATAATTTCAATAAATGTAGAGAGCAATAAATGGATCCTATCAGTTTCTCAAAAGCATCATATAGTTAAGATAATCTTAGAGTATTTTGTTTTCCTTTCCTTTCATTGTTTGTTTGTTTTTGGTTATTTATTTATTTATGCATCTTGTCTCAGTCTTATTTTATGTCAATTAGGTTTAATCAGATTTAAAACAAAAAAGCAAAGAAAACAAAATACTCTAAAATGATCATAACTCTACTTTTGGAAAGTGGCTGTTAACGAGGTGTGGTGCTTTCTGTTATGTGAATCGGCTTTTCTTACACTCTTACATCGGTTTTGTGTGACTCAAAGTTTGTCGTGACAGTGTGTTCTGAAATATTCACTCCACGATATCCTTTGGGAAAGCATCATGGAAATTTCAAGACATGTCCTCAAAAACATTGTGAAGTGTGTCATGAAGTCTGAAGACAAAATGGGGAAAGCCACACCTGATCGTGTTGTTGGTTAAACAGATACAAAGGAATCTCTGCACACCCCTACTAGCTACACACCATGGGCCACTGGACTTCATACATGCTGTATATGGCAGCATGTCCTATTATCCATCCCAGTTGTCGTACACCTGTACACTGGCTATAAACTGGTTAGCACAACACACATATGTAAGAAAACTAGTTAGTGTGTAGTTTTCAAAGCTAGCTGGCTAACTATGTGACAGGGGAATTGTCTAGCTACTTAGAAAGATCACTGCAAATCTCTTTTCTGCAAGCCATACTCCACTGCAGACAGTAGCAGATCTGATGTTACCATCATCATCGACTGTCGGTTTACAAATTGAGTGCAATTGCAGCTCAGCGGTAGCTATCCAACTAATACTAATCTCTGACAGAAATTGGGTGAATTAGCTTACTTGCTAACGACATTTTCAACATGGGTTAACTATTGGAAAGTGAGGGTTTTGAAAGAACTCTTTGCATTTATGTAACTTTTTAATGACACAAAAAAAAACATTTATCTTGCCAGTGTGAATTCGTTTTTAAGCTCATGAATGAAACCCCCTAAACTGAGCAGTCAATATTTAGTTTGCTAATTAACTAGTAAACACACAGGACGGCTCACAAGGTATACTTTCAGATATAGCTCTACTTGTTTTACTGATTATAGGAAATAATTTTACGTTCATTACTGCCAACGTTTTGACGTTTATGACAATATGAGATGTAGTGTTAATATTTAATGATGTCCAATGAGCTCTACAAGGAGCTTGCAAATGAAAGGTCTAGCAGAGTCACGTGTTGCTCAGTTATGTGCTTTTTCTTTATGGTGATCTCACACATTCTATATCTACAAAGCAAGCCTGCAGGGAAATGGAACTCTGGCAATTTTCACAATTTTAAATAGTATTTTTTTCAATGATTATATTAAAGTGTGAAAATATTTATTATATTTTTATACAGAAATTATATATATTTTTTTTTTAGACCTGAACTTTGAACAAGGCAATTTGAAATAAACAAAGATAAATAAATTCAACTAATTACCAATACTGGGGCAGTTATACCCTCTGTAAGTAACAATATGAAGCATTTCTAAAGTGTTCTATTTTAACATAAAATAGTAATACAGATGAATAATTCCTGATGCTGAAACTATGTAGGCATGTTTTCAGAGGTAATTTTGTCAACTTAAAAAGGGTAGTCAAAGGGTTAAAGGGAAAGAAGCATTGTTGAAATGTATGCAATAATTATGGATCATTTCATGCGTTTCTGAATGTTTAGTCACTTAATTGACTAAAAGAAACATAATTTCAGAATCAACTCATGAAAATTTTGTTTTATCTGAGTTTTTGTAAAAGTTATTTGAAATTAATGCAGCTGGTGTCATTGAAATGCAACTGAGTCACATATTTAATATGACATTAATGGCTAAATAAATAAATAAATCCAACTTCCGACATATTTCCAGTCGGTAGCAATAATTGAGTCTTTGGTTATTTTACAATTAGAACAATTGTTCAGTGATAATTAAACAGAGTATACTCTGGATCTACAGCAGGTCAACCAAAGTTCATCTCTATCCAGCTCCCACTTGTGAGGCATAATAAAGCATGCTTTTGCTGCTTTTCTGACTTTTTCTGTTTTCTATTAATGGTGACGTCATCTTTCAAGCATCTTTTTCCAATGCCATTTGTAGCATACGCCCTGTAGCAAAACACTTAACATTTAAGAAAATAATATTTATTTTTCTGCAAATTTTAAATAATGTTCATTAACACATAGCACATATTACATGAAACAGACATTTAATGATTTCATACTACTATATTTTAACATGCATATTAACAGGACATGATCAATGCAATATTGATTTTAATATGGTGAATCAAGTTGTCCCAGTTTTAGAAAATTCTCTTATATGACAATTACAGTTCTTATCTGATTACACGTATGCATTCTGTTGTACCACGTACTTTGTACTCTTGTGAATGTGGATCATTTGAGAAATTGTACTTTCTCTGTTGAAAGAAAGATCCAAGTCAATCTTTAGAGAAAGATATTTTGGATGTCATTGGATCTACTTTATAATAAAAAAAGAAATAAAGAAAGATTCATTTAATTTAAGACTAGAGACGCATGGATAAAATATGCAAATAGTGTATTGTTTATGATTTTGAATTTAAAAGCATATTAAAATATTTACACGCTAAATGGTTAAAAGCATTTCTTGCAAAAGTAGCCTTTTCGATACTAAGCTGGACTAGGAGGGAACAGCAGATGCGGACGTGATGAAAACTTTCAATAGCTTTAAATATCTGATCTAGTCAATCACTCGCATTCGAGTTTCTCTGCAGCAGGCTTTTATTTTCTCTGTGTTTTCCATTAACATGCATGCAGAGATAAGCCATTGCCACAAACAGCGCTTTCCCACAACATATCCAAAATGGTTGAATCAGCCAGACACTATCTTCCAGTTTTACCAAATCAATAATTAAACAGATTAGCAGAATCAGTGTTTTCCCAGTTGTCTGTGCTGGTATCATGTCAGTTGCACTTGATTGCTATCGTTTTTTTAAAGTTTTTTTTTTTTACTGTTATGGGTAACAGCAGGCATTGCCCACGTAGGTAAGGGATGGCAGTTATAATTCATAAGCAGCAGGCTTCAACATGCCAGTGTGCTCGGTTCTGCAGAGCGTAAACATTAAAGCTGCGCTTCCCAAACTACGCTGTAGCCCGATGCTGTACTGTATCCTCCTCCACAGCTCAATTGTGATTCCTCCTCAATACTGAGTTCCAATGAAGCTCCTTAAAATATTCAGCTGCTAGATTCTTGGCGAAAACCATTTTCCCTAAGCAGATGACTCACCCTTCTGACATGTGTGAGGACCAAACAGTGGGTAGGACTCAATGAGTTCATTATTTTCAGTGATGAACACGTTAGTCCATCTCAAGACATCAGCTTGAAAGGAACCTGATGGCTAATTTTCACTGCCATTCTGTTACAGGCCTGTGCCTGTATGTGTGGTGATTTCAGTGTTGATTGATCTCTGCTGTGGCTATTTTTAAAAAGCCTGAAGCAAAGATATTGGCTAAGGTCTGCATGCCCAGTTAGGGGTTGTCCATTTATAAGCCTACAGAAAGCATATGCTAAAATCGCCTTTTTCTTCCTAATGGAGCTTGCATAAAGCATGAAGAAAAATCATGTAAGTGGACTACAAATCAGATCAAAATCTAAAACATATTGCCTACTCAAGATATGTAGACTTTCCTTCATTTATGATAATAATAAAAACACAACATTTGTTTCTGCAGTCTGCACAATATTTAAACTCATTTCAGACACTTGCAAACAGTGTAAAAATAGAAATTTGAATATTTCAACTGCCATTGGATGAAGCTTGATTGTATAAGGTCCATAATGTTTTTTTCATATACAGACCTGCTCAAATTTGTTGGTACCCCTGGTAAAGATGAGTAAAAAGAGTTATAAAAAATTCACGAGTGAATTCGCTTAATCTCACACTGAAGAAATGAAAAAATTCCAACCTTTAATTGACGTTCATTTATTATGAGAAAAAAAAATCCATCATCAAGAAATAATTATTTTTAACAAAACCACGTTGGCCACAATTATTGGCACCCTTGCATTTAAGATATAGAATAAAGTATTAATAAAGTAGTAATTAATTAAGGGTTGTTTCTCCTGACAAATTTTCCTATTGAACTCTATGGAAAAATAAGTCAGGAGAAGAAACCATTCAAGTTATCCATCCATATCTACTGTATTTCTGGCAGCAGAGTGATGGTTTCAGGCTTGTTTGATACGTCAGACCCTTAATAACTTAGAGCCATTTAGCCAACCATGTGTTCCATACTGTTCCAGTGTAATTTACAGCTAAATCTAGTCCCACCATCCAATTCCCATAGAGATCTATTCAAATGCAGAGACATTTAGTATCACTTGTAAGAGTACCAGAAAATAAAATATCAAGAGTCTTTGGATGTTGTTGGGTCACAGACATCAGGAAGTCATGGCATGCAAAAGATATGCAACCAAAATACTTTATTTTACATATAAATGCAGGGGTGCCAATAAATGTGGCCAACGTGGTTTTGTTAAAAATAATTATTTCTTGATGAGGGATTTTTTTTTCTCATAATAAATTAACGTCAATTAAAGGATAGATTTTTCAAATCTTTTCAGCATGAGATTAAGCTAATTCACCAAACATTGAATTTTTACAACCCTGTTTACTCATACCAGGGATACCAGCAAATTTCATTAATTGCAATGGTATTCACTTGCTCATGTAGGAATTCTTTGTAAACATGAGCCACTCAGATTAATGTTAAAACGGGATATTTTAATCTTTGCCACAAAAGCATCAAAATTGCCTCAACAGCTGGATAATATTGTGCCAAAATTCTTGCATAGACATAAAAGTTTTACTTCCTCTTATTCAACATAAAAGTCATAATTATACCCATATACTTTGTCATAATGAGACCATGACAAACAACCACTACATGTTCACATAGGTTAAATTCAACCAGATGGAGGGTGTTACAAATTGCTTTTTAGAACTGAATTAATTAGTAGGCATGGCAGCTGACACATCAGTTTCACACTGACCTGCAATTAAGAATAAAGCTTCATTTTGGAGTGTTTGCAAGGGGCTCCCCTTGTCTTGGCGGCAGTGAAATTGTTGGAGTTATAATTAATGTTTTGGTCTCTGAGGAACAGTCGAAATAGAGAATAATTTAAAGAATTTTTTTTTTTTTAAATGAACAACTCACAAATATTTCCCCTGAAATGTTTCTGGATGGCTCCAAGTTAAAAATAAGCTTGGAGTTATAATGAAGACTGTCGTCAATGGTGTTCGATAGTTGAAAAAGAACAATTATGTCAAATTTTTAATTAGAGGGAAAAATTAAATCAAAGCTTGGTACGGTAAATGTCATGTCCTTGTGAAGAATTCCAGACTGACAAACTTTATGCCACAACTGGTCTTTTTGGCCTCACGTGGATACTTTACATCATTTCCATATTTTTTGTTCAGGCCTGAAAACGATTGATCGAAAGATTGATCAGAAATAAATTTGGCACAGGTAAAATGTCAACTCTTCTATAGTAACTCTTTTCTTAATAACATTATCTAAAGGTTCCAGTGCCTCCTGTGGTTGCATGTGAATTGGCCTGATATACCATCCACACCACACAACTGAATTGAAGCAATTGCTTGCAACCAGTCTTTTGTAACAGTAATAATATCTAAAATATCTCTGATTAGTTTGGTGCAGTATTATTGTTTGTATTCCAATTACCAATAGAGGTGCAACAGAAACATTACTGCAGGGGGACGTTTTTGTGTTACTGGTAATGACTTCATTAAGCTATTTGCAACATTTCTTTTCCGTTAAAAAATGTGTTACAAATATTTCTTTTTTTATTCTCTCCTTTACAGTATCGTGAGTGCCACAGTTCATTGTCAGTGCTATGCCTGTTGGACAACCATTTTAGTAACAGAAAAAGCTTTGCTTCTGGTTCAATCTACTGATAAATCCATGGAAATATACAGTATATGTGCTATAAATGAACTTATGTTAATTTAGTCACCAGAATAGAATGTTTAATTAAGTTAGTAGTGACAGTAATAAGCTCCTAGCAAGATCACAAGTTAGTTGCTTCCGACAACTGTATATTATGTGATACTGTAGCTAGCATAAGTAATGGACGTCAGTAATGGTTTATATTAAACTAAATGCATTTTTCATCATGCAGATCAGTTGCTGTTGTTGCAGAAACATCTAATATTACTATGATTCCTTCATATTTTTTTAACTCTGTAGAAACATTTTGGGGGAAGATTTTCCAATTTGATTAATTATATTTCATGGATAGAACACATTTGTATCATTCAATGTTTTGATCAGTGTGATGTAATTTCACAAGCATCTTTCTTAGAACTATTTAATATATTATTATTATTTTGCCTACTTGGGAAGTTTTTAGAGAAATTAGACAGAATCACATTATTTTAAATTGCACATAACACTCTTCACTCATTTCAACCTTTCTTCCTCTTCATCTCCTTTCCGTTTCCCTACTGTGGGAATGTGCATATGTATAAATAATGTAACGTTAACTTGTATTTTTTCTTATGCTGAATCCTTATTATCGAGAACTGAAAAATCATAATAATGTTTAAAGTTTTATATATAAACCATTTTATGATAAATGATTGAAATAATCATTAATTGCAGCCATAAATTCATTTTGAATATTTAATTCACCTTATCCACATTTAGCTGCTACGTGTGGTAATTAGATGGTGTTTATATTTGCATAGGCTTCCTGTGATCCCAGTGGATTGCTGTAATGATATTTCAGTTTATAAATAAAATATTTAAAAACACAATAAATGTTCTGTATTACCTTTTGGTGTGCACCAGAATAGGGGAAAAAAATCAAGCGATTTAATATTTAACAGTTAATGAACAGTGATCTTTGCAGTAGAAATTAAATTTTTTATTTCTTCTTCTTTACGTCATCTTCTTCTTATCATTATTATTATTATAGGAAAGCATGGTATTGAGAGATATTTCCCGTGCCTGTTCCTATTTAATTACGTTTATTTTATATTTATGTTTTCTTTATTATAATTATAATGGTATAGTTTCCTTTACTGGGTAACTACACGCATGTTTGATTTACCAAATTAAGTAGGCTACTGTGAGGTTATATAATGAGGAACTTAGATATAATGTGTTACAGAGCTATGTTGCTTAATCCGAGGAATCCACAACACATAATCTCCTGTGCTATTTATTGTAGGCATGCCTTGATCCTCAGACTGTCATTCCTCCACAGAAAGCTAAGCCACCAGACCATTCTCCTTTTAACATGTTTGTATAAACATAATACAGTAGTGTCAAGCTAAGGCAAAAAATTGAACAAAAACATGTTTCTTACTTTGACACACGTAAGGAATTTCCAAAGTGTTGCAAAAAGAAGAAAACGGTTCTTGGTCAACATTGATTGATGGCAAAAGCTATTTAAATAAACGAGTGCTCTGTTCTTCTGCAAGAGTAGCAAAGCTGTCACAATCTGAGTTCCTTACTTTATGAGATATAATCCCTCTGTTTGATCTAATTATCCTTATGAAAGACATTTCAGGCATGATTATCCAAAGCACTGTGATATACCAGTGGGCTCTATTTATGAAGTCTCAGAGAAGAGAAAAAAAAGGCACACCATCTCAGATCTGTTGCAGGATAACCAAATAAGATTCAGTGCACAGGAACTTTCCCAAGATAGTATTAACTAAATGTAATAACTAAATCCAGTTACTCATTGAAGTGTTAATTGAAGACACAAGCTTCAGATGAACATCACACAACTGGGAGAGGAGGATGAACATGCATCACCAGGAAACATTACATATAAATAAATAAATGGACACGGGAAAATAACATTGAACTATGAGAGAGTAGGGTTGCCGGTTCCACAGTAGTAGCGCGGTCCTCAAGCCTTACAATGCTAACCATACTGCAGTCATTGTCAAACGGTAGTATCGTAAATAGCGGGATCCATTTGGTACGAAAGTCAATTACAAAGTGTTCATAATGCATAATTACATTCATAATAAGTTCACAATAAATGATGAAATTGTTACATTTAAAAAATTGTATTATGTAATTCAGCATGCCAAAAATATCCTATAGGCCCCTGTTACTCAAATCATGGTCCTTGAGGTTTTCCACCTTCCCTTTACCTGGGAGTGAGGTGAGAAAACTAATCAGTAGCACTAATTGTTCTGTTACTTATCTGGGAGGGACAAGGCCGGATTTCGATTTGAGGGCCAGATTTGAGTATCCATGCTATACAAAGCTTCCCGGACTACAGCATCAGAAACATGGGCGCGCACATTTTGGAAGTTTGCTATTGTTAAGTTTGTTATTGTGGACACTGGTGAGATAGGAAGGGAGCTACAGTCTCTGGGAAGGAGTTTGAACATTCTTTGTCACTCGTTAAGTTGCTCCCCTGTCAGTGATCGCAACTTCCTTATTTATGTTTCTTTATGTAAAAAGTTTGTGGTAAAATCCGATCATTTTAAGGCCTCGGTGCGATATTGCTGTACTTGCCATCTAGCAATGCTCCATGGCGGGATGAGGAATACTTGTTCACATCAGTACTGAGCTAGCTAAGCAGTTTTGCATAGTGTGTGCCATATTTATTAAATTTCACTACTGTCTAGGAAGTAGACTATGATCCCATCTCATCCAGTCACATCGGCACTCATCCTCTGCCACTCAATTGAATAACCATGGCAACAAATGATTATATCTCTCATGTTAAAAAGGTTTTTTCAGGGTTGCTGTAATTAGACTATGCTTATATGCCACGCCACTGCATTGATTGAAAAGTAAAAACAAGGCGGAGGAAAGTTGACATTTAAGTCATCTTTATCCCCTCAGAAAGTCATGTGTGCCGCAGTTTTCCATAGAGCGTAGAAAGACTATCCAGCGCCGTTCTGTACCCTTACAAAACTGGATAGTTTGCTGCAAACTTGCAGCTAATATGTAGCACTTTTGCCACAAACTAAATTGTTTTCCACAAAATGTTGCCAGAGGTTTGCCAGACTTTGCCAGTACTGGTGAAATTCTGGTGAATTCTGAGTGAGTTCTGGTTTGCAACAATGGCATTTCCCACAAAGCTAATTTTCATGTGAAAATATGAGCTCGCCACAAACCTACAGCAACAATGCCAAAGGTTGGATGCAAATTTGCCAGAAGGCCGATATGTTTAGGTATATAGGGTAAAGGGTAACTGCTTTCTGAGAAAACTCTGGCACACAGGACATTCTGAAGGGATAAAGCCAGATCCATCGACCATTACACCTAACATTACCTCCCTAAATGTGTGACATTGCATCTTAATTACTTGTTTAGCTCTCATATTATGTTGAAATTTTATGACGACTTTTATGTTTTGGGTCAAATGAACCCCAACAGTTTAAACCGATTTGCCTGCTTAATGTCTCCCAAATGACTAGCCTGTTATCCCCATTAACATTTTTTGAAACTTTTTAGAGGCTGGGGTAAGTGAAAGTTGGTGAAGTTTAAAACCTGTGTGGGAAAGTGCCACCAGACTCACTCACGAAAGATCAGAAAAAATAAAATAAAATTATCATCAAACACTGAATGGGATCAAAGTGACCCAAAACATAACAGGAGGGTTACATCCTCTGTGTGTATCTGTGAACATAGGCATGTGCAGCACATCACATGAGAAATACAGCATGACACAAAGAACACCCATGGTATCGCAATACTACTTTGTATTGTGATACTTTCACTGGTGTAGCACATTTTCTTATATTTCATATAGAGTATTTGTACTAAAGCAGCATGAAGCCACAAAGTATCCTTACTGTGTGAACTGAACAATTCTTTTTCTTGCTTTTATGTTTTTTGGTTAACTATCAACAAATTTTAATATTACTTTGATGGTTAGAGTGGCAATAAAATAGATGCGCTAAATGTGAGTGCATATGGAATACGTTTGGAATGATGCGCCACTTTAGTTTATGTTTTAATGTGTTAGACTAATTAATTATCTTCTCATAAAAAAGTATTTATTAGTATTGTCTTTGCTTTCCATTTGACACAAAAACAAGGGCAATGGCACAATATTTTAATTGAAAATAGTTTTCCAGATTTAAATAAAGTCCATTGTGTAGACTTTGAAGTTGAGGATATGCAGTTGCAAAAATCAATAAGGTAATAAAAAAAAAAAATTCCATGAAACTGAAATGGAGGCATTGCAAAACCACCAACAAAAATGTATTTTAAATTAGTAAATCTATACAAAAACAACAACAACACAAACGACTGTACAAATACTAGATAAGCTTTAAAAATAAGCTCACCTGACAAACATAAATGTATGCCGTTTAACAGATAAAATGAAGTGTGCAAAATGCAGAGCTGATAGGTGTGCTTCTATTCCACATAGTGCCACATAGCAGTGAATGACCCTTTCATGTATACCTTTCCCCTATATGATGAAAGCCCCAGGGCTGAGAACTACCGGACACACAGTGCCGTATGTATAAACACACTGCGCACTCCTATCGTTCAACCAGAGACGCGCGTGGGCATGAATTCTTCATTAGTAACACACTGAAGGTGAAAAAGACACCCTTTATTTTCTTATCACATGAATACAATAATTACTAACCCCTCCAATTAAAAGGAAAGAAACAAAGAAATCAAATGAACTTATTTTGTTTCCAGGCCAAACGTGCCTGTCCATGAACAATGATAAGAATGAAACCAATCTTATGTTCTTCACCACAGGGGATTATCATCGCCAGGGCTCCTTTTGGTATTTATTTATAACTGGATTCTTTCAGATCTCCTCAGATTATTTGAATTCTTGATCAAAGCCCTGACCAGGTCCTTGCATGGCCATGGGGGTGAGTATTGATCTGGACCAAAAGCGAACATGGGCTGGGAAATACAATCAGGATTGCACAAATGAAGATAATTGTGATTGACTTAAACTGAGTGGATGACTGATTACTTGGCTGAAATAAAACATCTGCTCCATGTTAGTCGATCACTTTGATAACATTTAGTAGGAGGGGATCGCAGGGCCAATTAGATTACAGCTCAATCACTTCAGAAGATGGGACAAAACAGCAACTGATTCATCACCTCTATATATGTACACATATATAATTATAATTTTGTTCTGTGCATACTGTGCTTAGTTTTAGTGGGCTGTGTAAGTTATCCAAGAGAAAGGTTTCGTTATATGCCATTTAAGCATCAATTCATTAAATTATTTCATTGTGCATGCCTTTTAAAATGCACATTTAGATGAACATAAATTATAGGACATGTGTTGAAATATATATATAAAACTGTTTTTCTTAAGTTTTATAAACCTTTCACCTATGATTTCTCCAGGTACTCAGAGGAAATTGTGCCCTGGTTTGGAGAATCAAAAAGGACATCAGTGATGGAATGTTTCACCAGGCCTGACCTTCGACCCTTAATATTGAAAAAATATGTATTATTTGTTTGATATGTATCCAGATGCTTATGCAAACTGAAAGACAATTGAACAAGAAAATTATACTAACTAAAAATATTAGAAAATGTGGGGAAATTAAACAATTAGTTATATTGAGACTAATATGAATCATTCAATGACATCATAACAAAATCAGTATCATATAGCTTGTTCCAGTTGTCCCAATCATTTATTCAGTCTTCCAACATACCTTCTAAACTATCTAACTGGTGTTGAATGCCAACCTGGGCAAAGCAAGGATCAGCAGTGGGCAATATATATGCATTTGTCAAATGACACAGAACTCCCAAGAGAGTTGTTTTCTTTGACAAATGCATAAATATTGCCCACCACTAATCCTTATATTTCACAATACATAGAACCATGGTTGCTCCCACTTGTAAATACTGGAAATGTGCTTCTAATTGTGGTAGAAGATGTTTTAATTTGTGATTAAACATTTACTGCATTGAAAGATTACCCAGCAAACATGTTATTACTATGGTTTGTAGTCAAGCCTGCACACATTTCCTTTTATTTCCTTTTAATTAATTTGATCTAATATTAAACTCAGAACAGCAATTTTTATCTTCAAAACCCCAACATCAGAAGACTGACAATCAGCATTTATCACAGAGTATAAAATATATCAGAAAAATATCGCTGTACAATTCTGGGAGATCTACAGTGCCCATTGCTTGTCATGTGCAACTTCCTGCAACCTGTACTTGCCGCTTTGATCAAGAGTTACTGGTATTGTTTTAAAGGTCAACAAATATGGTCCAGGGAAAAGTTGCCTGTCCTGAAAAACCTTTTCTAAACCTTTAACCTGAGGGAATGTTGAAAAACAATAATGTGCGACAATGGATCAGAACAGATTATTTTTAAAGCAAGAACAACGTTTCAGGACACATAGAAGCAGGTACATTGCTTCCAAGAAACAGTGAACGTTTGGGGATAACACTGACAAGGTGGAACCCATGAATTCCAATACAATATTTAACCAAAAAACTCCATGGTATCAACTGTTAGGAACCGGCTTTTTTCCAAATAATCCAAGTCAGGACAATGCAGAAACTCACTCAATACAATACTTTACGAGAGAAAGTAAAGGTTTATCAAAAATCACACTGGCCAGCGGGAAGTTCACCAAGACACAGCACAAATTGCGGTTCAGCAACCTTTGTCCACTGGCCATCTAGCCAAGCTTATACCCTCAGAAGCCTTGTTTACATTATTTGTGAAAGCATATCTCCAAAATGCTCTCAAACAACATGCTTTTGTTAATCAACAACCCAGGCCATTAGTCATGACCGATAACTTATGACACCTAGATGTCCGTCCGGTCAGGATCAGCCCTCACCTGCTACACCAAATCATTGATCAACACACACACATGCATAATTACTCTTATAGGACAAAACGCAGAACCCATCACAGTCTAATCTTCAAAATTGAATTATGAAGTGTTTTTTGTTACCTTGTACCTCTCCCCCTAACAGCAATGAATATAATATGATTTATTGTTGATATATCCCTGTACAGCCCCATTACTGTTTATCTCAAACCCATGGAAACAAACTGGGGCAACTGCATGGCCCATTCAGTCATACTATTATATATTTTTAATAATGCACCTTTCCAACTTTGTAGCACAAGATGCTTCACAAAATACACAAATAATTATCACAAAGACAAACCAATTAAAGCAAAGCAAGACAATAACAAATAAAAATAATAAAAACCCAATAGAAATAAAAGAAAGATACACAACAGGGGTTACAGTGTGATAAAAGCAAGTTGATAAAACCGTGGCTGTGTTCCATTATGCACACTTGCGTTCTATGTACTTGCATTCTAGATAATACATTCTTCCAATTACACTAGCTAGAACACACTTGATAGAGTGCAAGAGCGCAAGTATGCTTCAATTTTGGAACACACTTGATGACATAGTCAGCAGAATAGGAAAAACAATAGAATCACCTCCACGAATTACCTTACTCGATAATCTAGCTAGTTAGCACCATTAGGCCTAAGCTTTTGAAATTAACTACAAATTTTATGGTGCATGGCATTATTTACAATAAATATTGTTTTGCCAAATTTTGCGTTTTCATTGTTTAAGACATTACTTCCATGGTGAAACTAGCTACTTCGTGTGTAAACCATATGAGGCAATCGTTTTATTTAGTTACAGACAGCCCGACCTAAGCAGTGGCGAAATCAGGCCAGATCATCTCATACCAGCAGTAAAACTGAATAGCAAGATGCCTTAAATATAATGCAGACATATTATACTTACACTGCTTAGGTCATAGTGTCAGTAACTGTCACAAGCTCAGCTTCGGTAAACGGTACAGTTTCCGGAATAAAAATTATGCTTATTTAACTATGGAGCCAGTGTAATTTTGCGCCGTTTTTCGACTCCCCTGAAGAACCCCCTTCGCATAAACGCACTCGTCAAGCTATGTGACATGCTATGAACGGCATGCACTTCTCTTTTGCTTAATTTCTCCAATAAAATTAAAAATGATAGGCTAACACTGTGGCTTGGGGTATGAGCATACTCAGCATAGCTATGAACTATGAATTGAATTAAATTAAATTGTATTTGTATACGGCTTTTTACAGAGAACTGTCACAAAAACACTGCACAATTGTAGGCTAATTGTTCTTATTGATTGAGGTGGACCATAAAATAGAGGTAAAAAGCAGGCAGTGGGTGGGATATTCAAGTGTCACGATTCAAAGCGACAGCATTGTATGATATTAAATAATAGCATATTATTAAGAGACGTGACTAAGAAAAATAAAAGCAAAAAACACCCTCAGCACAAAAGTTTGGACGGCCGAAAATAAAAAGCTGCAAAGAAAGCTACCTTTTTTATCTATTTTAAGTTAAATATTCCATGAAATGCTATTTGAAAAAGCTCCTGTCATACTGCAATTATTAACTCTTCTGACAGAAGCTATGGTCAATTTCTGATTGTGATAGGCACAGTGCCCTCCAGTATTATTGGCACCCCTGGTAAAGATGAGTTAAAAGGTTTATGAAAAATTCACTGTTTGGTAAATTAGCTTAATCTCACAGTGAAAAAATTAGAAAAAAATCAACCTTTAATTGAAGTAAATTTATTATGGAAAAAAAAAAACCCTCATCAAGAAATAATTTAACAAATCCATGTGTGCCACAATTATTGGCACCCCTGCATTTATATATAGAATAAAGTAATATTTTTTTACAGTTGGTCGCATATCCTTTGCATGCCATGACTTCCTGATGTCTGTGACCGAACAACATCAAAAGACTCTTGATATCTTATTTTCTGGTACTCTTCCAAGCGATACTATAAAGTCTCTGCATTTGAATGGAACTATATGGGAATTGGGGGGTGGGACTAGATTTAGCTGTAAATTACACTGGAACAGTATGGAACACATGGTTTGCTAAATGGTTCTAAGTCATCAAGGGTCTGACGTATCAAACAGACCTTAAACCATCACTCTGCTGCCAGAAATACAGTAGATATGGATTGAAAACTTGACGGGTTTCTTCTTACACTGAAGTGATATGTGAAAAAGAATTTTTTTTTTTGTTCCATGGTTTTGCTTCACCTTGCCTATTATTCGTTTCACCTGCACTACTGCCTGCAGGGTATTTAAGCTCTTCACTTCCGCTTCCCGGTGCTTCTTTGTCATTCCTACTTACATTGAGCCAGGTATAGTTAGGTACAAGCAACCTTGTGATTTTAAAGCTTGCTTTAAGTTCACGAGGGACTTGCTTCTTCGTATTAGTTTTTACGGAGAGTATTATTTCTCGTTTAAGCTATACTGTTCGACTTACTCCGTGCTGTTCTCTCTGAGACAGTTTCCTTTGTTGTTTCATTTTCATTTCACCTTCTTACCGGCCGTTTTAGTGTTACGTGCCGAAGGTGTTTCTTTTCTATTGTTTCCCCGTGTAAGCTCTAGTATTGAACTCGGGAGACTTTGTTTTGTGCTCTCACTCGTGTTTTTGAGTTCACCCTATTTTCCAGAGCTACTAGGATTATTCCTTTAGCTACTAGGATTATTCCTTTTTTTCTGCCCATTCTCACAGCGAGCAACTGGTCGCCGAGTCGGTCAATTCTACTAGGCTGGGGGCGGGGCAAAAGCTTCCCGTTGTGTCATCCAAGTCAGTTCGTGCAGCTACAATTTTTTGATAAAGAGAAACAACGGCAGTAGCCTACGTATAACAAAGACATATTTGCGATGCATCCTATTATTTATAGTTATGTCATGACACTGATAATTATGTGTACTGTAGAACCCACGCAGCTAGACCAATGAGGGAATAGCTCGGAGCGAAGGTTTAAGCGTGATGTATTCCGCTATTGCTGTGGGAAAAGGGAAAAGTTATTGTATGAAATATCACTAATTTATTTACTTGTTTATCTGACTCCATTTAAAATTATAATTTTGAATTTGGTTTTAATCATGCGTGGAGCTCAGAGTGGTTACACTCGACTCTCCCTTGGGTACCACCATTACTCAATATATGCTTGCCGGAATCAGCATTATTGCTGAATCTCAGTTCATTGGAGAATGCAGAGGTTGGGGGTCTAGCCAACACAATACATGCATTATTTTTTACATAGATAGTTGCGAGCCCAGGTCAGAGTGCATTCAGAGGGCTTCTTAAGGCGAATTTGACAAGAATCGACGTAAAACGTCCAAGGGTTCTCTTCACATCAAATCACCAGAGCCATGCACCACCAACCCTGTTTTACGGGCAGAACTTGGCTGCCTTTCCCAACTTCAGGATGCCACTAAAGACTTGCTGTACCAGGCTACTGATCAGTTGGTACTTGGTCAGAATTGTCCCCCTGAGTTTTCAGTCATAATTTAGGCTGAAAAGGGTATAAGATGGATGAGAGTCATGGAGACCACGCAAGTTAAATATATATATTTTTTATAACAGGCAGAGAGGTTCTTAGCTTAGAATTAGTAGTCAATTGCAGAATATAAAGGTTGAAGAAAGGAAATGGAGAGTAAATATTTTATCTAGCCTGTTCAGCTACACACAGAACCAGAATATGCATGGTGTGGGAAGTCAGTTATAATCTTACCCATACTTGAATGACTATGGTACCACTACAGCACCAGGAGACCTGTTACGCAGATTCTCCTTGTACTCAGCCCTGAGCGACACGCAGGGGTTCTGACTCTGAGACTCAAGCATATATACCACAGTGCTTGGAACACTGCAGCTCAGATCATACAGGCAATTGAAGCTGGAAAAAGGGTTGAAAAGAAAGATGCAGATGATGTGAAACAATAATGACAATAATCACTGGTTAAGACTGTGAGAGCAAACACGAACACATTCAATACCTATAGCTAAACACAGGATAATATGCTGCTAAGACAAATAAACATGAACAAGTTCACTAACAAAGTATATAACCAAATGATTCCGTACGGTGTGACTATGGTACCAGGAGAACTGTTAAGCAGATTCTCCTTGAATATCCCTTCGGGCTTCCCTTAAATGCAGTCCTGAGCAGGCCTTCCACATTCAACAATTTTCTTTGTTTTTCCAAATAAGGTCTGGCAGGAAGAGATGTAACTTCTCACCACCCGGGTACCCCCCTCCAGGGAGAGAAACTGCATAGTCTACTCCCCCCAATCTAGTGATGGTAATAAGATTTTTTGAACGACGGCGCGTGATCTTATGATCTTCCATATCATTTATCTAGATATCAGGGGAGGTCCCAGTGATGGCCCCTCTAGGTTCCAGATACTTATATGGACAAGCGCATCCCTGATAACTTATACAATCCTCCTTTCTTTCACATTCTTTATTCCTCCCCCTCCTATACTTTCACATACCCCACACTTCAATTAGTATTAATCCCAGTTCACCACATTTATTATATTATCCACGATTACTTTATACTTCCACAATTACAATTACTAATTTACATGCACATACATATGATGCAAGATACATATACAGCTTTGTTTCAGTCAATAGTCCAAAAGCCATTCAATCCAAGAGCCTTTGATGCTTGTTTACATGTCTTTTACGGTCTGTGAACAAACCTGAGTTACTCATTATGAGGATCAAACATCCTGCAGAAGGTCCAGTTGTAGGGTCAATTCCAGTTGTAGTTTACGAAGCAATAAGAGGTCAGAGGGAAAAAGTTATCAGGCCACCTGGTAAATTGTTTTATTGACCCTCAAAGAAGTCGCCACCAGCTCCAATGGTTTATGACTGATAATCCATTTTTCAGTCTTACAGTACCCATAAATAAAAGGTCACATTCTGTACTTGCCCCTCATATTCCTTTTTTGATCACAAATCCAAACTGCTTGAGTATAGAGCAACAATTAATGTCCCAATACTTATGAATGGCACTGCAGGTATATGACATAATGGTTGTCATATACTTGTCATAACCAAAAAAATTAGTGGCTGCAATGGCATAACCTATTATGTAGCTCCTGTCATGACAATTGGTATAACAGTTGGGCCTCAATTAGCACAGTTAGCTAAATAGGGCAAGCAACCTAAGCTGTCATATCAACATGTGTTATAACATGTTATGGCTCCTACAGCTTCATGGATCATAACACTATCACACAGTTTGCCATAAACTGTCAAGACCATTTATGTATGGCATTTCCCTATTCTTATGACAGTGTCATAAATTCCCTGTCACAACGGCTGTCATAACACTTTTTCCTCAGCAATTACAGGTAGATACATTTGGCAAGTGACACAAACCGTTATGTCAACATGTGACATAACAGCTGTCATAAAATGTACTGATAAAAGTGATGACAGTGTTATGTCATTTAACATAAACTGACATTAGCTGGTATGTCATGTTATGACAGCTGCAATGTCAGCCTTATGTCGCAGGGTTCAAGTAAAGTACTACCCTTTTATCTCTATTGGAAGGCTGAGCCGGAGTTTAGGAGCCAAGAAGGCACATTCACAGAACACCCAGAATAGCCTTCTCAGATTACCTTAGTTGGTGACTGTGCAATAGGGTGACAAGGACTCACTGATGTAGTCTGGAACCTACCCATGTCTGACTTATTAAACGGATCTTAAAATCCATTCTGAACTCAACTGCCAACCAGTGCAAAGAGGCCCAATACGGCACTTACAATCACAACCTGGGCATTATGTTAAAGGTCTAACTCTTAGCTACCTGTATGTCTTAATAAACTATGAATATGACTCTACAGCAATATCCTACCAGAAGCAGTGTGGGTCCAAGACAGGCAGGTTTCCAAACTTTCAGGGCAACACACCAAAAATACATCCATGATTTGCCTCTCCTCTGATCAAGATCAGCACCTCCTGTAGATATCCTGTAGTACTGTGTGGCCTATAGGGTGTAAGGGAGTCACTGGATCATGAGTGAGTGCACCAGTGGTCCTTACAGGGGAGCAAGACCATGACCATGTATGCAACATTGGGAAATGTTGAAATGTGAGGGGGCATTTTAAGAAGAATAGATTAAGTATATTTTTAGAAGATTTAAGTGAATCTGAGTGTTAATGAGCATGTGACGACAGTAATACTATAAAAATATTTATTTCAGAACATCTGTTTATTTGAATATATTCTTAATTGCAAAAAAAATATATATTTTTCTATTCAGAAACATTCAGCTGCTAACAATACGATGGTAGCCATAGCAACTACTGGTTCAATATTAAGACAGTAAGCATAAGATCAACAGGAATGTAGGCAGCCTACTGGTAATTATGGCTCTGCTCTAAACTATCTATCCTGAAATAAAGTAGCATGCCAACCACATTAACCTGTGAAATCTATGTATTGTAATAGGAAAACAAGTAGAGATGTTGAGTCCATGGGTCAGTGAATAGTTTATTTACATAGCTGCAGTATATAAAGAAAAATGATGATTAAAAAAAACATCATGATTTGTCAATAACAAAGAGAATATCAAATTCCCTCGGCTGTGTCCCTTTTTAAAATTAGACTCAGTGATATGATGTCCGATTTGGATTGCTTGACCAATTTGTTGCCTCTATTGACTTTCTAAAGCATAGATTCCAGGTTTTTTTGGGTCTTACTTTCATGGTGAAGGGCAAGAAATTTTGTGTGACTTTCCCTTTAACATTCAAAAGTTTCTCCTTTCTCACTCCTCTCATGTCACTTGCTCTTTCATTCCTGTCAACATCCTCCTGTATACTCTCTCTGTCTCCCTCTCTTTGGCCTGAACCCCCCAGAGCAAACATGACAGTAATTCAGAAAACTAGTCATTCAGAAACGTAATATGCGTAAGTTGGCCAAAACAAGGCATTTGATCACCTGAAAGGCACAATGGTAAAATTCTGCTTATTGTATTGTGGTTCAAGTTTGTTCATTTGAATTCCTGAATGGTAAAAACTACAGAGCCGAATGTACTTAAACAACCATTTACTAGTCCAATGCCCAGTATAGCATTAACAGGAGCAAAAACTTAAACAGAAAAGAAGAAACTATTTCTGCATTTATGAACATTCCAACTTTTTATGCTATTAATACTTTGTCACCTTTGCATCAATAGTGAATGGGAAGTATAGCAGAATTCAATGTCCACATATTGGCTGGTACTGTGGAAGACACGCTTCTCTTGTACACTGCTGCATTGTATTCTGTAGCTTGAAACACTAATGAGTTATGACATTTCATATGACTATAAAAAAGTAGAGCACTCTAAACATTCCAAAACGCTCTGTGTCAGCATCTAAATTAATTTCTAATCTGGTGTTTGCCTAGCCTCTGACCCTATTTCTCTCTACAGATTCGTGCTGATTTCTAGTTTCTACCCTATGATATAACCATTAATCATCTGGCTATTGGAGCAGTGTGTCTTGCAGAACTGCTTTCTGTGAGACTTATAGTTCAGTATGTGTTTTCTCCATTACTAACCTATTGTTTGCATTGTATGTAATGTATATGTTTTTTCCAGTGTGATATGTGCATTTGTGCTGTGAGCACAAATAATTATTTCCAATGATTTCCATATTACGTAAACTACACACAAAGTGTGCTTGGAGATATGAGCAACATAAACTAAAATGTAATGATTTTAATACTAATAAATGTTATTTGTTTACTACTAATGTTTTTTACTTGCTTACTTGAAACAAATCTTGCATTAAAATGTATGATGAATGCTTAAGCAGTATTATCTAAGATATGGGCTTAGAATCAATGAAAATCTGTCATTAGTTTGATTACAGTTAGTTTCAAATGTTTTTTTCAAATTTAAAATGTACATTTGTCTCCACACACATAATTTGGTGAGTTGTTTAGATTAAAATTTTGCGAAAATCACAAGTAAATGTTTAGAACAATAGAATTAGATTGAATCATTGTATCAAAATCAGATCTTTCCAGAGAGAATAACAAAATATTTCAAAATAAGTCACCTTTCAAAAAGATGGAGGGATATATTTTACTTAGCGCATGGCCTAAAGCTCATGGCGCAAGTAGATTTAGGGCGTGTCCCAATCCACTTTTGCTAGTTAAACGGCAGATAATTTGAGTGCAAGGTAAGGCACAAGGTTCAAATGCTCTGAACTTAATTAATAATAGGTGTATCTTGGGCATAACATGTGATAAGTCAGAGTGTCATTTCCCATTCTCTTTAAAAGCCACCTGCGCTTGCACTTTGGCAGATTGCTAATATAATGACAGATTTAGCAAGACTTTGAACAGAGAGATTTACCTCTGAGGAAACGGACCTGCTTGTGCATGAGGTGTGTGAACCCGAGAAGGAACAAGACCAGTCCATTCAATTCTCAGAATTAATTGAGTAATGTGGTGCAAATTGGTTTTCGTTTATGATTGTTGAAAATGTTTATATTCCTTAATTGGTTCTCTTTAAAATTGTTTCGTTCAGTTATGGAGTAACAGGTGAAATCAATGGGGTTTTAATTGCTGAAAGTATGGAAACCTGGTCAATTTTTTAAATGTGAAGAACGAAGACTGGGGATCAAATGGGTGTTATAAAATGTTGACAATCTGTTTTTTGAATGGTATTAAGATAAAAATGTATAAAAAAAACATTATGCAGAGTGAATCTCTAAGACCATATTTGAAAAACATTTGTAAAATGCATTAATGTGATTAAATATTTCAAAATAAATGGACAAAGTTTTGGCCCTTTTTCAGTCATTGGCACATGCAGTGCAGCATCACACTTTGTAAAGTCCTGAAATGTTTCGTGATCTATGTCCATGAGACATCCATGACTTTTGACAATGTTATGGCCCTGTCACACTATTGCGTATGAGAAAAACGTATGAGTTGCGTATGTAAATTCATAAAATAACTGTACGGTACACCTTCATGTCAGCGGATCGCCAGCATATGGCCAGCGTAATCTGCGTATGGCTATCGTATGAGTAGCGTATGAACTGCGCATGTCCAGCGTACCGCTATCATGTGACAAAGTGCCTATATAACCGGCGGCATTTCCACATTCTCGGTTCTCAGGATGGGGAACGCAATACATCACCACAACCAGGAAGGAAGTATTGACTCTTTAATGACTGTAGGCTATTACTCAGAGGGTATGCAACATGGTTGAAAAGGACATGATGGCAATAAGCACCGTTGACGGTGAGGGATTTCGAGAGCAAATAAACAGGCTGTGCACACGACTCACTCCCGACCACGTAGATATGCTTAAATATTTTTGAATAAAAATAAGTAGGTCTATCTAGTATGCATATGAGGAGCCTATTCATAACATAATAGCTTATGTTTTAAGTTGACCGTTCTAGGCTAGGTCTACTAGTTTAACTGTCGCCTTTCAATTTCAAGAGCGATTATGTTAATGCTGCAAGTGCCTAGCGGAGCAACGGTTTCGCTTGCAACAGATGAGACGGAGCGCAATTTCTTTTCTGTTAAAGTAGCCTATACACGCCTTCATATTCTATTTTTGTTATGCTACAATAATGCCTGTTTCTCAAATGTTACAATAAATCTTTGATTGAGGAATATAACATGCATTTTGTATTCTGTCTATCATAAGCTATATTTAGCTTTTATGTTATCAATTAATCGACGATTGTTTGTTAAGGTTAACAACTATCGATTAAGGAAATTCCTTAAAATTGTACCTACTATGTACCATTATTACCATGTGCCATTATTAATGATCAGTTGATCATATGAATAAACGTTTTTTAAACTTACTTCTGGTGTTTTTCATACTTTTATAATACATCAAATGATATGTAATTTATAAGGACCCCTGACCCCTGCCCCCTAGAATAATAAACTATACAATTGTTCTAAATCATCCTGTCTTGCCATGGAACTGCACCTGCACTGAGTTGGCCCAGTGCTTCAGGAGGTTCCTCTGCTTCTTTCAATCGTCAGGCATACGCCAAGATGTCTATATACGTTGCAGATACGTCAGACATACGTTCGAAGTATGTTACTCATGCGCTACCAATGCGCTATCAATACGCTAGCTGTACGGTACACCTTCATGTCAGCGTATGTCAGCGTATGACCAGCCTACTCGACCTATGAGTAACGTACCTCTAGCGTAATTCTAGCGTATTCAGCGTATGCCTAGCGTATGCTTAGCGTATAAACCATACGTCCGAAAACGCACAAATTTTTTAAGCATACCCACCGTATGCGACCGTGCTTGAAACATATACAACCTATGCCTAGCGTACCCCTAGAGTATGTCAGCGTATATCAGCGTATGAGTGATATTTTTCATACGCTGACATACGCTAGTACGATACGCAATAGTGTGACAGGGCCATAAAATTTAATCTTCCAGATGGAGACTCTCGCCACTATCCTCAACTCACTGTGTAAGCTAGGGTAGCGACTATTGTATCCTAAGCAATTGTAACAGTTAGTCATCAAGAAGTGTCGCAATGCGTAACATTTAGTTATATTTTTATGCAATTTATCTGTGCCCCTGTGTATAACAGACAGGAGGATGCATGTTGCGCACACGCCTATGTAGATGCACATTACGATCTTAATACTGTACACTTAAAATAACAATGAAACAACAGCGACATGACTTAAGACCAGGTTTGTGTTGGTTTTTAGCGCAAATGTTTTCAGCTGTATTAAAATAGCAATAAGCCAACAATGTGCCGACCACACCTCATCTGAAGACCAACCCTGCTCAGATGGGCGCAAGTTCATTTGCTACTTAAACAATGTTGGCGCTGGATGGGAAAATGACAACTGCGTCAATCTGAAACAAGGAAAGACACTTGCGTTTGGGTTACTGCCGCTTAGCAACGAGTGTAAGATAGAGCCCGGAGATTGATTTACAGGTCAGAGCATAATGATAAAGAATAGAATTTCATAAGCATATTACGTTCAGCATTAAAGAAAAAAACTAATCAGAGCAACTCAATAAATGGCTCCATTTGTCTGATAAAATCATAGAATATCATAAAATATGCAATGTAATTCAACTTACATGTTCTCATTATAAATCCATCAATTTTTTGAATAATTAAAAATTAAGATTGAATATTAAAGAGAAATGACAAATATAGAGACAATTCTCCTGTCCATGGTCAAAATTTATCAACCATATTAAACCGAAGAATAATACCCTTCATTACAAATCTTTTAGATAGGCACCATATTGTTAATAAAGAATTCTTAACAAATATCCAGTGCATATAACAAGAAGATTTGACTTGAAATATACATAAAGCAAATGTTAATTTGCTTTACTTAAATGCTCAGCCAAAGTATTTGCAACTTGCAAGTGCTAACATTTCACACTTTGTGGGTGATCAACTAAGAGGCATGATGTAAATTACTCCAGCCGCAAACAGCCATATTTAAATGAAAAATTTTGCGTGTTTGGATTGGTTAAACTGTAAGAATACTTACTAGCACTACCCGCGCCGTTAGTGTCACATAAAATCCCATTTCCATTTGATGATGGGTTTTAATTTGATAACGTTTTTATTCGCTTTGTTATTCATTGTTTGTTATAATAGATGTTGTATTGCTTGTTTTATTCAAATACTAGTTCATCTTGTATTCTGTAACACAATTTGCTTCATAATTAAAAATGTTTTTATTCTTACTGTTCGTGATGTATGTATCCACAAATGATCTTTTTGTGTGTTTTAGCATTAGCTAAACATGCACGTAGGCCTACGTGTCTTGTTACAATGACCGTCGTCATCTTATCGATTGTGTCTTTAATACCTGCTTTCCATTTGTACTAAAATGCACTGCAAATACCTTTCCCAAACTTGCTTTCGGGCTTAGTAAATCATGTTACACACGCTAAAGTAATCAATTGGCGTGACCTCCTCCCACTATTTCAAGAATTAATGTAGGGACACCAATTTTGGCATATTCATTCAGGCTAACCCGCAAAAATGAGAAATCAACGTATCTTTCCATTTTAGCACACGCAATCCTCTTTACACCTCGTTAGCTGATCACCTCGGACGATTTTTTTGCGGGTGGTAACAGTTTTACACATGTTTTTGTACACGCAAACCTTTAGTATATCGAATAACAAAATAATCTTTTGGAAGAATGGTGCTTCATCCAAGGGTGACCTGCACCTACAAAAACTAAGGGGGCACAGAGGAATAATGATAGGAGTTGACAAAATCCTGTTTAGAGAATAGTTTTGAGGGAATATACAGTCATTTAATTAAAATCTTACATTTTTGATATATAATAACATTTGTAAATGAAATAAAATAGACTTTTTAAATGTAAATAGATTCTGAGGAAGCTAAATCTGAATTTGAGGGGCAGATCAGTTTGAATGGGCAGATCGCCACCGGTTCCATCCCTCCAGTAGAGTTCCAGACTAGAATCTATGCCAGGGTGCATTGAAACTGTTCTGGCGGCTCGTGGTGGCCCAATACCTTACTAAGGCACTTTATGTTGGTTTTTCTTTTAATTTGTCACCCGTCTGTATGTATGTATGTATGTATATACACACTGTATATATATATATATATATATATATATATATATATATATATATATATATATATAGCTGTATTTATATGAAATATTAAATAAAAATGAAAGTATTATTTTGAGGCAGCAGTTTTCTTCAGCTTTTAGTTTTTATGGGCATGTGAATGCTGCATTCTGTTACATTCTGTTCAAAAGGGCACCAGACTTGGTGATAACTGTAATGTATGTAATTCGGATCTCTTTTTGTGTGCGCTGTAAATTCACTTTATGTGACACCACTCCACCTTACACAAGAGTGACACCCCATCACGAGGGAATTTATGCTACATCGTCAAAACTATGCAGAGAACCTGTTTGACAGGGGGGGGGGGGGGGGGGGGGGGGTTCAAACATGCATTAATCAATCCCTGACCTGTTCTTTAACCTTGAGCTGGCACAACATGTCCTACCGTCTGAATGCCAAGTCACTCTGATCCTGCAAACTGCAGCAGCAGACCACAACAAAACAATATGAATTCTGCACTCCGGCTTTCTAAATTACAGTATTTCTTTGCAGGTAAATGAGAGTTGAGAGTATACGCTTATAATTATAAAGAAAACATACATTCTTTTCAGATTTTTTGTATTAATAAAACAAATGCTACAATGAATGCATCCATGACTGACTTGGAGAATCCTATATTGCTAATTCTTTAAAAGACAAATAATACCTTACATTTTATCAAGGAGTGCATAATATAATGTCTCTATTTAAGCAAAGCTGCACCAGTCATAAATATTTATGATTTTATAATCAATTCCTATAAATTATTCCTTTTTTCCTTATTCTTTATTCTGGTTTACAGGGATATTTGTATGCATCACATTATACTGAATTGTACTGAGTAACAGCCATTAATCACTGATGTTAGGTTCCCAGTTCTTCATAGGAGAAAATGAAATTGCTTAGTTAGTTAACATTCATTCAAAACTAAGCATTGCACAGCATGGTCAGTGCAAATTACCTGCTCAATCAAGCATTCACCCAAGCGATCAACTTGAATTTAAGTATGGGTTCATTGAGGTCAGACGACACCAAATCCATTATTTGTTCACGTTATACATGAGGAAGTTAACATGTGAGTAGTAATCAACAAATTCTGCTGCTTGCACTCAAAGATCTGCTCTGACAAATTAAATGGTATTGGACATCACAATGTTACTGTCACAGAGGAATCAATAGGCAATGTGTTTTGTGCGCTAGACAATATAGGCAGCGCCATGTTAAATCATTACTATTTTGCATATATTTATGGAAGGAAGAAAAGCAGGTGAACTCTCAATCTTTCTGCCTCAATATCTGTATACAGAATATTTATATTTTTTTCTTCTATCATTGTACCATTTCAATATGCGTGGGATTTCATAACCAGAATGTTGCTAGCAGCAGACTCACTTTATTTTTACTTATTTAACTGTAAATAGCCTTAAAATTGTGATTGTCACAGATATGGGCATTTCACTTATTTGATCCATATTCTGTATGTCACACCTATGTATTTTCGTAGCTATGTACGCAGCTATGTATATTAGTCGTCCCCAGATTTTTAAAACAAAATTCTATTTGAATTTTTTTTACTTATTAGTACTCACAGGGCCGGCTCTGACCAATTGGCTGCCCTAGGCAGGATTTTATCTGGCGCCCCCTTGCATCACAGTTTATTCACTACCAATAACATGCACTCACACTTTTGTTTTCACATTTTTCTTTTACTGAAAATAACCCACAAAATCAAACAGTTAACATCAAAACAGTGAACAAGTGACATTATTATTATAGATATTTACAATATATTATCTTTAATATATATTAAAGAAACCAGTAGCCTACTGCCATAAATAAAGTAAGGTAAAATATAATTACAATTAACTTAGTAAAATAAAGTTAAAGAAATAATTGCACACAAATAATTGCACACAAACACAAAAGGCACACAAGCACAAGGCTTCGACTTGTAACAGACTTAGAAGCCCCCTCATCAAGCTCACTTTACCTACAGTCTTACTTTCCTAACCTTTTCTTGCAGCAAAGTCATCTATGACATCATCATAAGACAACTGTTTTGAGACCACATGATTTATGCTTATGATGGAAAGTCCACTGAGACGTTCTTGCACCATAGTAGATCTCAGGTAAGTTTTGGTGAGCTTGAGCTTAGAGAACAGTCAAAATTGAGCACAATTTAATCTATAAAAAATATTGCGTATATTATAAGAGTCATTTGAAACCGTTAATCACATTCTTCAATAACCAAATCGTATTTTAAATGCCGCTCAGAAAACAGTCAAAATTGAGCACAATTTAATCTATAAAGTTAAACATTGTCCGAAAAAATATTGCGTATATTATAAGAGCCATTTGAAACCGTTAATCACATTCTTCAATAACCAAATCGTATTTTAAATGCCGCTGAAATGTGACACTTTGCGCCTTGCATTATGAACATTGCACATTATCCTACAAAACATGACAACTCACTAAATAAAAGTTAACAAATAACATTTATTGAAAACAATATTCAACGTAACAAAACATTTTTAGGAAACGTGCCTGATTATTACAACGGTATTTTCATTGGGTAAACGCGATCGCATAGCAAATACAGTAAAAAATAATAATCGGTCATCAGAAAAGCTACCAATAATAGGAACACAAAAAAATAACAATTAGGCCTACTGATCGACGTGACATTAGATTCATTTTATTGGGCTATTCAACAACGCGATAGGCCTACTTACTCTTTCCACCTCGCTGGTTTAACTTGCAGGGTGAACAGGCTAATGCGTTTTGTTTTCCTTCATTTTTTTAAATTATTTTTTTAATCCGGCGTTGTTAACATTAGTAACGGATTCTCGTTTTTTTATAAAGCAACATTTGACCATGAAACATGAAATTTCAGTGCAAATTATGTCAATATGTAATTTAAATGTGTACATTAATAAAATAGTAAGTTTAACCGACTAGCATTTCTGGTGCCGACTAGCGAGGGTAGCAACGTTTAATCGGCTAGTCGACTATACGCGCACATCCCTAGTTCTAAATGTCTGTGACTGTTAAATCACAACCAGCTCTGTGATTTTCTTATTTATCATATGGCTCTTAGTTGTCATAAATCTTCTATTTTGTCATCTTCACATAATTTGTTCATTATCAACATGGAAAAGACCATTCCCATCTCTCATACATAGAGAACATAATGGAATACACGGTTCAATGCACTAGCGCCATACGGCGGCTCCGCACTTAATGGACTCAAAATGGCGTCAAATCGTTAGTTGTCGCTACTCTCTCTATAAAGGGACTCTACTTCAACCCAAGCGCCCCCGGTACCGGGGCAGGATGCGCCTAAAGTCAGAGAGCACTAGACAATTCATTTCATCACATTAACGTTACTGTACCTCTGCCCTTTTCACGTTGTTCCTCCTCTTCTTTCCTTCTTTTCCTTCCCTGAGCACCGGACAGCTTTGGTCTTTTCGACATGTTGATAGCATATAATGCGAGGGTCACGTCAGATAGCCACACTTTACCATTGCCCAGAGAGGGAGCGCAGGTAAAGTCTAATTGCCTGGCTGGAGGGGGGCGGGGTGGCATGAACTAAGAAATTATTATTATTTAATAGGCTATGCTATAGCGCTACGCTGGTTGTTGTGGGGTTATTTAAATTTTTTTTTTTAAAAAAGCGAAATTATTATTATTTTATTTTTTTCCCATTTGTTGCGCCCCCTCTGGGTGGTGGCGCCCTTAGCATTTGCCTATACTGCCTATGCCAAAAACCGGCTCTGAGTACTCATATGTAAATTGTAAAACGGACAATAATCCGTAGTGGACGGGGAAAATAAGGAGAACACAAATAACCTTGTGATAAAAATAAACAGTGAAGTTAAATGACAACTCGCAAATGCACATGGCTAAAACCAGCAGAATGTTTATTGCCTCACTGATGCAATAATCACCATGTGATTCATTCTAATGCTTTCCTTGGTCAATATCCTTCAGTTTCTCTCTAATGAACACATATCAACAAAATTCTTAATTACATTAATACACTCACCAGCCACTTTATTAGGTACAACTGTCAAGTACCAGGTGGGATGCCCTTTTGCTTTCAGAACAGCCTGAATTCTTCATAGCTCGGATTCAACAGGGTGCTGGAAACATTCCTGAGGGATTTTGGTCTATGCTGACTTGATAGCATCACGCAGTTCCTTCAGATTTTTCAACCACACATTCATGCTACGAACCTCTCATTCCACCTCATCCCAAAGGTGGTATTGGATTGAGATCTGGGGACTGTACAGGACATTGGAGTAAACTGCAGTTACTGTCATCTTTTGTTGAACCAGCTTGAGATGATGTGTGCTTTGTGACATGGCACATTATCCTGCTGGAAAGTATCCATTTGAAAAAGAGCAGACTGTTGCCATAAACGGGATGTATATGGTCAGCAACAATGCTCAGGTATGCTGGGGTATTGAAATGATGCCCAATTGGTATGAAGGGGCCTAATGTATGCCCAAAAAAACCTTCCCCACAGCATTACACCACCACCACCAGCCTGCACCGTTGATGCCAAATTCTGACCCTACCATCTGGTATGGCGCAGCAGAAATCAAGATTCTTCAGACCAGGCAATAGTTTTCCAATTGTCAATCATCCAGTTTTGGTGATCACGTGCCCATTGTAGCCTCAACTTCCTGTTCATAGCTGACTGGATTGGAACCTGGTGTGGTATTCTGCTGCTGTAGCCCGTCCGCTTCAAGGTTTGATGTTATAGATGCCCTTCTGCACACCACTGTTGTAAACAGCTGTTTTTCAGAATTTGTGGTCTTTCTGTTAGCATAAACAAATCTGCCCATTCTCCTCTGACCTCTTTCATTAACAAGGTGTTTTTGGCCGCAAAACTGCAGCTCACTCTGTGTTTTTGTTTATCATGCCATTCTCTAAGCTCTAGAGACTGTAGTGTGGGAAAATCTCAGGAGGGCAGCTGTTTCTGAGAACCACCATGTCTGGCACCAAACAATATACCACAGTCAAAGTCGCTTGCCCATTCTAATGTTTGATCAAACAAAAAAAACGAAACCTTGCCATGAGTGTTAGGCAGTGGTTAAATTAGAATTTCTGAGGCGGGGGATCCGTAGTTGGTGGAGGTTGGGGCTAAGAGGTACATGTTGACAGGTAGATATCTGGTGGCCGCAGACCAATCCGAATGGGTTATCACAAGTTTTCCAAACTGGATCAGGCATACAGTAGCCTCAGCCTCGTCCCGCCTTGAACTCCCTTCTCACATGTCACAAGTTAACAACTAGCCTATCAGTAAAATTAACGCGGTCGTCAGCACACCCGGGCTGCATTCGAATCCAATTTAACATGCTCCCTTCCTTTGCTGTCTTCCCTCGAGGGAGCTATCTTGTGACGCAATTTGCTACGTGCAGCAAGCAAGGGAGGATTGACGAGAAACAAACTCCAAGGGGCTCTGGAGTGGGTCATAATGTGTGGGAAATGTATTCCAAAAGGCCTGCTCAAAAATGTATTTCTGCCTACGCCACTGGTGCACACATTTCAGTTCCATTTCCTGCCGTGGAGTTCAAGGAGCACAATCATTTCAACTTTCTGTGGAAATTGAGAAAATTTGATTGTGAAAATATACAAATCCTTGCAAAATCATTGTCTTTTATGAAGTAGAAGCATTTTTCAATAAGAATTTGAATCATTACTTCTGGCAAAATTCTCTTTCATATTTCTCATTTTTTCTTGTAGACTGTTTTTTTGAGTTTGAATCACAAAAGGGTGATTGACTGAGGTCTGGAAGATTGTGATGAGATAGATTTTGTTTTAGCAATACCTTTGTAGATTTTGTACATGTGCTTCAGATCATTATAATTACAAAATGGGCATATGAAGGAACCAGATTTATATTCAAAATATCCTGGTATATATTTGAATCTTTCCTTCAATTCTCACAAGGTCTCCACCCTCAGGAGATATAAATCAAATATAAAGTAAAACATATCCACCTATATACTTCAATTAAGTCACAGAACTCTGAAAATAAATTCTGGCAACACTTTACATAAACTGTATGCCATAAAGTAATGTATGACTAAAGTCATGTATGCTGGGCCTGAAGTTATAATGGATGAATGGCTGAAAAAAAATTTGACCACATTGCTGCCATTGACTTACATGGTGAAAGACCTATACTGGAGCCAACCGCAGTGGCGCTAGTGAGCAACGGCACAATTTCCGCTCCCAGCCCAACCAGAAAGTGAGCTTCAAGACTTCAAGGAGTCTTGGCCTCTTGGATTAAAATTAGACCTCATATAAATAAATGAGGTCTGGTTTCTGGTCTGGTACTGGGTTTCCGTTCAAAACGTAACTGCGCCCTCAATTGTAACAAATTAACTTTTCTTAATGATACACGCTTAAAATCAAGAATTTAGCCTCAATGCTGCATTATGTCATGAGTAACTAGAAAAAATGTCCCAGATAAAAACACCATTATGTTTAGCCAAACGCGGCAAGGGCGTTTAAAGAAAGACCCGTGGCTCTTTTGCATGGGTCTCTGCGAGTCCTCCCACTCGGTAGCGATGCCCAATGAACCTGGCTCAAAGTCCTTCTATAACCTTTTAAAACTTTTATCAGGCTGTCCCTCTCCTTGGAATCTACCATTTCGACTGCTAGCCGAAGCAAACATATCAAGAAGATTTTCAGTTATTAAAAAAATACAAATCAGTGTAGTAGGCTAGTGTTGCAAGCAAACTCGCATCTGTACCAGAAACCATATTATTAACTTCACTTACACGCGATAGTTTTCAAAACAACAGCAGTATTGTAAGCGTGAGGCACCCGGATTGTAAATGAATTAGTCTTCTTTCAGATATTGCTCGTCCTCCAACATACTTGTTGTAATACCAAGGATTACCAAACAGTTCAGTAAGATCGCGAGTTTATAGCATTTCAAGTTCTTGCTTTTATTTAACTCTACTTCTGGGAAAACAACGGCAGCAACAACCATGTCTAGAATGCTGAGCAGGGACCTCCCGGACATAGAGGTACAAAAACGAATCTCTCATCTCCGACATTTTCTCTCTTTCTGTCATCATCACCATTATTTAGTACATCTTTCATATGTTTATGTATTTTAGGCTGCACCATCTACTAGTTTTTAGGCTAACTTTCGTTTTTAATCATGGTGTAGTTTCGTGACTGATTTATATCAAAAAGGAGCGCAGTGACAACATTTTTTGTAATATCTGTTTTATGTCCAATGCATGCATTTAACGTATAAAATGCTTGACGCATCTCTCAACGTATTAACATGTATCGTAAAGTAGCGGGTAACGCGTTGCTCGTAACATGTGTTAGTTGTAGCCTAAGCTGCTGGTTTTGAATATTTGCTCTAAGCTTGCCCTCGATTCCTAAGTGACAGTAGCACCGCAACGTAGCCCACAACAGTGATCGTATTCGTTTGTTCTGATTATTATTTCTAATAATAATAAGAATACATATTTGGACATGTCGAGATATCTCCGATTGTTATTTCATATGATAGTGAAGCAATGGGAATAAACAGTACTGCACCAGTGTGTTGGAACAAACTCAACAAGTTCTACCAGATTAAAAGCCTACTACCACTTCCATTACCACTGCAACTAGTAGCTTAAAAATAATGTTTTTTTAATCACTACAAAAATAAGTATAATCACAGTAATTTATTAGTATATTCGTTTTGTCATTATCTTTATTTGCTGAAAATGATTTGCTGGTAGAGCAAGCCGGTGCTCAAACTTGTGGACTAGCTGTCTATAGGCTGGTCAGCTGGTCACCCTTGTAAAACCAGCTAGAAATATCTAAAACACAGCTTAAACCCGTTTAGGGTTTCCAGTTTTGTCTCCTCAAAATCTAGGACATTTAACCCAAGGGAGGAACATTTGAAATCAGTTTTCCCAGGGGTATGAAAGTCTCACGTGCCTGCAAATATTCTGCACTGTAATTCAATTCACGTGTGCATGTATTTAATACCCCATACAGTACATGTGAGTGTCACATGATTGTTGTGAACACTACTGTGACAGAGGGCACTCAAACACATGATACTCCCCCCACTGACTGTTAAAAATACTGAGGGAACATGTATATGCATAATTATGTGATGTAATACACTCCCATCCAAGTTGTGCAATATTCTATACTGCCACCTTTAGTTTGTCTGTCACAATGTGTACTGTTGTATACAGTATGTATCTTTCACATGGTTAATTCTGAGTAACTGACTTACTGGGAACTCTTCTTTATGGTCCAAGGCATCTTATCTTTTTATCAGTAGGCTACTCAGTAGTTGATATAACCAAGACCATTACAGCTGTATAATGGTAAAATAAGTATGTGATAAAAGATTTGGTTCTGATTCAACTTGCATTTGAAGGTTTGAAAAAAAAATATTTTATTTTTTAAAGAAAAAACAAAGTTCATCATAATTGTGAGGGTGCAATGTTTTCTTGAGAGATAATGTTGGAAATATGGTACAAAGGCCTCACGCCCACATGTCTCAGTGAACACTAACATGAGCTTTTTGTGAGTTTTTTCCTGTTTTTGCGCAATTTTTCTTCTGTTTCTCAATACAGCAGCTTTGAGACAGTTCTCTGTAAAAAGCGCTATAAAAATACAATTTACTTGAATTGAAAATTCAGCAATGGACACAAAGAAACACTGTGATGGGTGGTGATGGTGGCTGGCTACTGTTGTTAATGAATGCATGTGTCCACTGTGTTGCAAAAAACTTACTTAGTAATGACCAGTGTGCGTACTATAGCTTTTAAGGTTAACTTCGGTTATGAGAGGAGTTACTCTACTGCTGTCTAACTTAACATTAGAAGCTCTTAGCTAACAAATAGAGTTTGTGTGTCAAATATACAAAACAGAGAAGAAAGGAGCTGGCTGGAGATAGGGTGATCAGTGCAGCTCTCACCACTGTGGTTGAGGGCCAGCCTAAGCATCTGCTCCCAGTGCCTCCCACCACAAGCAACCAGCTCCAGCCTCTAGCAAAAGAGACTGAGAAGATTTTGTGCCCCTAAGGACAGACCCTGGGACTGCCTCACTATGTTTTGTTATTAACACAGGCCCTTCAAAAACAAATCCATTAAATCCTGAGTGGGTTGGACCCCCTGCTGTTGGACCTAGGGGGGCACACTCAAGGCTAACTTCTGCCCTTGGCCAAACCAGTGCAACTGTTTTGCTGTTTTTTTTCCTTTTAAGACATTGGCACCCTGCTTTTATGTGGCCTTTTGCAGGAGACAACCTAACTTCTCCCCAGTACACAGCCAGCAAATGGAAAGCTATTATAGTGATGACTGACAAGCATTTTAGCCAACGAAATTATGATAAGTTGTTAGACTTGTGCGCACACATTGTTTTTCCTGTGTAAACAAATCACAGCTTTTTCAGTACACACAGTGTACACATGCTGAGGACGTTACACTTGAGACGTAGGCTGCGGTCCAATCCGTTAAATGTTCTGCCCTTCTGCACTTCTGCACTCGCCATTTCCACTTGGGAGAATGTGACGCAGCACCAAAACAACACGGGTAGACACTCGAACCGACGGGGAGGAGCAAGGGAGGGAGTGGAATTATTTTTTAATTGGACCGCACTTGCACTCGGATATTCACCAGAGCCAGTGACGCCAGCAGACCATTGACAAATTAGTTTATGCAAAACTTTCCAATAAATTGCATAAGACGGCAAGCTCCAGCCAACATCTCAAAAACTTGATGGCTAATGTAGTTACTAAAATGTAGGAAATAAACATTGCGTACAGGTAAGCCCGTTTAGCCAGTTTTGGAGAGGTTTTGGGACACTCCAAAAGGTAAGTAGACACTTTGGGCCAAATTTACTAAGGGAACAGTTATAGCGCAAAGCATTCGCTATATATCGGCACTGTTGCGGTCGCAGATACCAACATAATAACAACCGATTTACTATGACTGGTTTTAATTACGCAATCAAAGAAATTAAATGCCCTCATTCGTAATTTCGTGGTAGGAGACATCCATAAAAAAGGATCAGAAACAACAATCCGTCCAGATTACCAGGTGTCAAGAAATGGAATACGGAGCAACCAGGCAAGAGGAGTGAGGTAACCACAAGAAAAGTAAAACTTAAATTTGTGAGGTGTACAACACCATATTGCAACATAGGAGAGCAAGATGTGGGAGTGAAAGGAATAGACACGAATGAACTTGTGACGGGAGAAGGCCGCAGGGCATCTGAAGATACAACTGTATTCACAATTCATTATATACCCGACTGAACGCCTAGGCACAACAATTGTTTAAATTCAGAACTGTGTTTTTATATAATGCTAGTTTATGACTTCAATAAAAGTCTTGCATCTTTTCAATGAAACGTATATAATTTCATATTATATCTGAAAAGAGAAGTGATAAGTAGAAACATATTTTAAATCCCATCTCCTTTCCATGCATAGAGGGTGCTCATTCTTTAGGACTCACAAAAGCCACGTTTATTCATAAAAAGAAAAGGCTAAAAAACAGTTAACTAATAATAATAATAATAATACATTTTATTTATATAGCGCTTTTCAGAACCCAAAGACGCATTACATAGGTAAAAAGAAAAAACAAAAGAAACAAAACAAAGACACATAATGAACACATATCACGCAGTAACACATAACATGACAGATAACATAGCAACAACATATGGGCAATAGCAGTGGGGGACTGGAACATAACAAAACATGAAAACAGATCGTAACAGCATCAAAGGTAGGGGGGGGACAACAGTAGAGGCAGGTGACAACAGTACAACAATAACAGCAGTAGTGAGTGGATGCAAGAGATGACAAATGGGGAGGGGGGGGGGGGGGTCAGGGGATGAAGTGCATGGTTAGGGGTAGGGGAGGTTGTAGGCCTGGGAGAAGAGATGTGTTTTTAACCGGGATTTGAAGATTTGTACTGTGGGTGAGTCTCTGATGAGCTGGGGGAGTGAGTTCCAGAGGCGGGGTGCTGTACGTGAAAATGCTCGGTCACCGTAGGTTTTCAGTCTGGATGGGGGGACGGTGAGGATGAGAGTGTGAGCAGATCGGAGGGCTCGGGTGGGGTGGTGAAGGATCAGGAGATCGGACAGATAGGAGGGGGCCAGGGAGTGGAGAGCTTTGTAAGTGAGGAGGAGTACTTTAAAGGTAATGCGGAATTTGATGGGGAGCCAGTGGAAATTAATGACGACAGGGGTGATATGGTCACGGGATCGGGTGTGGGTGAGGAGACGGGCAGCTGAGTTTTGAACCATCTGGAGTCTATGGAGGGAGCGGGAGGTGATGCCGGTAAGGAGGGAGTTGCAATAATCCAGACGGGAGGAGATGAAAGCATGAATGAGGGTTTCAGCAGCAGAGGGGGTGAGGCAGTGTCTGATTTTTGCAATGTTGCGGAGGTGGAAGTATGAAATTTTGATGACAGAGTTGATGTGGGGCTCGAAAGAGAGGGTAGGGTCCAGAATGAAACCAAGGTTCCGTGCCAGGGGGGAGGGGGTGATGGTGGAGCTATCAACAGTGAGAGAGATGGGTCCGGTTTTTTGGAGAGTGGATTTTGTGCCGATGAGGAGGAGTTCAGTCTTATCGGGGTTGAGTTGGAGAAAATTGTGAGTTAACCAGGTTTTTATTGCGGAGATGCAGTTTTCAATGTGGGTGAGGGGTGGGTGGTGGACGGATTTGGTGGTGAGGTACAATTGGGTGTCGTCAGCATAGAGGTGAAAGTCAAGGTTGAAGTTACGGATGATGTAACCAAAGGGAAAGATGTAGCAGATGAAGAGAAGGGGACCTAGGACAGAGCCCTGGGGGACACCCTGCGTGACAGGGGAGAGGGTGGAGGTGTGGCCGGAGAGAGAGATGAACTGTTGTCTGTTGGTGAGGTAGGAGGTGAACCAGTCCAGTGCGATGCCCTCAACACCCAGTTGGCGCAGCCTTTGAAGGAGGATGGAATGGTTGACCGTGTCAAAGGCTGCGCTGAGGTCTAGTAACAACAGGATGCTGAGGGCACCGGAGTCTGCAGAGATGAGGAGGTCGTTGATGACTTTAACCAGGGCTGTTTCAGTGCTGTGGAGGGGGCGGAAACCAGACTGGAGGGGTTCATAGAGGAGGTTGGACTGTAGGTGGGAGTGAAGTTGGGCAGCGACCAGACGTTCAAGGGTTTTAGATAAAAACGGGAGATTTGATATGGGACGGTAGTTGGAGAGGTTGGCTGGGTCAAGGGTGGGTTTTTTAAGGATGGGGGTAACGGAGGCAAGTTTGAAAGCAGAGGGAACATGGCCGAGGGACAGTGACTGATTGTAGAGGGTGGAGAGGTGGGGGAGGAGAACAGGGAGGCAGGCCTTAGTTAAGATGGTGGGGAGCGGATCCAGGGAGCATGTGGTGGTCTTGGAGGCGGTAATGATGTCAGAGATGAGGGAGGGGGTGACGGGAGAGAAGGCTATGAGTGGGTGGGTGGGGATGGGGAGAGTGACAGAGGGGGGGGGAGGGGCGGAGGGGTCCGAGATGGAGGCAGCCAGGGAGGTATTGATTTTGGAGATTTTGCTGTTGAAGGTGAGAAGGAAGGAGTTACAGAGGTCAGTGGAGGAGGGTGGGCTGCTGTCCGGGGGCTGGAGAAGGTACTTGACAGTGGAGAAGAGGGTACGGGGGTTGGGGTTGGTGCTATTGATGAGAGAGGAGTAGTGGGCAGATTTGGCAGCTTGAAGTGCATCACGGTAGGAGGAGAGGTGGTGCTTGTAGGCTTCTGCGTGGACGGTGAGGTGAGTTTTCTTGTAGAGTCTTTCAAGTTGACGGCCGGTTTGTTTCATGGTGCGGAGTTGAGGGGTGTACCAGGGGGAGGAGGTGGTGAAGGACACAGTAGCGGTTTTCCAGGGGGCCAGGGAGTCAAGGGAGTCAGTGAGAGTGGAGTTAAGAGTGTTGGCATAGTCATCTGGAGAGGAGGGGGCAAGGTCAGGGGGGGGGAGGGCGGAGGATATGCACTGGGAGAGGATGAGTGGGTCAACAAATTTAATATTGCGGAAGGAGATGGAGCGTTTCTTGGGGTTGTGGGGGGAAGGGAGTGGGGCTGAGAAAAGGATGCAATGATGGTCAGAGAGGGGAAAAGGGACTGGATGGGGGTTGGATATGGGTAGGGAAGAGGAGCAGACGAGGTCAAGGGTGTGACCTTTCACGTGGGTGGGGAAATGAATGTGCTGAATGAGATGGAAACAGTCCAGGAGGGAGAGAAAGTCAGGCGTCAGGGGGGAGGTGGGCAGGTCAACATGGATGTTAAAGTCGCCTGTGAGTAGGAGACGGGAGGAAAGAGAGGGTGCGGTGGTGAGGAGCTCGGATAATAATAATGCATCCGGCAAATTATTCAAAAATAGGTGGCGCTACAATCGCGGCACATGTTTTCAACTGGAACAGCTGAAACATAAACACGCAAGCTGCCTTGCATCCAAAACCTTTTTTTCCTCATGTGTGACTGAGAAGTAATAATGAACTTGCTGTTTTTTACCAATGCAATTCATATGTTTTAAGTTATTACTATTTTGTATAATTTACCATACATATTTAACGTCTGAAGTACAGCATCCAATAAAACAGTAAATCAAATGTCTGTGCAAAAACAAGCTCTGAGACAACAGTATGGTACATAATAATCTGTTACAAGTTCACTGACATATGAGACAGCTGTGCAATACGTAATTAGTAATTGACATTGCTTCAACTGACACTTAACTGAGCAAGGACGTTCTAGTTGCCTAATACATGTTGCCTCGATTTCTTTATCCTTCCATGTCTTTCTTGCGTCCTCCATTGGGTAAGGAACAAGGAAAGGATTTGAGAAAGGGATGCAAGGAGTGAAAATAAGTGATTGGAATTAACCCATTGTGTGAGCTATAGGCTATATTACCATAAATAAACTCCTCAAACCCCAGGACAACATCTCATCCTCATTCAGCTCGGAGCAATGTAACAACTTCTTATCATTTTTCCACTCCAAAATAGAAATCATCCACAACCAGCTTGCTACCGCCTCTGCCATCACCCCCGACTTGGAGCCGGCACTTCCCCCGACTTGGAGCCGGCACTTCCCCCACCCCCTGATCACCGGCTTTCCCTCTTCTCACCCATAACCACAGCTGACCTCTCCAAAATACTCTTCACCATGAAATCCTCCACCTCCCCCCTGGACCCCATGCCCTCTGACCTTGTCAAAGCCTGTTTAACCTCTCTCGCCCCACTCATCACTGACACCATCAACTCCTCCCTTACCTCTGGCACCGTTCCTCCGCCTCTTAAGCTTGCTGCCATCACCCCCCTCCTTAAAAAACCCGGCCTGGACCCCAACGACCCCAACAACTTCAGACCCATCTCCAACCTCCCCTTCCTCTCAAAACTGCTAGAAAGAGCCGTCGCAACTCAACTTAAGCAATACCTCCTCTCCAATAACCTGTATGAAACATTCCAATCCGGTTTCCGCACCCACCACAGCACTGAAACAGCTCTACTCAAAGTTACAAATGACATCTTACTCTCCTCTGACTCCAGCTCCCTCACTATCCTTTTCCTCCTCGACCTCAGTGCAGCCTTCGACACCATCAATCACTCCATCCTCCTCAGTCGTCTGCAATCCATTGGCATCACTGACTCCGCTCTTTCCTGGTTCACCTCCTACCTGTCTGAAAGATTCCACTATATCTCCATCAATAACCACAAATCACACACCACCCCTGTCTCACACGGAGTCCCCCAAGGCTCAGTGCTTGGTCCCATTCTCTTCATCCTCTACATGCTCCCACTTGGACACATCATCCGCCGCCATGGTCTTCATTTTCACTGTTATGCCGATGACACCCAGCTGTACATCTCCACCAAAGCCATCACTTCCGCCATTCTCTCCACCCTCACCGACTGCCTCTCCGACATCAAAACCTGGATGAACCACAACTTTTTAAAACTCAACAGCAATAAAACGGAAATCTTCATCTTCGGCCCAAAATCCATCCTCTCCTCCTCCCAGAACCTCTCACTCTGCATTGATGGTCACTCAGTCACTCCCTCCCCCCTGGCCAGAAACCTTGGCATCATCATGGACCCTGCACTCTCCTTTAAGCCTCACATCAACCACGTCACCAAAACGTCTTTTTTCCACCTCCGTAACATTGCACGCCTCCGCCCCACCCTCTCCTCCTCAGCCGCCGAAACTCTCATCCACGCCTTCATCACCTCCAGACTCGACTACTGTAACAGCATCCTGTATGGCCTCCCCTCCACTATTCTCCAAATACTACAATATGTTCAGAACTCGGCTGCCCGGTTGCTCACCCACTCCCGCTCCAGAGAACATATCACTCCCATCCTCCGTCAACTTCACTGGCTTCCCGTACAGCAACGCATCAATTTCAAGATCCTCCTCATCACCTACAAAGCCCTGAACAACCTTGCCCCCCTATACCTGACTGATCTCCTCCATCGCCACTCGCCGCCTCCGCTCCGCAGACGCCAACCTTCTCACCCCCATCACCAAGACCAAGTACCGCACCCTGGGGGACAGAGCCTTTGCCATTGCCGCCCCTACCCTCTGGAACTCCCTGCCCCTTGCCATCCGGAACTCTGACACACTCCCCTCATTCAAAAGTCAACTCAAATCCCATCTTTTCAAGATTACCTATGACATCTGACCATCCTCCTCCATCATCCCCCCCCCCTCCCCCTGTTTTCTCTTTATGTGTTTCCCGTTTTGTAGTTGTTTATTTGCCTTTCTTGTCTGAGTGTTTGTTTTGTCTTTCCCAAATGTGAAGCGTCTTTGGGTACTCAGAAAAGCGCTATATAAAACTTATATATTATTATTATTATTATTATATCAGTGAAGACAAATTACGGTCTGCTTTCAGGAGTTCTCACACAAAGAGGAGAGTCACAATTAATGTATGCATTATAGCACAATATAGAGAAATTTACCTCTTAACCGCAGCTTCTTGGTAGGTTTCAATGGGGTAAATACTTCAAATACCATAATACATCTCTTTTTAGGAAATGGGAAACTCAGGGCCTTATTTACTAAGACCTTTAGCGGGTGCAAAACCATTAACACACGCATAACCAATAACATGACAAATTATTGGTGCAAATAACATGACCAATCCTTGGTCATGTTCTTGGTTTTGCATGTGCTAAATGGTTTTGCACCTGATAAAGGTCTTAGTAAATCAGGCCCTCACAGTATACTCAAACATTTATTTTTTATGTTCTATCTAAAAAAGATGTTTTGAATAAACATAAAATACACAAAGTGAGTAAACTGTGAGTTCCCAGTTTTATTTTGTCTTTGTCTGTCCTTAGGGGCACAGTTTTTGTACTTGCCCCATTGAACCCCATTGAAACCTACCGAGAAGCTGCGGTTAAAAGGTACATTTCCTCGATAATGAAGCTGCAAGGTTGTGCTGTGCACAATTATAAATGATGAGAAACAACCTTTCAATAAGGTCCGGGTTGAAAAATGGTGAACCTATCCTTTAATTGGCCCAAGTTACATAATCTCCACCCTGTTTTATCGTGTTCACTCCAGATATATATACAGTTGTTTTAAAAAAAATAGCAGTACAACATCAGTAACCTGATGAACTACTGCTATTAGTAGTAGTGATATTTCTGCATGGCAAATAATTTACTTGTAGATGTAGTAGTGTAATAGAAAAACAACAGACACAACTGTCATGACATGCACGCTGCTTGTTCTGAGTAATTGACTCATTCATTGAAAGGAGCATGTTCAAAATAATAGCAGTGTGGAGTTTAATTAGAGAAATAATTAATTCTGTGAAAAAACAGGTGTCATTAATTGTCCTTTATTAAGAAAGAAGGGAAGAAAATGTTTCACACATTGTTATAAAATATATTTCCTTCTGAATTGTAAATGGGCCGTTCTAAACATTGTTTGGAGGAACAACGTACTTTGATTAAAAAGTTGATTGGAGAGCGGAAAACGTATAAAGAAGTGCAGCAAATTATAGGATGCTCAGCTAAAAAGATCTCAAATGCTTTAAAATGGCAACAAAAACCCGAAACACGCGGAAGAAAACGAGCAACTACTGTTAAAACAGATCGAAGAATAGTCAGAATGGCAAAAATTCAGCCGATCATCACCTCCAGAAAGATCAAAGATTATCTAAAATTACTTGTAAGTGCTGTTACAGTCAGAAGACGTTTGATTGAAGCTAAGCTATCAGCAAGAAGCCCCCGTAAACCACTATTGTTAAAAAAACAGCATGTGCAGAATCGGTTAAAATTTGCCATGGAACACATCGATTGGCTCAAAGAGAAATGGCGTAACATTCTGTGGACTGATGAGAGTAAAATTGGGTCTAGTGGTCGTCGACAGTATGTCAGACGACCCCCGGGTACTGAATTCAAGCCACAGTACACTGTGAAGACAATGAAGCATAGTGGTGCAAAAATCATGGTATGGGGACACTAACGGTGTTGGGCCTATTTATCGTATACCAGGGATCATGGATCAGTTTGAATACATCAAAATACTTGAAGAGATTATGTTGCCATATGCCGAAGAGGAAATGCCCCTGAAATGGGTGTTTCAACAAGACAATGACCCCAAACACACGAGTAAGCGAGCAACATCTTGGTTCCAGACGAAAAGGATTGAGATAATGGAGTGGCCAGCTCAATCCCCCGATCTCAACCCCGTTGAAAACTTGTGGGGTGACATTAAAGATGCAGTTTCTGAAGCAAAACCCAAAAATTCACAGGAACTGTGGAATGTAGTTTGTTCATCCTGGGCTGAAATACCTGTTTCTAGGTGCCAGAAGTTGGTTGACTCGATGCAACGCAGATGCGCAGCAGTTATCAAAAACAATGGTTATGCAACTAAATATTAATTCAGTAATTTAAAGTGAAGTTAAATCTTGAAAAATTTCTTCAGTTTATACAGTAAGTGTTTGAGTTTGAAGAGAAAAATGTTGACACTGCTATTTTTTTGAACAGATTAATATTCCTTTTCTTTGCTTCCTGTAAAAGAATAACGCAGACTTGATAAAATTTGTTAATGCTTTGATTTGGAATTGAATGTGTAATGTTTCCACTACATTTGAAATATGGAACTAAAAGCTATTAAAAAATATTTGCACTTTCAGTGGCGGGCCGTCAGGGCCAGCAAGGCCTTCTCTGCTGGCCTAAACATCATCAGAATATAAATTTAATTTTGATATATTTTTTCCACAAATATGTATTAAATTATTCCCCATAGTCTATTCTCTTCATTTCATAGCTTTTCTCTTGGTTGCGCTGCTTCCAGCCTCAGATCGAGATTTGGAGGGCTGGCCTTTATGTTAGAGCTTTTATCCAATCATATTTCAGCCATAATGTGTTGCCAGGGTCCAAGAAATCTGCCCTTAGGCCTTCAGAATCGACAGTGCGGGCGCCTGTAGCTTAAAGTGAACCGAAACAACCCTGTGGTGTTAACCAATCAGATTTCGAATTGGCGACACCGGGGCCAGCTAGCAGGCGTACGATAACGTCAGCACGTGCACGTCTTTTGATTGGATACGCACTATTGAGAGGCAGAGCTATCGCAGAGATAGCAAACTGAACTTGAACGAGATTTCTACAAGCTGTTTTTTTTCAACCCACAATGGCTGAAGGAGGAGAAGAGATCGATTTGGTCGCAGATATAATTACAACGCCATTTTCAAAACACCACCATTGTGGTGTTCCACAAGGTTCGGTTTTAGGTCCGAAGTTATTTATACTATATTTAAACGATATTTTTACAGTTTCTAATACGTTCAAAATTGTAACATTTGCTGATGACACAAATATATTCTGTTCAGGAAATGACATAAAAGAACTAGTGAAAACTGTAGAAAGAGAATTGATACTGATATATGTCATATTGTGTTGAGGTTTGGGGAAATGTATATAAAACAAATATAGACCCTATAATTAAACTCCAGAAAAGAGCTATTAGGATAATAAATAAAGCTAGTTATTATGAATCTTCTAATCCATTATTCATAGGATCCAGTACTTTAAAATTTGTTGACATAGTGTATTTAAAAACAATGGAAATACTTTTTCGAGCTAAGAGTAAAAGCCTTCCTTTTTGTATTCAAATTTTTTTTCATTTAAGAGAAGGAAATTATAAGTTAAGAGGGTTGTGTATTTTTGAATCATGTAATGTGAGAACGAATGTAAAATATAGATGTGTCTCAGTTTTGGGAGTTAAGTTATGGAATGGTCTTAGTGATGAGATTAAGTTGTGTAGATCTATGTTGAGTTTTAAAAAAGCCTTAAAATGCAAGATAATTAAGGATTACAACTGAAATAATCAATATATAAATTATATCAAATTAGAAAGCAATGTATAAATATTGAGCAATATCATCTTTCTTTTTTTCTTTTTTGTTTTCTTCTCATTTTGTAAGGCGGACATCCTAGGGATGCCTGAGAATCTAAGTTATATCTGATGGATGGTGCAGGATAGGCAAAATAAGCCTTGGGCTTCAGCCTATTCCTTTTTCGGTACTAGTGTGAATTTCATTGTGTGAAATGTATGCATGTAAATGGGTATGTTGATGTTTTTGTTGGTAAATGTTCACACAAATTATAACGTGTGTTCCTACACAATGTATGACCGAAATAAAATCATAAATCATAAATCAAATCAAATCATCAAAAAAATCAAATCAAGACGAACCTTTCAAGAAAAGCTAGACATCGTTAGAAGAGAACGGCCAACTCCGACGCTAGCGAGCCGTCAAAGTGGACATTCAAGGCTAGGAATACACTTTCACCACTGTCGCAAATATATCCTCTTGAACAAATGCAAATTATTTGTTTGTTTTCTTTTATTTTCAGTGAATAGTTTATGTGTCTTTATCGTCACGTTTCTTAAATGAAACTGCTTTGGGTGCGACAATGCGCTGTTTAGCGAACAAACTTGTTAAAGCTAACATACTTTTGGTGGACTTAATAAAACTTTGTAGACTAATCCCTTAAAAGCGATTTTTATTTAAAAGTTTTGACAGTATCCAAGCGATCTTAAAGCTGGTAGTTTAACACTTAATTGTAAATGCGGATTTATTGATTATAAATGCTTCGGAAATATTAATATAACTCTGTTGTACTTGACTATGTTAAGGTGATGCAACGCCCGGTTATACTGCGTTTCTGTCTAAATGTATAGTTTCTAGAGCCATGGCGTCATAATGATGGTATTAAGAGGTGGAATAATTCAAGTAGGACTGTGTAGGACATCACTGAAGGCCTAGGTGTGAAATGCATGGCCCGCCACTGTGCACTTTATTCACTTTTTTTAACGCACTGCTATTTATTTGAACACCACTGTATATGCATGAACACATTTAACGATGCATCAAAAGGAAAGTCACAAAGTAATGTAATCCCTTCAAATTAGAACCTAATTGCGAATAGCAACTGTAAATACGATGTAGATATTGTGACCTTGTAGCAACTGCTTCTGCGTTGGAAAAGCTATCACAATCCTTTAGAGAGTAGTTTGTGTGGAATTGTATTGTTTCTTTTTCTGACGAGAATAAGATATGATAGAGGTATGCATTACTACTAAACTACTAAAAATAATAATATAAACATCGAACAAAAAGTTCGGAAATTTGTGTTTGGTAGATTATTTCTCTGTTGTAACAATGCTTTTTGGCAATACATTTTATACCGTTGGAAAGCCTGTTTATTTCCCTTTTAAATGGTGCCCCATTTGTAAGGAACATGCATTTGTGGGATGAGCAGCACAGCTGAGTATGTGGGTTGCGCCCATGTAAAATTAGCCAAATCTTCTCTGTCAATGCCAAACAGCTTATTCTGCTGTTGCTAGTGACTCTTGTTTGGTGTTGTTTGGTGGATTGGATGATTGAAGTCTATCAGTAACAAGGAAGAAACAAGACATATTGGCAATTTTACAATTTATTAATTTAACAAACAGTCAGGAGCCTCAGTAGCATGTGGAAGAACCATACACAGCCACAACAGCCTGGCACCTCCTCCTCATGCTGGTCACCAGCGTGGTCACACACTGCTGTGGGATGGCATTCCACTCCTCAACCAGGATTTGTCGCAAGTCAGCCAACGTGGTTGTGTTGGTCACTCTAGCACGAACAGCACACCCAAGCTGAGCCCACAAGTGTTCAATTGGGTTGAGGTCAGGACTGTTGGCAGGCCATTCCATTCTCTCTACTCCCAAATTCTGGAGGTAGTCTCTGATAAACCCCGCTCTGTGGGGGCGAGCGTTGTCATCTTGGAGGATGGAGTTCGGTCCCAGACTGTGGAGATATGGGATTGCCACTGGTTGCAGAATCTCATCTCGATATCTCTCTGCATTGAGATATCTCTCTGCACCACTGATTGGCCAAACGCAAACTTCCTCTGAACAGTCATGCCAAGCAAACCAATCGTAATTTTTAAATACCCGGTAGCTAAAAATTTGTTTACAAATTTGAAATAAATTCATTTAGGACAGCTGTACCGAATTAAACTACAAACACTACTGTGGGCAAATTACACTTACGTCCTCTTCCAGGCAGGTTCGTCACAGTTCTAGCTGTTCCCATTTAAACTTCTTAATTATTACCCTAATGGTGAAAATAGGCAGTTCCCAAATTTATGAAGGTCAACAACCTTTTGTCTCATTTCAGTTGTGTAATCTGTGATCTTTCCCATGTTGATGGATAACTAAGTCACCTCATATTTACACCTCAGTGAAACAAGTTGAGAATGACCACATAATATTTAATAAATACTCATATGCTTATAAATGGGAACATGAATGGGAATATACTTCAACTAGGTTTAGTTTGTAACTGTTTCTAGCGTTGTAATTTTTGCCAATCATTTTGACATTTATTTTTCTTTGAATAATTTTACCTAACTTAAATATTTTTCTCATATTTTGAGTGTAAGGTCATGCTGATAAACAACAAAGACATTTTTTATAGCATTTTTTACTCATTTTCCAGGGTTGCCATTCATTCTGGTGGGCACTGTTTTTTAGTCATGAGTGATGGGCGGTAAGGGAGATAAACTCCATTTATTAAATGCAATCCCTATACAGCAACACTATAGTGAAATGTATTACATATCTGTGTTTGCTTTTACATAACGATGCACGTTTATCATGCCATAATAAATAAAAAAAACACATATTGCATTGTATTTCATTGCGTGTTCTGTCAAAAACACTCATACTGATATACAATACTTGGTGTGTTCTTTTTAAATTTTTTCAAAATCTGCTTTTGTGCCACATGCCCACTGCATGCAGCTCTGTGAGCATAGATTGTTGCTCTGAACGTGAAAAAATGCAATTGTCGTTGTTGTATTTATTGGACTGCAGTGTGGCCTGTCATTGCTTTTCAATGTCATTTCATTTTGTTTTTAATTATGGCATGATAAATGTGTAAAAGCAAATACAGATGTACTACATTTCACTGTGTCACTATAGCAATTGCATTTAATAAAGTCACTTTAAAACTATTATGTGGTGTAGTGATTACATCTGTTATGCATATGTACTGGAGTGTCCCTGGTTAGGTTTTTTGGCCTTCCATAATTCCTGGAGTGTCCTTTGGCAGGTGTTCATCGTTCCAAATAAATGGACTGAAACAAAACGCTATCTTATCCTAGATCCAACACAATATTTAATATCTTTGTAGGAGACAATTATAAAAATAATAACAATAAAATGTTCTTTAGGCTTTTTGTTTAAAGCGATGGCCAATGCATTAATACAAATTTGAGACAGCCAATCAGCAGCAAGGTCTTACAGCTTCCATGGGATCATGTGATGTGTTTTTGTCAATCACATGGAAGCTGCAATGCCTTGCTGCTGATTGGTTGTCATATAAACAATAGATCCAATAGATATCAGTGGTGTTTTTTATCCGTTGGCTCTGAAGTTCAGATGTTTACTATCATATTAGGTATAATTACAGAAAAAAAAAGATGGAAAGAAAAGCAGTACACTGCAAAAACCAAATCATAACAAACATTTTAATCTTATATTTAGACTTTATAATCTTATTTCTGTTACATTTTTGCTAAATAATACAAAAAGATTGCCAGTGGGGTGAGATCATTTTACTCATTTCAAGATTTGCCAGTGGGGTAAGATATTTTTAGTTGTGAAGCAAAAAGTAACTTAAAACAAGATAATATTTTTCACTTTAGAGAAAATAATAAGATTTTAATCGTTAGGAGAAATGCGCAACAGTTAGAAAAAGGACGGAAGTGTGTTTTTCTACGACCAAAATATAGGGTGGCACCAGCCATAAAACTTTCAAAGATTTAATTCCATCTTCTACTGGGACTTTTGCCATTTATAGAGGGTGTGACAGACATTTTCGATTTCACAATTTAACTTTTACCATTCGATTGAAGTAGGCTAACGTTAGAAGTACATTTTTATGGGTTATTTGTTTTTGCTAGCTTCATCATTCTAGCCTCATACGGCGACCAATAAAGGCTACTAGCACTTACTTCTTGTAAATTTTGTCACCATTGCACCATTTGTCACAATAAACTACATTTTCTGCCAGAAATGTATTGTCAAGCTCACGTGCATTCACTGCTGTCTACGTTCTAAAGCTCTGGGTTGCTCTCCCTAACATTAACTGAGTTCAAACGCATTGTTTCATTATGTCTTATCAAGCATAATCTAGTTAATTTCACATTTATAAGGGAGTTTTACGGTGAGGGAGATTAGCCTACATTAATTAAATAAATCCAGGTTAATTCCCCCATGCTTTACTGCAGTGTAGGCTAAATGTAAGGAAAATGTAGCCTACTCAATAGTTTGACTAGCCTACAGTTACTTACGGAAGCCCTGAAAGGCAAGGTGAATAAAAAAAATAATAGGCTAACGTACGAGAGTTTTGGCCGACTTTGTGTAGCTCGAAGCGTCCACGTTCGTGTATTTGCGTGAGGTATGCTGCCGTGCAAAGACAAAAGGGCGTAACTTCATCTTTGGTCGAAAATTTGTTTTTAACATTTTCGGAACTATAAAGACCCGCTTTATCATGTGGAGAAATATCTTGAGTCAATTGTTTTTTTGAGAAAATAGTGGGTTGTCTTTGCCGTAACTTCTAGTGATGGGCAGTTCGGCTCTTTTTTCTGAGTCGGCTCTATTCGTACCATTCAGTTTGAAGAGTCGGAGTCGGAGTCGGAGTTGCCATTTTGGTACTTCCGGTTCCGGTTAATACAGAAGAGCCGTTTGAGCCGCATCTTTCAGCGGCGCTACTCGCGAGCTGGAATTAGAAGCTGTTTCAGACAGCAGACCCTAGCTGGTAACAAAGTAGACAAAATAAGTTTGTAAACTAGCCTTGATATTTTATTCAGACCCAAATCATCTGAATGATACTCATTGCTAATATTCTCAATTTACAGTAGCCTACTGTCTCAAGCTAGTTTGTAATCGCAGGTTACGTTTATTTACGACTTTCCCATCTCCGTTTTTTCGACCATAGATTGTAACATTAGATCTTACAGGTAATAATAGACATTGAATGGTTATATTTGTATAGAGCTATTTAATCTATGCTAATATTAATCTTATATTTTTTATCAGATCCCAGAATCCAGTAGTCTAGGTCTACTGAAAATTAGGTGGATGGAAGACTGTATAAGAGAGATAGGCAGCCAAATTGGACAAACAAGCCAGATATTTATTGTGTGTGTCAGTGTGTACATATGATGTACAGGAGCCTGTGTCGTTTATTTATTTGGACACCATAAGGTTATTTAAATGTGTTTATTTTAACTGTACTTTATTTATTATATCATACGCAATTGTAGGCTATGTATTCTGTTCACTGTTGTTGTTGGTCAAGAGTTGTAAAATAAAAATGCCACCACTTTAAATAAGTCTTTTCTGTCATTTTTTTGTAGCCTAATCTAGCTGAACACAATCGCAATATCGCAAATTTGGCCTAATTGTTTCATCGTTGACTGGAATTCGGTTGCAATTCTCGCAAAAAGTTTAATAATTTCGTAATATACAGTCGGCGTCTCGGAATATCATTAGATATAGGCTAACATAATTCCTTTGTCAATAGGGTTTCCGTTTGAATCACGCTGAGTAGTAAACCCGATTAATAGCTTAATGGTGTACTTCATTTTGCCCTTTATTAAAACCACAGAACTCTATAAGAACAGTTATGTGGTTAAAACTCGAAAATGACTTCGGTTTGTGTCACGGCTCTGGTTCCGGCTCTGTCTGGAGCCGTGGAATATTGCTACGGCTCATGGCTCTTAAATGGAGTCGAGTTGATTTCGTGCTGATCAGTTGGGTAGTATAGCTACTGTAGCTACGTATCTTTCTTTTAACCATTAGTAGTCATAATAACTTTGGAATGAGCTGGAGCGATTATTAACTTCACAAAAGTGTGTGCAATATTGTTAGATCAAATGTAAAAAATATATATTCTTACGTAGGTTCTAACTTAGCAATCAGAAACTGCGCGCCGCGCATTAACCAGTGCTGAGTGTCTCGGGGGAGTGTCTCCCGGCTGTAGTAGAAAGCAGGCAGAGTCAGAGTCAGAGTCAGAGTCAGAGCCGAGAGCCGAGAGCCGAGAGCCGAGAGCCAGAGCCGTTTGAGCCGCATCTTTGAGCCGCATCTTTTTCTTTCAGCGGCGCTACTCGCGAGCTGGAATTAGAAGCTGTTTCAGACAGCAGACCCTAGCTGGTAACAAAGTAGACAAAATAAGTTTGTAAACTAGCCTTGATATTTTATTCAGACCCAAATCATCTGAATGATACTCATTGCTAATATTCTCAATTTGCAGTAGCCTGTCTCAAGCTAGTTTGCAATCGCAGGTTACGTTTATTTACGACTTTCCCATCTCCGTTTTTTCGATCATAGATTGTAACATTAGATCTTACAGGTAATAATAGACATTGAATGGTTATATTTGTAAAGAGCTATTTAATCTATGCTAATATTAATCTTATATTTTTTATCAGATCCCTAGGTCTACTGAAAATGAGGTGGATGGAATACTGTATAAGTGAGATAGCCAGCCAAATTTGACAAACAAGCCAGATATGTATTATGTGTGTCAGTGTGTACATATGATGTACAGGAGCCTATGTCGTTTATTTATTTGGACACCATAGGGTTATTTAAATGTGTTTATTTTAACTGTACTTTATTTATTATATCATACACAATTTATTCTGTTCACTGTTGTTGTTGGTCAATAGTTCTAAAATAAAAATGCCACCACTTTAAATATATTTGCTGTCATTTTTAGTAGCCTAACCTGTCATTTTGAAGTATTTGCTGTCATTTTTAGTAGCCTAATTTAGCTGAACACAATCGCATATTAATTCTGTTTTATAGCCTACTGCAATTTCCTCGCAAACAGCCAAATAAATAATAATAAACAGTTGGCTATTAAAGTGTCGACGTCTCGGAATATAATTAGATAGCCTATTAGGTACAGAATTCCTTTGCAAATATGGTTTCTGGTTGATACACGCTGAGTAGGCTAAACTCGATTATTAATGCTGTCGCCTACAGCATTTCTTTTCCTCTCCGTTAAAACTTGAAAGGGCTTTGTTTGTTTCACGGCTCTGAGTCGAGGTGATTTCGTGCTGAACGGAGTTAGGTCCGACTACTAGCCTACTATAGCTACCTATCCTTTAACCGTTAGTAGTAGCCTAGTCCAAATTACTTTGGAATGAGCTGGGGCGATTATCTAATTCACAAAAGTGTGTGCAATATTGTTAGATCAAATTAAAATGTATTCTTACGTAGGTTCTAGTAATCAGAAACTGCACGCCGCGCATTAACCAGTGCTGAGTGTCTCGGGGGAGTGTCTCCCGGCTGTAGTAGAAAGCAGGCAGAGTCAGAGCCGGAGCTAAGAGCCGAGAGTCGAGAGCCGTGGGTTAGCACGGTTCCCTCGAACTGACTCAGCATAAAGAGTCGACTCATAATACCGATTCGTTCGCGAACTGCACATCACTAGTAACTTCCAAAAGTGCTACAGAAGCCAAGGCAGAAGGACGTAACATCAGTTAAGATTCCTTGCCTTTGTTTCACGGCACTGTGAAACATTCGAGTTGAGTTACGGTAGCTACTCTGCCTTTGTTTTGCTTGCTGCGCATCAAAGTGGAGTTACTGTTTACGGCGCTGACGTTACCTGTGTTATACCTTTGTATAATATCTGTCACCGAAGTATTTCTAACACACGCATAATAGCTTGAATAAAGTGAAGTTACTGTTTACCGCGCTGAAGCTATGGTGTTTTACCTTGGTATTGTCGGCTATATGTTAATCACTGAAGCATTTCAGATACACATAGGCAGACTGAATAAAGTGAAAACATATTGTTGTTGTTGTTGTTAATGAGTCTAACCTAGCCTTAGCCTATATCAGAATGGCCCATTGCGCTCAAGGGAAAATGTTAGTGTAAATAGCTTTGAAACGCTGACACCCAAGCAAAGATAAGAAAGACTAGCCTACTGAGGATAGATTAGATAGGCAATCTACAAAATTACTAGCTTGCTCGAGCAAACATTAGCTAACGTTACATGCTAGCTAACAAGAGAACTGGAAAACTGCTCCCATATGCAATCAGAACTGCGTTCAAAGCATCCAGGACAAGCGAATCCTGCCTGTCAATTCATGCAACACAACACGGCTGAATGTCTGACTGCCGAATATAACAGCGGTAACGTTAACGGATCACTGAATCGACACACCTCCTTGTGAGAAGTAGGCTACACACACACGCACGCATGCAAGCAACGCACAATTAAAACGTTAGCCTACCTTTTATAGCCCAGTAAAATATCAATTGTAAAGCACAAGGATGCCCTTCTCTCACGTTCAACAAGTTAAATCCAATTAGGCTCTCACTCACATTCAATGCTCTTACATTCAGCAAAGTAAATCCATAAAGCGAGTCGAGTATCCGTGTACTACTTTATTGCGTAGCATGGTGCACTTGATAATTTGGTTGAAAAAAGTTCTCTGGCATGCAAAAACTTTGCTTATCATCTATGTCTGGATTCATCGCATCCATCCAATCATTCAAGTCCTAAATCTGTCAACGTGTTAACCAATTGGCTAGATTTTTGTCTTTATTTATATCACAGTGACGCCCTTTTCACCGTATAGTACATATTTGACTAATAAATACTGAAACTTAGGCTACATACAACATCTCAAATTTTACTGATATTTAACATATTTAACGTTGGGCATGATTTGCAACTTGCCATGTTAAGGGGTGGGAAAGAAAATATTGCAAGGTTTTGTTTCAAGTCGATACAAACTTGGGCCTCATGATGCGAGTTAGTAATGCACCATCGAAAGACAATCAAAGTAATGCGAGTACTTAAAAATCCTACAAATTGATTGATTTATTCTCATTCACATTATATTAAGCGGACAGTTGCATGATATATTTCGAGATATTATCTAGATGTTATCATGTTATTGTTTATATTGTGATCAACAAAAAAGTGAGAGATCAAATGGAAGTTACAGCTTTTTGCTTTGGCATGACCACTTATCATTTTGTAGACCATACAACGACAAAATACCTTAACTTCCGAATAAGGGTCAAAGGTCAAGTTTGAGCTCAGGATTAATATGTACATAAAATAACTTCATAAAAATACTAACAACTGCCACATTTCCAATAATCTGCCTACAACTCATTTGGCTGGGCAACAATAAAACTTTAAAGCCATTTTTCTCAGTTCTACACTCTGGGAAGTTAAGGCCTTTTGCCTTTGTAGGGCAGTATGTTTCGGCCCTAACGTTGGCTAACAAGCTTAATTGGGCAACGCATATTTCCCAGGAATCTTAGCCAGAAAGAAAACAATAGATACTACTAAGTTGCATACCTACCAGAGATTATTCTTCTTGTTATTATTATAATAATGTAACCAGTAGGCCACCGTAGCTTCATGGAATACACAGAGCAATATAGCGGTTTTGTCTGTGATTCTGTGATGTGTCGACATTAGTTTGAAGAGTTTTTATTGTGCGATAAGCTTGGGAAAGCAGGTATGCGATGTTGTTACCCAATGGGGAGAGTTATTCTTTCAGGGTATGGAGGCAGGCAAGTAGTGAGGGTCTCTGGGTAGGCAGGAAAAATGGGAAGAAGAAGGAGCAGAAGAGGAAGGAGAAAAACGGCAAAATAACCCAAGTTTGGGGCTTTATTGTGTGGATGTGTGAAGTTGTATTTGAATGCTGTGTGGTTACATGAGGTGAGAACTTAATGTTAACGTTTTTAAGGGCTGAAAGTCTGTGGTCATTGTGGTTATTTCTGTAGGAAACCCTGAAAACAAACTCTCGGTGCTGTATAGGTATGGGGCATGCCCCACCAAGCCGTAACTTGGCGTATGGCATTTTAAGACTAAATAACCATTGTTTTTTTTCAAATACACCTTGCCTATGGTAGCTAAGCCTAGGATATAGCTGTCTGTTACCCAGTGAACATTTTTGTGTTGAAAATGGTAACAAAATTAAACTGCATATATTTTGTAAAATAACAGCACTGTTGTAAGCTTTCCTGTTTTCCCGTTATTATATTTCTAAGAAATAGTTTAGTCTGAATAATTACCGGGTACTGGTTCCGGTGTTAAACCCTAATGTGAAAGATTATTATTGTGTATATCAAAACACGTCATAATAGTTAGTCTGAATAAAATTGATCATAATATTGATCCACATAGCGTATTCTTTGCTCGCACACTTTAACTACGCACACAAGTTTGTCTGTTTCGCCAGACGTAAATAGCTGTTTTCACAGTCTTACTCTCCACCATCATATTAGCAATCCGCCAAGGTGCAAACACAGGTGGCTTTCAAAGAGAATGGGAGATGACACTCTGATTGGTTTATTGCATGTTACGCCCAAGACACACCTATAATTAATGAAGAGGCTAAGTTCAGCTCATTTGAACCTTGTGCCTTACTTTGCGCTGAAAATATCCGCCCTCTAACTAACAAAAGTGGAGTTAGACATGCACTTGCGCCATTTAGACCATGCGATAAAATCGTCAAGATAGAGCCCTAGGAGTGCACTGTAAGTACAGTTTGTAAATGAGTGTAATAAAGAGCAGATTGGTGAAGATCGAGAAGACAATACAGAGAGAGAGAGAAAGAGAGACAGAGTAATGCAGTTACTTGGTGTAATACTGCCCACTCTCAATAGCAGGCAGGAAACAACCAAAATACAGGGATGTGTGATTGTTAAAGGAAACATGCATCTGTCCTGAAGACAAGGAGATTTACTGTATAGTTCTGAACTAAAGATAGTGTAAGTGGGTCGGCTCATAATTATTTCTTTAGCAGATCACATGCTCATTAATCTAGGTACCTGCATGTAAACCACTCTTCATGTACGGGTATATTATTGCAAGCCTAATATATTATATGACGTTTTGAAAATTAATTTGGTACCAATAACTCAATAAAACAGCACAATAAATCTATTATCAATCAAAAACCTCAGGCACTGAATGCATTCATTGCATACTAATACAACAATTTAACATGCATGTGCCTTGCTAATAAAGAAAATAAAAAATATATTAAAAAATCACCTGTCCAAATTAATATGTTCACATAAACTACCCATAATTTGTAAAAAAAAAAAAAAAGAACATTTACTCGTGATGTCTGAGTGAGAGAATGCACAACAAGTTTCCTCAAGTCAGGTGTGAGGTATGTGCAGGCACATTGCAATTCAGCACTGAGATTTTCATCAGTCAGTCTACTACTCTTTGTATATTTATGTGTCTCATAGAGAGGCAAAGTGAGTCACATGAGTGGACCTAGGAAATGGGATTTCTCTTTCAATTTACCATAGGCGGCTACAAAACCTATTATTGTAAGCAAGCTGTTTGTGGCCCAACCATGAGACTACCATTTTTCTGAACATTTAGGTCCTATCTCTTAATCTATGCTAGTGCTTTGATTTTGTACGATTTCACTGCTCTTTTTTGCCAGTGTACAGGAAGGAACTACATTTCCATATAGCCTGAAGCAATACCGCACTTGATAACCCTGCATCATTTCCTTTTAATAAAGTATGTTTAACTATATAAATGTACTAAAAGTGTTTGTCAACGATAGTTCTTATATTATTGGTATTTGGCTCTTGAGAAGTTTTTTGTTGGATGTCTTTGTTTGATATGTTTGTTTGTGTGTTGTGGGTCTGCCCCACTGTCTGTCTTTTTTTGTTGCTGCTGGGGCTACAACTGAAGTTCCCTTGCGGGAAAATAAAAGTTATTTTATTCTATTCTATTCTAAAAAGACTTCTTGGGTCTGATAAAGTATGAAAGAGATTGCTGGAGATTAAGGCAAAGTTGTAATTTAAGGAGATGCTTTAATACTGTGAGTACTTGTGAATGAGGAGGGAAACTCATTAGCAGAAGGAGAAGATGACGGAGTGGTTGATGGAAAAATTGTAGTGATTGTGTTGCATTTTGTATGTAAGTGGATGCACAAAGCATAAGCAATTAGGTCAGTGGTTGTTTGAATTTCCTCCATTTATGTAAGTTGTCTCAACCATAACATCACATTGCATTTTAGTGTTTGAACAGTTGTATGTAGTTTCAGCACTGTCAGTTAATTATTTAATAGTAACTGACTAAGCACAGAGTGTGGGCATGTGGTGCCTGCCAATTACATTTTAACTGTGAGTATAAAACTACGAGGGTCAGGAGTGAAGTACAAGTTCCAAGTTTGTTTTTTAACGAATGAGAGCAGTACAGGGAGAGGATGTTCTAGGAAATGGTGATGTGAACAAAATTAAGAAAGAAACATCTTCTTGAAAGAAGAACTGCTTATTAAAGATCATATCTAGATTTTTTTAATCGATGTCTGCTAATCACAGTTTAAAGTTGTAAACTTTGTAAACACATTACATGCACTAAACCAAATGTAAATTACCCTGTCGTGTAAATGTATGTATGTCTAAGGGTTCAATTAAATACAGTTAGTTGTTTTAAGAATTGTTGTATTTTTATAAATTGTGAATTGATTATAATAGTTCTTAATTTTTGTTTATTTAAAACGTTAATCTCTTGAGAGGAAAGTAAATTTTCATGAGGAACATTGTTTTGTCCTAAAAACCTTTTTGCACAATACTGTATGTAAAAACGTCTAGTAAGTTACAGTAGAATTAGTAATGAAACTATGAAACTATATTTTTGTCATTGGTTCATGAACTGTGTCTGCATGTACAGAAATGTGGTGTCATCAGTATAAAAATATATAATTTGTCTTAAAATTCCCTATATTCCCCTTTATTAATGCGAGATTTCTTTCAGTTCACCAATGATTGTCAAACAATTTTGGCATACACAATGAAAGGTACAAAAAAGGAAAACTGCAAGAACAGTATTTGTAGACTACCATGGCCTTCAGCTTGGAGGCCTAATAATACAGTCAAGGTTTGTAGCAATGGAATCACGTTTAAAGGGGAAACGGCGGAATAAGGGAAGCCTTTCATTAGCATCTTTATTCATGGAGGAATGACAACAGTGACGTGACCTTCGTTTTCATAGTGCTCTTAAAGATGCAGTCTAAATGACTCCTGTCTACCATTGAAATGCCTTTCTAAATGTCATAATAATTGCCATCTCTGGAGCAATTAAAATGTCAATTTTTCTGCGGTTCTGTCAGATGTCTTATTTTAATATCCCAGCTTATGAAAGTGCTAAATGTGGGCCTTTTGTGTATGTGCAGATTCATTAAAATCCTCCTGAATTGCCATTAGAGTTCATTAAAAACCAGAGCAATACAACATTTAAACAAAGAGGTATAGCTTTTATAGCAGGCCCTTAGACAAACTACAGCAACCCTCAGAACACCGATGGAGAGCCATGACAGGAAATTTCCCTCTCACATTAAAAATCAAAATGAATCATGAAGGAAATACTATTCCTCAACAAGTATGGATATGTTTGATGACAGCATTTATTATTTTTTTTATTGTTGGATTTAAGAATTATATCAGAAAACAAAATGCCTTCAGAACCATGTCTACATTTTTAAAAAATGCAAGTCTGCAGTTTTTACATGCAATTAAATCTTCATTTTGTAACAGGATGTTATATAATAACATACATGTTTCATATATGTTGCAAGATATAGTACTTATTGTATAACCTTTGGGTGAAGGGGGAATAAGAGGTCCAAACCAATTTTTGCTTTGATTGAAAATCTGTCTCAATGCATATATTACAATATGTAGTATGAAGTGGTTTACCGTTTGTAGGAGCCAATCTGGGATGGAACTGGCTTTTCTTTTCATAATGTGTAGTACAGAACATGAGTGGCATACAAATAGATGTAGCAGTACAGTAATTGTACTTCTGGCCAAGTTTGGTTGGATTGCTCTTTTCATCAATCAACAAATCAGCGATGATCCTCAGCCTGTCAGCACAAGTCCTGTGCCTCCACAGCGATGCTGGGCCTGTCATTTGAGACGGTCCCTGCACAGCCGCCCGAGTCCATGTCCCCCACTGCACGATTTACTGCCACCTTCGTCCCCCGGGGGACCTCGCATTCACCTGATCACATGTGACCCCTCTGTCTTGTGCAATCTCCATCTACAAACTCAATCCCCAGTCGAGTTCATACCGCGGGCCCCAGGGCCCAGCAGGTTGCTTACACACACCCGTGGAACATGTGGCATATTGAACCTGTTTTTCACCGCAAAGAAGATAAGACCTTGCCTATCAAGCCTGATATCTTTACACTTCATTTACCTTCTTGCTTTTTTTTTGCTAATTGTTTCGAGCCTTACATGGCCAGGGACAGTTTCAAAGGCTACATAATGAGGCTTTGGGGTATATTACCGATTACCAAATTAAACTCTGTGACCGAATGCGTGGCTTGCTTCAGAAATCTTCAGTATTCCCCCGTCTGACATTTAATAAACAATAAGAGCACTGGAACCAGGACTCCAAGCTGTCTGTTGTATTATAGCTGTCCAGGTCTTGTTGATTAGAACATTGCTTGGGAATTGTACAGAACTGATGAATACTGCATCGTACGGTGTGCTAGGACTGCCAGTACTACAGTATGGCTCCTTCTCGCAAGTTGTCTGAGTTCACAGCAAGAAACAAGATTGTCTCGGATGTTGTGTTAACACGTTCATGTACATAATGCTATAAATATTACTATTCACTATAAGAATAAGAATTGTGTGAAGTAAAATCATGCATTGTTTCTTATTCATGTATGTATTTTGGCCATAACTGGGTTTAAAATATGATTGTACACCTCTTTGTTTGGTAGAAAAAGGTTTACTTCAGATAAGACCCGCCTTGATGGGATGACTGACAGGCGGAAGTCAATGTTTTTGCAATGCCATTTTGCCACCTTTGTAGCATAGTAGCGACTATATTTAAGGACAAAGGCAGGAGGCGCTGTTTCCCTTTTTACATTTGGAGAGCAATTTGAATTTTGCCAACTAGTGTAGTATTGTGTAGTATTTCTAGTGTAGTATTGTATTTGATGATGAAGCTTCAAGTGCCTTGTTAGAGAGTGCAAATGCATATAAGGCAAATTATGTTTAAATTATTGTTTTGACATCATTATTGCATAATGACATAAAACATGTCTATGCAGTTCGGGGAATAATAATAATAATCTTCTAATTTGCATTATCATTTAAATAAAGCTAATCATAAAGCATGTGAATCCCTGTTTAAAGGCTATAGATATAACATCTTTACGTAGACAAAGAATTCTACGTATTCTACGAATTCTACGTAATTCAGAGCTTGCTGAAAGGTGCAGAATAAAAGTATTGCTAAGAAGAGAAAAAAAAAAGAAAAATCTAATTACAATACAATCAGTTGAGCCTTGACATGAATGTTTTAAAAAAGGATCTTCAGTTATTTCATTTCAAAATTAGCCACCAGTTTTCCTGGCAACAGAATTCCCCTTTTGCTGCTAAACATGCTGAACTTAGGCTACTATTTCACATAAGCAAGAACAAGGGGACACAGTGTCATAGATGCAAAGCACTAACGTGAACTAGGTAGCCTATCGATATACTTACATGAGTTCTCCCTCTCTCTCCGCTCAAGACGCAGTGACGAATGGTGTGACCCATGGGGGCTTTTAGGGGGTGGAACACTGAGTTATTAATTTTTACGTTGTACGTGAAATTGTTAGATATTTTTCATAATTTATCTGCTTTCACTTTCACACCTCTCATGCCTTGCTGAATACATTTGAACTTTAGAGCCCTGCCTTTGTGTTAATTTATGTGTTTTAGCTCATTAGACCTCCCTCTTCTCCCCAGAGATGGACTCATTAAACGTGAGTCCGTGTATGTGAGTGAAAGTACAGGTTATAGAGAGTGCTTTGCATCTAAAAATGTATTTACATCAGCGCCAGCTCATTTGCTACCGTTAGTTAGCTAGTCGCCAAATGGCGCAAAATATAAAAAACTAGCCCAAAATATAAGTCAAAATGTCCAAGCATGTAGTGCATGTACAGCAAAGATATTGGCATTTGAAGTTGACTGAAATCGGATGATGGGAGGGTCAAAACGGGCTAGAAAGTTAGCCTCCTTCCTCAGTTTTGAACAGCTACTAGATAGTTATAAAGTGGCCCACTGACCTCCAACGAGTCAACCTGCAGTTAGGGATGTGTTGTTATGAAATGCAATCTCCATATGATACAATAGATGGGGTAAAATGCTATATCTATAGCTGTCATAGGTTCTCTACCTGCTCTCCATTCTGTGGCCGCTCTGTCTTGGAGCGCTCTTTTAGTGCTCACCCTTTTGTTTTTCTTAGTCCGTTCTGTGTTTTCGCTCTTTTTCTCCACTCAGTGTTTACACCTGCGCCGCCTTTCTGCCGGGTATATAAACTTTGCGTCCTGTCTCGGCACTTCCATATTGCTGTGACGTTTCGTTAAGAGTAACGCGGGACTTGACTCTTGTGCTTTCGAGTTTACCGTAAATTCCGGACTATTGAGCGCACCTGAATAAAAGCCGCACCAACGAAATTTAGAAGAAAAAAAAAATTTGTACATATATAGGCCGCACTTGTCTATAAGCCGCAGGTGTCCACGTTGTAACATGAGATATTTACGTACACAGAAAGATGATACACAGTAGGGATGTGCGCGTTTAGTCGACTAGACGATTAAATGTTGCTACCCTCGCTAGTCGGCACCAGAAATACTAGTCGGTTAAACTTATTATTTTATTAATGTACACATTTAAATGACATTGACATAATTTGCACTGAAATGTCATGTTTTCCTGGTTAAATGTTGCTTTATAAAAAAACGAGCATCCGTTACTATGTTAACAACGCAGGATTTAAAAAAATAATAACTTTTAAACGAAGAAAAAAAACAAAACGGATTAGCCTGTTCGCCCTGCAAGTTAAACCAGCGAGGTGGAAAAAGTAAGTAGCCCTATCGCGTTGTTGAATAGCCCAATAAAGCGAATCTAATGTCGATCAGTAGGCCTACGTAATTGTTATTTTTTTGTGGGCCTATTATTGGTAGTTTTTCTGATGACCGATTATTATTTTTTACTGTATTTGCTATGCGATCGCGATCGCGTTCACCCAATGCAAATACCGTTGTAATAATCAGGCACGTTTCCTAAAAATGTTTTGCAGCAGCTCTATTTCCTTCTTCGACAGCCAGATCGATTGCCTTTAACTTAAAAGCTGCATCATATGCATTTCTTCGTGTGTTTTCCATGATGAGGGTGTGTGCATGATGCGCAAAACGGCTGTTCAAAACACAATCAAACTAGCGTCTTCCTCAGCGCATTATCTCGAGCATCCGTTACTATGTTAACAACGCAGGATTTAAAAAAATAATAACTTTTAAACGAAGAAAAAAAACAAAACGGATTAGCCTGTTCGCCCTGCAAGTTAAACCAGCGAGGTGGAAAAAGTAAGTAGCCCTATCGCGTTGTTGAATAGCCCAATAAAGCGAATCTAATGTCGATCAGTAGGCCTACGTAATTGTTATTTTTTTGTGGGCCTATTATTGGTAGTTTTTCTGATGACCGATTATTATTTTTTACTGTATTTGCTATGCGATCGCGATCGCGTTCACCCAATGCAAATACCGTTGTAATAATCAGGCACGTTTCCTAAAAATGTTTTGCAGCAGCTCTATTTCCTTCTTCGACAGCCAGATCGATTGCCTTTAACTTAAAAGCTGCATCATATGCATTTCTTCGTGTGTTTTCCATGATGAGGGTGTGTGCATGATGCGCAAAACGGCTGTTCAAAACACAATCAAACTAGCGTCTTCCTCGGCGCATTATCTCTGTCTGTCTCGCTCTTGCGCTTCCTGCTAGAGCGCCCCCCTGGAGGCCGTTAGCTCGTAAAAATCTATAGATTAGCCGCACCGTTGTATTGGCCGCAGGGTTCAAAGTGTGTGAAAAAAGTAGCGGCTTATAGTCCGGAATTTACGGTAGTTGGGATTCTCTCCTACTCTCTGCACTGTCCGTCCTTTGCTGTTGGTTTCCTTTTTTTTTGATCTCCTTTAGTTCCCTTCTCTTATATTGAGAGAGTGGAGATTACCTCTAACGTCTACTACCATTTCACCCGTTCTGGGTTGCTATTCTTTCTCTTTATTTTGCTGTTATTCCTCTCTTATATTGAGTGGGTGGAGACTATTTTTAGCCTACGAGCCGTTTCGCTCATTCTAGGCTGCTATTTATTTTTGTTTTTCGGTTTTAGTCTCCTTAGTGGCCTCTCTTATATTGAGAGGGTGGAGATTATTCTCTCTCCTCATTTCGCTCGTGTTTACGTGTCCCTCGCCCGCCGTATTGCGGGTCGCTTTATTTTCGCCTAGTTTTCCAGGCTCCCTCTTAAGTTCTCTCTGCATGAGAGTGGGAGCATGTCCTTATTTCTCCTTGTTTCATTCTCTCTTTTCTACGGAGTTCTCTCTGTTCTAGTGGTGTCCCTTAGTTGATACTTTCAGATCCTCTTCTGTCGCATCTGGTCCTCCGAACTAGGGTTGGGCGGACCAGATGTGACATCACGATGTGCACATCCAAACATCGTGATGGTCGATGACATCGTCTTATTGTGGTTTGTTTTAATTAATAAATTATTATAAAATACAAATTTTCATTATTTTATAGGCCTATTATTTATATCAGGTAGGCTATTCGTTTAAATTGTGTTTTATCTATTCTAAACTAAATATGAATATTATTTCATGGTAACGCAGTTTCAGAAAATTAATCAAAACGGAAGTCGGGAAAAAAAAACTGCAGTGAACAGACAACACAATGGCGGAGTTAGACTTGGTCGCGAAGAAAGGCACAACTTCGCCAATCTGATAATACTTCAGATTTACGACTAATGCACAAGGAGACCCGAGACATGTTTCCGTTTCTGTGACATGTTAGCCTAGATTTCTACTTTTAGAAGTATAAAATTATGCAAGTAATTTTAAGTAATTCTGAGATTATTCAGTGAAAATATTTTCGATATAGCAATTCAAACACGTCAATGCGCCGGAGGAGAGATGGAGGGGGGTATTTGTGATGAAAAAAAGTTACGAAATCGCACCTGATAATTAGGCTATATTATTGTAACAGTGCTGTAATTATTTTGCAGTAATCACAGTAAGTTTGATGAAATCGTTGAAGTCGAATCCGAAGGCATAAGTAATGGCTGCTCATATTGAATGCAGTACGCACGGGCTGTTGAACGTCATTCAAAGGTGATAATGTTCGCTTAGCTGTAGGTAAATTCTAATCTGTAGTTTTAGGATACATAGCCTAGCGACTCAAAACATGTTAATAATTTACATGAGTGTTTAATTAAGCAATAACTTTTTTAGATAATAGACGTTGGTTTTAGGGCGCATGCAGTTTATCTCGCTCCAGTTTGCCAACGTGATTTCTTCACGAATCCTTAAAAATTTTTTTTTTTCAAAGGACACAATATGGGAAACAACTGTGACAGGGATTACATAATTTTACATACAAAATAATACCGACTGTTCATTTTGATAGCCTACATGTTATTTAAACAAACCATGTCTCAGCCATTGTCGATGGCTTTCAATCATCGTCGATGGACGATGACATCATCCATCGAGCCAAGCCTACTCCGAACCACCCCTTCTCCTCACAATAGCCTTTACATTTAATGTAAATACTAGTATATGAAATGGTAAATGCCAATGAAATTATTGAATTTGAATTTTGAGACGAAACTTGCACATATGAGTGGGAAATTTTTATTATAATGTAGAAATACATTTCCGTTTTACATATAAAAAATTTTATTCAAATTTTACCTGCGATAAGCTGCCATAATATACTGTCTCCTCTTCCCTCTCCTAATTTTTCCTTTTAAGCTTGTAGGGAACATTCATTTAAATCTATACACGAGGCGTCACTTATGTACTCGAGTACGCCACTACATCCTTATACAACTGGTGGCATAGTTTTTGCATAATAAATCAGTCTCATAAAATTTATACTATTCTCAAAAGAGAATACTAACTAAAAATTGGTAACTTGATTAATAATTAAATTAATTACCAATAAAATTACACATTAATAATTATCTTAGCAAAATCACAATATTATCTACTCAGTACACAAATTAATATAAATGATTCAGCTAAGTTGAAGGCATTTGGGGAATCCCTGCAATTAGCATTGGCTGACTCAGTTCAACACAAGAGCAACATTAATACACACAATCTTGTAAAATGTAATAGTTTATTGAACACAAAGTACCAAACAGAGCAAAGCACGATTCACTACTATAATGTACAACATTATACGAGACATTGTACAACATTATAATGTACAACTATGTGCTATGCTTATATTCGCCTATTCTCTGTTGTGCCCTTGGCCTATAAGGTCGCTCGCGGTGTGAATTTATTTACATTGAAGATGATTATTTTATAACTGAAAAACATATATAACTGATAACTGAAAAACATTAGCCTAAATTTTGTTGTCAATGGGGAAAACGGACCCTTTTTAACCTTGACCTGTCAGATCTTTCTGCTATTTCACACCCATAATGTAAGCATGGAGTAATGACCATTGTTATGGTATTGAGAAAAAAAACACAAACCTATCCACCTCTACTTTTGAGACCTACAGTTTGACAACCGTAAATGGTAAAAAAGTTAAATAAAATTGGCCTCATTGTAATAACAAAGACTTGTTTAATTGTTTTAGGAAATGGGTCATATTTGAATACTTTGACTTAATTATTAGCATTAATTAATTAAGAATAAAAATGTATAATGTAATTATCTCAAAACTACTATAAAACATTTTGCTCAGTTTTTCACATTGTTCTATAAGGTCTGATGTATACACATGCTAATTTACAATTGTAAAGTGGGATCTCTTGTATTTTTGTTTTACAGTACTATTACAAGGGGTGACTGACTGGTTAAAGTAGGGGTGCAAAGCTCCGGTCCTGGTTTTTGTTCCAAGCAATTACCTTAGTTTTAGTTTTCTGACAGGTCTATAAAATATGCTGGTTCACTCCTTGGGCACAGTAAATATTTTAGGAAGCACTTGCATTCTGCGGCTGTGACTGGTGCTTATACAAATGTCAGATCAAGATATGATTTACCTAATTAATTACGAGCAGAAATTGGCACAGAATCCTGAAATGGATAGGCCTGTCTTGTGCACCCCTGCTTTAAACAGTCAATCACCCCCTGTAATAGTAAAAAGTACAAAAGATCCCACTCTGTAAACTGGCGTGTGTATACATCAGTCTGTAGAGAACAACATATGCATGCAACATCCAAAATTTGAAAAAGTAGTTTTGAGATAATTAGATTATGAATTAATGCAATGAATTAAGTCAATTCAAACATGTTGTAAGGCATGTCTTTGTGATTACAATGAGACCAATATATTGTTTTACCAGATTTCGAGGTTAGTAGGCCAAAAATGGAGTGAAATTTTACACTTTGCCACTCATTTTCTTAATGATGGCTTGTGTTTTTTCCCCCCAAAAGTATAACAATGGTCATTACTCCAAGGTTACATTATGGGTGTCAAATATCAGAAAGATTTGAGAGGTCAAGGTTAAAAAGGGTCCATTTCACCTGGAATGACCCCAATGTCGTATTGTGTTATACTACGCCCTTGTGGATGATAACCTTTACGCCTATGACATATTAGAGGGAGTGACACTGAATATCATGATACATATTGCACCTGACAATGTACATATCAATGCAAATGATATTTGAATATATTCAAATTCATAGCAATTTTAGAAGGTTAAATTCAAACTCAATTTCATGCCAATGTTGACAGCCCTAATAACTGGGAATCTTATGACCCCAGGCTAAAACTTCAGGGGATCATGGAGCAGCAGTGGGCCCCAGAGACATGACACACCGGTGGATACACCCCGGTGTCTGTGAACCCCTGCCCCAGCTACAAGGAACTAGCTCCTTATAACTGTCCAAGATCTCACTGGACAACTACTGCCCGCCTCAAGTTGGGCAGCTCCAGCCATTAGGTGCTGTCCTGCCAAAGCCCAATTGCTTCATTGGGTGCACGGAGTATAGGGATTTATTCAAAAAAATTGACTACATTTCTCAGATCAGGCAAAACATTAAAAACAAAAAGCACTGTATTTGGGATGCTGGAACTCAGTATGCAAACTGGATTCAGTGTTTCTCACAGGTGTGAAATGTATTTGTGGTGGTAGTCTGTAGAGGATGGGGGGTGGTCTGTAGTGGGAGGGCAGTCTGTGACCCATCGGCACAAAAATGGTCTATTGTTAGTCAATCCGAAATGTTAAAACCTCCATGTTATTGAAGTGATGGACCCAATGTGCGCAAAAGACACGAAGGTTGATGTTTTTGCAAGTGGGGACACTTTTTAATAATCCTGTGTTTTTTGGTGTTGTAATTTATCATTTTTGAGAAATATGAATACTATAATTGGGACGTTGACAATTTGCCAAATACATTGGATGTGCAGTCAAGCTGGAAAGTCTGCACACCCCTTTCACCTTCTCCACGTTTTATTACATTACAGACATATTCTACAATAGATTGAGTTAATTTTTTGTCTCAAAATTCTACACAAAATAGCCCATGATGACAAAGTGAAAACAGGTTTTTAAAAAATATGAAATTTTATTTTACTGACAAAAATAGGTTATTTAGGGGTTACATATCAGTACACACCAATAGCCTAATACTTGGTTTGCTGCACCTTTGGCAGCGATTACAGCTTCAAAGCGTCTTGGGAAAGAAGCTACGAGCTTGGCACTCTTGTTTCTTGCCCATTCCTCTTGGCATAGGAACAGGGATGGGAGGGGTAGAGTGAGGGAAGATTGTCTGCTAGTTTATCGATTGAGGATGGTTTTGTTTCTCGGACGGCTAAAAAACATTACACATTAATTGACACATTAATTTACTTGGCCCACCCAAGTAAAGCCTATATTTGGGAAACACTGGAATTAGTGCTCTATAGGCCATAAGAGATGCCTGGAAGACTGCTGTCATAAACAGTCAATAGGGGAAACTGCAGATAGACATTGTCACTCTACAGAAAACCTGACTCCCTTCACCAGGGTTCTTGTGGGACAACACCCTTTTTCATCAGAGGAAAAGAGGGAATGAAGAGCTGTCTTCGCTGACACTGGTAGAAGCAATAAATATCAACCAATTTTGGCTCAGAGACAATCTTACATACCATCATTGGACCCGTCCATCTTATCAGTGTGTATGTGCCGATAACTGAGCTCTGCCCTTGAAAAAAAGACCAGTTCTATGAAGAACTTAAAACAGCCTTAAACAAAATACCTAAACATGATAAAAAACATAGAAAGACAGATGACTAGTTCAAAGCCACCTTTTTGGAACTAGAACCCATCATTTAAGCAAAGCACACTGATTTCATCAACTACAAGTCCTAAGGTCAGCAAAGAAAAAAGTACAACTACTACTGGCGGCAGCTGTGCAACAACATCCAGTCCTCAGATGATGTGGAAAACATGTATGACGACATCAAAAAGGTGCTTGGACTAACACCACTCACACACAATGGCTCCACTAAAAACATCCACGGAATAAAGCATCACTGCCTAATCAAAGCAGCTAGATCACTGGGTAGAGCACTCCGCTGAGCTTTATGCCAGCGACAGTACCGTACATGATGAAACCCTCAGCCATGTAAAAAAAAAAAAAAACTGGAAGAACCTGATGCAGAGCCATCTATTTAGGAACTTAGCAAGGCAATGGACACCATGGCTAGTGAAAAAGCACCTGGCAGTGATAGGATAACCACTGAAGTGCTTAAGTGTGGGAAGGCTACTCTGTTCCAACAACTCCACAAATTACTCTGCCTGTACTGGAGATTCTATAGGGTGTTGTAATACAGGATATGAGGGATGGCAGGGGAGTCACAGGCAGGGTTCAGAGCTGGTAGATACACCATATATATGATTTTCTCTCTGAGGCAACACAGAGCAGAGGAAAGCACGTTACTTGGCCTTCATTGTCTTCACAAAAACCTTTCTTCTCCATCCATCCATTATCTAACTGGCTTATTCCTGGTCAGAGTTCTATCCCAGCATGCATTGGGAAAGAGGCAGGACACCAATCCATCACAGGGCACACAAACCATTCACTCAGACAATCATACCTATGGGCAATTTAGAGTCTCCAATTGTAGCCTAACCTGCATGTCTTTGGACTGTGGAGGGAAACCGGAGGAAACCCACACAGGCACGGGGAGAACATGTAAACTCCGCACAGAAAGGCCCTTGGCCGGGATTCAAACTCGGTATCTTCTGCGAACCACACTTCGAACCACTGTGCAACCCCAGCCTTTGACCTTGTGAGCAGAAGTTGGCTTTTCACTATGTTCGAAGGAATAGGATTCCCCCCTGTCAAAAAAAAACTCCTCAACATGTTCCATTACTTTCACAACAACATACAAGGCACCATCCAGTTCGATCTGTCTACATCCAACCCATTCAAAATCTAAGGAGGAGTCCAACAAGGATGTGTAGTTGTGTACTAGTGCCCACCTTGTTTGATATCTTTTTCTCCCTTCTTATGCATCAAGCTTTTGGGCTGAAGGTGTCTGGTACCATAGAAGAACAGACGGCACTGTTTGCAGATGATACAGAAGTTGTAGCGCAGTCCAGCATATTCTCGCAAGCTAGCCAGCTAGCAATCTCTATCTCTCTCCCTAAATAAATAGATAGATATATCGGCATATATCTAGTAGTGTATAAAACTATAAAACATGTTTTATAGGGTTGAGCAGCACAGGGTAGGCTTGGACCATAATTGATCTTCTTTTGCTGCAATGAGTGAAGCGGGACGGAACAATTATTCACAAAATTGTATTATATCAGTTGGAAAAATGGGAAACGCTGTTACGGGCAATGGCCACAAAAAGTTAAACTACGGGCGACATTTATCGGGCTATTTATCACTGACCATCGCTCAGCTCCATAGAAAATGAATGAGCTTCTGTCAACTGGGCAACCAAATCACTCGCTGTGTGAACAGCGGGTAACGTTAGCTATGATAGAACGATAGCTATGATACACAGCTAACGTTAGCATTCTTCATTGTATCCTTGTCCAGTCAGCTGTCAGCTATTTTTTCACTGTGACTGTAATTGGCAACCGGCTGCACATTTTATTTGTAATCAAAAGATGGGCATGCTACTGGCTCAGGAGCAAGAGCAAAACAATTATTTTACTCTGCATCTTTCTGCAAGCTCTGTGAATGGCATATGGCTCCCGAAGTGTTTCAACTAAAAACTTTATTTCAAAATAAAAATAATAAATTAATTAATATTTGCAAAATTACTAACATTGTCTAATATTCATTATTATTTATTTTACCTCTACTGAATACAGTGTTATTTGTCAATATTTCCCACATGAACGGCTTGTAGCTACATCGGTGGTGTCAGACAACTGAATGAGAAAAAAAAACAATCTGGATTTTGATTGGTTGACCGGCATTATTTAATTTTTAGAACGTGGCGCTGTGAATGCTAATTTGAATGTGTTTTATTGTATCAAGCTTTTATATTTTGTTTTTTAATGTGCTGGTATGTCTGTTATAGGACGGGCAAGCAAATAAAAACAAATTCAGGGCGCTCCTGCTGCTTTTTAAATAATATTACCAATTTATTCAGTCGGGCTAATTTTGGGATGGTCACCACCATGAAGACGCATTATATTTTACTGAAGTTCCCTCACAGGAAAATAAAAGTTATTCTATTCCATTCTATTCTATTTCCAGGGCTGTGTCCAAATCAGAGCCCTATGTAGCTACTATTAGCATACTGTAGGCCTATACTGTTTAATGACATGCAGTATGGAATGCAAAAATATCCTCCATACTATTATCAGTGAAACTATTATCATTTGAGGATTTTAAGTACGCTACATTTGGAGAAAATTTTGCCTACTTAACGTTCTCATCCAGTGTACTCGACTAGCATAGGCAACTCGAGCGTTGATTCAGAGACAGCCCAGGTCAATGTAAATTCAGTGTCATCTAGGATATCTTTCGCACCAACTAGCAAAATGGCAAAAAGAATGAGAGACAATGAGTATCGTACATTTCAATCTGATTGGACTGATCAGTATGCATTTGCTTCTTTGCAGTGAGTGTAGTGCAAATTATGGTGTGTTGCACATTTTTATGTTGACACAAGACTGGGTTTATACACAAACTGTAGCCAAAAGGCTACAGTTCTTTTGTTTTACCTGTCAGATCGAGTTCATGAAGTTCAGCACCGTATTTTGGGACAAAGCATGCAACATAGCCTAATTTAAAGGTCCCGAGGCTTAGTGCAGTGCACATTCTTGAGTTGTGTTTGTTAATTGTGTAAACACAGCAGCATCTGTTTTATTGGCCTACTGCTTATCTGTCAAACTTTTAAATATATATTGTGTTATTGCCACCAGTTGGATATAGGCAACAATGGCACTTACAGGCTGGACTGATGGCTGAATCGCAAATGTTGCATTGTGTTGCATACTGTTGATTTTGACGTATTACTTAAAACATTTTTTTTATTGCCAGTACTTATTTAATACTAATTTGGAATTCTGAATACATTTTTAGGCCTATACCATGATTTAATTCTGGACTCTATGTCAAAGAAGGACACTTCATGTGGAGTAGACTTTGACAAGACTGGCCAGAGTAGTGTGTTTGTGCATTGATGTGGGATCCTGCGAACAGAATCCTGAGAGTTCGACCTAAATTCATGCGACCAGCATTGAACACCATAAATGTAAAGAATGGATTGCTCAGTCAAATCTGTTGATGTGCTGTCAGGGTCCTACAGTACTGTTATCATATATGGAATGCTGGAGAAGTGTGTATAAAAAATTGTCAGTATATCACTTTAACATTTTTTGTAAGGTCACTTATTGTCCACAATAACTTTATTTAAGGTGTAATTAATATTTTAATCACAGTGTTTATATAGATTTTTTATCTTTTAGTTTTCATGAATAGGACTAATTGGCATGCATGCATGGCATACATAGCCTATAATTAATGAAAAATACTGGGGTATTGTTTAGAAAGCATACCTGGGGTTTATAAAAGATTATACCGTGCAACCCTAACCCATTACTCATTTGTCATTTCATTCTCACTCACGTGTTTAGATGTGCGGGCTAATATAAGTGTTGTACGTGATCACATAAGGTGATTTTTCTTTAAACTGCATCTAACTGCAATATTGGGGACTGAATGATATTCTCATGCTATATTTAATATTGCTGACCCAAAGGCTGTTGCTTTATTTCACTAACGGCTGATCAATATGTGGAAATTCCTATATTGATTCCAGAAGACGACTAAGCACATGCCGAAGAATTGCCTGCTCATGTTTAACCGTTCACCGCCTCATTGCACCTCATTTCTTATCAAAGATGTGGCTTTATTTGGGAAGGAGTTAATAAAAGGCAGGGGTGCACAACAAGGACTCATCCGTTTGGGTAACCTCTGCTCTTAATTATGTAATTTGCTCAATCATATCTTGATCTGACATTTGCATAAGCACCAGTTATAGCTGAAGACTGCATGTGTATCCTAAAGATTTTACTGTGCTCAAGTGCAGGAGTGAACCAGCATAGTTTATAGCGCTGTCAGAAATCTAAAACTAAGGTAATTGGTTGGAACAAAAAAGAGCATGCAGACCGGCCCCCCAGGACCGGAGTTGTGCACCCCTGAGTTAAGGTGTTTTTGCATACTAGGTCCTGGTAACTGCTTTTACTGCAAGAGAAGAAGGTCAAGGTAATTTATTTCACAATATCGTGCAGCTATTGATTAGTCAGGGAAAAGTCAAGACACCCTTCTTTGCTAATCATGGTAAAAACCATTCCAGAACCAAATCTGTTTCTGATAAAAACATTTTAAAAAGAATCCAAAAATGTAATGACTTGGTATCACATATCATTTTTAATATCAAAGTGATTTTTCATGAAACTTTTTTACAAACATCAAATATCAAATAAAAAAAAATCAAATATGTCTGCTGCTTCACTTTGATATTATACATTTTATTTTGCCACATGCATCATATCTTCAGAAGGAGAGGACTTTGCATACTTTGTCAGTGCAAAAGCCGATATTGATCGTCCATCTGTTCAGAGCCTCGCGATCGGTGGAGAGTGATAAACTCAAACACCACGTTCCCTGTGGAATGATCCAAGACACACAGATGGATCCCAGTTTAAAATGCTATCTGCAAATCCCTTGTCTGTCTTTTTCTCTTGAATGAAAAGGTCAGGCAAACAAGAAGAGTTTTATATTGTTTGATAACACACAACCAGTGTTTAGCCATGTGACTGTCTAGCCATTGTGGTATTTTGTGCTATATCTAGAGAATGCTGTGTGCCGCGCAAAACATAACATGCACTTTGTGTTTAGTGACAGAGAATATTCCCTCAGTTTCTATTGTGTATTGTGTTCTCGCCACACATAAACTGTTATTCTATTACAGTGTGAGACTATTGGTTTTCAGACAGTCTGTGTAACTGAAGGCCAAATAACTGAGCCACACACTACTACTCAAGGGGGGTTCTTTAAAATTGCAAAGAGGCTCTATTTTAAAGGCGATATTGATTAAAATGTATAGATGGATGCATTCTCTTCTGCTCAGTATTGATCTCATTGGCCAAGATGCATAACATTTGACATTGCTGACAAGACCTGGCTGTGCACTAATACAATTAATTCTAATGTGAAAAGCACTGTCTCTGTCCTCCTGACTGAGTATACTAAAGAATGTATAGAATATACTGTAGAATGTATATATACAGTGCCCTTCATAATGTTTGGGACAAATAAATTTTGTCTTGATTTGGCTCTGTTCTCCACAATTTTAGATTTCTAATGAAACAATTCACATGTGGGTAAATGCAGATTCTCAGCTTTTATTAAAGGGTATTTTTATACATTTGGATTGGATCATGTAGAAATGATGCACTTTTTATACAGAGCCCCTCCCCTCCCCCAATTTCAGCGCACCATTATGGGACATATTAGTGTTATGTTTAGTCGACATTTAGTACTTTGTTGCATATCATTGCATGCAATGGCTGCTTGAAGGCTGTGACCCATAGACGTCACCAGGAGCTGAGTATCTTCTCTGGTGATGCTCAGCCAGGCCTGTACTGCAGCCAGCTTCAGCATTTGCTTGTTTTGGGGGCGAGTATTTTTTAGTTTTATATGACACCAGACATGACACCTTCACACACTACACAACCTGTAGAGTTGGAGTAAACATTCACACCGAGGTCATAATTGTGGCATAATTGTTGCTAATTGGATTGCTGTTCTTCCCAATGTATAAGCTAATGCTCGATGCTGTTGATACCACGTCCAAAAATAATGAGGCACATTTTATAAGCTTGCAGTGTTTTTGTTCTCACATGTCATGCACTGTTGTCGGTCTTTATCTTCGCAAAATCAGATACCAAAAGTCTGCCATTTGTTTTTTAAGCAGGGGGGTGGTGGTTTCCCTGCCAGGCAGTGTTTTAAAATAATGTTGTTTCCAATTGCACTGTGCCCTCAGCTACTGCAGAGCTGGCGTCTGCACCTGCTACATATTAATAATGATATGAATAATAGATGTCATCCATAATGCAGAAAGAAATCACTACTCTTTGAATATATGGGCACTCATGTGCACCGTGTATTACTAGATCTATCAGCAGGTGGACAGCTAGCTACAGGTTTAATGCTGGTATCCATTTTCCCATTTTTACTTAAACATTTTGTAACAACAGTAGATTAGACTCTGTCAAACATTATTAGGCTTTCCTTGGCTCGAACATGGATTTGTTTCTCTTGTACATTTTCCACTTGAAAGGAGAAGGTCAATATGGGGCTATAAGTGAGACACTGTTGTAAATTAAAAATGAGAAAAAAGGGACTCTTTGGTTCTTAAAAAAATAGTGTTTACATAAACCAATGCTTAGATGCAGATCTGTATTTTTGATTTTTTCTTTCAAAAATGACTGCTTGATACATTTTGAGAAAAGGGGGAAGTTGCGAGTGTTAATGACAATCTGACCAAATTAAAGACTGATCTCTAGACTGTAGCACATTGTTAATGGTTTCCAGAATTTCTGGGATAAACATTCAGATTGTAAAACATAAATATTTTATCTAGATGTGAGCCATGCATACAAAATCACATACCATTTTCAGTAAAGCACCTGGCCATTTCCTGGGGTTTGTTGTGGTTAGTCTCTGCAGAACGATCAATAAGCACTCATGTTCTCTCCGTGGCTTAATAAGCTCCTCATCTTCCGCTGTCCACATCTAATGTAGCCTATGTTTTTTGCTCTTTTAGCATCATGCTGCTATTGTGTGTTATCTTCCGAGGCTTTCTCACTCACTAATCTTACTTGTTGAAAATAGGCGCTTGAATATCAACATGAAAATATTTTAAAACGTTTTTTTTTCCTCTTCTCTTTTTATTTCAAATTTGGAGTCAGCAGTCGTGCCTAACCAGTGCAACTTACACTGCTGATGCAGCCTAGGTACTCTTCCAATGCCCTCACCCAGGAGCCAGTAACTACATTATACACCACAGGCCACAGAGAATTACAGGAATGATGAACAGTCACTGAGCTGGGTGCAACACAGGGAGGACCTAATGCCGTGGTCAGTCGGAATGGTAATCCTGACTGACTTAATTAGCCTGTGCAATCACATTTTCCCCACTTATACATTTTCCAAATTTATCAGCGGGGGAAAAAAAACTAAATTTGCTTTTGATGCTAAATGAAATATTTGCTTTTGATGCTAAATTAAATATTTCTTCACAGGTAATAATCACGGCTTTACTTTAGATTGACAGTGCACTAAGGGGTCGATTTGCTAAAGGTACAAAATCACATGTAAAAGTGTTACCACCCGCAAAAAAATTGTCTGAGGTGATCAACTAATGACGAGCAAAGAGGACTGTGTGTGTTAAAATTGAAAGATCACATGGATCTTCAGTTTTTACGGGTTAGCCTGAATGAATATGCAAAATTGGGCATCTCTAGTTCATGAAATAGTGGGAGGTCATGCAAATAGATTGCTTTAGCATGTGTAAAGTGATTTACTAAGCCTAAAAACACGTTTGGAAAAGGTATTTGCTGGTGCATTTTAGTACAAATGGAAAGCAAGTAGCTATTGAAAGATACGGTAAGATGACAGTTGTCATTGTAGCAGGACACGTACGTGTGTGTTTAGCTAATGCTCAAATCGCAGAAAAAGCGAATTTGTGGATAGCCTACATACATCATGAACAGCAAGCATAAATACATTTTTAATCATGAAGCAAATCGGCTAATTAAATCATTGTTAACTGGAGGCCTGGAGTTGCCCATCCCTGGAATACAAGATAGTATTTGAATCTAACAAGCAATACAATGCCTATTATAACAAACAGTGAATAACAAGAATAAAAATGTGAGGGTTCTTTATTCAGAGAACCAGGTGCGAACGTGAGCGGGGATTCAATAAGTCACTCACGGTAGTGAGGACCACAAAAAAGGGGCCGCGAACGGAGAGGAGAATAAAACAAAAATGGGAATAAAACTCCCGGCGCAAGCCAAATCAAAAACAGGCCCAAACAAGGGCGAGACTCAATCATAGCGAGTAGGAAACAAAGAAAGAAGCTCATGCTCTTAATCAAAGAGCAATTAAAGAAGGTCAGATATAAACAAAAGAAAACCCTGTGTAATGGTAGAGAGAAACGAGAATGAAAATAGAACCTGTTACCTCCAGCTCTAGGTGCATACGAGCTGAATTAAAAGGTAACAGAGAGTGAGCAGTAAAAAATAACTAAAATACTCCAGAAGGAAACCAAAGAGGGAAGGGTAAAGGATAAAGAGTGAAACCAGGAAAGAAAAGACTGAACAGATCTTTTACCTAACTCTAACCGGACTTCCTACTTTTCTTATTAGTAACAACAAGAAACGTAGTGACCAAATTCCTATACTGTCATGGTTCGTGGGTTTTCGTTTTCTTTTTCGTTGCAGTTCTCGTCCTGATTTCCCGATTGAAAATCTATCTGATTTTTTCCACGTTCCGTTCCGGGGTTTGCTTTCCCTCACTCATTATTCTTTTCACCTGTGCTTCTACCTGCGGTGCATTTAAGTTCCTCACTTCCGCTTTCCCGGTGCTTCTTTGTCATTCGACATTGCATTGAGCCAGGTATAGCCAGGTACGAGTGACCTTGTGATATTAAATGATGTTTATGAGGGACTTGCTATTAGCTTATTTTCAGGTATAGGTATTATTCCTCCTGTTAGCGTTCTGTGCTATTTATTTAGTTCTTTGCTGTTTGTTTGCTAAGTTTCCCGTTTTGGCTCCAGTATTGAGCTCGTGAGATTTAGTTTGTGTTTTAGTCGTTATTCGAGTTCGCCCTATTTTAGTGGGTTGATTTTCGTTTGGTTGTTTAGCCACAAGGAATTAATTTCCTGTCTTTTCTTTCTTTGCATTTATTATTGTGTAACTCCCTTTATTGGTCCTCACTGCGTGAGTGACTTGTTCTGATCCCCCTACCTTTGTGTTTGATTATCCGCCACTAAAATTAATCACATATACCTTACCGACTTTGTTTCAAATGTAAAATTACAACAAAGCCCCGGAAGAGGAAAGCGAGAAGCTTAAATATCCGGCGCAATCACCTGAGACAGGTGAGCAAATAGACAGACGGACGGAAAACAAAACGCGGAAGGCAGCCGACCTGGAGCCGCGAGAAAGCTAAAGCGGAGACAGGAACGGCAACCAGAAAACCGTGACACAAAGAAAATAAAATCTTCATCAAAATAAAACCCATCATCTGATGGAAATGTGAATTTATGTGACACTAATGGTGAGAGTAGGCTAATGCTAGTAAGTATAGTTGTGATTGTTCAGTCCTGACAATCATCTGTAACCCTTGGTAGAAAGTAAGAGACATCCAGTGAAACAGTTTGTCGTAAACCGCCAGCTTGTTCAGTGGAACAGTACCATCCAGTAATAACAAGATTTATAATTTTTTTTCCCATTCATTAAATGGTTTTTCATTGGCAACATTGCTATCAGTCTTTTCACCATTTTCTTACAGTGCAACTATTCCAAACAAGCAAAATTTCTCATTTAAATATGGCGGTTTACGGCTGGAGTAATTTACATAATAGTTGATCACCCGCAAATTGTGACATTAGAATACGTACTTTGGCTGCGCCTGCAAAATAACACCTCTTATTTGGGATCTTAGTAAATTGACCCGTAAGTATACACTTGCTTGCATTTGTTCAGATAACTAGCAGAACATGGAGAACTATGGAAAACGGCATTGAGTGACACTGACACTAACTGGTAGGAAAGGAACGATTCAGCTGTACATTTACGAGCCGACACTAGTCAGTCCCAGTTATAGGAATATTGCAGTAACCACTTCCAGAGTGGGATCTCAACCTGTCAGTCTCGTGGCTACATTTGTCGCAATAGTGACTAACTAGTGATATCTGGAAACTCAGCAAGCCCACCAGGAAGCCTTTTAGTCATAAATTCATTACATTTACATTATAGGCATTTAGCAGACGCTCTTATCCAGAGCGACTTACACAGCATTTCTTTGCATTTATACATAGTATCCATTGATACAGCTGGATATATACTGAAGCAATGCAGGTGAAGTACCTTGCTCAAGGGTACAACGGCAGTGTCCGACCTGGGAATCGAACCTGCAACCTTTCGGTTACAAACCCAGTTCCTTAACCATTATACCACACTGCCGCCCTATAATTCATACGTATAATCTTTGGAAATGTTATTTTGCTGTTCACCTTGCAACGACCTTGCATATTATTAGTCATCTGAACAATGATGTGTTCCTTTCAGTACAAACCAAAATGAATTTTACAAATTAACATAAACTTAAATAAAGTAATTATATTGAATATTTGGTTGCATATTATTTGGCATGCCATGATTTCCTAAAACATCAAAAGACTCTTGATATCTTATTTTCAGGTACTCTAACAAGAGATACTATAACCTCTCTGCATTTGAATTGATCTCTATGGGAATTGGGGGGTGGGACTAGATTAATCTGTAAATTACATGGAAATAGTGTGGAACACATGGTTGGCTATACATCATCAAGGTTATGAGGTGTCAAACGAGCTTGAAATCATCACTCTGCTGCTAGATATGCAATAAAAAGTGCGTAATATGACAGTATTTATTTTCTTTGATTTTTTAAATATAACTATTAAAAATGCAGGGTTTTTAAACCCATCCTACCTATTCCAGGAGAAGGCAAATTGGGCCAATGTGGTAATAATCATATAATGACAGTTTCACAGCAATTTTTCACTAGCTGTTGTCAGTCTGGACATCTCAGCCAGTGAAAGCCAAAACTGAACCCAGTTCTAGCATAAAAATGTTTTGCCTGCCAGACATTTACTCATACAGCAGCTTCAAGTAGCTTTCCACTATCACTTTAAATCACAATGATAGATTATATTTTATTAGTTGTATCTAAGGTTAAAATATGTCTGCTTCTTTTTGTCATACTAATGGATATATTTCAGATGATCTTCCAATGAGAAGTCTGCCTGTACATCACACATAATTAAAAAAATGCAGCATATAAATCCACAATAGCTTCCAGGTCAATGAGGCACTGCCAGGAAAAATAATATGAGATTAATGAGGTTCAAACAGAGACTGTTTTGCTCTGGTTATGCAGTCTCATTTAACTGTTATATACAGTAGCTTGTTCAACCTGGGCTCTATTCAGGCTGGGTTTACATTCTTTTCTTGATGCACATTGACTTCAGCACTTTTCTTCTGGTTTTGTACACTCTTACATCCCTGTTTGTAAGTTCCCCGTTTCTCTGAACCAATTGTGCTTTGCACTCTTGCAGTTTTGTTTGATTGCACATTCGAAATGTAACCATAACATCAAGGCTAGCAACAAAGTCAAGTTTCATCATATTTGAACTCTCAACAATGCATATGGTGACTAGGTCACAATCTTCATTCCAAAACAGGACAACGGTCAATTAAAATATACTGTATTATATAGATGGATGTATTACACTTTCCTGGTCACAGGGGAATTAAACCGCTCTTTAAGATACTGAGATTTATACCACCAACAATACATACACTACCTGACCAAAAAAAAAAAAGTAGCCGTTGCACCCGTCATGAATAGTGCCCACTGTACAAGCCTCTGGAGGCAGTGTTATAATCTGGGTTTGCTTCAATTGGTCAGGCCTAGGCTCCGCAATGTTATGCAGCAATAAAATGAAATCAGCTGAGTACCTGAATGTACTGAATGACCAGGTTATTCCATCAATGGGCATATTCCAGGACGACAATGCCAAGATTCATCGGGCTCAAATTGTGAAAGAGTGGTTCAGGGAGCATGATGAATCATTTTCACGCATGAATTGGCCACCTGAGTCCTGACTTTACGGAGTGGTTCGACTCCCATTGTCAATACAAGATCTCTGGATGGAAATAAATGTTGTGAAGTTGCATAAGGTTGTGGAAACAATGCCACAACGAATGCGCACCATAATCAAAGCTAAAGGCGGTCCAACAAAATATTATTTTTTTGGCCAGGCAGTGTAGTTGCATGTATAGTTTTACATGTGACAGTTTAAAAATGTCTATTTTGTATTGTAGTTTATACATTATAATTTTAAATATTTATGCTTGGATTAGTAACTGCTTGATCAGAGATTAATGCCATACAATTGGCTGGACTCCATGTACATTTCACATTTTTCATCTCATGCCTAACAAAAAAAAAAAGCTTCAATATTGAATCATTTTGTTGTTGCATGGCTGTATAGGAGGCCGGTGGCCATGCATCTTTTTTTCACATTATTGTTTGATAGAAAGAATTTGCAGTAACGGTTTTAAATGGCAATTTGTTTTCACATACAAGAAAGCGATTGTGTGGTCGCACCATTTCAAAAAAATTAATGCTTTACAGAGGCTAGTTTCATATTTTGTAGGAATCCTGCCATCCGAGGCTCATTATCGCCACAGGATTCCAGCAGAGTTGCATCTCTTTTGCTAAATGACCTTGCCGTTATTATCACCAAGTTTACCTTGAGGCCTTGGCATAAGTACATTGGCTTATCTAGACCACATTAAATAAAAATGCTTGAGTATTACAGTCCTCAACACACAATAAAACAAGAAGTGGTGCATTTTCTTTGTTTCGGTGTGTATTTCACGTGGCGCTTTAACTACATTTTATTAGGTGTGAAATTAAAGAATTAATAGGATAATGGGATGATGTTTGGTGTTGCATACAGTAGTTGCACGAGGCATCCCATGACATGAGTCACAGGGGCCTGCCCTGCTATTGGATGAAGAGAATTAATATCCTTTTGCCTTATGTATTATATATGATGCGTATATGCGAAGTGCATCTATAATGATGGAAGACAAAAAAACAAACATTAGTCAGAACACTTTTTAAAATGTTTTGGAATGTGACCTAATTGATACTCTTAACAAAAATAAGCTTGGCAATAAAAGCAATTTGCTCCAGTAGCTTCCCTATATTCTATGCATGGCCTGGTAGCAGTGGACAAAGCATGTAATCTTGTAAGGCTATCTGGCACCTTTATTTCTTTAAATGTGATTCAGGGTGTTTTATTTAATGGTTGTTAACATCCAGAACGGACAGAAGGTTGCTCTTGTACAGTGACACTCAGATAATCAGTTGTAAATCATGTACAAATATTCCTTTTATGCTCATTTATATTTACAGTTATGGTACTGTGCAGTGCACTAATCACATACAATAAGAGGACCTTAAGTGTAGAATATGACTTTATTAATGGCCCACAGGAAAATTGTTTTCCATCAGCAGCACTAGAAATATAAATATAAAAATAAAAAGCAAGACAAACAAACAAGCAAGCACATATGCAATGTACAAACACCAACATTGGGCAATATAAATAAACAGCATTCTACGGTATACAGAAATTAAAAAACCTACAAGAGCCAACTATGATCAGATTTCTTTCACCATATGCTCAGTTCACACTCATGCTCATTCAAAGGGCTTTTAAAAAATATTATAGCTGCAGGAGTAATGATAGTTTAAATACATTTTTACATAATCTTTTTCTGTGTTCAGACAATTCAAGCAACTGCATGCAAAAACATTTTTTATTTTTAAATAGATTACCTTTGGTTACCTTTTTTATTTATTTTATACATGCATTCACATATGGGAGCTAACAAGGAAGGAATCTGTCACTGAAGACAATCAAATCCATGATTTGTCTTGAGAAAAGCAAAGATAAATCTCCTTTCTTCATTACGGAAAGAGCCTCAGGTACTTCACACTGTTTAGTGAGTGTTTGCTGTACCTCTCTCTCCATAAGTGTGATAAAAAAGACAAATTCACGTACGCTTTAAAAGTAATTTATTCATTGGTTTAAGCTTCTTATCTCCTGGCATGGTGTCAAGGATCAGTAATACCATGGCTTTACTGTTGAGTGCCGTTGTTGGCTTTGGGTTCATTTGCTATTATAATGTTGGCTACATTCGCAAACAGGTCCCACCCTCAGTACAGGGAACTCTGAACATCAGTGTGTGATGATGAGAGGTGCATGATGTACATTCAGGTCCAGACATTTGAAAATTTTGATTATTGCTCAATTAGTGCTTGGTATCTATAATTTTTAATGTATTTTTGTACCCATTACCTGATTTGTGCAGGTCAACAACCATCTGTCTCTTGATTCGGCAGTCCTTTGGCTTTCCCCATGGATTTTACATGCCTTTTATGTTTCCTAATTTTTATTTCCCGGGTGAAACAGGAAGTGATGGAGGACCACAATACAGTTTCACTAAGACTGAGATGAATTAAAATTTGTGCACTTTCATTGCAGATATAATGTTTGACTTTATTCAAAATAATCTTTGGGGGTGCCAATCATTTTGACACCTATGTTTTAAAAAAATAGTATTGCTCAATACAATTATTTAAAAAAATTATAATTATGCTAGAATTACAGGATATCGTTTTCCCATGTGTTTGAGCATATTATATAGCGCATCACTGTGTATTTTTTTTATTGACATAGCCTCTTTTTTGCATTTTAGTGAAATGTGTCAGTAATTCTGGACTGGTTTTTGTTCAGATTTCTATTCGGGGGCTGAGCACCATGAGTATACCCTGCGATTCTTTATTATTTTTTTTACTAAATTTTGATAACTAGTGAACTATACCTTAGTTTTTTGTGAATATCTGAATATTTGTATTTGTTTAGCATACAGACGACTAATGTGCTAATGTGCTAATTTTCTTGTAAAGGTGGTTCAGGTTCCTTAGACGTTAATCAGCTAGTTTCAACATGTAACTGCATTTGCATGGTTTTTCTGACTGATACATAACAAACTTACATCTGGTGTGAACAAATTGGCTAATTAGATAGTTTTTTAAATAATACTATTACTGTCCACCGCTTTGAGTTTGGGCAGATTAAATGTAGTGATCAACAGTTTGGGCCAGATTCAGAGTTGAGATAAGGACGCGCAAATGGGACTTACTTCCGAAATTCCGCGTAGCTTAAGCTACTTGTGATTTAGACATTTGACTTATCCTCTGCTTTAAGCGTCTCTCCAGTATATACGCGGTATTACACGTGCGGGGTGGAGATACGCATGCAAGATGCGTTACGCGTATTCAGAATTTTCACTTAATAATTTTGTTCGGGAAAAAAAGGTGCTTTATGTCTAGCGCCGCCAATTGATTATTATGAAAAATACAGCATCTTTCGCATAAATGGATATTAGAATGAGTACATATTATTTTAACATAGGTCATATTTTCCTTTGCATAGCTAACTTGCAATTATCAAAGAGCTATCATAAAAATATATATATGTAAAAGTAGGCTATGATTGACCATCTGGTATATCATACCAGACCAATATTAGATGGATTAATTGATACAGTGTCTGGATCATATTCACTTTGACAGAGAGATGATTTCTGTCAGCACAGCTTCTCCAAAATTATTAAGTTTAAGATGTCGCATATAGGCTATTGTATTCAACCACCGTATCATTTTTGATTATTGTGATTTATCTGGGCAGTGGATTGAATACTGAAGGTATAAAATGTGTATCTTTTCTGTGCCGTGAGTCCACATGAAGAACTGCATTTTAAATCCTGGCTGCAAGGAAAACAAGTATTTAACTAATTTGATAGTTACACAATGACCAATAGAGTTAAAGGCATTCTGTGGGTGCTGGAGGCTGCATTGGAATTAGTGGATTCTTAATGTTCAGGCGCTTTGTTTTTGTGAAACAAAAAGGACAATAAAGAGACTTGAGCTATTACACTTTGTAGATGAACATAAAGGTCCATTAGGTTCGGTAACTAAAACATGCTATGAAAATCTAGCTGATTGCACCAATTCCCTTTTGAGATACAATTACAGCCCTCAATAATTTAAAATCATGTTTCAAATGTGTGCATATAATACCGTTACTAATTGCAATAGAAACCTTGACAACTGTGTTTCTTAAGCAATACCAATCAGCAGCATTTACTCCCACTAGATGAAGTGTACGACTGTGTTTCTGTATTTCCAGTTTATGATTTGTAGTAGGTGGAAAAGAAATGGCAAATGGTAACTGTGCCAGCAGAAAGATATAAAATGTGGACATGGAATCAAAATGAATCAAAGTTTGCATTACAGCAAAGAAAAAAGAAAAAGAAAAAAGATGCGACAGAACCAATAAGTAAAAACAGGAGAAGAGAGAGATATTAAGAGAATGTTTATCAAAAACAATAACAGAGGTTCTTGTCAGACAAAAAAAAAACATACTTGAAAGTATTTGACTTTGATTCACTTGTCACTTATTCACTTTTGGTTAAACTCTGATCTGTGTATCTAGCATTGCTTTTTATCTGTTCTAGTTTTTTTCAAAACTTGAGTAGTTTTTTTGGGGTTTCTGGAAGTAATCGTGGGCAAGCATGGCAATTGAATATCAGTAAAAATGGCCTGTATGTCCTTTTATTTGTTAAGATGAAGTTAAACCAGCCTATATGCAAACATCTGCAGTGTTAAGCATATTAATTTGAATTGTGTTTCTATTTCTCTAGAGCATCCTGGCTTTGAACCCTAGGGTGAAGAGCCACACTATGATCCGTTCAACAGCTTCGAAGAAAAACGAGAAGAAGCACTGGAAACGAAACCCTGAGAAAAGCTGTGATGTGAGTATCAGTTTGGGTCATCAGTTTGAACCCCGTCTCATAATATTTATGTGTCTGTCAAAACTTAAGACTGACAAAATTCACTGACCAAATAATAAATGACTTGAAGGCAAGGGACCACACTCAGGTCCTTTATTTTGCACTCAGCTAGCTGTTCTCATACTGTACAATCAGTTAGGGGTGGTTATCGTTTAGATTTTTACTGATACCGGTGTTAAACCGATACTGGTACTGGTGCCTGAACATTAAAAATATTTTTTATTGCAAAGACAAAGATATTGAAAAATATATTAACTCTTATACTTATAATTAGGGCTGGACGGTATGGACAAAAAATTATATCATCATATTTTTTATATCATTGACAGCATGAGGGCATTTGGTTTTCCAATAGAAATTACACAAGAAGTAAACTGCAATATGCCATTGGTTTAACTGTAGAAAAATAAGGATCAATAAATATTGCAGTCATAATCAATCAATTTCACAATTTTATATTAGGTACATGAACACTTAACGGGTGTAAAATATTGAATAGCATTCAGAAATTTGATAGTAAACATTAAAAACCATAATGTGCTACCTACAATTGTGAGGCTACTATACCAAGTATCCAAGCAAAATAAAACATTAATCAATGTCTAAGCTTCTAGGTTTGGAATTAAATAGACTGACCAGATGTCCTTTTTTTCTAAAAATATCCATTCAGGCAATTTATAAGTTCCTAAAATGTCCAGTTAAGTTTTGTCCGTTCCATAAACAAACTAATAGCCTAGTATTATGTTCATTACGCCCATCCGACCCTGTCCCCCTTTTTTCACATCCAATATATGGTCGCCCTAAATTAAAATAAAAAATATGCTTGCAGGTGGGGCTGGGCCATTGACAATTATTTCATGTTTTTTAAGGCAGGCTAATAATGCATAATAAGCATACGGCATACCGGCTTTCTTACATCTTTTTCTTTTAAATCATAGCCTACCGGTAACTCTAAAACTTCAGAGACCATGTGAAATACTTTGGGTGGAAAAAAACAATAGCACTCCTATTTATTGGGTGTTGATATGACATCCACTCAGCAGCAAGGCCTTGCAGCTTCCATGTAAACACATCACATGATTACAGCAAAGAAGATGATTGTTATTACACAAAAAAATACCATCTGATGTAGCCAGTTCTCCTCAATTAGGCTATTAGGCGAGTATAACTATTTTTATGTGCATCACAAAATTGTGCACATTTTATCAGAATTATTAAAAATTGCGGATACATGTAGGCTACTTCTCATTCTCTGCATTCACTCTCTGAGAATATGCATGAAAAATATCTGAAATGCATACATTTTGTAATTTAAATGGTTTTTAAGCCCAGGTTTTGTTAAAAAAAAAAAAGTCTTTATTGCAGGTCGTGCTGAAAGCTAACGGTAACAAAGTAATTTCTTTGTTAAAGGTCCCATATCATACTATTTTTTGTAAATTTTATATTATTCTACAAGCTGTAGAGCTGTAGACTAATGTTAAAGCTGTAAATGTCGAAGCACTTACTATTGTAGTTGGAAAGATTAAATGTGCCCTGACACAGCACATTCAACATGGCCAGTTTTGCTAGTCATGAACTCTCCACTTGCTCGTAATTATACTCTGTGGTGATAGAGGCTAAGTAAAGAACGGAAAGGCTGGCGTTACCACACAACTTTATACCTACCCTGTTCTTTAGAGGCTGAAGAAGGGCGGGTTTATGCAAATTACATCTGGCTGTTTTCACAGTCCAGTAATGACGTCACAGCTGGAGGCAATTCTGAATTCAGACTTTTAAGCCGAGTGATTTTTTTCTTATGCAACAACAAACAAATGGCAGGTAGTACCGACTTAATATTTTACCAGTACATAAGTATCATGCTACACTGCATATAAATGCTAAAAGTAGCTAAACTCCAATTTCCATGATATGGGACCTTTAAGTGTACTTACATTACATTACAGACACATTTATACATTTAGCAGAGCTCCGCGACGTTTGCAGTTACAAACTAAGAAATTTCAAAAAAAAAAAAAAAAAAAAAAAAAAAAAAAAAAAAAAAAAAAGCAGTCAGCGCAGTCAGTATTTTTTTTTTTTTTTTTTTTTTTTTTTTTTTTTTTTTTTTTTTTTTTTTTTTTTGGGGGGGGGGGAAACATTACACACAATATAACACAGGAGGGAGGGAGGGGGGGAGGAGAGAGCAGAGAGAGAGGTGCTGAAGAGGTGAGTGAGTCTTCTCTGCGCTTGAAGGCAGTCAGACTTTCTGCTGTTCTGACCTCCACGGGAGCTCCATCCACCACCGGGGGGGCCAGGACAGACGACGTCGAGAGACGGGTGCTAGCATGAAGGGGGGGGGTACCAGTCGTCCTGAGGAGGCGGAGCGCAGGGATCTGGCAGGTGTGTACTTAGTGATTAAAACATATTTAGCAAAATTTGCCAAAAAGCTGTGTGTTTACCTTTATTTAGCTGCATTATTCATAACTCCGTACACTCATCCTAAAAGATTAAACTTCACAACTACTTATGTGATCTCAAGATTTTCCATATCAACAGCCCTATCCAAGTTTTTCATGTCGTCATAACCATATTTTGTCCAGCAGATCCCATTTGTTGAAAAAAAGCAGACCGCGCCAGGAGCTTGATCCTAGCCCACTCGATCGTGTTGGGAAACCACCTTCATCTGGAAAGTTTAGCCAGGTCAAGCACGGGTTTAGGTCTGCCTTCATATTTCACTTGGGTCGTCTCTGCAAAAGAATGTTTTTAAATACCAACCCGCCTAAAAGTACAAAATGTCCCCCATTTCATTCATGGCCATGTTAACTTGAGTACCACTGGCCATGAGAGCTGAATGAAATGCTTAGCTTGCTAAGCTAGCTAACAACAAAAAGTGAGCCCAAATAATAGACTAAATTCACTCGACACTTGCATCTGAATGTTGAAAATGAACGCACACGTTCAAAACGCACAGGCTCACTCTAGATACACAAAACTCTCTTTCTGATCTGTCATTACTAATCTGTCATTTGCTAATTGCTCTCCAGATCTGCTAGGTCTGAAATAATGGCGAAGTGTCAAGTAAATCAAATGGACATGATAGTGTTCAATCAAATGAGTGACATGAATTGCACTTGTTTAAAACTCGGCACTGATTGGAATGAAGATAAGCCTCCTATCACGTGACATTTTGATTTTTTTTGTTTTTTTGCGCTGTGCTCTCATCAATGCCACACCATGTCACCCAATTGAAAAGAGGACTTCCACAACCTTAGCAGAATGTAATGACGCATCATTGACGAGAGAGGGTGCTAAAGCATCCAAACGCAATTTCACTCTAGGACTCAACAATTATTAATGCATATTTTCTTTCCCACCTATTGCAATATTTGCCTCTAGAGAGATGTAAACTCGCTCTGTCGACTCAGTGACAGCAGGCACCGTTAGCAAGCTAGCTAACGGTAAACTCGGTCAAAATTCCAAAACTGAAATGGTAGATTATATTAGGATTCCAGTTACATATTGCCCGTGCATCTGAAATATCTCTCAAGACCAGCCTGCAACTTAAGTGTTTTTTTTTTTTTTTTTTGGCAAGTGTTTGCAATGCCTCATCTGTTCTTAAGACAGCTGAGATTCCAGTTAATTTGATGTCGCCACAAAACAAGATGGAAGTGTTTGGGGGTGTGATTATCTACTCCCTACTGACTATACTAGTCTTAAGTATATATGCCTAATTTATCACAATCTGTGTTGGTGGTTTCAGGACTTATATTAAGAATTAGGCTCGCAACATGAAGCAATTTACACACAACTTAACATGCAGCTCTTATCCCCTATAACCACAGTGCCCTGGGATTTTTTTTGCTAAGCACACATTTCAGTCTACTTGGAGCACACGTGTAACTTGTGCTTATTGTGCACATTTGATGGCAGTTCCATCCAATAATCAGTCAGTGTCTGCAGTCGTGAAATTATTTTTAAATTGATTGTATAGTACTGCATAAGTTGGATATTTTTTGATGATTTCTATCCCCAAGTTACTTTCCTTGTAATTCATATACAAGTGTCCCATTTATTTCTTTGAGTTATATATGCCCAGGAAGATTGATATCAGTACTCATATTTGGCATTACTGGCCTCCTGTAACTGTACATATAACATCATGTTTGGCAAATCACCCTGAGTACATAGGTCTGGAGGAGTGAGACTGTTTCATGCTGAGAGTAATACTGTGAAACCTGAAATTAATTTATGCCACAGAATTGTATTAGGCAAATAATTTTATAATTATCATTCAAAGATGCAGGTAGTTAACTGCCCCAGTATGTGTGTGTGTGTGTGTGTGTACAGTATATATCAGCGTTTTTAAAGGTGAGTATTGTATTCACCAGGCAGTTTTTAAATAGTAACATGCATGACATTGAACTTTAAAAAGCACAATGTTCGGAGGTTAGGAACAGGCTATACTAGGAAGCGGGAAAGAATATTGCACTTTCATCTCAGTATGTAAAATACTTTTCTTGCCATTGACTGTTATGGATGAGACAACATTAATCGGTCTGCCAGGTTTATGTGTCACCATTGAAGAGAAATTGATTGAGTAAAATGAGGAACAAATGTTTCACTCAATCATTTTGTGATAAAAGTAAATGAATCATGCCTGTATTACCACTGTAATATAAAGACATATTACTCATTTAATGATTTGCATTTTGTTGAAGAGGAGATTACCTCTCATTCTAAATATTAAGATGTTTAAATAAAGTGGCCAAAATAGGTTTATCAGGAATTGTATTCTTAAGTGCATGACAGTGGTAATAAATGCAGTCATTGAATAATATGTTTAGTTAGCTTTTATTTTGAAACATTTGGCCGTTGTTCTTGTTTCATGTATGGAAAAAAAACAAATGAGACTTGGTTTTACCCATGCATCAGATTATCACAGTCGTTGAGCTTCTAATAACTTTTTAACCCCTCAGTTGATTCCCCTCACCAAGCAAATCTATTAGCTGCTCTACAGGGTCTCCCTCCTCAAATATACATGTCTCACCCTTCCTCATCCCTCCAACAGATACTTATTACACCTTGCAGAAAATTCAAACCTATCTGTTAGGCAAGCACCAGCTTCTCTCTATACAGTTCATACCAAGGATTAGTTAGAGCAATATTTAAATATTTGCGCATGTGCACTATTTTATTAGCTTCTCAGAGTTGTGCACAAATTATGTAATTATTTATCTGACACCATAAATGACTTTTAATGTTGACAGTGTAAAGCATAGATTACTCTGTTCACTGACAACTAGGGTAGTATACGATCCACACTGCCATCTATTGATAATTTACTTATAGAGTACTCAAGTGAGTATGTCAGATGTGGGCGGAGTTTGTTTTCGGAAGTAAATTCCCTATGACAGATAGAATGGCCTTCGGAGACTATCGACAATTTCTTGAAATCTGATTTATAGAATAAGCCAAAACGTTTCTAGATTAGCCTGTGTGGTATAAGGATATAGAGCATACATCACGTTTAAATTTTATTTTTTAAAGTAATGATTTAATGATCGTAGTCTGGTTTGTAGTCAAATTTAATGGACTACATATCCATTACGACAACGCATGGATGGTTCTCGACCAATCAGATATCATCATCTCGTCTGGACATTTTTGGCAGTACATACCACCTTGCTAATTCGGCTATTTTTGTCTGTTATATTCAAAGCAGCCGCCTATCTAAACTAACCAATGACCCACACATGCTTAATTTTTAGCTGCTTAGTAAAATATTGCCTAAGGATTAGATCGCAAACAACTAGGGTTTACCATTTCATATCTAGCTATTTGGATTTAAATAATTAACAGGCATGAATTACTTGATTATAATTTTATCTTATCATGCACATCCCTAGTTCATGATTATAACCTGTATATATGCATGAACTCTAAATTTAGCATCCTTTGGTCATCTGACAGTTCCTACCAGAGTATGTGAGCGGAGTGGAGCGGCAGAAATTTTCGCTCCCCGCTCAAAGCTTTCTGTAATCATTCTGCTCCAACTCCGCTCCGAGTTTTCTATATAATAAAAAACAAAAACAAAATTTCCGCTCCTTTGTAACATTCTTACAATATCTTTTTTTTAAAGCATCTGTACCTTTAAGTTAAAAAAATTATTTAAACACCATTAGCCTCAGCCTATAGCCTATTGTTGACGCTACTTTGCACCATGCAGAATTAAATAAATTATATTAACCTAATAAACAAAAAAACAATGCATCATTGTCTTTAAAAGAAAAAACTAACTAAAATTAGAACATTGGTAAGCCTATAGTTCTATGAATTAAAACAAATCGCGTCGGCTATGGGTTAACTGCTTTCTCAATATAGGCTATTTTTCAACGTAGGCTATGTTGTCGGTGTTTTTTGGTTGTTTGTTAAATTCAATTAACTATGAGAAATCTATGGAAGCTGATGGGTATAAAACACAACAACATTTTGGAAAACACACCAACAATTTATAAAACACAAAGACATTTCGGAAAACACACCAACAAGTTATAAAACACAACGACATTTTGGAAAACACAGCAACAAGTTATAAAACACAACAACATTTTTGAAAACACACAAACAAGTTATAAAACACAATGACATTTCGGAAAACACACCAACAAGTTATAAAACACAACGACATTTCGGAAAACAACTGCAAGTCAGAAAACACAACGACATTTCAGAGAACAACTGCAAGTCAGAAAACACAATGACAAAACCCAAAACACTTTAGGTAGGTACTAGGCCTACATGACGGGATATTGTAGTCTGATTGGACATGCAGTAGCCTATGTCAAATGAGAGTCTGACGGCGCGAGTGACCAACCAACAACAGTTTTCGTTATCTAACGTGACATGCAAGATAAGCCTATGGAGTTTATTTAGTTCTATAAATAGTGCGCAGAACAGTATTTTTTTCTGTTTTGAGCTTGTAAAAATGGCATAAAAAGCGGAGTTTTTATTAACTTAAAAATGGCGAAAACACTGCATTTTTTCCCGAACCCGTGTGTTTAAGTTCTTCAATCACTTTCCCTTAAACTTATTAACACAATACAGATTTGGCTCGTTGTCATTTGCTTTGTTTTTTAATTCTTCATCGACTAATGCTTAGTCTTAGTTGTGGAGTCACTGTGGCTGTGGAGTCACTGCAGCTGTTTTCACTGTCCTCCTTTCACAAGACTTACGTTTAGATTTAGCTATTGCATAATACATTTTAGGTGTATTCTATAATACATTTAAGAACGGCCTCAAAAAAATTATCATTGTGAATTTATAGCTAATGCTGTTTTGTGTTGAGCTTCAGCAGCCAGCACAATATGCATACAATAAGCCTAATCATTTTAGCTCATTTAAAAACCTTTTTCAACTTCTATGCATCTTACCATAACAGCATTGTCAGACACATTGGATAAGAACATCAACAGAATTATTATTATTATTATTATTATTATTATTATTAAGTAGAATTTGAACATGACATGGATTGGTTAGAGGGTGGAGGTCTGAGGGGGTTTGCTTGCACGTGAAAGAGGGAGATTGGTTTATCAGCTTGAACATGGATTTTCCATGTTGGATTTTCAACTGTCCCTTTCGTTCCCATCATTGGCGCAGGGCAAACTGTGAAAGCATTAGTATTAGGACTGGGATGTATGGATTACACCACATGCTTATCCTCTCGCAAGGCCTTTAGAGGGCCGATCAAATTAATTATGGTGAGGCTTAATACAAAGAAATCCGTTCTCCATGCATTTTGACATGCCTCTTAATGTACAATAGGACATACAAAAAGTATATTTTCTGCCTAGTCTGCTAAGTGTAGTTAACCGAATAGCCTGAGCGGGTTTGTCTAACAACAGACACTTTCAGTCAGTCTGTCATGGGGTTTCATTAATCAGATTATCTTAAGTCAGTTATGTGTATCAGGTAAACTGCATTCATTTTTTTAAACATGTCATTTTATGAGAAAAATGGGGGGAAAATCCCTTTAACTCTTATCACACGTTCAAAGGAAACAGCGCAGAGCCAAACTGGGCCCCGTTACTCATTTGAGGGAAAACCCGGAAACCCCTGAATATGAAACATATGGACTAGCAAAATCACTGTTCCGGGTTTTACTAATTCAGCTAGCCAGCTACGAGGAATAGGGCCTCTGGGGGTAATTAGGAGGATTACTGAGCTAGCTGGAGAACAGCCCTGAGTAAATCTCTAAGCAGCTCTTTTTACGTCAGTCTATGTTCGCCATTTGGGAGGGTTCTGGGTTTTAGTCCAGCTAACTCAATAATCCTGCTTTGTGAATGTAAATGTAAATGTAAAATGACCCCTTTGGTGGCTATATGTTAACAAGATTTATTGCAATGAAAAGAGATAAACCTCTCTAATAAATAAACCACTTTTCTGTCCATTGTGACTCAAGTTGGACATTTAATGAAGGGTATAGTAGGGTATAGTAAAACGATTTTGCCCTATAGTTTGGAAACATGCTCAAAATTCTACATTTGTTATAATTATAATTCAGAATATCTTACATCGATCAAAGTCCACTGCATCAAATCTGTTGAAATTGATCAATTGAAATAAATAAACAAAAGGCCCTGTAAATAAAGCTTAGAGAATGGAATAGATTAGGTATAAGTCTTAAAACTCAAATGTGAATGTACTTTAATTCACTGATGTATAGGTGTCAACGGAACCCATACGGTTTGCCCGTATAAAATGCGGTTTTCCCACCTTTTCAAAGGTACACAGGTGTACAAGGTTATGATACGGGGAAATACGTTTAATACGAAAAATACGTTTTTCCAAAGGTTTTCCAACTTAATTAATTAAATCGCAGCAATCACATTTCATTTCTCGCTCTCTTTGCTGTTCTCTTGATTTCTGAGGCCGTGGGAAAAGCGAGTAGCGGCATTAGGGCTGTATGATCTAAAAATGCACTTTATGACAACAAACCACAAAGACGCAGTAACCCACAAGATACCTAACAACTATCTAACTTTAGTTAACCTAGCGAATTGTTAAATTATTATGACTGGACAATGTTCATGTTTATGCAATTTTGAAAATGTGGTTATGACTCAATTTAGCAAAGTTACTGCAAGTTTCATTGTAAATTAATTAATGGCTAACTTAGCAGTCTTTAACAACATTAACCGTTAGCCTACTAGAACACTATCCAAATTAAGATGAGAGCTAAGATTATAACCATATGCACATTAATGCTAACATAGCATAATTAGGCTATCAAAGTTGTTATGTAGGCTAGTAAGATAGGACAACTGCATTAAAAGTGCCATAAGCTCATGCAACACTACCCATGCATAATTTAAGACATTGTGGTAGCCTATCTATGTATCTCTCTTGCACTGGGTTGTAAGTGTGTGGGGTCAGTCATGTGGTGTCTCAGTGACTGTTTAACCATTTTAAAATGAGCACCTTGCTGAATTCTATGTACACATTCATTATTATGTGAAAAGCTAAATACAGGAATATATTAAATAAACTTGAATCAGACAAACAACTGTGGTGGCTAGTGATTTTAATAGATAATAGATAGATAATGTTCTATATGTTTTTTTGTGAATTAATACATATTTGCAGGCATGGAAATAAGGGCAGCTCTCTCCAGAGGTTGACATCACCTATGCTGATGTAAAAAAATGAAAGAACCTGTTTGAGGGGCATTTTGTATGCCCACAGTCACCACCAAATGTACTTTCCATATTTATAAAAACAGTCACACATGCTGCATATTTCTGAAAGCAACACAGAACTGGATTGCCTTTCCTTAAGTATTGCAATGTCCAATACAAGATTAATTCACTGTCTAAATGTTGAGCTATGATCTTTCAAAAACAGTCTGCTTGCTCAGACAGACGAGATTGTTGAGATTAGCGGGGCATAATGTATCCCCCGTCTTCTTGACAATGTTACTAGAGATTGAGAATTGTTTACAAGGTCACGGCTGTAGATATACCCTGCCAACGTGCTGATGGGCATCTTGCCATCAACTCCACTTTTTTATTTCATGGCAAGAAAGCAACAATATCCTACTCCCGCTAACTATAGCTGTACAGGCAGTTCGATTTAACACTGGTAGTTTAGGCAAGTCAAACGGAAGTATAATCCATTATGATTTTAACAAAATTGCACTGTGTTAATATTGATTCATTAATATTAAGGTGCTTACAGTGGTTTGCCTGTTTGAAATCCTTTTAAGTGCCAGTCTGTGAGATGTCAGATGTTTGACCTTTGGAGAAGGCAAGCTTTGCACGTATTACAGTAAGCGCTTGCCTCTCACAGCCTCCAACAGTACATTCATCATGCTCCTCCATTCTCTCTGAATATTTCTTAAAGCAAGTTGGCCTGTGAAAACGCATGCCTCTCCCCCCCCCCCCCCCAACCGAAAGAAGTGCTCGACCTTGAACACAAATCATCTTTGAAATGTATTGGCTTTTCTCTGACATGCAGTAATTCTTTGTAACCCCTGAGCTCAACCAGTGCAATAATTATCAATTTCCATATCATTGTTTTTATTGTTTCAGCAATAAAAAACAAAACATTTGTTCACACTACCCAAGCATTCCATATAGAATGTTAGCAGAATTCAATTTAAAAATCACTGACTTGCACTTTGACTGCAATCATGTAAATTAGGTGTCAGTAAGAATCTGTGCTTTCCCTATTATTAAAAATAAAATGTGAGCGGCTCTGTCTCTTTTTTGTTTTTTGTGCATTGAATACAATGGAATGAGTGTTCTTCAATGCTTCTCGCAAAAACACTTTAGGGGATAAACAGTCTCTATATGGATAACATCACTTCCCTTCCAGTATTATATTAGTTTCACATATTTTATGTATGAAGCTCTTATATACTTGGTGTAATGCTGCTGTAATTTTAATAGATATGCCTTAAAGGTACAAGCAAGGGATTTCAACAGTGCATCTCCCTATGGCAATATTATAATGTGTATTAACCAACACCGTGTTACATGAACAAATAGAGGAATGTAGTTTAAATATTGCACAGTCGCAAGAGTAATAGAGTATGTGGGGGACGTATGCAGTTCACAGTTCATTTGAAGCAATGAATATAGGCCTTTGCCCTCGTGTCGTCCGTTTTACGAAATGCTATGGTACAGGGCAATTTTGAAGTTCATGGCGGTTTTCAGTCACAGCCATTTAAGATAATAAGCCTTGTACCTCATCTCAAACGTGGCAGGGATTACAAACTCTGCCCCCGCCATTGGTGGTCGTTGAACCTGCCTCGATTGGGGGGGGGTTTCCTTAGTGCAGCTTGATATTTTGTACACGTGAGGACGTGCTGTTTATGTGGCAAGCAGAGGGCAGAAGGGCCTGCCGCACTAATTGTGAGCGTGTCAATAATAGCAGAGCTCTGTCCAAGCGGACACTTATCCCTAGGGTTGTGGAATTGATAAGAGAGTTGCCATGACAACTGCATGTTGGATGAAGGAGGGGCTTTTGTTTAGCCCACAAGTTCAGTGTCAATTTTGATTAATCAAACGCTGCCTAAAAGGATAGCATGTCATTTGCATGATGATTTCAGAAAAAAAGAGAGAGGCCTGTTCGCTGCGCTTTTAGGTTTAAGAGAGCCCAATAATTTTCCTGATCAGTGAAATGCTTCGGAGGCGAATGATTTTTTGCTTCTTCATCTTTCTCTTCCTCTCTCCCCCTTTGTTTCATTTTGTTTACGGCAGAGCTGCGTGGAACTGGAGAACAATTTTGATGACATCAAACACACGACTCTGAGTGAGCGCGGAGCACTCCGAGAAGCAATGAGGTAAGGCCAGGTCACCATGGCAACAGTCACAGATGTGGCAAAGAAAAAAAAAAAGAAAAAAAGTCATTCTTTATTATTGGGGGAACAAATGAGTTTATTGTCACCATTCAGCTTTCCTCTCAGTGGTATTAATTTGTCAGCGGAGAAGCGTCCCTTGGGGCCTGACAGGGGTTCCGAGGCTTTGGAGACTCGCTGCACAGTAAAACACGTCAATGTTTAATTTGCTGTTCGGAAATACTTTGGGGCATCCCAGAAAGATATTAAAATGCTTTGAGATATGTGGCTCATGGGCGCACTCCTTATGTTTGTGGTATTTGTAGAGAACAACTGTTTAATAATTGCCAATGCTTAACCGTGTAATTAAGTAATATGTATATATGAGGGCATATCCTGTTTTGTGACAAGGAGTTCCCTTTTCCAAATGGTAGAATTTTCAAGCAATAATGTTTTGTTAGCATTATATAACAATATTACAATTACAATATTTCTAACTTGCGCAATTGTCCTACAACTGGGAAATGGAGGAGATGCATCAGCAGTCGACTAAAGCGGTTGACGTTGGTTAGTTCATAGGTCACATTAATCGAATTTACGCTGTACAGTACAGATTTATTTATTTGAAGAAAACCTGTAAACACAGAATCAGACATTTGAGTACATATACACGATAGAGAACTGAGGTAGAGCACATTTAGTATTTTTGTCAGGCACGGTGATGGAGAATATTGCTCGTATTTTTTTCCCATCCATAGTAAGAGTTGTGGATTTAAATCTGAAGGAATAATTTATTCCAGATGTAGCATGAAAATGTGAAATATTACTGGTAAGTATACCATTAATTAGCCGTCCTTGAGCAGCCTCGATTCTAAATTCAGCGTGGTATCTTGAAAAGCCTGAACAGTGTGCCACACCAAGTGCTTCACTTGCAGTATACAGATGACCTATGCGGTAATTATCGTAAGGTATTCTCAGATTTCTATGCTTAAATGTGTTATTAAAAATGCAGTAATGCATTTTGTAAGTGTTACATGCATGCTGGTGATGGTATGCTTTCATGAGAATATGTATGGTACATGTGGATTGTTCTTCCTTTTTTTACTGGATGATCCATAGAGCAAAGGGTTTCATAGAGTTTTGTTATTAGCTGAAACACAGACTTAAGCAATAGCTGTTATGGCACAATCTTGCTTAATCTCCTTAGCTTCATTAAAAATGATAGAGTAGGATTACTGTGAACTGCATGTAAATGAAACAATTCCAAATGAAATTGAAACAGCTCTGAGATAAATATATCACCCGGGAGAGACAAACTTAATCAGAATAGTAATTAATTTAAAACTTTTTGAAGAATTCTCTGTTGTTTGCCAGAATTATGAACACAGGCTTATACATAGTCATTTTCATAACATGTCGAGGCTGGAATTATGACGGAGCTCAAACATTTCTTTACAGAGAGGAAAAAAAGAAGAGAGAAAAAAAAGAAATTGCATACACACACACCGCCACCACCCGCACAAAGCAGAGACCTACTTTCATTAACATTAAACTGATTTTAATTCCTTTTTAATCGACCCCCCACCGAGATCCGGAACAAATTTGATGAAAGATTCAGGTTTTCTAAAAGCTATTAATGTAGGACATCAAAGTCTAAACCGGAAGCCTTTATCTGAAAATGATCATAAGAAAGTAAAAGCGTCTGTGGTCTGGTCCTCAGGAGCGGTGAAATAGTTGAGCTCTGACATCTCGCTTCATTATTCATCTAGAGTCAGAGAGGAGGTTTCTCCCTCACTAACAAACACAACTTCTATTCACTACTGAATCTGAGCATATTTCTGAAGACATTTCTATTAAATTGGGCCTTGCCTTTTATATGCATGGTGTCAGCTGGTCAAGCCTGTGTGTTGTTTCAGCCGTGCTGTTTCTTGTATGCTGAAAGTCCTGCCTCGCTCCCATCCATTTAAGTAAAGGGAGGTTTGGACAGAGAACAAAGACCTCATTGGGAAAAAAAAAATCATCATTCCCTCTCTCTGCAGCCAAGCTTCACACCAGAAATGCTTTTCAGATAATTGGGCCCAAGGTCTAAAACATGCTTTTTAAATGTGCTTTCTAATGGTACCTTTTTAAAGAAAAAAAATCGAATGAATGTAATTTTAATTATAATTTTTTCCTAAACTCAGCTTCACCACATCATAGGGCTTTCCAATGTAGACGTCCTCCATCAGAACCACAGTCAACTGGCTTTTGACATCATTTTCTGTTGAAAGATTCTATACAAATAGGTCTTTCATTGTCTCAAACTCAGGCAAATATTTCTGACGTTAAGAGTTTGGTGCTTAATTATTAGTCACGTCTGATAAACGTTTCAGCAAATCGGGAAGAATTGCACGCTGATGAACACATACTAAATACAATGTATTGTTTGTGTGAAATTATCCTTTGGATACAGATTAAAGTAAATCATAGTTTAAGTGTTGTCAGACAGTGTCAAACCAGGTTTGCAGCTTTATTCCTTACATGCCCTGCAAGTGCGCAATGTCAGTTGGAGATACATTCACCTGTATGGAAAGAATATACGGGATGACAGCAATGACAGGATGCAAAGAGTTACTACCTATTAATTCCATGGCAGTCTTCAAATTTTTATTTATTCTTGGAGATTTTAAGTTATAACAGTCAGATTTAAAATTTGTGAGAATTCGTTTTTGCTTTTTTAAAGGTGCAATATATAATTTGAAACCCCGTCTAGTGTCCACAAGTGAGCACTGCAATCCCAACCAAAAGCGTGACACCGGTTGCCAGATCACAGCCTGCATCTTTGTGTGTATATAAATAAAATATTTATTTAGCAACTTCGCAATATACAGTTGCACTCAAAATTATTCAACCACCCTCCCACCTGACACTGTAAGGGTTTACAAATTTAATATTATCTACCAATATCTTTTTTAAATTACAGGTATCCATACTGTATTAGTTGAGTGACATTTTAAAATTGCATAATTTCTGAGTAGCAGGATATTTATGTAATATTTCTGAGTAGCAGGATATTTTTTTAATACAACCAACCATGTCATAATTATTCAACCCCTATTCAATATTGCTGTTTTTTAAATCACTTACTAGTCTGTAAGGTTACAAAATTGTGTTAAAGCACAATAAAGCTATTGGAAACTCTGTAAGGACACTTAATTTGCATCAGCTGTAATGCATGTATAAATACAGTCCATGCATGTGTTCAAGCTGAGTAGCAAACATGGCAAAGAAAAAGGAGCTCTCACAAAATAAAAGAGAATAAATGATTTCATTACACAAAAAAGGCAATGGCTACAAGAAGATTTCCAAGATGCTTACAGTTCCAAGAGAGACAGTTGGCAGCATCATACGTAAGTTTAAATCTCATGGTACTGCAGCAAACTTACCTGGGCGTGGAAGAAAGAGCAAAATTTCACCAACGGGAATCAGGCGTTTGAACAGAACAGCTGAGAAAAATCCTCGTATTTCTGCCAAAGACCTGATGAAGGCAGGAACAAAAGTATCAGTGCAGACTATAAAAAGAACACTAAACAAGCAAGGCCTTCATGCCCGTGTGCCTCACCGCACTCCACCCAGAAGCACATACAAAGTCGACTTGAATACGCAAGAAGGAATTTGGATAGGCCTGTGGAGTTCTGGGAGATGGTTTTATGGAGTGACGAGACTAAAGTGGAACTGTTTGGACCCATGGATCAGCGGTATATGTCTGGCGTAAGAAAGGCAAGGCTTATGACAAGAAGAACAACATCCCTACGGTCAAGCATGGACGTGTCTGTCCTGTTGTGGGGGTGTTTTGCTGCTGCAGAGCCTGCAGGAACTAGCCATCTTGACCGTGTGACTGGCATCATGGATTCTTTGAAATACCAGGCCACTTTTGGAGATGAATGACACATTGCTATTCACCGTGGCACAATAATGCCTTCAGTGTGTATATTGAAGATTGGTGATCATTGGACTTTCCAGCAAGACAATGGTCCCAAGAATATGTCCAAGTCAACCAAAGCTTGGTTCGGGGATCGGTCCTGAAATGTCCTTGAGTGGCCATCTCAGTCCCCAGATTTAAATCCTATTGAAAATCTTTGGTGGGGTTTAAAGAAAGCAGTGGCAGCACAGAAACCAAAGAACATCAGTGAGCTGGAAGCTTTTGCACACGAGGAATGAGCAAAGATTCCAATAGAGAGGTGTCAGAAGCTTGTGAGTACTTACCGGAAACGTTTATTGGAGGTTATAAAGGGTAAAGGATGCTCCACGAAATATTGACTTTGGGGGTTGAATAATTTTGCATTATTTGTGGAAAGAATTAGATTTTTTGTGGAGAGAATTAGACTCAACTTTATGTGGAGAGAATTAAACTCAACTTTATGTACTCAAAATCACTCAAATGTGTATTCATACATTTTATTCACATCACCAGAATGGTTAAGGTTGTTGTATAATTTTGATTGCAACTGTATATTAGAGCAATAGATTAACTACACAGCTAGTGCCCAGTGAATATTTTTGAGTTGAAATAGCATCTTCAGGTGATAACCCAACTACATTTGGTTGAAAAGTGAAAGTTTTATAGCCGACTAGGATGTAGCCAGGCTAAAATCGGATAAAACCTGACCTATATTGATTGAGGTTAACCAAGTGCATTGATATCAAAAAGTCTCTCAACCTTTACACCCCTCTAGATGTCTAGATTCCAGTTTTTGCTCACTGGGTGGCGTGATTCGTCTTATGTGGGCTAGCTGTGTGCTGTGTTGTTCTATATGAATATAGACTAATGTTAGCTATGCCAGACCGATACCTAGACAGCTAACGTTAGCATTCTTCATTGTTTATGCAGTTTGCAGAATTATTTTTCTGTGAAGTCCCCATTTCCTCACTGTCACTCTATCTGGCAACCGGCTGCACATTTTAATTGTGAGCAAAAGATGGGCGTGGTACTGGCTCAGGAGCGTTGTTGGAGGCAGTAACCCCAGTATCTCAAGTGATATCACGGGCAGACATAAACAAAAAATGACTTACAGACCGTAAAATATATTATAAATTACTAATTCATAGTTATTATAGTTTTTTTAGGAAAACAACTTTTACTCTGAATCTTTCTGTAAGCTCTGTGGATGTCTTATTTTTAAAAAAAAGAAATTGTCTACATGAAGAAGTTACCGATAGCACATTTAAATAAGTTAACAGCATTACTGTCCCTTTCCAAGGGAAATCAGAACAACCAATCAGACTGTCAATATGAATATCAATAGGCCTTTCTCCACAGAGCAGCTGTAGGAGCATAAATTGAGATTAATACTTCATAGATATTCATGACTAATTGCTAAATGATGTTCTGGCACATGTCATACTTAATCAGCTGTGCTGGTCATTCTGCTATTTTGTAGGAAGTACCACATGATAATGATAGATACAAACAGAAATAAAAAAATTCACAACAAAATTGTGAATGGAAAGATATGTGTCACAATAAATGAAATTATTATGTGTCAGTAAACACCACTTTGGTTTACAATGGATAGAGTGAATAATTGTTAATGAACAAAATCATGAAACATTGAACAGATTATTGTCCGTTTTATATATTTAGAAGTTTTCCATGACGGTTATTGCTTTATTAAAATAATGTAGAACTATAATGCAGAACTATATACTATTTTTCTATACGATCTTAAAGTTTTCTTTGAGGGAAAAATCACACATTTGTTTGCAGTACTTGTAATCAAAAATAATTTTAATAGAACATGTTTTTAAGACAAAGGGGCTGATGGGTTTCAAAGAAGAGCGGTAGAAAAATTCACCAGAAATCAATAGACACATGACATTTTGTCTCGGCGCTTTAGACCTGTACATTTCTTCTGCTAAGCTGTTGATTTGTTCTCAGTAGAACTGTGCCTATCTATGTGATAACATTCAATGGGAATGAATGAGCAGACTTGTTTCTTTTTTCATCACAGCTACTAGCCTGAGAGCAGTCCTATATTAAAAGCCTGGGTTCTGATCTTTAAAACCCATTTATAAATGAGTGCAACATGTTAGTCATTTATCACAAGGAAAGAGGGAATCTGTGTGGTTTGTCTCTGTCTCTCTTCCAAGGATGCTACTTGCGTTCTGCGGTGGTGTTGTTCACCACAGACATGTTGAATATGAGAATAATCAGCCGTCTGTTGGTTTATCATCGCGACAGTCAATACATGTTGTAACCTGGCGTTTATGGGGGGGGGGGGAAGTCCTGTAATCAAATCTATTGTGTTAATAGTATAATAGATTCCATCTAGTCGTCATTATTACTTGCTCATAATTGCTCTTTACTCCAGTTTGCTGTGTGTGTGTGTGCGTGTGCGTGTGTGGGTGTGTGTATGTGTGTGACTGTGCACGCCTGAGGTATTCCTGCTCCAGAAGAGAGGTGGGTGCACTAAACTGAGAGAGGCCCTGTAGTATTCACGTATTTTATAGCCCGTGTCAAGATTTCTTTCATGCCAGGTTTGCCTGTTTGTTATTCAGTGTTGTCGAGAGAGAGAGAGCACCTGTTGGCATTGTGAGCACCACAGCCCTTTCATGTTGTTCATCATCAGCAAACACTCGGAAAAATTGAACTGTGTAGAAATGAATGTTTCATCATTGGCTTGGAGAGAAGTGCTGACCCCAGCTGGAGGATGGCGGGGGATGGGGGGGGGGGGGGTGGGTCAGGCGTCAGTGTAGTCTGACAATGCGGGGGCCTTAAAAGAAAGGTCATCAATCTGGTCCCATTAGCAGTGGCGGGGGCTGCTAATGCATGCCGTCACATGCCCCTGTGCCACGGAGAGACGCGGCGCGCTCACTCCCCTCCTGATCAACCCAAGGCAGACCATACCGACAGGAGCGAGGCACAGACACCGTCAGGCCCCTCCGGTGACGGACGGCTGCCGTTCGCCACTTGAAAGCTTGCGAACCTCAAATATGTCTACAAGCCGTTATCTTTTTTTTCTTTCTTTCTTTTTCTTCCCCCACAATTGTAAACTGCTTCTACTACTGCTGTCACCGTTCAGAGTATTTCTCCAGGATGAGTGATGAACTCACTGGAGAAGCACTGACCTGAGAGCACCTTGTGCCACGGTGAATAGCAATGTGTCATCCAATTGAATTCCCAGATCGAGGCGTTGGTACGTACTCGAATGACCTTTATTAATGTTCCGTCTATGGAGATGATCTGTTTTCACTGCCACTTGATACTTAAATTGTGAAGCATGTAACCTTCCCTGTAGAATGGAAAGCGTCCACCTGAAGGAATATGTAAGAGAACGTTATGGTTTTACATTATGCACAATTTTTAATGACCGTAATGATGGGTTTGGTTGTATGTATATATGTGTGTGTGTGTGTGTGTGTGTGGGTGTGTGTATATGTAAGGAATAAACTATGACAAGCCGTGTTTCCCATGATTTATGTGCACATGTAAGGTAGTAATGCAGCACGAGTCTGAAAGCTAAGTGCCATTCCCTCCCAGAAGTGTGTATACATAATGATAACCACATGGCATATACCACTTATACCACATCACTTATCACAGATACATATAGAATGAGAAATGTACAAAAATTAAAATGGTTATCAAGCAAAAAATCATCACATTGTAGTATGTGTACTTCCGCAAAGAATTGCAGCTCCCACGTTGTTACGATGTAGGAAGATGGTGTAACGTTTCTCGTGCGATGGACAGCGGCAAAAGACAGGTGTTCAAGCGATCAAAAGAAAATGGGAAAGATATTTGGAAACTGTATGAAAACACACGTTTTTACCCTGCCTTTTAGGCTGGAAGTGGGTGTCCATAAAAAAGTAAGGACATTTTTTCCCCCCTTTGATTACTTCTTTATGTTACCATTTGCTGCACCTGGGACTGTAACCACATCTTTGTCTGGAGAATACAGGGTGAAAATATCAAAATTTACTTGAGACAGATGTGCGCACCACTCAAGTGCCCTCGCTTTGCGTTTGGCGCCTCTGTTGTTCTTTTATTGGTTCGATCAGGTCACCTCACGGTTCTCTTTGCTTTTGCCTCATTTGCACATGATATGTTCAGTTGCTGACTGCCTGGCTTCTTCTGTGTGCGGCTGAGTTGCCATTCGAAGGGTTGCATAGAACGTTTTCTAATGCTATCTGTAATCCGAGCTGCTCTCTGCTGTCCTCTGCAGTTAATAATTATTATGATCATTTTGTATTGGAAATCACTGTTGCTGTATGGAACCTGAGAGCAGAGCTCTATTAATGACAATGTCAAAGCTGGCAATCTGATACAGGCACGTATAGTTATTTTATTTTATTTTACATTATTTATTTGCTTAGCCTGTCGTGTACATAATACGGATTGCTTGTACTGCGTCGGGTTGAAATGTACGTATGTCAATGTATGTCAATCTTTTAGGGAAAGAAAGAACCTTTCGGTTAGGTGTTCTGTAAAGCGGTATGATGTGCAAAACTGATGAAAGAGTGGAATGCTGAACTTTTTCCCGGGTGGTCTTGGGAAGCAGTCAGCCTGTGCTGAGACTTGGTTAAATTAGGGCTAACCAAAGAAGAGCTGCAATTAAGATGACAGCTGCACCTGTAAAAGGGGGCTTCTTCACCTCACCTCCCTGCCACCTCCTACAGGGTCCCAAGAGCTGTCATTATGACTGTGTCCCTTCCTTTGACTGCTCCCAAATTGAGCTCTTTACTCCCCATGATACAGGTAGAAATACAGCTTCCATGGAGTGCTGCCATTCCGTTAAATTCCTGTTTCTCCACACTCTATGTATGTATACATGTGCGTGTGTGAGCATGAACGTGTGTGTGTGTGTCTGAATATAACCCAATAGTACTGATGGAAATCCATAGGATGGAATCTTGTGGCCTAACATAAACATTAAGGTAGTAATAATAATAATAATAATCATTTGTATCACACTTCATCATACATAAAGCAGGCCAAAGTGCTTTGCAAAACCATAGAAATCCAAGATAAACATGATCACATGAAATGAGTAACTGCTCTTCAACAAAGCAAGCACAAGAAAGGTTTTTCTGCTAATGAAAAACACTGCTGGCTTTAATACTATGACAGTAAAAATGATAAGTGTTGTGATAATCGAGAGGTGCTCCACTGCCTGGAATCAGAGCTTTTCTGAGATGAGCGGCGGCGCCTCCTCTCCTTGCCCCTCCCCTTCTGTAAAACCAGCAGAGCCCCTCAATCTCCTTACTGCCAAGCTTAAAAAAGAGGGAAACGGCCACAGGAAGGTTACAAAGGTCACCCCAAGAAGGGTGGGTTAGTAAAGAGAACTTTACTGCCTCTGGGACGTTTTGTGGTGGCATTGGGCCAAAATAAATGCCTCTTTTTGGGCTATACCCCCCCATACATATACATATGTAGTCCAGTATTGTCTTTCATTAAAAAGTAAAGACATTTGAAATGATACACCTCTTGGTGAGATGATGTTTCCCATGGGGTAGTGTTTGGCCCTGCACTGTATGTGAATCAATGCAGGATGACTGTCAGTAGGACAGACCATTTATATGCAGTTTGTACATTGTGTATTCCTCCAGTCTGGTAATTACCCCTAAACCAAACCAAAACTGATTAGGAAAAATAAGCCTAAAACAATTGCATCTCACACTCTCTCCTCTCATATACAAACACACTTGCACACACAACCCCCCCCCCCCCCTCTCTCTCTCTCTCTCTTTCTCTCTCTCTCTCTCTCTCTCTCTCTCTCTCTCTCTCTCTCATCTCCCTTCGGTAACGCTTTGTCCATATTCTGTGCAGCTGTTAGATTTTCTTACCTGATCCTCTGTAGACCTCCACAGGACAGCTTTGACAGCTCTGACGGTTCCTGTGGTAACCCTTGAATACACCATAATCTCTGTTCACCTGGCTTTGATTCCCCGCTGGAGCCTCCAGATCTACACTGACATCATTAAATATGTGCTGGAAACTGTCACTGAGAGCAATGTTTCAGCATTTTCTTTTATTTTACGCCACATGCCTGCTCTGATTTTTATTTGTAAAAATTTTTATTTCCCTGTGATACTACCAAAAATAAACCTAGTTTACATTTTTCACGTGGTAATTTGGATGTGTTGTGTTCAGAAAAAAACATTCTGCCCCAGTTCTTATAACCTATTCTTATGCGTATTGCTTTATTATTTTCATGACAAGCCAACATGCTGAATCTTTATTTCAATTTGAAGGGGAAAAGTTGCTTTGGTTGTCACCATGTGGTATTTCGGTTTAGCACAATGTAGACACAGTTCGATTCATTGTTTGGCCAAGATATTATTTCATTCAGGAAGTAGGTTTTTCAATCCATGAGAGGTTTTAAACAAGATGGCAATCGGACAGGACAGTGTTGCTTATGCAGGGTGTGTAGAGGGTTCACTTCCTGTTGTCATACATTTTTTACCTATTGTTTAAAAAAGAAGAATGAGAGCGTTGACCAGGCTTTTCTTTGTCCGATTCCTCGTTCTGAATCCCAGTGTTTGAAAAGCACAAAGCAGTACAGAATATGCGTAGACTACTTGAGATTGGTGGGGGAAGGAGGAATACAAAGCAGGCTTGTTTTTATTACTTAGTGATGCAGCCAGGAGGAATTCTCCTGAGTGTCACGTTAAAAAAGGATTTTTGAAGTATGAGATTAGATTCATGTCATGCACAATCACAAAGTGGAAAATAAGGGAGGTTTGATTTATTTATTTATTTTCCGTTTCAAGATGACAAAAAGGCAAAATTAAATTGAATTTTCAAACCCTAGAGATTATTTGAGTTTAGGGTTTTTCCCTTTTACAATATTTTTAGTATTTTGTTTTTCACTCTGCCATCTTCATGCTGTTAACCATTCATAGACCATGCTGTCCTTATTCCTTGAATTACCCATATGGGATTCTTCTAGAAGTAGAAGAAGTAGTTTGCGGCACTCTTGTACTGTTAACAACAGTTCTACTCTTGTACTGGTGACATATTCTAACCTAAGGTAATGTATCACATGGTATAAGCGTTGACTTTTTTACTACCTCTTCAGGCCATGACAGAGACAATCATGTGTCAGCTGTACTTATCAAGTGTATAATGGCTGTCATGGTTTCATAGCTAAATTGTCATCACCAACTGTTAATGCCTGCCTTTTCTATATTACTGGCCTGCAACATGAGACGGTCATACAATATCCATAAAAGCCAAAGTTTGCTTTAAATCATGTCCACTTCAGTCATTATTACTAGGGAACCAGTAACATGTGCTATTTATGCTCTTCATATGACTGTATTAGTGTATCATTGCATTGCATTGTTTGCCGGTTTAGTGGATGCTCTCATCCACGAGGAATTTTATGGTTTACTTTATCATTTATACATCATCCATTTACATAGCTGGTTGTTTAAAATACATTACTACAGCATCTTAGGCCAAGTACCTTGCTCAAGGGTAGAACAGCTTGACCCACCTGGAATTCAACCTGCATCCTTCAGGTTACACGATGAATCCTCAAACTGCTGCATAGATTTAAATTATACAGTTGCTTGCCAGTCAGCATTTTATGCATATGGATTTTTTATTTTGGGGGTGGGGGGTAGCAACATTATTCATCCACAGATGGTTATGATTATGCTTACACAAAGCTGATATTAATGTCGGAGAAATCAAACTGATTTGAAGGGTACATATTGGGGGATGAGGGCAAGAATATGAATATGTATTCCCTCTTGTCCGGTGAAATGGGATGATATAGATTGTTTTGATGAAGACTGAGCTTATGGGACGAAGAAATAAGTTGAGAGGAAGCAATAATTTGAATGTGAATATGCTCTAAAAGCCTGTAATATTTCCTTTAATTTTACAGTTCTGTTACTAAGTCTATTTGAGTGAGAAGTAATAGAAACAATGAACTAGAAGATTAGTATTGTGGATTCAAAATGCCCCGCAAAAGCGTCACAGAACACATTGAAATAATGTATTATTAGGAGAGTAAGAAAGAAACACAAAGCTTTTTTTATTGCTGTGTGGCTACTCAACTCTTTTGTAGCACTGCTGCTCCCAACATACAACAGCTGTCCAAATGGTGATTTGCTTCACGCCATTGGCACTTTGTACCCACTGTTACAACATTTCATTTCCCAGAAGACCCTGAATTTAGAATATTATGAGGAAGGTCTGTGCAGTTTTTTACCCCCACTTTCATTCATACTGTGAATGATGATGTTCAATAAATAAGTGTTAATGTTACTGTGTACCAGAAAGCAAATGTTATCTGGCTAATGCTACTCAAGTTAGCCAGATTAATGATAATTTTATTCAGCAAAATAAAAAATTTCTCTAGTTACTGCGCTTATGTTTTCTCTATGCAGGGGCCAACATTGTTTAAATAAAAATAAAGTCTTCAGATAGGCCTTATGCTCCTTAAAACACATTGTGATGCCATGTAAACTAACACGAGCCTGCATTCTGTTTAGACTGTGTGTGCATTACTTTGGTGATGATGCCACAGTTTTAATGGCGTATTTACTTTTCGCCATTCTAAAACCAGCATGAGATGTAAGTAACGTAAAGCTGGAGTTTAATTGGTTAGCTTGGTTAGCATCAGTAGCAGTGGCAGATAAACAGAATTGGTAGTTTCTCCACACTGCTCCTACAGCTTTTTTCATTGTTACAATTATAACTACATAGGTTTTTACCAGGATATTATTGGTAAGGATGATTTTCAGTGCTCCCACATTTAAATTGCAGGTTGCACTGTTTAAATTCTGGTCACCAGTGTGACCAAAACAGCCACAATTCTGAGCTCTGCTTCAGTATGTGACAATGTCTACTGGAAACAAAAAAAAATCCCAACAGTAACTTGATTTTATTATGCCCTGCAAAACCACAGGTGCTGTGCCTAATGTGCAGAGCTGAGAAAAGTCCCTTTGTGGACAGTGCTCTGTATGCCTGCCTGAATTGCTGTGACCTAGAGCAATTCTTGAACAAATAAGATTGCCTTTGTGTCCGCATTATTTTCTGTTGACATTTGCTAAGCACTCAGGCTGCTGGCTGGGGAGATAAATGAGGGTCTAAAATGTGGCTGTATCATCCAGTGTCTTTAATGTTACCTTGAGAGGGGAAGAGAGAAAAAAAAAGACAATGGAATTGTTTCTTGCAGAAAATCAGCACTGCCTCACAGTGATGGCCATGTGGTTCAAAGGGTTTCCATTAGATTTTTTTAGCCTCTCAAATGCAGAAAACAAAAACATCTGAATCACGATTTTGGTTATTATATTGTACTTGGTATAATACAACAAAAGTTAAATTAGAGTCATGGTTGTGCAATCGAAGAATGGCGGTGTCATACAGTAATTCTGATATACATTTTTGTTTGATTTTGTATACTGCTTTTTATGTAAAGTATAGTTTTATGTTTCATGTATCTTTTTGCTATAGGATGAATCTATTTATGCAGGACAGAAAATAATTGTTGATTGCAATTATTGAATGCTTTTCATATAAAACATAGGGACCAGAATGCAAGAATATATAATATATAAAGAATATATAATTTTCCATTTTCTAGACACATTTTTAAAAATCACAAAAAAATCACAAATACTCTTGCTTCATTCCCTTATTTCATGAATATGATGACATGAAAGTAATCATTAAACTAATTTAATTAGTTGCTGATTATGCTTTATTAATCAAAGGCATTATAGCTCTCTGAAAATATTTGTGTTTTATGGTAAATTTTACAAAGCTGCAATTAGTACGATTAAAATCTTCCAATTAATTAGAATAACAGGTTTGTCATTGTAGTCTTATGTGCAATTAATACATATTCAACAGCTGCGTCTTGAGCACATTATATAGATACATACGCAGCAGCATCTGCGACGGTAACAAAATAAATCTGAAATTTATGTGTACATGTGAACATTTGTGCAGGTGTGTGTGTGTGTGTGGGTGTCTGTATGCACTTACACCTGCGTGTGCGTATGCACTTAACACGTGCCTCTGTGGTGCGTGTATGTGTGTGGCGAGGTGTTGTTGTGTCGCCCCCCCCCCCCCCACACACACACACACACAGTATTAATCACGCTGAGCCAGAGAAGAGACGGGATCATGCTTAATATCTCCAGAACACTTTACTTTTGCATTGTATTCGCCGGCCATCGTGTCGCAGCTGTGCCATTTCCTTGGTAAAGCCACATTGCAATCTCCATTATGCTTTGGGCAAAGGATAATTTATTGTCAAATAAAAAAAATAGGTCAACACTAATGTCACTTGATGATCAACCACCCGGGTTTAATAAAACATCTCGGCGGTGCATATTCCTGCGCTGCGCCGAGTGTTTCACTGGGACTACCTGGCTACAGCACTGCTGTAATTACCCCGCTGTCAGGGTGATAAGTGGTATTAATGGCCGCCTCGTGCACTTTAGTCTGCTCTGAGCTTAGAGAATTGCTAGATGGGATTATTATAGGAGTCTGGCTGTAGCGGGTGCTGTTCTCTCTCTCTCTCTCTCTCTCTCTCTCTCTTTCTCATTCTCTATCTCTCTCGCTGTCTCTTGCTCTCTCTCAGTCTGTTTATCTCTCTGTATCTCACATAGTTAAAAGAAAAAAAATCTAAAAATTGGGTTACTGTATCACCCTGGCTCATTAGCTTCTGCCATTTCAACAGCTGTTTATTTGCAGAACCTGTTCAATAATGAAAGTGAATGTGCAGCCTGTAGACTCCGCCTGCTACTGACTTGTCACGCGCCAATCACATGGACCAACAACACAGGGTGCATCCATTTTGATTCCACATGAATATTTAATTACCCTACACTAAATTATCCTATTTATTATTTAAAATGGGTATTTCATTGTCTACCAATATGGTGCCTTCTAGCCGTTATGTAGTCACCATAATTTATAACTGCATTACTCTTAGGTAGCAGTTGCTGAAGATGCATCCCACAGCATGGCAAACATCAGCTAGCCTTTTGTCTTGAGTGATGGCATTCCATTTCAGACCAAGGGCAGAAAACACATTAACCAGATAACCCACTGCTGTAGGACATTCAACTCGACCAAAAAATGACATTTGAATATTGTAATAAAAAAATCTAAAAATCAGCTATATGATTATATCTTAATATTTATTGCAAAAGTTGCATAAGTATTGCATTGCCATAAAATGTACAAGATACCTTTAGGCACATCCTGTTATGTGGGTTATGTCCAGAAGGCGGTGCAAAACGGGCACAAAGGCAAAGGAAGGTAACGGTCCACTGTTAAGTTATTAAGTAAATTGTTGACAGATAGTAACAGAACAGAAAGCAGGGTTGGTTAGCCCTTATGTAATGTAGGTAAATTGACCGATAATATTATTATTTGTAACAACGACCTGAAGTAAACAAAAGCTAGACTATCACATCATAACATAAAAACAGTGTTGATCATGTATTGATAGTGTATATCATTTTAACCAACAATTAAACTCTTATTTTAATAATGAGCAAAACGTTCTCTTTCTGTAAGAATAATCTTGTGAACAAAATGGGCTACATCATGAAAACGTTTTCAGTTTCAGTTTGACAGCCTGTATTAGCATGATTCTTTTAGAGATTATTTGCCACACAAAATGATCCACTTGGTTAGATATGTGTTTTGCATTCAGTTATGATGCTCCCTAATGAGAAATACACACTCTGTTTGAACAGAAGTGCCAGGAATACTCAGGTATTTATACACTGTAGTGTGAGGGAACCTCCCTCACAAGAGGATTCTGTTAAACTGGTAGTGGTGCTTCCTTTCCATACACAATCATCTCTTGCTGCAGAGCATTTACCAGCTATGGCCATTTTATTAAACTTCAAAACCTGGTTGGCTATGCACCAGTAGAAAAAAAACATAGAATACATTAAAGCACGCATATATTATGTATAATTAAAAATGACTGAAACATTTAAAAAATGACAATTAAATGCAGTTGTTGATAACATGTGCCTGTGAAACCAAATGTATTTATGTTATGTATTCATTTATTTATTCATTCATTCATTTTTTGTAAATGTACCTATCGTTAGGAACCTCCCCAAACCAGAAATTTTCCAATCATACCTTATCAACCATTATTATGCGTGCTGACCTCAAGTGCATTGAAACCGATTGAAACCAATGAAAAGATTGCAGTAGCTCATGAAAAATTGTTAAAAAAAACATATACATTGAGTCAGACAGGATGGTGAAAAGATGTAGTGCTTGGGGAACTTGTAATACCTACACTGGTAACCCTGAAAGTTTGGAAGAAGGACTTGTTTTTGTCCCCTTTCCGAAGCCCAAACCAGCGACAAATGAATTAGTGATAACTTGGCAATGTAAATATCCCAGTGCTCACAAAGTAACGTTAACACTTCAGCTATTGAGAACGCACAGCTGTAATGTTTAGATGCCAGTCTTAGAGCTACCTGTAAAGCCTATAATTACCACCATATCTGATGTGATCTCAACAATAGCCAACTTTTGCTAAGTTATTTATATCTAGCTGGCATTAAGCTAGGCTGACCAGATTTTGGGACTGAAAATATCCGTCCAGACGGGATTCCTAAATTCCTAAACTGTCCGGTTAAGTTTTGCTCGTTCCATAGACTGTATAAACAAACAGATAACCTAGTATTCATGTTCATAACGCCCGTGTACCCCTGCCCCTCTTTTTGAAATGTAATATATGGTCACCCTCAAGTTACCTAGCTAGTTATTCAGTAGCTCATCCTGGCATAACATGACAGATTCAGGTCACTGTCTTTGGGGGGTTTAACATTATATTTGTAATGTAAATGATAACTAGGTTAGATCATTAATCTTACCTGCAGTGCAGGAAGAACACTTTGGTGTTGTTGATCAGCAACATCGGTAATCAGCTGGTGCAGTTTCTCCAGTGGGACACTTTAATTGACCTCGATTCCAATCACGTTTTCTTTTCTACACACCTTTACTTCTTGCATATACCGCTCCGTTCCATATTACAAACCTTTCTGCCTGCTTCCTTGCTCTCTTTTTTTCCAAAAAACATATTAATCACCCGTTAAAGTATTTCGGAACGTGCCAATGCGGCCATTGTTTACACTGTAAAGTTCGAACATGAAATCGGTTGTTTGTCCGAGTTAGCAACAGTAACCAAGAGGGGCGGGACTGGATTCATTGTAATTTGTAATTGTTACATGGTCCAATCATTTATTTATTTTATAGGTGCCTGAAATGTGCTGATGCTCCTTGTCAGAAAAGTTGTCCAACCAACCTGGACATAAAGTCTTTCATCACCAGCATTGCAAACAAGGTAAGTTGGTAATCTTCTCACAAGTGAATATATGTCTGATGTCTTCGTCTGTCAATATTGAATCTGTTAGATAGTTATTTTCACTTCATATGATTTTCTTTTTCTTCTGTCTGTTTGTTCTTAATTCTAACTTAATTACACAGTCATTTTTATCAATTCAGTATTTTAAGTGTACTCATTTCAATGGATGCATTTCATGGTTACTCTTGTGTTGTACATGTAGTAGACCTGTCATTCATGTGGATGGTCTCTTCAATAAGTGAACAGACAAAGGCTTGAAATAATTGCATTCTTTCAGCCTCTCTATCCAGAGGCCTCTACCTGGACATCCTCTGCTTTTAGAGGATCTCTTTATAATTTCTCAAATCAAAGTGCTCTTGTGTTTTGTGTCATTATCCATAGAATATTACAGTCCATTACAAGTTTTGTTTTGGTCGCATCTTACATGTTAAAACCCAAATTTTGCCTATCAATATCTCAGCCATTTTAGCACCAATTACCAAGCCACTTGGCCGATCAACCCATCTCATCAATATTTACATATAAAACAAATATCGGAAAGATTTGTTCAGCCGTTTTCATATAGTTAAGTACGTAAAAAAATTAGCATTTAGATTAAGACTTTATTTCCCAACAACCTAGCTCAAATTCTGTCTACTTTAGCGATATGATTTTGATTGGTGACATTTATGTTTGTTGTACAGTTTTTAAATAAACTTTTATAATTCTACGATACCAGAAATTAATTGCCCATTGACTTAACATTGGGGCATACATTTTGTAGCCACATGATGCTAACTGAACATTCGAACAACCGTTGAACAACAGTCTCTTTCATGCGAGATATCTCCTGAGTCTAATTTTACTCGCTCTGTCTCTGGCGCTCTCATTAAACTGTCGCGGTAACCGGCCGTAGGCTACTAACCTATGTATTTTTAATCTTACGGTATGGTCTAACATTTTTCTGAATCACAAGAAGTGTGGGCAAATCAACTTGAGAGGTGAATATTTTGCTTAAAATATATTTTGCCAGATCAGTGATCAGCAGTTCCACACAACTCAGCCCGAACGGCACCTGACTACTAATTTAGCTACCAAGCTAGCAAGAATAATGTTACAGCTACTATATAACTTTGCTAGCTAGATAAAAACAAACTTATGTTAGCTAACGTTATTCCACAATATTTCAACAATGAACCTACAAGCGCCACACCATGGAAGCTATCAGCTAGCTAGTAACATTACAAGCTTCTTTCACACATGGAACCCATAACTCAGTGCCAAGCAATGCAGGACAATTAACGTTAATGTTAAAGTTACGTTATTTCGTTTTTAAAATAGCCAGACATTTTTCTCAATATAGTTTTGGCAGGGATTGTAATGTTAGACTAAATCCTACCAACACAATACAGTTGAAGAGTGATAGATTTAAGATAACTTATGGTGACGTTCTTAGCCAATATAACGTTAGCTCAGTTAACTTATATGATCGCAAATCACTTAACTTAACGTATAATGTTACGGAGTTGTTTTCATTACAGTGCAACGGAAATAATAAGTTAAATAGCTAATGTTAGCTATATCTTCCATTTCCATGTGGCGCTAGCCAGCTTGCTATCTTACATTTGGTAAAAAATAAACTTACAAGCATTTAGTTGCAAGGCTCAACATCCAAAAACTGGTGATATCCTTGTGTAATGCTAACGTTAGTTTACGTCTGCTAGATAGCAAACACAGTAAATAACTGAAATTATCTGGAACATGGCCAGATTTAACTTCGCGACCTACCCAGATAGCAAGGAAACATTGAATCAATGTTGAATTAACATAAGATGAAGTATTGATTCAATGTTGATCTCTGATGTTGATTCTGCATCCAGGTGCTCATCGAGTTTACGTTGAATCAATGCATTGAAATAATGTTGATGTTAACAATGAAAATCAACGTAACTGATGTTAAATCTATTTATTATCAATGCAATCTATCAATAGCTAATGATAATATCATTTTATAACTGCATTTTACCAATTCTTGCTCAACGTAGTCAAAATGTACAAAAAACTAATCAAAATAGGCCTACTTTTGAGTTAAAATACATAACACATTGACATCAATTTAAAAAATGCAAACATCTTTTTTTTTAAAAAAAATTTTTTAATTTAAATTTAAATTTTTTATTCCCGCCACCACCCCCCCTCTTTGGAGGTCAACTTTATTTTTAATTACATTTATACAAAAAAAAAAACCTCTCTGAGGAAGGGACAGAACCACGACAAAACTAAAACAAGTCGCAAAAAAAACACAATAAACAAACAAAAAAAATATCAATAAAAAAACAACATATATACATACACATACAAGGGTAATAACAAATAATTATGCCCATGTAATTGGACACCATACACACATACTTACACATACATTTACTCTACAGTAAAATAAAATAAATATTAAAAATACATACAAATAAACCATCACAGAGAAAAAGAAAACCAGAAAACAAAATCCGAACTACACAACAAATGAATAATTAAGACTAAAATAAACACCCCTTGTGCCCATCCCCTCCCCAAAAACCAGGAACTGTCCTCACTCACTCTACCCCATGATCGTCCATTTTACTTTCTAGTGCACCTCCCAGTTATCTGAGATTATTTAATGAACATACAGCACTATGTTTAAACTCCAAAAAATGTATCACAAATCAGGCAATATCCATCCCTCCCCTGTGCTTATAGAGTCCCATACTTTTACATGTTCAAATGTTTTCCCCATATCTCTAGCAGCAGTACCTTCCGCAATATAATAGTATTTCATGAAAGTTTTGAACTTGTCTAGTCTTAGCTCCTCTTTGTTTTCAGTCTTAAAAATAAAAATTTCCCCCAAAAGTATAGTAATGTTATCTATCTTTGGGTAGTTATCTTTCAGGTTCCCTAACATAACTACAGGAAAATTTACTTCAAGGTGAATGTTGTGAACTATGAACCATTGTTGTAGATGTGTCCAGAAACGAGCAGAATATGGACAGTACCAAAATAAATGGATAAGAGATTCTTCCTCTTCTTCACACAATCTACAGGAGTTTGATTCTTTTATACCCCATACATGTAACATTTTCCTGGTTGCCAAAATTTTATATAACACCTTATATTGAAATGTTCTGTAGCCTGTCACTATAGTATTTTGATAAACTAAACTAAATACACGTTGCCAGGGGATTGGTGCATCTACTACTTCCTCCCAATATTTATGAATTCTATAGGGGATTTCTTTTCTTTTCTTTTTAATCCAAGTAAAATTCTTTATGAAGGGGCGACATACTAATTCCTGACAAATCCCGGTGTTTACCTGTCTTTTCCATTTTAGAGGCAAGGCTGTAATCAGTTGATTGTATTTTTGTACGGAGCACAGGTTTCCATATGTTTTAGTAAAGCTGTTATATGACATTAGTTTTCCATTTTCATCTTTTAAGTCATTCAAAAAATAAATGCCCCTATTACTCATTTGTTGCCATATAAATGGTTGTCCATTTATTGTGATATTTGAGTTAAACCAAATTATTTGCTGTAAAATTCCTTCCGTATGATCTGGGGGGTGGTACTGGAAGCTCAACCATGCCTTTATGGACTCCTTCAGAAAGACCGATGTATCAGGGATCACTTCCTCTATAAATAGAGTGATATGGGATGGTTTTAATTGTATAAAAGGAAAAAGCTGGCTTTTAAATATTACGTGATATCCTTAGTAGTCTACAAGAAAACCAGTCTGCGTTATGATACAGTTTTTGTATCATTGATGCTTTAAGTGATAAATCTAATGCTTTTAAATTCAATAATTTTAATCCACCATTTTCGTGGTTATTATATAAATATTTCCTTTTTATCAACATCTTTATTGATTTTAAACCTCTGCTTAATAACACAATACATGCAATAGTAGTAGTTTCATGCTAAAAAACGAAAGTTGAAGTGTCTCTTCTAAAAATAATGTTTGTTTAGCCTACTGTTCACAATGTGGGTCGCGGTGTGAGCTGCCATGATGATGTGATGTCAAGTTCTTCCTAGTCCGGAGGTCGGGGTTGATTTCCCAATCTCTGATTTCCGACAGGAACTCCTAGTTGAAAGGGCGTTTTCTACATTTAGTCGGATATGGGGATTCCTAGTTGGAAATTAATAAATGAATGCAGCATTAGCATCAACCACAAATACGTTTTGCTGTTAAGTCTCGTTTTGTTTATTTTTCTACATCACCCTAGTCGTAGCAACTTTGAACTTAACCAGTTGAACCAAGAACAAATGAATTAACTTACCACGTAACATACACATATACCAGCGTGTAGGCTAGCATGTAGGCTACAACAGCGACTGCAGAAACAGGCAATTAATAATTCTAACGGTTTTTTTATTTGAAAATGAAAGCGCACCTGAATCTGATGAATCTGATCAATGTTATTCATCAGTATTATGACTTTGTTTGTTATTGCTACATTGATACAATGTTTTCATTTCAACCTAATACATTGTTGACCATTACCATCAGAAAGTGAATGTTGATTCGACCATTGAAAATTGGTTGATGACCGATGCAGATGTTTATAACACATTATCAATGTTGATTCAATACTTCCTTGCTATCTGGGTAACCATATATTATAACCATAGACTGTATAAAAATATGAACAAAATCACTGTGACGTCACCCATTGCCTTTCTACGGCCTCGTAAAAAAAAGAAGAAGATTTTAGTCTCCGGATGACTTTTTTCGCCGCCGGTTTGAACAAACTGCGTCTGCTCCGTGGAGCCGAAGTGATGTTGTCGTGAGCAGGGTCAACCGGATATGGTCTTCATAGTCCAGGCATAGTATGATTGACAATTCGGGGTGGAGAAGCCTGACCTGACCAAACCCACCATTTTGCAAAACGACTTATATAGCCAGCCAGCAAGGATGACTTTAAGGAAGTCGAATAACTGTTAAATTAAAAGGGCTTTCCATAAGCTATCATTAGCTTGCTAACTAAATGTTAAAACAACTTGCCGTGAGCTATCGTTAGCTTGCTAAGAAGCTAACCCAGCATGTCTAAGCAATGGAAACCTTAATGGCAGGGGGAGTACAGCGATTGCATACGGGAGGGGGTGGAATAGCTAAATTAATATCTAAATTGATAAGATTATACAGGTATGGAGCAATAGATTTCTGATACTTAACCCACAGTTTGGCTGCTTGCTCCGAGATGCTGGGCCTGTAATGTAGCTGCAACATCCCCTGCTGTCTCTCATCTCACGAAACAGTATTTTTTTTAATAGTAGACACATCATAGGTCGCTCCAAAATGAATATGTGATGACAAACATGTTGAAGATGGCAGTCAATTTATTATGTTGCGAACTGCGTCCACAAAACAAGAGCTTGTTCACTGTAGGCTACTAAGGGATGTTCTACATCGACAAAAAATACAGCGTATCTCCCTGTCCCATGCATAGACTGTATAAAAATAGGTCCCAAGAAGCCAGGGCGCGTTTTAGACCAATGATTGTTGTCTCCCCCTTCTGGTCCCGCCCCTCCGAGTGAGTTCGGTGAGAACTCTAAAGAACCTATCCATGGCAGTGACCCCAGGACTCAACCTGTCCCTCTGATTAGTTCTGAACAAATGTTAATACCTTGTCCAAACGACACAATAATTTAAAAAATCGGCACATGGAGAGGCATTCGATGAAGGAAAAGCGCAAAAAATGTATTGACTTAGTATTTGGACAACATTGCTGCCATTGACTTACATGGTGAAAGACTATACTGCAGCCAACCGCAGTAGCGCTTGTGAGCAAAGGCACTAAGGCTGCTCCCAGCCAAACCAGGAATTGAGCTTCAAAACGAAAAGTAAATTTTTGGCCTCTTGGTTTTGGTTATAACCCGAACATAGACAGTACTCTGTAACTTTTACCTTTGTAATTTAAAATATGGGGATTTTATTTAATTCAATAGACCTAGCAACATAGTCAAGGACTGATTCAGTACTTATGCATTTTGAATGTTCACATTATACTAAGTAAAAAATTTTGCGATTTTTATGTACTTGAAATACCTCAGCTATCCTTACAAAAGAACCCTACCTAACTTGAGTATTGCAAGCTTCACAAGGAAAATTTTGACACCTCATCCATCCAACCATCCATCCATCCAAGCCCTCCAACAACAAATAAAAAAAATAATAATTCTATTATAGCCTATTTTCTATCAGACCCCAAAAATAAGGGTGAAAACTATAGAAATGCCATTGTACAATGAACTTTGTTTTTTAGCAGATTACATAATTCCAACCTTTCTTCATTAGCATATCAGTGTCTTACCAAAAATAAAATAGGTTAATGCCTGAGCGTGACACTATCCAGTGATTAACCCCCTGTTCACACAGCAAGCAGCAAGCAAGGTTGACCAGTTGCCAGAAGTTCCTTAATTTTCTATGAAGCTGAGTGACCTAAGGTGATGTTGCCAACTAAACTTTACGCAGACATCATCCGTCAGCAGCTGATCAGAATTCCGTGCTTTCTCGTTTTTCTAACGATAGGATACCATTTTGTGAATAATTGTTCGGCCCCAACAGAATATTTTCAGATAAACAAGGTTTTATGTAAAAAACATATTTTGGGGTTTCAACTGATTCTAATACAAACGTCTCATCTTTCATAATCTGCATATGTTGTTGGCAAAATCAGACTGTTAACATAGTTTTGAAGCTTTTATAAAAAAAAGATAGAATAGAATTGAAGAGAATAGAATAACTTTTATTTTCCCGTTAGGGATCTTCAGTTGTAGCCCCAGCAACAACAAAAAAACATAGACAGTGGGGCAGACCCAAAACACACAAACAAACATATCAAATAAAGACATTCAATAGAATCATGCTTAAAAATAGCCCCCGCTGTCCCGAGATGTCCAGTGTCATTAAGCAGTCCAACACACAAACTCTGCCTCCACGACTTTCCTTCATATACAGTCTCTGTACACTGCCGAAACGGAGCACCGAACTGCATCAACCTTCCCAGTTGTCGCCTCACTCCTCCCCCGCATTATCTTCTCTTTTCCTTCCCTGGTTGCCTTTTGAAGATTGCCTGCACTCCCGGATCAGTCCCAATATCTTCAACTTTAGTGAAGAACGATGTTAAACTAGGTATTGACTAGACAATTCATCAATATTATCAAAACACGCAGCTGGAGTGCCCTGAAAAATCTCTAGCCCGCTTCCCCGTCCTACTACAGACACACAACGCATGAAAAAAAAAACAAAAGACAAAAGTCAGACACAACAAAACACATTCAAATAAACAAACATGAACACAAGAGACAGCTGGACTACATGTCGCTATTACAGCGCCACGTGACCATGATGATGACATGCTAGTGGAATTTGAAAGCTTGTTTGGAAAAATTGGAAAGTTGCCAGTTGTCGTCTCACATCCACCAGTGATCTATGTATGTCACTGGATAGAGAAAGGTAGATAGATCCCTAGCTAGCTAGCTAGTTAGTGATAACATAACCGTATAAACTTTGTTTACTTCATAAAAAAGGAGCCTCACAATATCACTGAGAGGACACAACAGGAACCTCTTGCCCAGCCTTTGCATAGTAGGCTTGAGTCAACCAAGTTGCTCGCTGTGTGAACGCTTAGTAAGGCTTTTTCTTCATTCAGTCCTTCAGCTGAACGCCTAATGGCTGTACATCACTTGCTCTTGTAAGCATAAGCATGGGCTCGAGTACATTAGTTCAATAAGAACATGCTATCTGTTTTAATTTATAGTCAACAAAGGGTAAAATAAATGTAATAAAAGAAAAGAAAAATTGACTTAAATATTAATATACAGTGGGGTACAAAGATTTGGGCACCCCTGGTCAAATGTATTTTTACACTTAATATCTAAGTGAACGGAAGCTAAACTGACCTCTAAATGCTACAAAGTTAAACATGATTCTTCAAATTTTAAAGCACATTGAAATTAACTACTTTTTATTAAACATTTGTATAGTTTCAAAATAATAAAAAAAGGGAAAAAACTGAGCAAAAGTTTAGAAAATGCTGTCAGTTAGTACTTTGTAACTCTTCCTCAAGCAACTATAACAGCTTGCAAGCGCTTCCTATAGCCAGCTAAGAGTCTTTCAATTCTTGCTTTTGGAATTTTTCCCCATTCTTCCTGGCAGAACACCTCTAGCTCAGAAATATTCTTCGGCCTCCTTGTACGCACTGCATGTTTGAGATCTCTCCAAAGGTTTTTAATCATATTCAAGTCTGGGGACTGTGGTGGCCATTCCAAAACCTTCATCCGTCTTTCCTGGAGGTACTTCATGGTTGATTTTGAGGTATGCTTCGGATCATTGTCTTGCTGGAATACCCATCCTCTCTTCAACTTCAACGTCTGGACTGACCTTCGAACATTACCCTCTAGGGTTTCTTGATATTTGGTGGAATCCTTTCTTAATTCCACCTGCACAATATTTTCTGTGCCTCCAACTGCCACACAACCCCAAAGCATGATGTATGCACCTCCATGCTTAACAGTAAGGTAAGGTGTTGTTCTCTACAAATGCCTCACCTCTTTTTCTCCAAACATACCTTCTTTGGTTGTGGCCAAAAAGTTATATTGTTCCAAAATGCTTTAGGCTTTTCAAGGTTTTGCATACTTCAGACGCTTTAAGGTTTCTTTCTGTTTTTTTTAAGCCTTCTCTTTGTTGGTGGAAGTAAACCATTTTGATTCTGACATTCTTGGACAACTGTTTAGAGGAACCCATGGTTGTTAACACCAGACAGAACAGCCACTGCAGTCGTATAGAAGGCACAGCATTACTTCAGAATAAATAATTCAACCCTGGAATTATATTCACTTGACTCATTGAAACCCTAATGAGTAAATCACCTGGGTCTGGGCCTTAGTAATCAAAAAGTAACAACGAATAATTCAGAAGGGTTCCCAGACTTTTGCACAGGTTTGTATTATTTTTAAACTGTAATGTTGAATTATTTTTGAAATTTGAATGTCACGTTTAACTTTGTCCCATTTAGAGGTCAGGTTAGCTTCTGTTCACTTAGATATTAATTGTAAAAGGTATTTTGACCAGGGGCACCCACATTTCTCCACCAAACTGTATAATTGACTATTACCATCTTGAAATGTGAAGTTGATTCTGATATTTCAATACTGTACTTTAGGCATAGTTAAGAGTTTCCACAATGGACACAGTGAAATTATGTAGAACATCACTCCAAATGCTTACGTTTATGTTTGACCATGCAATTATTTTTCTGTGCTTTCATATATAATATCATTGCAAGAAATATAACTTTCTTTCAGTAAAACAGATCACCTCTGTATTCAGTTTGAAAATGAGAAGAATTGGAAATGAGATATTAAAGAGTCTTCTTACAGAGCTACTATTTCCTTCATGACTGTTAATTTACCATGCTGGGGAACATTATAAAACCATCAAGGGTCTTTAATTCTTTTTCCAGCTGCAAACTCATTACCACACATATATTGCAGATTTGAGTTAAAATGCAATTCTTTTTATTTTAAGATAAGCAAAATTAAATTTCTCCTATCAACTGGATTATGATACATTAAGAAAAATGGTAATGTTGTCAGATCTCACTTTGTCTTCCCTGAAATGTGTTTTTCATTTAGTTTTGTTTTGACGGGTTCATAAGAGCAGAAGTTGTACTGGTTATAAATATAGACTTCTTAATTAAATGGCTAAAAAGACTAATGGTTCTACTTTAATGAAGTACAACACAACTAATGTGGAATTGAGACTTCAAAAAGTGTTTAATCTCTTTCAAGAATTATCATACTTTTTCCTATTTAAAGGTATGGTTAAATCAGGATTATAGACTGGTATGATGTAGACTGTTTAAAGGTATTGTTAAATCAGCATTATAGACTGCAAAAAATCCTTCAGGGCCCTATACATTTAATGTTTCTATGGACAACAATAAATGAACATACCCAAAGTGGACAAGGTTTTTTGGAAGTAATGTTTCTGTGGTTTACAGATCTGAGCATCCAGAGACCCTCATGCATATTTATCCCATAATATTGTTATGTTTATTCTTTTTGTTAATTTACCGAGTCACACTCAACTTTTTTCACACTGGAAGTCAATGGAGAAATTTGTTGGGGAAAAAGTTACTGAATTAGCACCTTCTACATAGAGTTAAATAAGAAAATAAGTCACGAGAAACAACCCTTAAAGTGATCCATCCATATATACTGAATATCTAGGAGCAGAGTGATGGTTTGAGGCTCATTTGATACCTCAGACCCTTGATGCCCGACAGCCATTTAGCCAACCATGTGTTTCATACTATTCCCATGTAATTTACATCTTAATCTAGTCCCACCACCCCAATTCCCATAGACATCCATTTTCAATACAGAGAGATTATAGTATCGTTTGTAAGAATACCAGAAACTAAGATATCAATAGTTTTTTGATATTGTTGGGTCACAGACATCAGAAAGTCATTGCATGCAAAGGATAATGCGACCAAATATTAAAAATGATTACTTTATTCTACATTATGTTAAACTGTCCAATATGTTTGATGCCCAGAAATGGGGAGGGGCTATGTACTAAAGTACTCTATAATTTTTAAACAGTTCATCTGATATGGATGAAAATACCCTTAAAGCTGATAGTCTGCACCTCAACCTTATTATCCTTGTATCTTTTCAAACTGAAAGTGCTAGAGTACAGAACCAAAATAACAAAAATGTGTCACTGTCCAGTTATTTATGGTACTCACTGTGTATATACAGTATATACACTGCTCAAAGAAATTAAGGGAACACTTAATCAACACAGTATAACACCAAGTCAATTAAACTTCTGGGATATCGATCTGTCCAGTTAGGAAGCGTAAACAATTGCGAATCAATTTCACCTGCTTTGGTGCAAATGAAAGTGACAAGGACAGGAGAGGCAACAGCAAGACAACTCCCAAAAAGTTAATGGTTTTGCAGGTGGTGGCCACAGACCATTTCTCTCTCCTTATCCTTCCTGACTGATTTTTTTCTAGTTTTGCACTTTGCTAGTGCCCTTGCCACTACTGGTAGCATGAGGCGGTACCTGCAGCCCATTCAGGTTGCACAGGTAGTCCAGCTCCTCCAGGATGGCACATCCATACGTGCCGTCGCAAGAAGGTTTGCTGTGTCTCCCAGCACAGTCTCAAGAGTGTGGAGGAGATACCGGGAGACGGGCCATTGCACAAGGAGAGCTGGACAACCCAGTGGCAGGACCGGTATCTGCTCCTTTGTGCGAGGAGGAACAGGAGGAGCACTGCCAGCGGGCTACTTGTGTGCATGTTTCTGACCAAACTGTCAGAAACAGACTCCATGAGGGTGGCATGAGGGCCCGACGTCCTGTAGTGGGACCTGTGCTCACAGCCCAGCACCGTGCAGCTTGATTGGCATTTGCCAGAGAACACCAGAATTGGCATGTTCGCCATTGGCGCCCCGTTCTCTTCACAGATGAGAGCAGGTTCACACTGAGCACATGTGACAGACGTGAAAGAGTCTGGAGACGCCGTGGCGAATGTTATGCTGCCTGCAACATCATCCAGCATGACCAGTTTGGTTTAATTGACTTGGTGTTATACTGTGATGATTAAGTGTTCCCTTAATTTTTTTGAGCAGTGTATATATGAAGTGTATTGTATGGTAAATGCTACATTAATGTCAAGTACAATGGCTACCTGGTATTTACTGTATGTTTCTAAAACATCCCACTTTATAGTAATTGACCTTATTGAATTAATTACATTTTCAAGTAACAAATAGGATTTTTATTTTTATAAACCGTGTTTGAATCAAAACATTAACAAGCAATAGTTCATGATTCAATTTATAGTTCTCTTTGGTAGTGTAAATTGGACTCTAAATTGAATCATGAACTATGAAGAGCTGCCCACATTGAAATTAACTAAAGACTGTGCGGTCTGAAGTAAACATAAAGCTTGTCATGCTTACATGACAAATTAATCCAATATTTACAGAGACAGCTTGATTTGTGTCACTTTTATTGTTTTTTTTTTATGATAGAATGGTGTAAAAAAAAAAATGCAAGCATAAACACCTCCACATACATTTTTTCCCCCTCTCTTGCACACACATACCTACGCATACAGGCACACACAGAATCAAGCACACTTAATGCGAAAAACGGACACTCGGCACACATGCACACACGCATACACACATGCGCACATACATATAAACAAGCCTGCAGCCTGCACACACACATACACACGCACACACACACAGACACACACACAAATAGACAGTATATTGCAATACATCCACGGCCACATATTCCAGTCAGTATAATCAGCTGTTTGTATGTTGCAGAACTACTATGGATCGGCAAAGGCCATCCTGTCGGACAACCCCCTGGGCCTGACGTGCGGCATGGTTTGTCCCACCTCTGACCTCTGCGTGGGAGGCTGCAATCTGTATGCCTCAGAGGAGGGGCCCATTAACATCGGAGGACTGCAGCAGTTTGCAACTGAGGTAGGTGCCATGCTGAGGTCACCTGCTGTGTGGTGCCTCTCAGGACCCTTGCTTACACTGGGTCAAGACCAGGTTTTGTCCTACTTATATGCAATGCAAAAGTCTAGATGTTTGCTAAAAAAAATAGCCATCATATGTGATGGTGTAGTGGTGCTGTTGTTTGGTGAGTCTATATGAGTACCATTCATTATTTCATGAATATGTATAATAAAAGCGAGCACTTTAAACTTTGGAGGTGTGTTTGTGCGCATGCGTGCGTGTCTTTGTTTGTTTGTCTGCAAGGTTATACTTCACTTCTTGTGTCATTCATTATCGTTCGAGCAGCAGCGGTAGTGATGGCGGCAGTTGTATCTGGAAATAAACAGGAAAACAAACACTTGTTTTATCTCAGGATTTTTTCACTGTGTTCATTGAAAACAAACTGTTTGATTGGCTGTTTCAACCTTTGTGTTTGGCAATCTTGCCCTGATGTACACCCGTATTTCTATTTGGTTTGTCAGTTGTAACTTCTCTCATCTCTGTTAAGTTCACATAACCCTTGATGGAGTGGCACTCTTTAATATCAGGGTTATATTAATGGTGCCTTGGAAGCCTTTGTTATGGCATTCACTGGGTTGGTGTCTGTCAGGCGTTACCATTAAAGTAATAATTCTCCCTTATTTTTATTGTACAGCCCAGTGTCCTGCCGTGATAAATGTCAGATTCACCATTAGAAACACACACTTACACAAAAATTAGGAAAAATAGAAGTTGACTTATTCTAGATGTCAAAGATGTAGAAGATCTAGATCTCTGAAAACAGAGGAGCAAATGAGTGTTTGGTAACCAAACGAAAGATAAATCTTTCATGTGTAAAATTCAGGATTTAATGCCAAATGAAATTCATATTATATTTGAAAGGGAAGGCAAAAAAAAGACCAAACAAAAAATCATTTAAATAATGTGCAGATCTTTGTGGCCATTAGATTTAAAGGGAATTTTCATGTTTTTCCCTTCTTTTTCATGTGCTGCAATCGTTATCTGAAATGACAGGTTTTTATGTTCAGCTGCATGTTTTTGAACTGCTATATGCTGTTTTTTTTATTTGATCATCTGCAGGTTTCTTTTTTTCTTAGTTGAATAATGATTTAGAGACTACAGGTGTTTTCTATGGTATGGCATGGAGGTAATCGGGTTTCTGTTCTTGCTATTGCCGTTGTAGGTTTTACTTAGTTCCATGGTAACTGCTAATTAAATGAAAATGTCAAAGATAGCGCGTGGGCTTGGATTGCTGTTTTTGACCTGCAGCCATTTTGTGCCTCGTTTTCAGGATGCATTTTTGGCTCTAATGATGACTTTCCTTCTGTAATGCGTGTTGTAAACTTTGGGAAATGTGACGGCCATATTGATCAGTATCAGTCTAACTTCTTGCCTCATCATACAAATTAATTTACAAACCCACTGCACTTAATGCTAAAGAATAAAATGAGTGGATTTCAGAAGGAAAAAAAATCCAAATAAAAAACAACGCAACTAAGAAAGTATTTATTATATTTTTTTGATATTTATATATTATTTATTTATGTTATTTTAATCTACATAAAAAATTGTTTTATTTATGTGTCTGAGGGTGGGCAATGATATTCTTAAGTTAATATTGTAGTTCAGTTTACTCCATACGTTATTCAGATAATCTATTTAAAAACACAATAAAAGAATAAGAGGTTTGTATTACATTATAGAAGCTCCCCAAAGGGGAGACATTGTTTCAGCCTTTAACCAGAATTTAGGGACAAAAATAAAATAAAAAATAAAATGTATTAAATGAATTGCCCGCATACCAGAACATTTTACACATTGCACAGAGATTATAGCTCTTACTTTTTTTTGTTGCACATTGCCATTGTATTATATATGCGCCACAAAACAAAAATACAAAGCTCCTCACCACACAGAGTTACTTATCAATATTTGTATTATATAACATAATCATGCAGATGGCTTCTGAAATATTCCTGCTGGAGGGCACTTTCTCAGTGCTCTTCCCAGTGTGGAATCTTGCCACCTCAGGACAACAGATCCCATTTTCTTATCCTCCATTTCACACTGGCCTTAATGTTCTTCAATCTTTATTTTACCAGGCTTTCCAAAATGTTTTTCTACAGTTTTTAATAAGCTACTACGAAGCAATACAACATGACAGATTTTTTCAGCATAGTTTCTTCAAGTCTGTTGCTAGCAACTTGTCTTGATTCTTTACCGTCCTCTCTTCAGCAAGTTTCATTACCTAAGAATTAAGAGGAATAATTAGAAAGTCAGCCATTCCTCCATGCCATCCATTTCCAGTGTGACTTATTATATATCTCTGTCTTAGTGGCAGCTCCTGTTTCCTTAAATGTGAAAGGTCAGGGTGGTTGTCAGGGTGATAATTAGATAACCCTAGCAGAGGGCCATCACAGTCCAGCTCTGTTCACCACAGCTCCTCCAGTCAGATAAAGACATTGCCTTTTTCAAGTAAGTGAGAAATATGGTATTTCTTATGAGTCTCTAATCACATCAGTGGCTCAAGGGCGCTTCAGGTAAATAGTGAGCCCCAAGAGTGCCAACGTGGGTCTGCCTGCAGTGTTTCTGGGAATTAATCAGGACTCGGTTCTCTCCGTTTATTGTATATACTTTCAACTGAAATCATGTAGATGCCTGCATATAATACCATTTATTGTTCATGTTTGAATGAAGGATGTGCTTGATTGACACTTCAATGTGCAGATACTGTTTACACACTGTACTATATTTGCATAAATGAAAGTAATCATTTTACCAGATGGTAACTCAGTTTGGTTTAGAGCAGGAGACAATACATTAAAAAATAATCTTGCAACGTGCATAGTTGACTTTTCCAACTATGTTCAATAAGATGCTCAATAAGAATAGAAAATAACTCTTCCGAGCAGTTATCCATCGCTCACCTTGTGAAATCTCTTGCTCATTAAAAAAATGTATAATAATTATTGAATGGTGTGTTTTATTTCTGTGGTTCTTTCTAGATTTTTAGCAAGATGGGAATTCCTCAGGTACGGAATCCAATGCTCCCACCAGCAGACCAGATGCCTGAGAGCTTCCACACCAAGATAGCCCTGATAGGGTGTGGACCAGCTAGTGTCAGCTGTGCCTCCTTTCTGGCTCGCCTGGGCTACGACAACCTCACAATCTTCGAAAAGCAGAAGTACATTGGCGGATTAAGGTAAACGGTCAGTGTGGAGATTATCTGAACAGATTCAGGGAGGCCCTCCGGGTTTGTGCTGTATCATGCCGCCCTCACAGAAGGTTCTACATGAAGGACCATTGTGAGTTGAACCACTTGTGTTTTAATGATGTTCGGAACCAGCCTTCTTGACTCACGATGAGAGAAATTTGGGAATTCATTGAATTGCTGATTCCATTTCATTTCTGAGAGTGGTTTTGCCCAAAAAGGCAATGTGTGCATTGTACAGTCAAGCCGGAAAGTCTGAATACCCCTTTCACCTTCTCCACGTTTCATCACAGACATATTCTACAATAGATTGAGTTAATTTTTTGTCTCAAAATTCTACACTAAATAGCCCATAATGACAAAGTGAAAACATGTTTTTAGAAATTTTTCCAAATGTATTAAAAATCTAAAACTGACATATTTAATTTACATAAGTATTCATACCCTTTGCTTTTACATATTTTTAAAGTATCATATTTAATATTTGGTCACATATCTTTTGCATGCTGGTACTTTCTGAAGTCTGTGACCCACAAACATCAAAAGACTCTTGTTATCTTATTTCCAGGTACGGTTACAAGCGATACTATAAGCTCTCTGCATTTGAATGGATCTCTATGGGAATTGGGGGGTGAGACTAGATTCAGCTGTAAATTACACTGGTATAGTATGGAACACATGGCTGGCTAAATGGTTGTAAGTCATCAAGGGTCTGAGCTATCGAACGAGCCCCAATCCATCACTCTGTTGCCAGATATGGAGTAGATGTGGATGGATCACTGCAAGGGTTATTTTTCCTATAGAACACTATGGGGAAAAAAGTCAGGAGAAACAACCCTTAAAGGGATCCATCCACATCTACTCCATATCTGGCCACAGAGTGATGGTTTGGGGCTCGTTTGATACCTTAGACCCTTGATGACGTACAGCCATTTCGCCATTCATGTGTTCCATACTGTACCAATGTAATTTACAGCTGAATCTAGTCTCACCCCCCAATTCTCATTGAGCTCAGTTCAAATGCAGAGAGGTTATAGTATCGCTTGTAACAGTAACTGAAAATAAGATATCGAGAGTTTTTTGATGTTGATTGGTCACAGACTTCAGGAAATAACAGCATGCAAAGGATATGCGACCAAATATTAAATATGATACTTTAAAAATATGTTAAAGCTAAGGGTACGAATACTTATGTAAATGAGCAATTTCAGTTTTCAATTTTTTATACATTTGCAAAAATTTCTGAAAACATGTTTTCACTTTGTCATTATGTGCTATTTTGTGTAGAATTTTGAGACAAAAAATTAACTCAATCTATTGTAGAATATGTCTGTAATGTAATAAAACATGGAGAAGGTGAAAGGGGTATTCAGACTTTCCGGCTTGACTGTATATACTGACTTATACAGCAGAATATAACAGATACTGCTTGGCCAACAACACACCTCAGGGTTTGTATGTTTTTTATGATATGTTGCCTACTGGCAAGCAAATACTGTGTTTTAAAATATGTTATGTACACATTTTATTGTAAAGCCTGCATTTTGGTCCAAGGCTGTCTTGTGACTGCTGTATATCTGACATATATATACATGTCTTGTGTCTTGTGACTGCTGTATATCTGATGTATAAACGGGCAGAAATTGCTCTAAATACCCCACTCATAGTGTTTCCTCTGGAGCAGTAGTGTTAATACTGCAACAGCAGATCAATATGGAGAATATTCTGCAGGTAATCCAGCTCATAATTGATAGGTCACATTCGTTCTTCATAGATCCTTTCTATTGTCTGCTGAGTTAACCACCTTTAGACACCTTTGCACTTGTGGTTATACTGTTCAGTCAGCATGTGTACTGCTCATGGGGCTCAGTAGCACTGTCCAACCTAGGTTTTCAAACCCACAAGCATCTGGGAACAGAAGTAAGAATAGTAAGTTTGCTCTTGCTGGGGAGATGTTTCATTCCAAAAAAAGATCAAATGGAATAGGAGAGAAGAATGGGTCCTGGATCAGTGGGGGAAAAAAAATCTTTGTTTTTCTTTTTCTTTTTTTATACCTCAAACTTTGTATTCTGTGAGGGCAACTCCTTCTCAGAGTTGTTTTTTGGCGTTTTGTGCAGCACCGCTGAGATCCCCCAGTTCCGGCTGCCATACGAGGTGGTGCAGTTTGAGATCGACCTGATGAAGGACCTGGACGTGCAGGTAATGAGCATCAGAGAGCAGAGGAGGCGGTGTCAGGGGCTCAGAAAAGATCACCAGCCAAATGTCAGCCGCATTAATAAAGAACAATTAAAAGCTGCATTAGGCAAGCAGGCGGCGGCGACGTGTCCTCTGGCTCCGGGCCTTCGTCTGTCTGCTGTCTGAATGCCACTGTGGTGAGAAAGGGCAATCGATAGTCCTCATCCAGCATACCTACTCCTGATTAATTTTGTGGAAGGAAGAAATTCTGAATGTTGGCGGTGGAGGGAGAGGTGGGAGAAATAAATTCACATTCTTAGCTAATTTCTCTTACATTATACGTGTGTTTGCACGTGTTTGTGTGTGTGTGTGTGTGTGTGTGTAATACACCCATATATATATTTATATGTGTACAATATTATATATATGTATATGTGTGTACAATGCCCTATATATTTATATGTGTGTACAATGTCATATATATGTACATGTGTGTACAATGCCCTATATATTTATATGTGTGTACAATGTCATATATATGTATATGTGTGTACAATGTCATATATATTTATATGTGTATACAATGTCATATACAGTAGCTAAATCACATTTAGAAAGGAAGCTACACAAGTAAGTCATATTAAGTTGAATGCCAATTGCAGAATGTGTCAGCACTTGTGATTGTGATATGTGAGTTTCCGAAGGAACATAAGGCGACTAACAGAGTTGCAAAGATGCCGTATAGGCAGCGCCTGAATTGCAGATGCACCGGTCACAAAAACTGCAAAATGATTTGATGATGCAAGGAACACTGTCAGAAATTATGACAACGTGAGAGCTTACTCGTTCAGTTAACGCATCACGCTGGGGATTAACCCCATCGTCGCGGATAGAATCCGAACCGTTCCGGTGGCAGCAGTGGCCGGTAGCTTGATAAGGCAACGACAAATTGGCGAGTGCCTCGGCCAACGTATGGGAGGGTTCAGTTGGTTAGGGGTCTACGCTTCATCGCCTTTCAGTGACCACCGCTGGTCAAACGCGCGCCCATGAACTGCACGTCAAAGCCGCATACGAGAGGTCCGTTGCTGTTGTCTCTCAAAATGAGGACCGAATAAGTGCTAATATATTGTTAGTAAGCAAGAGAGCATTGGCAAACAACCTAGTAAACCACGGAAGACCACCATGAAATTTTGAGAAATTATCTGTTTTAAGTGCAAATGTTTAAGTGTGAAAACTAAAACTAGGCACTTTAGTGATATCTGATTTGGTTTTAAAACCTTTCTCAAAATGTGCCTCCGCATGTGTATTGACATATATCGTATTGTGACCCCCAGTTCGGGATAAGTATTGTATCGTGAAGAACCTGACAGTACTCAGCCCAAGGATGGTCTTTCTATTGTAATCAGAACCAAATTAGAAAATTCATCAAGCAAAGCTTCATCTTCACTGACGTGTGATGTTTATTTCTGTAGGTTGTGTGTGAGAAAGGGCTTGGCCAGGATGGGATGACTCTGGATACTCTGAAAGAGGAGGGATACGAGGCAGTCTTCATTGGAATCGGTTGGTTCTCTCGATTCTCTACAACATCGATTCCCTGAAGCATTTGTTGCAGTGGCTGTACATTTTTGAGCAGAGACTAGACATGTAATGAGGAACAGCACAGCTCAGAGGAAGCAATAAAGCCCTGAAAATACATCAAGGGAATTCGTGATTTGACTGTCGTGTGAGAGCTTTTGGTGCATTTTATTTAAAATTTGTTAAATAGTCTGAAGCCAAGCATGCACATTGGGGGTTTCAGAAAATGCATGCATTCTGCTCAGGTATGTATCACAGAATAAATCTGCAGAGCTGATCACCAGTTTCACTTCCTGTTCTCTAATGAGCACTATTCATTCATTGCAAGTAAAAACTGCATTTCGCTGCCTTGTGTCTAAGCATAGTAAGGTATTTAATTATTTGTTTTGATTTGTCTGCAAATGTGTAATTAACTTTACAGTATTCACCATGTTTGTAATACATATTAGTTTGTCATTACTGTTCTTCTTTTGAGCTTCTGCTTAAGGACTTCTGATGTGATCTAGTTATTTTAGCCAACAGTGCAGGAACTGTTTATGGTGAGTTCTTAAAGAGTTCTTAAACTCTTTTAGATAATCAGTATTAAAATCTGAAAATATGACATTTATTTACAGAAGTTTTTCATGTGCCTGAAATACTGTACATTCCTACAATATTTTTTTTTATTAAGCCAAGAATTAGTCTTTGAATCTCTTTGATGCATGCTGTATTGATCTCTGCACAAGACATGCACTTCATTGAAGGCCCGCACATCCTAGCAACAGTGTTACTGGGTGTAATTCCAATTAGTCAACTCATCCTTATATACTTATTTATTTATTTTGGTTTGGTTTAGGATCTAAGTATTGTCACAATGAGTTTCAGGAATAGCCATTGGTGTTCACCAACAGTTCACTGCTGTTTCTTATTAAAACAGAAGTTGCCAGTTTTGTAATATAATGTATTTTGCATTATGAATATAATTCAGGACGTGTATTTGCCAAAGAATAATTTTGCTTCAAATGTTTTTTCAGAAGTATAAAAAAATAAGTATAAGCAATACGGTTATATTGATCTGAGAAAATCGAACATTCCTTGAAGCTGGCTGTGTGCTCTCGCTTATTATAATGGAAAAAGGAACCCATAAAAATTCCTTTTTTCAAAATGGTCTAATCTTTTGATATGAGGGTCCTAATTATAGAGAGTCATTTACTTTAACTATTTTGGGATTTTCTCAACAAAGAAAGCAGGAAAATGAAAGCAGAGAGTGTTTGCCATTAATTTCTGTGATTTCATACTCGTGCTTCACAGGCTCTTTAAACGTCATCCTTAGTAATGATTGACATGCAAATTTCTTCTGGAACGTACTAAATTGGGTGGCAGGTTGAAAAACGTAGATAAGGGCATTTTCTCTGGCCTATAAACCGTGGAGGCAAGCTGTTGAGGTTCAACAGCTTTAAGGAACAGGTTAACCTCTTACTGTTTGCTATGTGATGTGAGCTACAAGAGAGACCTTTCCTCAATTAAGGCTTTGGCCTCATGGAGATGGTAAATTTCTTTGGGCAACATAATCCATAGTGTCTGCTTTTCCTCTCACATTGCTTTTAGTATGGAGGGAACTTACTGACTTGAACTGGAAAACTGTGGAAGGACAGTGACATCATTCTGAAGGATGCTTTTAAATGTTCCATTAACGCTTATATTAATGATTAAGAAAACATTTTTGAAAAACATAGAGCTTATAAACTCATAAAAACTGATATTCAATCCATATATATTCAAGCCCTTTATCAGTCATGTTGTTCCTATTCCAACGCGTGCATTTAATATCATTCTTTACTGCATCTAATCAGGCTGGGACTTTTTGTGATCCGCTGCCTCTACTGAACTAGATGTGTTGCTGTTTCAGGTTAAAGCGGGACATTTTCCCAGCACATTACAGATTTCTTTCTTATTTCGGAACAAGGTTAATGAATATCCGGCAAAGAGGGCATTTATTGTTTCAGAGGTCTTTATTTATGTTAAATCTAAATGTACTTAGTGTGCTTCTGCATAATTTAACATCGTGCCCTTGGTGCTTGTTCATTTTTGCGCGATTCATAAGGTTCAAACGGGTCAGGGACTATGTTGTGAATGAAAGTCAGAACTCAGAATGGAGTGCTTCTTGCGCTTTGCATCGAGCGCCGATAGCTCGCGATAACGCGTGATTAACGAGTGGCAGGCCAGCAGAGAATGAAAACATCTGTAAGAGATGATTTATTATTTTCAGAGGTATTGCCTGCTCACTGTATCTCTGCAATTTAAGTCTGCAAATCAGAACAAAGTAAATGAGATACAACGTAAAAAATGAAAGCACTGTTTCCCAGAGGAGGTGTCAGAAATGGGGTGTTATTGTTAAAATACACTTTGTCATGAGCTTTTTTCTTAACCCCCCAATCCGTCCACCCATCCACCAACCCCCCCCCCCCCCCCCCTCCCTCCCCTTCAGATTTTGTGCTGAATACAAATGGTTTTTCAGGTCTATTAAACCAACAGTGTGAGCTTGTAGCATCCATCAGCATAGACACAGATGAGGGCAGGGCTAATGTGCTGTAACTTTGCTTAGAAATCCTGCACAATCCCCCAGCATCCAGCTCACACAGCAAATTAATCAGTATTGTTTAGGAGTTGCTTTTTTCAGAACAATGAAGTAGACTTAAGGAAGGAACTGGTTAGTATGCTATAAATATGGGCAGAATGGAGAACTGCACTGTATAGTATGTATGCATGGTTTTATGGAAAGATTAATTATGATACAGTATACTCTGCGTGTGTGCTTATGTGTGCCTATGTGACAATTTTATATTGTTTGCTGTTTTCTCTCCAAACACCTTTTGTTCAAACATATTGGTTCATTCCAAATATGGTAGTGTGAAAATATAATTGTTTCATGTAGAAGCGGCACAACATCTGGATTGATAACACACAGATAATGTGTTGTATCGCATTAGAATGGCTGAATGCAGCTGTGTTTTAGTTGACAGGCAATTGAAATGTTGCTACTTATGCTGAATTGTGAAATATACTGCATTGTTATTTTTTTCTGTTTTCTCACTATGATCATTTCTGTTTTCTGCTTCCTGTTCTTTAGTACTTTACAAAATGCAGTACTGGCTTTCAGCCACTTTGCAAAAATAAGAGTATTTTACATTCATAAACATTTACAGTAAGACCATATTACACCATTAGATGCTATAATAAGATTTGAAATTGAAAATCCCCAGATTTTTTTCTCCTAGGAGCCACTCTATCAGATTCACTCAGGTGCCCACGGAAGTACGAGAAATATTAATGTCATGGTTCGTGGGTTTTTATTTTTTTTTTTCGTTGTGGTTCTCGTGCTTATTTCCCGATTGAGAATCTATCTGATTTTTTCCACGTTCCGTTCCGGGGTTTGCTTCCCCTCGTCATTGTTTTCACCTGTGCCTCTACCTGCGGGGTATTTAAGTTCCTCACTTCCGCTTCCCCGGTGCTTTTTTGTCATTCGACATTGCATGGAGCCAGGTATAGCCAGGTACTAGTGACCTCGTGTCATAAACGCTGTTTATGTTCCCGGGGGACTTGCTATTAGCTTTTAGTTCAGGTATAGGTATTATTCCTCCTGTTAGCGTTCTGTGCTATTTATTTTATTCTTCGCTGTTCTCTCTGAGACAGTTTTCTTTGTTTGTTTTACATCTTTTCAGCCGCCCAAACTCATGTGCCGAAGGTGTTCTTTTCTTTGCTAAGTTTCCCGTTTTGGCTCCAGTATTGAGCTCGGGAGATTTAGTTTGTGTTTCACTCGTTACTCGAGTTCGTCCTATTTTACTGGGTTGATTTTCGTTTGGCTGTTTAGCCACAAGGAGGTAGTTTCCTGTCTTTTTTTTCTTTATATTTATTATTTTATTATTCCCTTTATTGGTCCTCATTGCGTGAGTGACTTGTTTCTGATCCCCCTACCTTCGTGTTTTATTATCCGCCACTAAAATCCATTATAATTAAGTGTAGTTTGATGATGTGCTAGATGTTGCACAGTGATAAGAACTCAGCTGCTGTTTTTGTCATTAATCCGAAATTGTTGGTACTCAGTTGTGACTGCTGACTAAATGCCTCCTCCAAAGTAATGGCAGTACCTTTGTTCTACCACCTGATAGAAAAAATGACCTGTAACAGGGAACCAAATTGTATGTAACCGCTGCCTGTTCTTGATCTTGGTTTAAAACTGCTGTAATTACAGCTAGATTAGATCAATTCATTTTGTTGCTAGCTACCAAAAAAGATTTACTGTGCATATGCATGGCTTCAATAAGATACGCCAAGTCTTATTTATTCATTTGAAAGTAACCGTTACATAATTTTACTGCATAATCATGTTGGGGGAAAACAAATATGTTAATCAAGGTGACTCTTGCCCATGTATTGACACAACAGATTCAGCTGCATACAAATATAAGTATTAAAATGTTGGTGCTGTTCAATTTTCTGCACCATGATTCTCATATTTCTGTATGTAACAGAACAGCAATGTAATAAAACCGCAAGGCATCCATCTTAAAAACACTGCTAGCTTGCGACACATCTAGCCCTGCCCTACTGAGCAGCATAGTGACATTTATTTTAGCGATATTTTATCCTGTCAAATATCTACATTTAATAGCTATGTAAGTAACATTTCTGACATCTATTATGATAGTGCTGTGATAAAGCTTGGTGAGAACCAGTCAGATACACAGGTACTAATGATCCTCAAATGATCCTCAAAAATTAATCAAAGAAAAACAGATATTATATAAAAGATATTTATTTTGAAAGTCAAGGTAAAGGACAATTGTTGGTCCTGCTGGCCAACATGCTACTGGCTCTAGTGCAGCTTCATAACGTAGAGCGTGTGTGTTCAGGTTAAGACCAGAAGCCCCCAGGGGTAGCCTGAGAGCACATTTAAAAACTATACAAGTTTCAGACAAGTTACATTTATCACCATTTGAAGTTCAAGAAAAATGTCATTCAATCTGGCCTATTCTCTGATCATAGCTGCAGCCTGCAATGCAAACAGCATGCTTGTGTTAAAGCAACTATCACCAGATGATGTTGTGTTGTTATTTATTTACTATGCAGATACCAAGGGGACTCAGACATTTCAGCTTTCTTTTTTTACATGTGTACCCAGTGTGCAAATTGGGGAAGGGGAAGAATTTACGTGCCACTGCTCACTTCACCCCTTCCTCTGCTTGACCAATTTTCATCCCAAGTTTGGATGTTATTATACCCCCACCTCCCTCTCATACTTGTTTCTTATTCTGAATGTCTGTTTCTAATAAATACCAAACAACAAATAAAAGCTTATTCATTATTTCTGAGTGTCACAATTAAAATCTAGGTTATAGTTTAAAAGCTAGAATGTTCATGGCCATCTGCGTTGCTCAGCCTGCGCTGTTAGCCTAATGTTACCTTTTTTAGACATTTTCTTTTAAAATGCTATTGTTCTGGCTGTTTATTGTTATTAATGCCTTTGTATTAATGATGTCCCAATTAAGTGACCGTAGTGAACCTGCGGCAGCTAGATAGTAGCCCAATGTCAGGAATCTGTAGGCGCCTTCTATTTCACTTCTATGTGGGACAACAATGTCAACATAGCTAGCTATAGACTGAGAAAATTAAATGTGTACTAAGCTACTTTTCTTTCTTCTACATTTTGTATTCTTTTAAAGAAATCGTAATTTTGCTTGCGGACTGTTTGTTGTTAAATTACAAATTCAGCAAAGCTGCATCTAAATGCCGTTGACCTAGTGTATGGTAAAGATGATTCCTGCACTTTATTAGGCTTTATAGGCTACTTTTAGCATATTATTCTCACAAAGGCCAAGCAAATCAATGTTATTTCTTGCATATTTAGGTAAAGACGAGTGTGTGTCCACAACAGAAATTTTCACAATTTGCACACTGTGTGTAGTGATTTACACTACAGGGCAACTTACATGTTGATAGGCAGAGGATATCGTGAATGCGATTAGAAAGCCAGTACTGATTTTGAACAACGGTTCAACAATCAGGCATTATTTCTCATTGTGTGATCTGTGGTTGAGATGACTGATGACATTTATAGGTCTTCTCTACTTCTGAGAGCAGCTCACCAAGACTGCAGAATTAGTATTTTTTTTTGTCTGGCTACAAGAATGCAGCTGTTCTGTTCATTTAAATTACTGCTCAACTCTTACGCAAAACCCTAATCACATCAGTGGTTAATGACTGTAAAAAGCCCAATTCAGTGTTCTGGTCACACCCACATCTGGATCATATAGAGCACTATTCACCACAGGCTTTGAGTTGTCATCCTGCAAAAACACTTCCTGCTGCATGGCCAGGTTGATTTTATGGCATACAGTACAGTCATAAGATCTTCACAATGCAAGCGTCAGACTTCATTATCTTAAAGGCCTTTGTTATGCAAGGTACAAAAACACAGACTCTATTATGTAACTATCATGTAAAGAATATAGGTCTACAAGACAATTTAGAAGAAAGGTCTTCAAATTACAGTCTCAACATTTTCAGTACAATTTGTCAAAATTATGCAAAGTCAAATGTACAATGTACAATGTGCAATGGAAAACATCAGCAGTTTGTTGAGTATTATGATCTGATTTCACACAATATTTCACTAGAAATCTAAGGAAGGAATACCAATTTACTTTTCACCAGTACAACTAAATTACAAAAGAAAAACTTTTGGAATATTGATATTTCTGCAGTATTTTCAAACATGTCATTTACAGTATATATTCCCAGGAATAAGACATATCTATATTTGTGTCTTCTTCCTCATGAATAGTGTTCACACCGTGTGTCATAATCTTGCATTTTTAAACACATAGTCATTTGAAGCGCATTCCCTCTCGAAAGTATGTGCCTTGGCGCTTTACAATTTACAGTTGCCATTACCATTATTTAACTATACATATTCATATTTTATAAGCTCTCACCCATAAAATAATATCCCCATTACACTGCGGTGTTATTTACCATTTAATAGGGCAGTATAGCAGAAGGCAGATAACCCAGAGCATGGGATTACACTGCTGAAATGGCCCTATTTATTAAGCTATGATAACACTAATGTTCTTCTTTGATGTATAGCTCATGTGACTTAGGCAGATCATGTAGTCAGCCTTAAGGATGTTTCATTGAACATTTAGCATGGCGGTGAGCCAGAATACATTTAGCCTAAACCCAGATGACAAGCTGGTAATGAGATGATGATTGATAACCACCATTCCCTCTGAGAATCGGCTGGGAAAGTATGTAATGTTGAAGGGTTGGTGTTAGATTATTATTTTTTTTTGTGTTTGTTTTTCTAGCTGATTTTGTTTTTACTGATTAGAAGTACATTTGCAAGGACTGCATGCTTGGTCACTGTTACATGTTGTCATAGCTTGTCTCATGTCTGCTTTTCTACAGTACGTACTTTTTGGACAGTCTTCAATATAAACAGCTATGCACTTGGTTACCCAACCAAGTGCGTGGACTGATGAAACATTGCACAATCAATACAACAGTAAGGAAAGGGAAGCGTAGGGGGTGGCCTTTAAGGTCATTTCCAAGGTCATAAAGGCCAGTTTAATACAATTGAATTGAATTAACTGTTAGGAAGCATGCAACTTCTTGGAAGGGTGTATTTGTTCACACTGCAAAAACATTGTGCAAAGATGTGTTATAGCTGAGTCTTTTGGGAAACTTCCTGCATGATGTGTCAGTGCTATTTATTTGTTCAATACACCCTCCAAATTAAGGAAACTTTGGAACTCAGAAGTGCATTAATGCATTTTTCCATTAGAATAAAACAAAAAATAAATATATATATATATATAATTCACACTCAGTATCTGTGTAACCTCGTATGAATTTTATAGCAGAGTCATAATGAGGTAACAGTGAACATGGGATGGGACTTTTTTCTGAAGAGGTTGAATAGGACCAGGAAAGCACAAGAAATAAAGTCCATTAATGCACTATGCAAAACAGAACTGAGATAGAGCACTTCCTTGAAATCTAATTATCTTTGAAGAGTGTGGGGTAAAGTTAATTGATTTTGACATAAGAGGGGTCAGTCTTTCACCTCCTCTGTCATTCTATGGCTTGAAATATGAGTCTTGTTTTCTGTCTAAATCAAATGGGGTTGGAATCTGAGCGTTCTTTTTCAGTTAAGATTTGAAAGGTTATTTAAATCAAATACAGTGTATTGAATCAGGGGATAGCAAACTTTTGCCACGTACAGCTCCCGATTGTCTTTCTAGCAGAATCGTTCAGTGATTGGACCAATCTATTAGCCAGCAATACTTGTGAGTTCACTGTTTCAGTATAAAGGTTAAAGAAAGATTTGAAATATTTGAACGGCTTCTCAAAGTGGAAAAAGGCAGTTGAACCACAATACACAACATTAGGTTCATTGAGCTTAGTGGATATTTGTGAATTTATTTAAAAGGAGGAAATGGAAGCCAGGCTTGAATTTTTGCTCAGTGTTAACAAAAAGTGCATTGTGGTTTCATTAAATGGAAGTCAAAGTTTAGCTGGATTGTGCATTTAATATATATACTGTATATTTGGCAATAGAAATATTTCATAAAGTTCAGTTTGCAAAAAATCTATTCTTTATATTGTGTGGTCGTACATTATTTTTTCGAGACATAAAATATGAATTGCTACACTATGCAATACATCCATCGACAATTGTGTGGGGCACTGTTACTGTAGATGTAATGTGTTTACAGCGCTCAAGACTTATTCAACAAATGCATTGATAGATAACACTGTAAAATCCACTGGATAAGGTTAATATCAGGTAAACGGTGAGTGTAGTTGTTAACTGTGTCCCAGACTGTGGTCTGTAAAATATAAGGGGGAATGGTTTTCTGTTTTTTTTTGTAAGATGGCTGTTTTTTCTCTCCCCCATTTCCTACTGCACAGGGATCAATTTGTAGCATCCTCCACGGTTTCTGGAAAGGAAAGGGGGAAGGGAGAGGGCTACTGCATGGAGGTGGGAAAGAGTGGGGGTAGGGCTGCTGTGCTAAGGTGGGGGAGGAGGGGAGGGGAGGGGAGGGTAGGAGTGGAGCGGGGTGTTGTTTTTTTTTCCCTGGTCAGGAAATGAAAATTGATCAGGAAGAGACACACGGGAGCAGGTTGTTGTATCAGAGCTCAATATGGTTAACAAGTATAGTGGCAAGGCTTGCGTTCAGCTCTACTGTGCACTTACAAGTTACACATTATCGAGCGTACAGGGCTTGCAGGCCTGGCTGATGACACGGTATGTGTGGGACCCCATCATTGAGGCCGGGGAAAGTTGTCACGGAGCTCGGCCACCTGGGCCACAAGCAGTCATCAGAAATAACATTTCAGCCATCCCGCCCATGATCACTTGGGTAATTGTAAGTCTAGACAGAAACAGTCAGTCAGTCAGATTTCTCAGGTATTTGGATATTTTTCTTCAGCAACAACAACTTTGCAGATTTCATTATTATTATTTATTCTTCTATATTCTTCTGCTGTGTAGTGCACTAAAGTATTTGAATCATTCATCATTGTCTTGGTCATATTGTTTTAACAGGTTTGCCACAGGCTAACAAGCACAGAATCTTTGAAGGACTGTCAATTGAGCAGGGCTTTTTAACTTCCAAGGATTTCCTACCATTGGTCGCCACGTCCAGTAAAATAGGTAAACACTGATTGCTTACTGAATGTCCATGCAGATTTCATATTGCGAAAACAATTACATTAAATCATTCCTCTGAATCTGTTGCAGGATGCATTTTATTATATATACTGTTTTTAGACGTGAAGTGTTAATTCATACTGCTGGGCTTGTCTATGAATAATAAGTGAAGTTGGAAAATGTATACAATATGAATTTTGATTGTCATCCATATTCACACATGGACATATTCACATTAATATACAGCTAGGTAAATGGATAGTGGGTAACATACATATCCTGAGGATACATCCAGGCGATTGGCAAATGTGTAAAATAACAAAAATAATATTTTTCATGTGGCCATTGAAATTAATTTGAGCCTGGAAAAATTGAATTGCAATTTACAGCAGTGTGGAATCATATATGCGGTACTTCTATTACACCTGCATGCATAATTTTTAAATAAACACGCCATACACAAAATATTCTATCAGTGCAGCTACACATTGTTGTGTGGGAAACCCTTGTATGATTTCACGTGCGAAATGTATCAGATTACTGGAATAGAGCGGATTTTGATGGATTCAGTGGGATGTGATATCAGATGCTGAAATCATCTGTGTTCAATGTAGTCCGTAGTCATCCATATCCAAGATAAAATAAAAGCAGCTCTCCTGAAGGTACCAAGTATGAAATTACCTATACGAGGACATTTGAGAAAAAAAGAAGGAATAAAACTGCTTCTCATTGAAGCAGAATAATTTGATAGTGACATGCTGTGTCGGCAGACTCGAAGATGCAATTTTACACTGCCTTAAGTACTAGTATCTGTTGAGCCGTTAAGCAGAAACGGTTCCGCAGACACAAATCACATTCTTTTTTTCCCTCCCTTTTGTCATACAGGGATGTGTAGCTGCCGCTCTCAGCTGCCAGACCTCAGCGGCATCGTCATCGTGCTGGGCGCGGGTGACACCGCGTTCGACTGCGCCACCTCGGCCCTGCGCTGTGGCGCCCGCAGGGTCTTTGTGGTTTTCAGGAAGGGATTCACAAACATCCGGGCCGTCCCCGAAGAGGTACAGCGTCAACACAGAGGCCCGTGCGACAGAGCTTATTAATATTTGGTCTGCTGAGCTGATGCTGTGGCAATGGGGTTTATTAAGACATCTTGTCCATGCTCTGCTGACACCTCTCTTGAGCCTCTCTCTCAATATTTCTCTCGCTCTTTCTCTCTTTCTATCTTTTTTTCTACTACTAATCGCTCTCTCTTTCTGTGTCTCTCTCTCTTTTGCTGGCTCTCTTTTTTTTTTTTTGCCCACTCTTGTTCTTTCTTTCTTTCGCTCTCTCTCTCTCTTTCTTTTTTGCTCTCTATTTCTTACTATGTCTCTCTCTCGCTCTCTCTCTCTCTCTATCTCTCTCTTTCTCTCTTTCTGTCTCTCTTTCGGTGGCAGAATTTGAGCTTTGGTATCTCTCGATGATATCTGTCGAAACCTCTATTCTCAGAGGAAGCGACCAACAAGCCTCACAGCAGCAGCTTGTTTTGTTTTTGGGGTTTTTTTGTATCTACGGGGGAAAGCCACTCACTCCTGTCTTTGGCTTCCATATGAAAGACTTGTGCCTCTGAGGCCCTGCATTGACTGATACAAAGGATTGCCTCATCTTTTGTGCAGTCATTGTTTCCCATCAAATTCATAGGTACTTGTCGATTGGATTGCTAAGCAACTCTTGCGCTGTCAGTAATGACCCTGGATGGGTTTTCCTCACTGGGTCGCTGATGGCTGCGGTTTTATGCTTAAAAGTGTATGGAGCTGATGCATTCTTTTTCATCTCATTATTGAGCATTTAAAATACATTTCTTATAACTCAATTATATTAGAAAATCAATTCTAGGTTTCTTATCCAATTATTATTTTATTTTTTTCTTCACCAAGATTTTAAGCAGTTGAACTGTGTGTGTGTGTGTGTTTGTGTTTGTGTGTGGTATCATCCAATTTAAAAAATGGTACCCAAAATTGACCGAATTAAGTTATTAAGGGATTGTGTTGATTATGTGAGAGTATATTTAGTGTATTTGCAGTCTGTAGTTATGATGATGGTGCCTCATCCATTTGAAATGAATGGAATGACAAGGTAATTGAGTACAGATTTCCCCACAGGGCGATCGGGTTGCCATGTCACTGGTTTCCACTGGTTTCCCCTTGGTGATTTCACACATTCGCAACAAAGTGAATTCTCCACATGAATGAAGGCAACCCACTTTAGATTCCAATACCCCTGTGTGGAATAGCTAAATCCTTATGTACTGTCCTGGACATATGCATGGCAAATATTTGGTAGTGCATCATAATACATCAAGTTAAATTAATTATATGGCTCTCTCATTAAGGTTATTATGATCACATCTGGGGAAAAAAGAAGAAAAAAAACACATGGACATGTACACTATTTCAGCAAATCCATGTTCTGTGTTATAGTTCTTGGAACCATGTAAACTATATTAGTAGTGTAAAAAGAACTGGGCAGCCCAGACAACCTTATGCAATGTTCATTATATTGTACATATCTCTATTTTATGTGAATACTCGCATCCTATTATAAAACGTCTATATTTGCTTTTCTATATTTGGCACTATAACCACATTGTTGTAGACATGGCACATACACTATAGAGCAATTTTGAAAGAAAGTACCTATTCACAGCAGTTTGCTTTCTTACTCTTGCAGAAGCACACAGCTAGTGCTCTGTAATAATTATGTGTTTATCACGCCTATAAAGTTTTAGAGGTAACTTTCACGTAATGGATAACATTCTCGATCACATGAGCTCTGTATGGATATGAATTGAGATAGAAAACACTGTGCGGGGAAAAGCAAGCCATTATACATGTTTTTTTTTTCAGCTATTGTGCATATCTGGGTAAAGCAACTGGAATATGAATGAACATTATAAAAGTGTTCTCTCTAAAGCTATAAGGAACTTCAGACTTTTGAACAAACTTGACATTTGTGCTGTATTAGCGCTGAACATGGTGCATTATTGTCTGAGAGAATCTGTCCTGATGTTTTTATGTAAAAATGATACACTTGTCCTTGACTAGCTATTTAGAACCGCACGTATTGACAAAATACAATAAGCATTCAAATGGAGTCTGCCTGATGTCATGCAGAATCAGCTTCAAGTATTATGTATAACTTCATCTCTTTTTTAACTTTCGTGTCTTCGTCTCAATTTTTTAGATGGAGCTCGCAAAGGAAGAGAAGTGTGAGTTCCTACCCTTCCTGTCTCCTCGCGAGGTCATCCTAAAAAACGGACGGGTCTCCGGCATTGAGTTCTGCCGGACTGAGTTGACGGAGTCTGGAGAGTGGGTCGAGGATGAGGAACAAAGTGTGCGCCTGAAAGCAGATTACATCATCAGCGCTTTTGGCTCGATGTTGAGCGACCCCAAAGGTAAGCTTTAATTCACAATGTTTTTATCTCAAATATATAGCTATTACAGAGAAATGGTGTGCTGTAAAACTGGCTTAATCACTGTTAGAATTTGGTACTGCTAGAGTAAAAAAAAATCTTAAATCCAAATACTGAATTAGCATATTCTGCCAGGATTCATGATGCAATATGTCATAGATAATATCGACGTGGTGAAAATATTTCAGCAGTGTAAATGTGAACAATTTAATTTTTTATACCTGGAAACCGAAATAGGAAACTACTATAGTTTAACCCCTTCGTGCAGATGGCACATTTGGTCAATTCTCACCTATTTATGGGGTGCTCTGTTTAAGGCTTTATAACTCCAGGTGTGATCATCACAGAAACTTGGTATATGGCTTAAATGAAACAAGACAGTTGTACCATTTCCAATACGAAGACGAATATGATTTGTTTTTTTAAGTCAAAATAAAGTGCCACAAATGCAAAGAAAAATGTTTTTCTTTTGTTTGCAATGAGAGCTACATATGTGAAACAGGTAATTCTATACATTTCCTGGATCATAAACGCCATGTGCACAAGTGTGCAAAATCTGAGGATGATGTGCAGAACTACTAAAGATCTATGATGCTAAATATAGGCAGTGCACCCTGTTGTCCATTAGTGTCTCCAAATCTATCCAAATGGCTAAATTGTGCACTGCTCTAAATAATACAATAAGGATATATTTAACTACAAATCAAACTCACTTTTGCACCATTTTCCATTTTCATGGAATTAGGGGGGTAGATATCTATGGGTCCAAAACCCTATCCAATACATGTCAGGAAATTAATAAAATAAGTTTTGTTCATTATAAAGCAGATACATTTGCCCCTTTTGATGGTTTAAGATGAAAACATTGATATCACACTGTTACACACACCTAAATATGTAGCATAATCATTCACTTTTGTACCTCAATCATCACTTTTTTCTGTACTCTACAGTATATATGCTTTTGCCCAGGGATCAAATTTTTTTGTATTTCTTTTTTAAATGTCCCCATTCATAATGACTCCAAAGACAATTTTAACATTCATCTAGCACATATCAGCACACAGTAAATTGTAATTCGTATTGTCCATGCCTTAAGTGACAAGTATAGCTGAAGAACATATGAAGCCGAACGAAAACCTATTGTGGAAAGTTCGAGTGCCACCGCTCGAGAAGGATTCGAGACCACACAGACGCTTTTGAAAACACGTTGGTTATTTTTATTTTTTGTTTGTTTTCGTTTTCTCGGCTCTGGCTTCTCGGAGCATTATTCAATCACGTTTCCCCGTGATGCTGATTAACTTATGACAGCTGTGGCTCCGTGTCTGAGAGCCGCTCCGCTCACTCTCTCTCTGATAACAACTATAACATTACAATAAAATAATATTCCACCAACAGGAAAATGCTGCCAAATGTTCTAGCTTCAATGAAAGTCAGTACATCAAACATAAAACATGACTGAGGAATGAATTCCTACACTACAGTGTGTGAAATGCACTCAAAATGTGAAAATAGCCATATTTAAGATAGCCTCTTGGACAAGACAGTGATCGAGTGGAAAAGCGAACGTACATATGTAGCCAGCGAGAAGAACCGCGAGGACGAAAAATTCCTGTCATTGAATGTGTTTTCTGTAGCTGTTTGCGTAATAATACATTTACTAGATAACAAATGCTGTTACGTTGGGCTGTAAATTATTGTTCAAAGCATCCAAGAAAAAATTGCGAACACCGTTGAGAAGGATATACTGTCATCTATCGGATAAAACCGCTGTGAATAAAACCAAATGATACTGTGAATGATACAAATATGTGTATGTTTATATGTGTAAAACCAATGGTAGGATTGTATCATCTACTAATAAAGTGTCTTTGGTTTCCACTCATAGCTTGTCTGCAGGAGCAACGAATGTCTCAGTTGAACAACATCTTGGCGACGGCGCCATGGTCACTAGCAGGGTTCGAATTGTAAAATGTTAACAAGGGGGATGCTGTTTGTTGACCGGGGGGGGTTCTTAAACTAAAATGTGTAAGCGATTGCTATACATTTGCCGCAGGCAGGCACACACAATCCTATCTTACCGTTTATTATAAAACGTGACAAGCCACAAATTAATAGAATAGAATATGAAAATAATAACTGTCCTAGTTCTCTCTCGCAACAAGGCAGTCGGACCAGTGTAGCATACAATTTTTCCCAGCGTATAATTTTTTTACACTTCCAGGTCCATTGCTAGCACCAAGCACTGAACTGATCATTTTCAATGTGTTTGTTCAATTGCCCTGTAAATAAACATTCTTACCGAGTTCTACAGTCGCATTACGTAACATGAATGCTAGCTAATGACCACGGATGGGTTCAAAAAGATAGCTTGTCTTTGCATAAACGTGCACAACGAAAGTGTTATCTGATTGGACATTGCTCAACTTCCTGCTCGTAGTTGAGCAGCGATTAATTATTTGTCCTGTTCGAGTGACGGACCCGGAAGTATCCAGGAAAGATTATACACTGAGAAGAATTGTAGTCTATACTACAGCGGCCCAAAACAGTAGAAAATCTGACCGCCCTTCTGACATTTGCCAGAACTGCCAGATGGCCAGTCCAGGCCTGGGTGGAGCTAAGGGCCGAGGAAAGTACACGAGGAAATGATGCAGGAGTACAAGAGTGAAAATAAGTGATTGGACTGAACCCAATGCGTTTAGTTTAATAGAATTGCATATCTTCACAAGGGGGACGATTTTCCCAATTTCCCTTAGCAAGGGGAGCGGCACTCCCCCGCGTGCAACAACAATTCGAACACTGGTCACTAGGCACCTGCGCAAAGGGGTTAATAAATGTCTGGAGTGCCAGTGTAGCGTAATGATTATTTGAACTTGGCTTGCAACTCGTGAGGTTGTGCATTCGATTCCCAGGTGGGGCACTGCTATTGTACCCTTGAGCAAGGTACTGAGCTTGAATTGCTTCAGTAAATATCCAGCTGTGTAAATTCATTGTACCTAAAGAATGTAAGCTGTTTAAGTTGCTTTGGACCATTTGCAGAATGTTAACAAAAATGTTTAAAATTGGATGAGGCAAATCTCGGGCTAAATGCACTATTTTGAAACAGGAGCCCCCCAGGTTTCGCATTCAGCTTCCCCATTGTTGTTTTTCGAGATTCCATGATTGGACAAATAAACTCTGGTGTAAACAAAATAATGATTTTCATTACTAACCTACATTACCACATTAGACTTTAGGTTCTTACATAATCTTCACTGTTGATCCTGTAACTTAAGTGCTTAACGATTGTTATATGGTGTGTTATATGGTGTGCATAATGTCAGAAAATTATCTAGAGATAGCATGTTTTAGTATTGGACGCTAAAATATTGTAATTAAACCTTAGCTATCGAGTATGACTCACATGATGCTGCTCAGTGCAACAAATTGAGTGACAAGTTAAACTTAAGTCATTTCATCATGTAGTTTATAGGGATGCACCGAAATGAAAAAAAAAAAAAAAAAACGAAACGAAAAAAAAAAAAAAAAAAAAAAAAAAAAAAAAAAACCGAAAAAAAAGAAAAAATTATTTTATTTGCATTGTATTTATTAACACTACATTTATTCATGTACTAACCTCTCTAACAAATCAAAAAAATAAATCAATAAAAAAAGTATGAAAATAAATATTTAGCACTTACATTAAAGCATTAAACAAAATGAAAAAAAAAAAAAAAACAAAATGTTTTAAAAATCAAAAAAAAATGTGTTAATATAAAATAATAAATAATGGCCTATAAATGACTGGCTGCTGAAAAGATTGTAAAATTAAATATGTTCTGTAAAAAAAAACAAAAAACACAATAAACATTTAAGTGCATTAACGTCCTTTCGTGGAGCACCCTTCCCCCTCTTGAAATTTTCTGCATTTTTTTTTTTTGCCTTTTTTGCAAAATCTTAACCCCTTTCTCCGAGATATTGATATACACCCGACTCCACACCTGCTCTGCTGCTTATCCATGTGCGCCGTGCGTTTGCTTTTTTTTTTTTTTGTTGCGTTATTAATTAAAAAAAAAAAAAAAAAAAAAAAAAAAAAAAAAAAAAAAAAAAAAAAAAAAAAAAAAAATAAAAAAATAATTTCTTGTTTTGTTGTTTCGGTGATTTAGGTCTTTTCTTCGAAAACCGAAAAAAAACTTTTTTTTTTTTTTTTTTTCGGCCGAAAATTTTCGGTGGCCGAATTTTCGGTGCATCCCTAGTAGTTTACTTGTTTCCCACTGAATGCATTAAAGTATGTAAAAATATGTTTTATGTATCAGCGCAAAAGTAATGGTTGTGCTCTTTAAAAAAAGTTGAGCTTTTTTTTTTTTACTGGTCTTGCAGCATACTTATTCTTTTCTTAGTGATTCACTTTTAAATTAACTTTTGTTTGTGTTAGTGAAGTGATCTCTAGCGAACCGCCTCCTGCTGGGGAACAGACGCAGGTCATTCGCTGCACCTTATACCTGCAATTATTCGTGGAGATTTCTCACAGAGTGTCACCATGTGTTTACTGTAGCGCCTCTTATCTGTATTTAGCAGATTTTAGCAGGACTTTATGTGATACCTATCACTTTAGCAGGGGGGCTAGTGTGGGCCTGGAGAGAATGCAATGAGCCTATCCTTTTTTAACAGAGTGAAACGTAATAGTCTGCGTATGGGTACATTTGGGAGAATGCAGACGTGGAATGAGAAATGGCGAATGTGCACACGCTAATACCTTGACATACACTTCACATCACATGATCATTACATGTAATTACTCTGCTCTCTTTGTCTTATTCTTATCACCATATTAGCAGGTGCTAATTTCTTAGTCTAATATCTTTGATGATAAATTGTGGATTATGCTAGGGTGAATTATCACTCATGCATTATAGCACGTCTGAAAAATGTCATTATTTTTAGGCATTAATTTGTGTTAATACTGAATTAGCACACTGGTCCATTTCCTTTTAAGAAGAGAAGTCTCTAGGTTCATTTTGAAGTACTATGACATTATGGCAGTATGGTACTATATTATTTTTATAAGTTTATCTTTTCTTTACTCTTGACCTGATTTACTGTATGTCTGATTATGTATATTTCAACTAGCAGCACATCCCATCCTTTTCTCAAAGATAATTAAATAGCATTACAATTGGCATACCTGGTATGATTGTTAATTAGAAGCTTATTATGTAAACAGTTTCTAGTGTCATGCTGCGAACACACAGCGGAATTGACTGTCCAGAGATGACAAAATCACTGTAATGAGATTTCTAACTGAAAATGCAGGAATTTTACAACTGGTTGCCCATGTCAACCATTAAACTGCTGTCTGAATCACTCACTGATACACTAATGCATATTTCTGCCATTTAAGCAAGTGCAAATTGAGCATGTTATACATGGATTCACAATAACTCTCTTCTGTAAAACATATGTATGTATTCAAATGTTTGCATGCCTCACTTATCTACAAAAATATTATATAGTGTGTTTATCTTTAACTTTTTTTTTTGCTTTAATAGAGTGTTCTATTACCCCATAGCATGTATTTATTTATTTTATTATTTCAGAGTCAAAACTTGCAGTGTCATATAGGTGCTTGTGATTTTTAACTGGTTAGCAATCATTGACTGATCAATTACACAACACTTACTCTGTGTTTCCAATTTGCAATAAGGTGTAGTTGGAATAAAGGAGGGTATTCTTATAATTAGCAATTATTCCACAGGTTTAATTAAAACTTGAATAATTGCTGATAACGGACAGATTTAAATGTTCTGCTCGACTACAAGCTAAACTATTCCATTTGATAAGGATGTATTCATATATTTTTTTGTACAGTTCATATATGTTTTGTACATCTTGTTTTTCATGACAGAAATCTTTGATTATATTATAGCAGGATATTTTGTGTGTGTGTGTGTGTGTGTGTGTGTGTGTGTGTGGAAAATTAGACATGGGGTATGTGCTTTTATGCACTCATGTGTGTCCTTCAATCAACATTTGGCCTTAAACTTGACACATAATTAAATACATGCTTTTCTTTTGTACAATGAAGACTAGTTTTAGGGATTATTGTCATTAATGGAAAAATAATTTTAGTATATTTTTAAGTCAAAGTTAAGGACAAATGTTGATAAAATCCAGGATTTTGTGTGTGGCTATGTGTTTGCGCACGTGTGTGAGTATATGTGTGTGTGTGTGTGTGTGTGTGTGTGTGTGTGTGTGTGTGCGCGCGGGCGCACGCGTGTGTGAATGATTGTTCATGTCCATTTTTATGTACATTTGAGCATAGAAGTATACTTGATTGTACTTCATACATGGCCTCTGGACACCAGTGCTGTGCATTTTGTACCACATATGATGAATTTTCCATACAGTATACAGACCAGTTCTTTGGCATGGTGTTGTTCAGTGTGTTATATGTTGTTGGAGTTGTGATGAGTTTTATTCTGTAAAAGGGTGAAAAAAGAAGCATTTTGCTGAGAAATGTGTTTTTCGAACACTCAGTATTCTTTCCTCTTTGAGATGTGAATTACTTATCCACTTAAGTGTCTTGTCAAGTCCACAGAGGGAGTACAGCAGTATATACAGGGCAAGAATAGCTGACATAGCTGGAAAGTCTGCTGGCAATCTAGGGGGTTGGCTCAATGCAGTGACAAAATGATTAGATCCTTGGCAACAGCCGGCCGATGGGCAAGGTTTTAACACTGAGGCTCATCCCCCGTGCTCACTATGTAGTCTCTTAGTCTCTCCTCCTGTGGCTCTGTCCAAGGGAGCAACAAACATCAGTTTTCAAGGTGAATTTGCAAGTGCTATATGCTGTATGTGACCAGTGGGTTTACTTTGTTATCTTTTATTTTATTTGACTTCATGCTACTTTTTTTTACCATAGCAGTAAGTTATCTAGCATTATGAAGGAGCTCATGTTAATGGTGTGAGTGGACAATACATTTCCCTGACTAATACGTTTTATACAAGCTGCAGTGACCTGTTAATGACCTCTACAGAATGTCAAAAATGTGTGGGATGTTTAGCCGTATCTAAATTATACCTTTAATTAAAGCTGCAGTAGGCAAGTTTGAAAATATACAAGGCAAAAAGACTTCCCCCTTTTGCACTCCTCCCTCCTATCTCTCTCCTAAGCCCCTCCCACCAAAGTATGCTCCAGTGCACGCGCAGAGACAGGCAGACTACCGGGAGATTTTTTGCTTGTAGGTAGTTGCCCTGATTGGTAGCCACATAGCTAGCCCTGATTGGTTGGTTTTTGGAAGAACGGCTTGAGATTTTTTTACAGCCTAGTACAGAGCCCAGGACGCTCACAGAAACCAGATTTTTTTCTCAGAACACTTTTTATTTATTGATAGCTGCTGGAATTTAATGAGCAAATTTTGTAATTTCGCCAAAATTATATGGAAAAAATCTTGCCTACTGCATCTTTAAGGAACCACGCATTTACTTACCTTGTCATTTGGACTGATGAGAGCAGGCCATTTATAATTAGCATGAGGTGCATCCAAAGCTACAGTAACAAACTTTAAGTACAGATTCTAGATTTTTCCCATCCTCCAGCATCTATTAATTGAATGTTATCTAATACTGAAGAGCAGCATGTGGTATTTGTATGTCACTTGCCTTTTAGTGGGAAAAGCTTTCAAAGTCAGTGCTTCTTCACTATTCATGATACCAACTGACTTTACTGTTTCCTCTGCAAGCACCATCAATTACATTACGCTGAATTTCAACACAGTATGCGTCTTTTTAAAATTTATTTATTTATTTATTTACTTATTTAATACAATTTGGGGTTGCATAGGGAAGCATTGCATTGCAGTCAGACACTGTGGCTTGGAGAAACAAATGGACTGTGTAGACAAGTGTGTGTGTGTGTGTGTGTGTGTGTGTGTGTGTGTGTTGGGGCGAGGCATTACATTCACCATTAAATGCATATGGTGTTGAGTTTTGGGATGTCTTCCATCCTCCTCACAGAGTGTGTAATGCTGATGCATGCCCCTTTGTACCACATAAGACAGCATGGATTCCTTCGGTTAATGGAGCCAGGAATCTGCACCTGCCAGAGAGGTTTCCTTCCAGAGACAGTCAGTGGGTTCTCCGGAAGCTGCTTTATTTAAAGAGTAATCTCTCTGGAGTACTGAAGCCCTGTCACACTCGGTAGCCTCTCCACAGCAGACAGGGAAGAGAAAAAAAAACAGAGGGAGAAAAAAGAAACAAATTCCTTTACATGGAGAGGTTTTTTTTGTTGAAATGATGATAAAGGAGATTATCAGGGCTGGGCCTTGAAGAGGTGAAGACTGCTGTGGGGATTTGTGTGTGTGTGTGTGTGTGTGTGTGTGGGGGGGGGGGTTGTGGTGTTCAGGGGAGACTGAAACAATAGGCAAGGTCTTGTCCCCTTTTGAGAGAGCTCTGGTGCCTTTCTTGACACAGACTGCCAGTCCCCAATATTACATTACATTCACTTAGCAGATGCTCTTATCCACAGCGATTTATAAAAGTGGTGAACATGAGCGTTACTCAGGAATACTATATCCGGCTCATAACCACGGGGGCTGGCCAGGCCTTTTATTTTAATCGCACCGTTAATTGTGTCTTTTATTGTATTTTTAAAAATCTTTGTTATTTACACAGATATGGGCCTGAAACCAGTGTAATTGAATAGAGTAAATCTGATGGGCCATCTGTGTTTTGGGTTTTGTGTTGCAACCAGTTTAAGGTTTTCTCGAAATTCGAGTAAAGCTGCTGACTGTAATATATTTTTGATGGGTCTTTCAACAGCAATCAAGCCAGCGTTGTTTCTTTTCTCAATTTCCCCTAAATTAATCCATTCATCAAAGCAGGAGGTCTGTGTACATGTGTCTTTATTCCTGCACAATGTGTGTATAATTGTGTTCGTGTTTTTTTTTCCACAATTTCTGCTGTCCTTGCTGAAAGAATCGAAAATTACCTTGGCAATACTTCACATTATCTGTAGAGGACAGTTCAATGAGAATTTTTTTTTCCTCCTTCTGTCATTCATGGATTTAATTTTACAGCCAAAGTATTTGTTTTCTGAAACCTTCCCCATTGTGTGAATGCAAAGGTGAAGCATTTTCAGTAATTCTAATAGTCTGTAATAAATCTTGTGCAAACCGCGACTCTGTATTTAATGTTGTCCTCATTGATAGATGCAGGCCATCGTCCAGAAGATGAATTATACAGGTGTGCGTGTTTTAAAAAAACACACACATTCTGTGATGTAGATCGGTTTGACAGAGTATCTCCTTGTAAATGTACATTGAATAGAATGCACCATGAGGTTTTACATTAACCTAGTCGAGGAGGAAGAAAAGGTCTCTCCCTGTCATTTGTTTTCTCGGAAACATTTTCTGTGTATGATTCTTGGCGCTCCAAGCTCCCCTCTGTGATTCCCATCCTTGTAAACAGTGAAAGAAGCCATGACTCCCATCAAGCTTAACCGATGGGGTCTCCCCGACCTGAACCCCGAGACCATGCAGACCAGTGAGCCGTGGGTGTTCGCCGGCGGGGACATCGCTGGCCTGGCCAACACCACCGTTGAGTCAGTAAACGACGGAAAGCAGGCTTCCTGGCACATCCACAGATACATCCAGGTGCTCCATCCCACGCTCCGCTCATTCGCTTGCTTGTTGTTGCATTTGTGCTGATTCTGATAGACTGCAGCAGATGTTGAGAATTAAGCCCTTCGACATGGGAGAATTTGAAAAACTGATTAATCATGAAGACAAAGTTTCATGTACATAAGGATAGATTATTTTTGAGACAATGTCTTCAGTTATACATGCACACAGAGCTTATTTTATATTTAGATTTTCAAAAATATGTATTCAATCTTTTACACTTATTTTAACGAATGTGGTTGAATTGCAATGCTTATGAAATTACGTTCTATATTGTTTTGTACTTAGGAGTCACAACTCTTTTTTTTTCCATCATCTAAAGTGGTAAAAATATGATTATTCATTATAAAATAATCTAGAAGTTATGTTTTGGTGGGGCATGCACCACAATCTAACTCCTTACAAACATGAACCTCTGTACCCTTTTTTGTTGATAATAATGGATTGACATTCTATCTTTGGATTACACTAGCATACCGTTAATTTATAATAAACACAATGCAGAATAAAAACATGAATGCTTTCTTTTCAGATAAGAGATTCCTAAAACACATGCAAATTACAGTTTGTACCCATGAGGCATTTTATCTTTTTTTATCTTAAGTGGAAAACAATCTGACACAGAGGTTAAAAGGGCATAGACTTTTTTTATAGGTTCTATAATTGATCTTTACAATAATATTTACAAATTAAAGATGCACTATGCAGAATCTTTACCTAGAAAATATTATAAAATGACCACATGTGCTCAGTCATATCTATGATGCACAGGCAATGTCTTTGGGGGGAAAAATTGCCTTGCTCGTCCGCCTGTATTTATTATTCTATGATGTGTTCGGGATGTTTTTGGGTGTGGCGCTTTTTTCTGTGTGGGGAGGGGTGTGTGTGGCCACAGAACCTGCGGAGTGGGATCAGGTTGCTTTCAGTGGAGCATTTGTTGTCAGCTAGCTACTGCAATGGTGGAGGTGAAGAAGCGCGGTACAGTGAAACCAAACAACAAGCCAAGCGGGTGCGTTCAAGAAGCAGAGTTAACCTAGGATGTGCTTTTCCTCAATAGCGACAGCTAAAATTTAGTAAGGGGATGAAAAGCGATGCGGAGTTTTTGGACCTGTAAGTAGAATTACCTCTAGCTATCCAGCTAGCTATGTTAGGTAGCTAGATGGCCAAAGTCAGGTACCTTTTGAATAAAATGTATATAACAATGTAATATTACATTGTATTTGAGAAAATAAATAATATTTGTATACAAATATCTTTATGAAAACATAATTTACTTTACAAGGGTATTAGCTAGCTTGACAATATATGGTCTGCCCAGTTCGAAATGAATGTTCCGAATAACGTTAGCTAACTACTGAACAAGGAACAACACCACAAGATAGCTGAAACTGCACAAGGGAGTAGATACTGTTACAGATCGTTATATCACCTGTTGACTCTGAAGAAGATGCTAAGTCAAAATGTGAGTTGTATTTAATAAACGTGCTTTATTATATTAGAGTTCTCCAGGGTTTACTCTGGGCTGTCTGTTTGATGAGGCCGGGTACATTTTCTTTATATGCACTCTCCCATACTGAGAGCACCTTCTCTCTTTTAAAAGACTTGGCTGAAGTGTGCGGGATAGCCTTTATTTCATTGGTATAACACTGCTTAATTACTGTTACCATCTATATAGAACAGTAAATGTTGCTAAAAATGTTATTTCCATTTTATCTTCTTGACATTTTGCTTGCTTCGCTCAAGCGTGTGTCTTGCCCTCAACGGTGAGGTGAGTGGGTGGGGTTTAGAAAGGAGGAGGATACTTTTTTGATTGTAAGCACATGACCACAGCAAGGCAAAACATTCTGCATAGTGCACCCTTTAATGTGCAGATATAGAGATATTTTCATGTATATTTCATGTGTTAGGCTTATTTGGAACACAGATGGATTACGCCCAGTCTAGACTTTTCACATATTTCATAATATTTGTTCATATAAAATATTAAAATGTTTATACATCAAGTCATTAAACCTCAAATAAGAAATTTGTTTTTGATTTTTACTAAAGTTTGCCTGCACGGAATGTCTAAATGCAGCTTTTGGGGACTTCGTAAGTACACTACCCTAATTCTGCTGTGTGATGGGAGAGTATGGTATTCATTTCATTAGAACTTGCCTGTATTGACTGACCAGAAGCACATTTCTAAGGAGCATGAAATTAAATCTGTAATTGTGTTTAGTCATACTCATGGAAAATTTGTTTTTATAAGTATAATATATATTATATGACTTAAACACTCAAACTGTGATTTCTAAGTATACAAAGCACAAGTTGCTATCTACAAAAATAAAGCAAATTAAAATTTTCAAGCACAAAAAAATTCCAATATTCCAATGTTTTTTTTTTACAGTAAGTTAGCTCCATAGTGCTTGGAGCACATTTAGATTTTTTTCATTTACTATAAGGGACAGCCTACTATGGGAAGCATTCACTGCTTTCAGTGGATGCTAAATGGAGAGCTTATTTTCCTATGCCATACCTCTAAGGCATTGGCAATAGAAACTCATTTAACTTAATTAGATTGCTACTAGGAAGTACCTGCAGGTGAGAACGCTCTGCACGTTGTTTCAGTGGTGTCTGCCTGGGGATAGAGGAGAGAGAGAGAGAGAGAGAGAGAGAGAGAGAGAGAGAGAGAGGGATAGAGAGAGAGAGCCTTGGATTAAGCTAATGTGGGACAAACAATCGACAATTATCATGCTTTTAGAGAAACTAAATTAAAAATGAAATAAAAATAAAACCATGCGATGTGTGTGCTGTTTTGTTCTATCAACAGCTTCACTGCTTGCTTGTACATTATTCATTTAAAATCAGTCTTCAGTAATGCCTTCTTTTGTTGCAGGCACTAACAGCACCTATAGCTCTCTGTGCAAATGTCTGGGGGAATGTTTACTTACATGACAGTTTACTGACATATGCAATTGTGTTATGTACTTTAAAAAAAAAAAATCATCACTCCTGAAGTTGAAGTGCAACTGAAAAAGCCATCCAAACTAAAATTACTACTTACTAAAATAGCAAATTTGATGTTTCTAATTTACATTGTTATCTTGGCAATGTAAAAGTGGGCGAAATGGGAATTGCATATTAAGATAATGTATAACAAGATGAGGCCAGGCTTAAACCTTACCAGAGCCAAATGCGTTTTGTGCGATGTACTCGTATAAATTACGAGTTACACACAAATGGAAAGCACTACTTTCAGATGGCAGGTTGTTGGCAGTCAGAAACAGTGCAAGCCATACACTTGGCCAGTAATTCAAGGCTCGTGATTTACTCCGTGCATGGCGGTGATCTTGTCAAGATCTTTGACCTCCTAATCCTTCCATTTGGTTGAAATTATGTAGTAAACTTGTAGTGTTTGCCAGTCTTCACCAGTTGGCGCCTAGGTTAATTGCTGGAAGGCAGCCGTGGTCAGTACAAAGGAAAGATAAGTATTTATTTGCCGATTAAATTACCACTTGGACAGAGGAAGGAAGGACAGTAGATTGCTTTGCTTTCACAGTAATGGACCAGAGACGGGGAAATGAATCAAGCAATTTGCAGGAAGGTTCACAGATTAATATCGCAGTCAGTCAAAGATCACTTGAACTACAAGTCCTACCACTGGAATTATAATGTTTTACATGTGAAAGTATTACTTTTGACTTTCAAAAAATTCCATTAATGTAATGATGTATCTGTGTTGTGTGACCTTGCGTCTACTCAGGAAGCATTCCAGTTATATTAAAATAGCTATAAAATGATCAGTTGTAGATGCTTTATCGCTGTAAAACAAAATTAATGTGGTTACGGTGGAAGTGTTCGAATGTAACTGCACTGTAACCACACAATTTAGCTGTCATCCCCGAATGACAGTCAGCCAGTGACTTCAGGAGCACTTTCATCCTCCCATGGGATCAAATTTCATATATTTTTTGTTGTTTCTATTGAGGTACATATCAGTTTACATGTACATATCAGACTCCTGTTTGACAATCATGTTAGATGATAATTGTTAAGATATGGTGTTGATAGTTTTGAGCATCTTGCCCGCGGTGCCCTTTCAATTTGATGTGTATTCCAAACGATAACTGGCTGTTGCTGGAGAAGCCAAGCTGCCATGTATCTCGGCTTCCTCTCTGCTTGACACAGCCTTATTCATTATGCTGATGTGACATCATTACAGAAGCAATCATAGCTGCTTGATAAACGCTTTGCTAATTAAAGCGAGTACTGATGTATGACTGCTATTGACTGTCTTTGTATTTTGATCATGCAAGATAAACAAAGTGGAAGAATATTACAAAACTCATTTAAATTTCTAACCCTTTACTGGGAGACAGTTGGTACCAACCTAATCTTCAAAGTGTGTAATTGTACGTGTGTGTGTGTGTGTATGTTTGTGTATGCTAGTGCGTTTGACATTAGGGTAGACTTTATTATTGTTCATATAATAATTAATATCCATTTGCTTTTTAAATAGAATCTGGGGTAGGTGGATATACTACAGAATAGTAATGCCCAGTAAGGTGTGTAAGGATACTCACCACCATATGGTGGATAAAAGACAGTCCCTGCTTTGGTAGCACAGGCAATCATATTTCAGGCAGTTTGAAGCCTTTTCCTGATTTAGATTGGCAATGGCTTGTTAGGGATGGAGAAGATTTCTGGTGAAGAAAAGTATTCATTTTCCAAAGGATTCAAATTACATCATGTACAGAGGGAATTAAGACAAATCTATGTTTGGTGGACAAAGGGAGAGAATGAACAAAAATAAGTTTCATACATACACAAGTCCGCTTCGCGTTTGTCTATAGAGAAACTACAGAATGATTGTGTCTGATACAATAAAGCAAGGACAAAAATAATTAGATGGATAAAGTGCTTTGCACATATTCCCTCAACTATGTGGCATTGACAGTCTAGATGAGCTCAGGAAATATGAGAGTGCTGCTTAGGGAACAGTTCTCCAGGTTTAACAGAACGATTTGCATGCATAAGAAATGGGTATTTCCCATTTAGTATATGTATTTCATTTATTTGTTTTGATTATGGTAAATAATCCCATTCTAAATGACAGTCAGTCTTAACCTCCAAGGATTCTGCCTTCCCGGTAGGCTTGTTAGTTGAGTTAGTGCGGACTTGGTGTCACGCGTACACTTGTTTGGCTAAGCATATGTCATGGGATTTTAAATATGCAATGCTATCAGTGCAACATCAAAATATCTACAGGTTATTTACAGTCTTCTCTAATTATTACAAATGGTACAGTATTGTGCTGTTATGATGTGGTGTTCTCATGGGACTTTACCCAGAGCAGTGTATTTTAGAATGCACGTTGTGTGACTTATATATTTTGGCTCCTCTTTGACAGTCTTGTATTTACTCCTAGAAAACATGCTGAGGAATGTAGCGCTTTACAAATCCTGCATCAGCATTCAACAGTATCTCACCTAGTCGAAGACAAACATAAAAACGGATTATTCATAGGCCTTGTAACATAAAAAGATTATGTGTAAGCATTTTAAATGTATCTAATGTCAGACAATTTGGCAATATATACTGCACTCGATCAAAGCCCACAGAAAGTATGGAAGCCCTACCAGTGATGGGATTTCATGGTTTTTTCTCAAATGCAGTACACAAGAAATGGCTCAGCAATGTTTTTTGGATATTGCGAGTTATTGATCGGCATGACTCAAACGCGAGTGATGTTGATCAAAGTGGGTTTGTGCGTTCATTTACAGGCCAAACACGGCCAGCCTGTGGACAGCGTGCCCCAGCTTCCTCTTTTCTACACCGCCATCGATGCAGTGGACATCAGCGTGGAGATGGCTGGGCTTAAGTTCCCCAATCCCTTCGGCCTGGCCAGCGCTCCACCCACCACAAGCACGCCCATGATCCACAGGGCTTTCAAAGAAGGATGGGGTTTCGCTCTCACCAAGACCTTCTCCCTAGACAAGGTACTGGACTGCTCTACCCATTAAGCCAATGTACGACACATTTAAATTCTGTCTTTACAATTATCATAAAGTGAATGATGAATTTCCTTTCGATCTCAAGCACACATTTATTCTGATTCAAGGTCTGCTTAAAGTACTATGTACTATGTACTATTTAAAGAACCAGGGGTGGACATAAAGATATAATATCCTGAAATTACATTTGTATGTGTGTTAGAGAAATTATCATTTTGTTCATCAAACTATATACAATATAATTGGATTGCAACAAAAAGTGGATACGGAGGTTGCTTTGCAAACGGCAAAGAGGTATATAGAGAAAAAAAATATAGGAGAGCAACTTATTTGGGGTGAAAATAGTGTACCGTCTGTTTAATAAACTGAAGGCGCTGGGCATACAAAAAATGAACCCACATAAAGCTCTCAAATACAGACAGGTAAGACAAACATTATAAGGCTATGGCTACTTGCACTCAGCATACGGCAGCAACGCATTTCGACCGCACCTGGTTTGTCTTACCTGTCTGTATTTGAGCGCTTTATGTGGGTACATTTTTTGTATGCCCAGCACTTTCAGTTTATGTAACAGACGGTACACTATTTTCACCCCAAATAGGTTGCTCTCCTATATTTGTTTCCTCTATATACAATATAATTGAAAATACATCATAATTGAATGACTGTAGTCTCATTTATTTCTTTATTTTTTAGTTATTTATTTTTGTCTGTATACACACACTGTATATATTTATCTATCTATCTGTCTGTCATCCGTTTATTAATTATTTTTATAAATATGTTTTGGAAAAAATTGGCAATTAAAAAAAAAAACACACAAGAAACAGATAGATAAAAAATAAAAATAGATAGTGAGAAGAACAGGCCATCCAGCCCATCTAGGCACATCATTTAGACTATCAATCTCAAAATAGAGCAGATGAACTATGAGACAATAAAAATGTCAAAAACATTTTTAAGGTAGAAAATCCAATCAGCTCCTTTTAGAGAGAAAGGCATCTGCCTCGTTAAAAACTGTGCTCCTAATAAAACACCCCCACCCCCACTTTTCCCGCCCAGCCCCAAAAAAAAAAATGTTTATTTATAAGAGTTGCTTATTGAAGTTTTGTTTTAATTTACTTTCTAATTGTGGGTATGTGAAAATTAATCAGTAGCATATGTTTGGTCTGTGCTAGCTGACATCCCTTGATTAGTGAAGCTCCAAATGGAAATGCAGCAGGGGACTAAACAAAAGAGCGCACGCCTCTCGTTCTGAATTGTAGCAGGCATATCTTTAGCTACACTTTAATGTTTCTCTGCACTGCTTCCACAAAGTAAATGGAATTTTGCTAAATTATTTTGTTATCTTGACCTGTAACCATCTACCATGAAGCCAAATTTTTAGCTGTGAGAGACGTCTCGGCAAGAAAGATAATTATATAAATGTACAAATTGCATGAACAGTTTGGGCTGTTTTTTTTTTTTGATGATGAAAATCCTTCACCCATTTCATGGACCTCCTTCCTGTCAGTTTGAAAAGGTCAGCTGTTTTTTTTAACATGGTTGAAGAAATTGCTCATGTTAATTAGTAAGGATTATATGGAATGAAGATAATAGTTTATCCCTGAATAATGAAGAATACAGCTGAGTCTATATCTTATTGGTCCAGCCTTTTTGTTTCAAAATATTTATTTCTCAATTTGACCAAGATATTTGGTAGATGCAGGACTGAGAGTGAAAGAGAGGAGGATAGCATGAGGACAGAGAGAAAGAGAAAGGGCCAGAGATAGTAAGCTGCCACATAAAATATTAACATTTCAGAATGCAGTTTTGATTAAGTGGAATACGCCTTGCTTGGGCCTATCAGGGGAGTTCAATGAGAATTAATACTCTCTCTGAACATCTGCTTGAAATGGTATTATCCCAACTCACACACACCATTGCTCCCAGGTCGAGCTCTGAGATTGACAGCTGCATATTGTACTGATTTGGTCTCAAATACAGTATGTTTATGTGAACTTTGTTTCTTTTTAGATTTTTTGCACATGTGAGCATCCAGCTCAGCCCCGCCCCCCACTCCTTTTTATTCCTGACATTTGTAGATGCCAGATTGGGGTCTAATATACTGTTGCAGCTATTGGCTGTCAGTGTGCAGCGAAATACCAGCTGATATCTCAGTAAACAGAAATCATATTATTCTTTATTGTGTGTTCAGTCTGCAAGATTGTATAGGGCTTTCTTTGGGGAGATAGATAAAGAAGTTCTTAATGTCAATATGAACGAACAGGCGGCACTCTGCTATCATTATACTTAAACATGAGGGACTTCTTTTTTAATATCCTGTTCGGTGGCATTGCTCGTCTATCAAAACATTACCATGGTGTGGCATTGATAGCATTCAAGATGCACAGCGGACTGTCTATGGATATGAAAATCTTTGCGGTCTGCGTCTCGTCTAGGAGTGGGTGTGCACAGAATCACTAATTAGCTCATGGGTCCGGTGGAGAAGAATGTCAGAAAGCTTGAATGTGCAAGCTGTACCATCATTAATTAGGATTAATGAACTGAATTGCATATGTAAATGTACTTATTTTCTGTGGGCTTTGTTGGACCTCTTGATATGAAGCAAAGGAGAAAAGAAAAGAGGTCTTAGAGGTGGTACAGCAAAAAGCAGCTCTGCTCAGTAAGGATTGACCCATTTGCAGTTGCGTTCACATTGTGACCGATTTGCACTTATGCTCACATTGCACCAAATATTAGACGTAGCATCTCTGATTGATACGTTTAGACGGTCTCCGGTTAATATTGGACGTAGCATCTCTGATTGATACGTTTAGACGGTCTTCGGTTAATATTGGACGTAGCATCTCTGATTAATACGTTTAGATGGTCTCCGGTTAATATTGGACGTAGCATCTCTGATTGATACGTTTAGATGGTCTTCGGTTAACATTGGATGCAGCATCTCTGATTGATACGTTTAGACGGTCTTCAGTTCATATTGGACGTAGCATCTCTGATTGATACGTTTAGACGGTCTTCGGTTCATATTGGACGTAGCATCTCTGATTGATACGTTTAGACGGTCTTCGGTTAATATTGGACGTAGCATCTCTGATTGATACGTTTAGACGGTCTTCGGTTAACATTGGACGTAGCATCTCTGATTGATATGTTTAGACGGTCTTCGGTTAATATTGGATGTAGCATCGCTGATTGATACGTTTAGACGGTCTTCGGTTAATATTGGATGTAGCATCTCTGATTGATACGTTTAGGCGGTCTTCGGTTAATATTGGACGTAGCATCTCTGATTGATATGTTTAGACGGTCTTCGGTTAATATTGGACGTAGCATCTCTGATTGATACGTTTAGACGGTCTCCGGTTAATATTGGACGTAGCATCTCTGATTGATACGTTTAGATGGTCTTCGGTTAACATTGGATGCAGCATCTCTGATTGATACGTTTAGACGGTCTTCGGTTCATATTGGACGTAGCATCTCTGATTGATACGTTTAGACGGTCTTCGGTTCATATTGGACGTAGCATCTCTGATTGATACGTTTAGACGGTCTTCGGTTAATATTGGACGTAGCATCTCTGATTGATACGTTTAGACGGTCTTCGGTTAACATTGGACGTAGCATCTCTGATTGATATGTTTAGACGGTCTTCGGTTAATATTGGATGTAGCATCTCTGATTGATACGTTTAGACGGTCTTCGGTTAATATTGGACGTAGCATCTCTGATTGATACGTTTAGGCGGTCTTTGGTTAACATTGGACGTAGCATCGTTGATTGATACGTTTAGACGGTCTCCGGTTAATATTGGACGTAGCATCTCTGATTGATACGTTTAGACGGTCTTCGGTTAATATTGGACGTAGCATCTCTGATTGATACGTTTAGGCGGTCTTTGGTTAACATTGGACGTAGCATCGTTGATTGATATGTTTAGACAGTCTTCGGTTAACATTGGACGTAGCATCTCTGATTGATATGTTTAGACGGTCTTCAGTTAATATTGGACGTAGCATCTCTGATTCATACGTTTAGACGGTCTTCGGTTAATATTGGACGTAGCATCTCTGATTGATACGTTTAGGCGGTCTTTGGTTAACATTGGACGTAGCATCGTTGATTGATATGTTTAGACAGTCTTCGGTTAATATTGGACGTAGCATCTCTGATTGATACGTTTAGACGGTCTCCGGTTAATATTGGATGTAGCATCTCTGATTGATACGTTTAGACGGTCTCCGGTTAATATTGGATGTAGCATCTGTGATTGATACGTTTAGACGGTCTTCGGTTAATATTGGACCTAGCATCTCTGATTGATAAGTTTAGACGCTCTTCGGTTAATATTGGACGTAGCATCTCTGATTGATACGTTTAGACGGTCTTCGGTTTATATTGGACGTAGCATCTCTGATTGATACGTTTAGACGGTCTTCGGTTAATATTGGACGTAGCATCTCTGATTGATACGTTTAGACGGTCTTCGGTTAATATTGGATGTAGCATCTCTGATTGATACGTTTAGACGGTCTCTGGTTAATTACAAAGCCTAAAGCCTGTTTCAGTGTAGTGCTTTGAGGCTGGAGTAAGGGCCAGTATTTGATGGATCAGACCTCAGGGGCCCAATTAGACCTTTAGCTGATCAGAGTGAGATGAATCACATGGTCATCTCTCTGCCTAGGGTGGAGTTGGTGCTCACAAATCTCATTCACAGAAAACATACCTGGAACTGTTACCACCAAGTTTTTGCTTAGCAGGACTTTACACCCAGAAGTAAGTCCTTTTGGTCATATACGTAGCTGTTGCCCCATAATTAGTTTTAATAAAAAAAGATTACCTGTAGTCCAACACCTTCACAAGGAGTACACATGCAGTTTGTATTATGAAAGAAATGTCATGTTCAAACAAAGGAGCACATTTTTATATGCTGCTTTTTTTAAAGGGTAAACATATATCTGTGTTTATGCTGCTGTAAATCTTTAAATTTTCCCTGCTTTCACATTTGTTTATTGGCCATTAATGTGAAAATATGCTGCTAAAATTCGGACTAAAAAGTGTAGTTCAGGAAACAGTAGGCAGTAAGCTAGATGCTGTGAAGCATAAACCTTTTTACCAGGCAGATGCAGTGGATAAATTTGGAGACATCTTCACAGAAATAATTTGGACTACGTAACCCAACGTGTCCCCATCCATGAGCTATTGTTTTCATGTGTTGAATAATGATTAACAACTTTTTAGAAGACATCTTGGTACATGCACTGTAGCTTGCACCTGGTTCAAATGGTTAGACACAGTACTTCTGCTTCCTGAAGATGACGCACGTTGGACCCATAGACTATAGAAAAAATATGGAGAAAGTGTCTGTGCCATCACCCATTGCCTTTCCTTGGGCTTGTGTAAAATATTTTGAAGCTGTGGAAGTGCATTTTTATGCTGCTGTTGTACCAAAAATTGGAGCCACTGACTGTGCAGTAGGGAGAAGGGGGACCCTTATATAGTCGTCCACTAAGCATGTGAGATGCTAGTGATGTGCAGTGACTAGGAAGTGCCGCAGACTGTCCCGGTTTACTCCACAAAATAGTTAGACATTGTCCAAATGACACAATAATTTAACAAATCGGCACATGGGAGACATTAGACAAACAACTACATGTTCTTATGGGAAAAATGTATGTATTTTCACCGCATTTGGTACCATTTAATTACATTGAAAAGGGGGCCTGAAAGACCTGTACTGGAGCCAACCACACTGGTGCCAGAGAGCAACGCTCTCAACAAGACCAGGAAGTGAACTTCAAATACAAAGCCTTGTCTTGGCCCCTTGGTTGAACCACACCAGAGTGTGACAAAAACATTCTTTCTGGCTTCTGGCACCACGAGCATTGCATCATGGCTTGTGGTGGCACATACTAATATACCATCTTTTTTTTCATTGAATACAAGTTCTTTGCTTAACTTCCTAAAGCAGAGAACGGTATAAAGACCTTGGACCAGACATTACTGGAATGCTGACATGTAATAAAACATTTCTATGTAACAGTGCAACAATATGATGTGGCTCTTTCTGCCATTTGTATGAACACACCAAATGAATGTACATTAAGATTTAAAATAATTAAATAATGCAGTTGGAAAAAAGTTTGTCACCATTATGGTGTTTTGGTGTTTGTTCATACCTGTAGAATATCATGTATTTCCAAATCAATGATTTCACAAGTCTGCTGTTGCAAAATATTTTTTTTAAAGTAAATTCAACCTTTTATAAACTGCAAAATGTTTAATTTACTTATAAAGTTGCGGCAATGACATTGAAATACAAACCCTTTCTGTCTTTAAACCTTGGCAGATTAAATCATATTTTATTAGGCTATATATTGGTTAATATATGTGACAAACTCAGTTGAGGTTGACCTTTTCCTGTTGTTTTTTGTATCTAATCAAATTAAATCATTGAAACAAAATTTAATTGTTGAACTCCTCAATTTTTTATTATGTTTCCAGGACAGTAGAAAGTAATCTTGAACTAACAACAGTCTATTTACTCATGATGTGATATCTTTCTGTGCTGCAAAACAGAGCTTTTAGCTTGTAAAGGTGTGCATTTTAAATTGCTCTGACTAATCGACCAGAAGCATTTGTCAGTCTTTCCATTAAAACAAATTTGGCTTGGCTTGAAACTCCTTCTTCCTGCCTCTGTATTGAGTGCAAGAAAAGAAGCCCTTTTAGAGATAAGGCACTGGGTTAATCTGGACTGAATTGCATATGCAAGTGTCTTTGAATCTGACTGAACAACCTACATTTGTGTTCTTCCCCTAGAATAATGTGCGTCATTAACTTTGCACCTCTATGTTTACTAGGTATGTACTTACCAGTCACTATTGTTGTTGGGTGCACATGCGGGTGAAAATAAACAGGATATACACAGGTAGTGGCCAAAAAGGTGAAGAACGTGCAAACGAGGGACACGGAGTATATTGAAAGTAGGTCCTGTTTCCTGAGTTAATTAAGCAAATAACATCCCAGCATGCTCAGGGTCATGTACAAAAATGCTGGTCTGGCCTTTTTGCCTATAATTATTGATGGCATGAGCAGAAGACTAGATCTCAGTGACTTGAATGAGGGGTAATTGTTGTGATACTTTGAGCTGGAGCATCAGTGATGAGGACAGCTCTACTTGCTGATGTTTCATGAGGAGTAGTGTTGGCATGGAACTCTGAGGGAACTGTGGTCATAGTGCACACTCCTGGACTGTGATGTCCATGCATTGGTTTGTGGTGCAAGGCAAAACAGGTGAGCAAATTTAATTCAGTTAACTGAAAACTAGGGCATGAGGAGGCAGTTTCATAAAGAACAGTCTGTCAAGAACAGAATACCATAATCAGGTGACCAGTCATTGGGAATACACATTTGTGAGTACAGTGGTGCAAAAATGTTAGGCAATGGACTACGGAGCAGTGGGGGAATGTGATATGGTCAGATGAAACCATCCATAACTGTTTTTGACAAAAAGGTTGTGTATATGTGTGGGACAGGCTTGAATGCTTGGACCCGACACTGAAGGGTTCTGGCAGTTCTATAGTGTTGTGGGGTGCATTTATATTGCTAAATGTTGGGGTCCCTAGGAAAGCAAGGTTTCAGCTAATCACTACTTAATGTTTCTTATTGAAGAGGGATGGGCGATCACCTTCATCCTATGTTGCAGCATTTCTTTTCTGAAGAGAGGGGTGTCTTCAGGGGTGTAGATGTTTCTAGAATGTTTCTAGAGTAGTAAAACATGAAAATAAAAAAAAGTATTTATTTAAACTCGTAACAGAAGTGAAATAAATAATAATTAAAACTTACCTTTTATGGATGGAGCTGTGTCACATGGCAGGAAAGAAGGTGATCTTCCAGGAAGTTGGATCTAGAATGTACTAGTGGTGGGCTGAGTATTCGGACAAAGAGAGTATCCGTTACAGGTATTGGGTTTTTTACAGAGACAAATGTCATCCGGTCATTGGGAGCTATTATCTGTAATCGGAGAGGCAGTTAGAGGGGTGCATATTTCATTAAATACTTTGCTTTCGTTTCATTGGTTAATTTAGCGGCCTTTAAGTGACAAATGATAAAGTAGTTCTGCTCCCAGGATTGGATGAGATGCACACTTGGACCCCCCTTATCTCTTTAGCAAACCAGAAACCCTCACTTGCCGTTCAAAACATATTGGAAGTTGTACATTATATTACATTACATTAATTTAGCAGACGCTTTTATCCAAAGCGACATACAATAAGTGCATGCAGAAGGTCATCGACGCAACTACAGTACAGATTAGACAAAGTACATTCTTCCCATAATGTAGCAGCTATCTCTAGTAATTAACATGGAGTGTAGATAGTAGGTATAGTCCTGGCAAAGATTTTGTTTCATTGCAAACATTAACATATGTGTTTTCAGATCAAAGTTTCAACCAAAGTTTCAACCTAAGAAAAAAAGGAGAAAAATATCTTTGCTGCCTAACAATATCTTTGTTCGCCTGTTAAAAAAGGTTATGTTTTCCCTTTAGAGCAGGGGTGTCAAACTCCGGTCCTGGAGGGCCGCAGTGTCTGCTGGGTTTTGGTGCGTTTCAGTACAAGTGATTAATTTAAGTCACTGATTGGCTAAGAAGTCCACACACCTTGTTCTCAATGCTTTAACTGGGTGCTGATTGAAAGGAAACCACAAATACCTGTAGACACTGCGGCCCTCCAGGACTGGAGTTTGACACCCCTGCTTTAGAGGATACAAAAATAAGACCTCAACAATTGGCCTAATGATAAATGTAAGAAAATTTTGCTGTGAATTTAGCAACATTGTAAATAGTTTGTTTAACCTCTAATCAGAGAATGGAAAAAGTAAAAGACAACAGCAAAACTAAATATCAGATCTGTTTTAATATATCAGCAGCTAATATACCCTGCTGGGTATGGTCGGTCATCACTTTTTCTTCCAACAGGTGGTGTCACAAGAACATTCCTTTGTGTCTCTGATGACCTGAGATCAGGATTAGTCTCAATCAGTAGTTACGGAGTATTTTGGTTTCCGCTGTTTTTCTATCATCGCAGAGAACAAAAGTTGCAAAAATAGAGGTGAGAAAATCTGAAACGGAATGTAGGACTTTGCATGATGAGGTGAGCAGCAGCAAGGTGACTGCAGAAGAATGTGGTGAAACTGTCAGTCACACATTCCCCTGCCCTTAAAAAGCTGAAACCTCCCGAGTAAAATTTGACGGCAGCTAACTCAACGCCGAAGTGTCACTTCAAATAAACAGCACTGCCATTGTGAAAGGCAGTTACCCTTAGGTGCTATCAATAATCAAAGCTCGCACATTTATGAAATTATAAGGCGGGAGGCTTGATTAGCGCACTCAAATAAAAAGAATAGAATCAGCCTTTCTGTGGGGTGAGTTTGTACGCGCAATTATTAAAAAATAGAAAACTTTTTTGTCAGAGAAGACCAGATCAATTCTACCTGCATTTGCCGCTTCGTAAATGTTTATAGACTAAAGTACTACATAAAAAAATACATTTGTCATTGAAGGGTGTGCGAAAATTCAGCGAAAAGTTACCTTCTCACGTGTGAGATGAATGTTATATAATGCGCTTTCACACAATTATTCTTGTTGTTCTACAGCTTTTCCTTCTCCTTCTTCTTCTTCTGTTGGTTGTATGGCAGGTTGGAACCAGCTTCATAGGTGCATACTGAGTGGTTGCTAAAAAGTAATATCCTCTCTCCCAAACCGGTCAAGTATACAAATTGCAAAATGACATTTTGCACGACCCTACCCCCATTATTGTAACCCAATAGCCCACAGAGTGTAAAAGTATTCTTCCTGCTGATTTCACCCTTTCCCACATGTTCTCCTTTCCCCGTACATAAAGTGTCCCGTAAATGAGCACATATTCAACTGTTTCTTGTACTGTACAGTGTGGACAATTGCCTGTTTCTGTTTCCTAATAGTAATATGCACTGCCTGGCCAAAAAAAGTTGCACACTCTAATATTTTGTTGGACCGCCTTTAGCTTTGATTACGGCGCACATTTGTCATGACATAGTTTTGATAACCTTATGCAACGTCACAACATTTATTTACGTCCAGAGTTGCATTCATTTTTGGCCGAGATCTTGTATTGACGACGGGAGAGTCGAACCATTCCGTAAAGTCTTCTCCAGCACATCCCAAAGACTTTCAATGGGGTTAAGGTCAGGACTCTGGGGGCCAATTCATGTGAGAAAATGATTCCTCATGCTCCCTGAACCACTCTTTCACAATTTGAGCCAGATGAATCTTGGCATTGTCTTCCTGGAATATGCCCATTGATGGGATAACCTGCTCATTCAGTACATTCAGGTACTCAGCTGACTTCATTGTATTGCTGCATAACGTTGCTGAGCCTAGACCTGACCAATGTGCAACGGCGACTTTTTTTTTGGCCAGGAAGTGTTGTATAGCCATTATAACCTCATTCCTTCTGCATGTCTTTTTTCTTTCTCTCTAACTGATGGTGTGATACTAGATTTTGCAGTCGCTGCGCCAATCTGTTCTTTCACTTTTACTGTGAGGCGCCTTTAGAGTCACCTTCTGCAACCTCAGTGCCCGTTCCGCTAAAACATCTGCTACTTCATTGTCTGTCATCCCCACATGTACTGGTACCCGACAAAACTGAACCACCATAAACATCATGTGAAGTCTGTAAACTGCTGTACGCCCCGCAATGACCAGGTCCTGTCTGCGTAGCGCTTGCGGCAGACAAGTCTTCCAAGGCAGACGCAGAGTTGGATCATATTTCCGCCCTGTCCGGTCTGACCGCCAACCCACAGTAGCACTAAAACGATGACTATCATTTCTGCAGTATGGACTGACAAGTTATCCGTCAGCTTCTGGAACACTTTTTGTCTCAAATACAGGCACACACACTCCGGATCCCACCTTCTCTGTTCCTGGGTAATGGGTATTTGGCACCATCTGTTTAAATAGGAACTAATGCATAAAATTCCTGTTCAATATGTTTTTATACCCACTCCCCAATGTCTCCAATTTCCTCCCTCTGCTGGATTTTCTGTCTGCACAAACAACAGCATTATGCTGGGGAAGCGGTATCCTGGTTTGGGAGTCAATGGGATGTATTTTTTTCAACATTTGCACAATTGAGCTATTTTACTCACAAACTAAACCAGCAATATATTTTGCAATAATTGATTTGTAATGCCTTGGCAGCATCGTGAACAGTCCGATGAAAGTGTAAATGTGACAATAAGTCCATTTTGTGAAAGATAGTTGTTTATAACAGTACCCTTGGTCTGCACGGCACTGCCTTTTGCATATTTATGTGGTAGGTTTGACATTTAATTGGAAAGTTGCCTTTTTGAATAACGTAAATAAATTTTGTCACGCTGTCATATTTTCTTACATGACCGACAAATAGGCTGGGTAGCTAACTAGCTTGATTTCAGGCTTGCTCTCGATATTGTTGTTTCGCTTAATGTCTGCTTAAATATTAATGTGAGTATTCTTATAATAAGATTTCGGTCTCAATAAGTTGTCCAGTGTTTGCAACCTGACACTACAACTTGAGGACATTGTTCATTGACTGCCATTAAAACACGTGCATCTTGTTAGTTGCTCCTCCATCTTTGCTCTTGTTCTCTACTTATATGCCGATGGTGTTTCATCCGTCCAATGAACAGTAACGACCAATCGGTTTAAATCGGTTGTGGTCTCAAACAAAGCCATGCTCTGGGATGAGATTTGAGGAGAGTTCTGTTCCCCTCCTTTGCTATCTGTCCCACATGGAGAGAGGGGCTTTCTCAACGTGCTCCCCCCCCCCCCCCCCCGCTCCTCTTTCTCAGTGGTTTGATCCATTGAGAAGGTAACAGAGCCACTGTCGAGTCTCCAGGGGCTGCTGCTTTTGTGAGTGAGTTTGATTTCTTTCGCTGCAGTACAGTACGTCTGCCGGGAGACTGCTATGTAAACACTGCAAATAAGAAAAGGAGTAGACTATGCGTCGCCCTTGTGAATATAGCCCCACACTTTGATCTTCATTGTATTGTATTTTCTGGGTTTTAACTCTTTGGAACGACTTCCATGCCACTGCAGAGACATGTTGAGATGGCATTAAAACTGCATAGCAAGGTTTAATATTTTACTGTCATAATATGGTTGTGAGATGTGCAGTTAACATACTTGTATGAGCATTCTTGTGTCCCGGGGAAGAGAGACTGTGGAAATAGCCCAGGTAGCCAAAATGGGTCTGGCCCCGATCTGGAATTCTAACTCGGTCGGCTCAGTGATGACCTTGAATCACGGCACGATTCTGGGCAGAGTGATGTGGCAATGAGTCCAGGCTGCCGCATCACAGCCGAGTCCGTGCCGTATGTGCCATAACTGCACCAGCACTGGGCCACATGCTGCCGGATTCGGGCCAAACCCGGACCAGATCTGGCTGATAGTCTTCATACAGTAAAGTTTTATATTTTTATTGTAACTCGCATGCATAATGCATAACAATATTCGTACAGTTAAGTCCTAATGACTTGGGCCACGTGATCACTTGACACAGAATCGTGCCGTAATTTAAGGCCGAGTTGGAGTGCCAGACCTGGGCCAGACCCATGTGGCTACCTGGTAGATCTTAAATTTAACAAACCTGTGTCCTTAACCACGAGCACATCCTTATTAGTAATTATACAGAATGTTCTGCTGTGGTTTTTACACCCTGGGATTTAAGTAAAATCATCGGAGGTGATTTTGACTCCAAAACCCTGCGTAGAAAACGAGGACTGTCAAAGCAGTCAGTAAGATCTGAGAGGTGTTGACTAATTGCCTGCTAATTACACAGTAAATTGTCTAATTAAGCTGATGGTTAATTAGGGTAAGCTTGCACAGCAGTCTTGTGGAATTTTTGTCGGGTGCCTGGGAAGCAGCTTGTGTAATTGGCACACTGGCAGTGAGTAGCGGTGAACATGACACGGGGAAGCGGCGAGGCAGAGTGTGACAGATTCAGGATACACTGCAAACACAGCTCTTGTCATATGTGTGAGGAGAGTTCCCCCTGCGCCCGGTGCTCGGCGATGGCAGTCAGCGGGCCCGGGCCCAAATTAGTAACGCGCCTTCCCTCGCCTCGCTTAGTCTGTCTTTGCTCTTAAAGTTTTTTCTGGCCCGTACCCCAGGCATTTCTTTTAAAGGTTGTAAACAAAAATCGGCGTGATGTGATTTTGTTTGGTTGTCATCCCTTTTTATTTTTCTTCTTGCGAGCGCTGCGGTGTTTCGGTTTTTTGTGACGCTTCGATTACGGTTGGCAAGCCCTCCTTATTGCGCCACTCTTCCCAGATATTGCTTACCGCTTTAGAAAGGCGCCACGGTGCTGATAGGAGTGTACGGCATTCTGTGGATCAGCATTGCATAGGCATACAGCTTTAAACTGAGTCACTATTGTAAACTTATGTTGTGTATTTAGACACAACAAGGACTACTGAATTGGTGCGTTAAATTATTGCACGTAAAATAAAGGTAAAGTTACTGGCAAGTAATACAAGCGGTTGCATAGATGATGATAAGAAAATAAATCTTGCATGCCATTAGACAGCTTTGACAAGTCTTTCACCGAGCTTGTCACTGACTGAGTGAGACAGTATGGCGATGCAACAGTTGTCCAGGTAACCCATCTGGCCTTGACACGGCATCAGATAAGACGCTGTGCCGAGACAGAGGCCGTAGCACTGGAAGCCCTGTTGAGACTGACTCTGTCCCAGGAACAAGGAGACGTGACACACAAACAGGTGATCTGCTCGATACATCCTGCCGCCTGATCAATACTGCACCTCAGCGCCGGACGCGAGTGCTGTTCCGATGACGCTCGGCAGTCCAGAGTGTGGTTGCGGGTGGGGGCACAGGGTTTGGGGGGGGGGGTTGCAGGCATGGTCAGAGTCACCACACTCCATCATAGGGTCAGGGCGTTATGGGTTAAAACATAACCTTTGAAAAAAAGTGTGGGGGAAAATGTGACTGCACAGGGTGTGACCCTTGTACGTATTACCAGCAGACAAGATACTTGCACCGACAGTCTCTGGTGCTGCCTCTGGTGGCAGTGAGAGCATTTCGCTGTGTTCCTAAGGTTACAGACATGCCTGGACGAGATGAAGGGCGCTTTGGAGGAGGCCTGGCAGCGGTCATGGAACAGCCATTAAATCAGCGAGGAGCTTGGGGCTTTGTGTCACTGCCCTTCGCTTCTCTGGCACACGGGCTCCCTAATTCCGCCTGCCGAGGAGCCCTGTCGATCAAAACAACAAACGCGCGTGGCTCATGACCTCAGCGGAAAGGGCGACTGTGGTCCACCGTAATAAGCCCAAGATGGTCTCTGCAACGTGAACGTACCGTAGGAGCCGCAACGGTGGCCCCTGTGGCCTGCCACTGGAATTATCTTTCCCGTTTGGAGAAGGGCATCCCTCTGTTTATTTTTCCGACTGATCTGGAACCTGTGGTCTGGAAAAAATGAAAAACAGATTTGGCATATAAAGCACCAGTCACAGACCACTGGCTTGTATTTATTTAACAAGCAAATTAGTGGAAGTGGAATTTATGCTGTCTGATAAATAAAAAAAAGCTGAATTTTCTAGCCTCATTAGCTTTGGTTACATGTTTACAGTATTTAAATACACCCATTAATTGGGAGATCAAAGTAGCAGTGACTATCTTCCATGGGTGAGATGGCAGATAAATTGGGCTGTGAAATCAGCTTTGTTTCCTAATTTCATGAAAACTGTTCATTTTGCCATGCATTTTAACTTTTATAACCTCATATACATATATATATATACTTATGCATTAATAAGCGGACGCATACATTAGGCCTCATAGGTATCATTTAACATTTGTTTTCTATGGCAAAATTCTCTTGAATATATCTTGCCGTGTTGCTGTATTCTACTGTGATATAATGCGTTGCGGTCGGCACTGGTGTTTCACTCATCAATCACTGAGTTGAAATCTGTCGTAAGTCTGTGACGAGTCAGTGTTTGTAGTCATTCATAAACTTTTCCTATCATGCTTGAAACCATGGATTTATCAAACGCGTCAGACAGTTTGGAGCCATCTCCCCTTCCCTTGCGTTTGGGAGCGCAGTTGTAGCTGCAGGTGTTTAAAAGACTACCATTTGTCTACACAATGTCTTCAAAATGTATGTGTGTATACACACTGCACATAGGCAGTCATAACATAGCGAAGTGATAGATCACTCAGGGAAGAAAACGCCCATGTGTTAAATAGCACAGCATGGCATTCGTTCCGAGTTTGCTTCTTGCATCGATTCCAGCGCTGTCACGGTTTTTGGAGGAGATGGAAGCCTGTGTTTGAGAGGCGGGAAGAATGAGTTCTCGTCACTGAGGAGGTGGAGGGAGGTCTCACGGCGTGATTGGCAGGCACCCAATACCCATCGTCTTCGGGCCCAGCTCACCCCCCCGCCCCCCCCCCTTTGCGTCATTCACATTTTCATCTCCAGGAACAAATGCTCGGAGGAAGCGTGCGCGCACACGCACGCACACACGTGCGCCCGCGCCCTATGGTTTACGTTATCGATCTCACAGAACGAAAGCGCATCCCAGAGCGTATTCTCTCAGCGTGGCGGTTTGAAATAACGTCGCGTTTTGTAATTGGTATACAAAAGGAAGCTGCGTGTGCAATTTATCACTTTTTTTTACTTTTTTTTTCTTCTCTTTTCTCAACAACCTGAAGAATCTCAAATTGCACAATTGAGGTTTTTTTTTTTATTATCTTGTGAAAAATCTGTGAGAAGCATTAATGACTAAGCTGACAGACAATATCCTTCTTCATTCATCAAAAGGGTCTTCATATCCTCTGCTTTGACATTAATATATTAAGCCTCTTTTGGGCAGGGCTTAAGATGCACCTTTAGAATGACTTTCACGTAATTCCTGGCAAAATGGAGCACCCATCTGGGCTTGCTGTGGATGTATTGTGAAACGCTGCTCATTTTGAAGGAAGTTTTAAGTAAATTATTATTTTAGGAAGCACGAAATGCAAGACTGGTCTGCTATTACCCATTTGTCTTTTTGTTGTCCCAGTTGATATTTTTGCACTTCTTATTTGATTTGATGCTGTTTTTGTTTTTTTGGTTGTTTGTTTTTTGCAGTACACCAACAAAGAACAGTAATGTATGGTATATCTCTTGAAACCGTAGCTTTTAAAGTATTTCATGAAGGGTTTTCCTAGGCCACATAGCAGGTTTTCCTACGTTTAAATGTACCTTTATTTTCTTAAATAAAAATCAAGCAAGCCCATGCGCAGAGAATGGCTGTTAGGCTAAATTTGATTCTATAAAAAGAGACATGGGGAAAAACCCTGTCCGTTTCAATTCCTAGAGAACATGCCATTTATGAAAAAGGGGGGATAGTTGATAATGGATATACTTTTCGTGGCCTTCACCAATGTTCTCATAATGCATGACATTTTTACTTGCTGAAAAGGAAAGTGCATTAGCATAAAAGAGCATAACCTGTATTCAGCTATATTGACATTTGACCTCATTTGAACCAGTGTTTCACGATATCAGCATTCATTTAGATATTTGATTTCTTGGAACCAATTTTAAAATGGGTTTTCTCATGCGTCTTTCCGATTCCATTTAACAAACGAAAAATGAAGGTCTCTAACCAAATGGAGTGCTTCTTTTTCTAAAAAGAATTCTATTCACTCCAGCCGTTGAATTTAAAGGCTGGTGCATATTGTATTCACAAATGCTTTCAGAGCGCGACACATAGATGTCAAATGCTTCATCAAGGCTAACACTGCTGGGTGCAGATTTGTTGGTTAGATGTTGGCTGTTTGATTGAAGGTTTCTCAGATTCTTAAGTGATGGCTACAGAGAGGCTTATGAGGGTTGAGGTTATCTGTCAGAAATCTAAACATCAGTATGGATAAATCCGCATGCTGGCTTGGTGCAGTCAATGTGCACAACATTGAATTTCCAGAAGGGATTAAAAGAAGCAAAGTTTGAATTAGAATAGCTTTAATAGCTTCGTTTTCTTACCAATTTGACTTGTGCCTGGGACATAGGGGCAGAAGATAAACAATAGTTGTTGATTACAAATGTAATTTAGCAAAACGACAAATGTACGTACTAGTCAAAACCTAATTTACCAATGGGATATTTGTGGATTTGTAACTGAATTGGATAGACTGAAATGGATAAAGTAGATGTCAGAAATATGCTTCACTTTTTTTATACTGTCATTTTGGAGTAAGGTTTTCAGGCCTGTACAGAAGGCTGAACAAAAAGCTGTTGTGTCATATATGCAACTGAAAATGTTATCTGCAAAATTATTTGGGGATATAAGTAGCCAGGGTTTAGCATGTAGACTGTGCAGCATTTTCTGCTAAAATGCCATGCTTAAAACAGTTATTGTAGCAGAAGATATATATCAATACATAATGCGCTGGAAAACTGTTTTCACCGTAGTTGTATAAAACATAAATCAAGTAATGGTTTTGTCAGGAAGCCATATGGCCTTTTGTTAAATTGCATCATTGCTAGCAGGGATCAAAGTTGCCCCTTTGTTTGAGAGAGTTGGAGTCCTACGCACTGACAAAGATTTTCTTCAATACCTATTAATAGCGGTATTGGGGGGAGTCTTGTTATCCATGCAGTGGCTAGCGGTACGCATCCACCCCCTGCTCTGTTGCGTGCTATAAACAACAGGATTAAATGATGGGTTACCGAGTGTTAGAGCTGCACTTTAGGGACAAAGATGAATGGTTTTCAGAACTCCAGAACTGCAACAGGGCCCTTTTTCTGTAAGTTTCGGAAGCAGCGTGTTGGACGGGTGGGCTGTGGAGGTGAACTGAAACTGCCATGCTTTGATTTTTCTGTCATGGCTATTTATAATGATTAATGTCTGGACTTGGGCTTCTCGGTGTAATTATGGTACCTCAAGATTTCCCCAATAAGCAGAGAGCTTGACTAGCCCCACAGAACTGAGAGTTGTGTCGATATGTGTATATATGTCTTGTAGTCCATTTTAAGACCCCAGAGTTTTAACTGTCACTTCGTTCAGTTGTGCATTGATGCCATTTGCTGTTAACAGCAACCACAAATATTTTAGTACTCGTAAATTTGAATATTACCAGTATATAACTTTGGGTCAATCCTCAGTGACGATTGTAGTTAAAGGGATCTCAGGCCATTTTGAACACAAAAGGATCTCAGGCCATGTCGATAACAGTGGCGCACCATTATCACAATATGACATCAGTGCAACATAACAGTACATACACTGGATGTGATCATGATCCTCCAAGTAGATAATGGCGACGTACACAAGGTACTATTGTGTTTGTTTTGAATACCGGATATCTCACAATAAAAAAAAAATTATAATAAAGTTTCAATATTATATGTAATTGTTTTAGTGGTTGTAGGCAACACAGGTCATTGTCTTCAGACAACGCTGTGTGTGTATGAGAAAATAGTGTGTATGTGCCACAGTAGACTGAGAGAAAGTGAAAGAGGAGAAAGAGGCAATCTGCCAGATGAATGTAGGCGGGCGCACTACTGCTTGAAGGCTAAAGAATTCAGGTAATGACTGAAACATTCCATCCAACTCTAGAGTGTTATTTTTGTTCTGATTGTGATTGAATGAAAAAATGAAAAGCAATTTGTCCCAGCCTGCAGCGACAATTCAAGGTCATGGGCATGCATGTGTTTTTTTTTTGTTTTGTTTGTTTTTTTGTTTTTTTTTGGGGTGTGTTTTTTCACTTAATGCATGTTTAGTCCCAGGGAAGTAGTAAGGGGCAAAGCAATGCTCTAATTAGTTTATAAATACTTAATAGTTTCATGCTACCAAAAAGATTTTTTTTTTTAACAAGATAATATCATGTCTTTTTTGTTTGTTCCCAAAATGAGAGACTTTGAAAGAGTTAGATTCCAGAATTACACTTATATTCTTTGGACCTGGGGAGAAAAAAAAAAGCTCAGGGACGGTCAAGGTTTCATCCAGGAAATCTTAAAATAGTCAATAAAAGAATTGTGAGAGACGTGCAGTTTTTTGTTTGAGAGTAGTAAAATATTTGATATGGTATTAGCGCTAGCCTGTGGTTTAGTGTGTGGGATTATCTTGTGCTTGTCTGTATGTGCCATACCTGACCGTCTCTCGAAGGCAGAGGCAGGACAGAGGATGAGAGCAAGCAGGACCTTCTTCAGCAAAACATACGTTTTAAAAATATGGCTTTATTTTAATTCAGTGAAGGGGAAGAGAAAAAATAAAAATACAAAGTTAGCTTAACCTTCATAGGCATTAACCCTAACCTTCCGGGATAATGACTGTTATAGTCTCAGTGATAATTGTGGTCAAATGATTTTCTGTGTCAGCTTTGAGAAGAAAAAAAAAGAAAAACGACAACGGAACAGACGGAATTCCAAGTGTATTCAAATTTGAATAAGGCTTTGCCGTGATAAGGTCAATAAAGGGATGGATGTAACATCCATATAATGATTACTTAGACTATAGCTCTGAAGTCAGCCAATCACCGACTGGAATTGTATGTGGCATGAAGTAGTACATAATATATGATTACTATGTATCTTCTGTGTTCGCCTTTCAAAAGGCTGTTTTCAGTACTGAGGGATTAGGAGCCTGTGTTGGTGTGATAAAACAGTTTGCTTAAAACATATAAGTAGCTGTTGAAGAATCAGACCATGTGTGAAACGCAATACGCATGGGAAGATTATTTTCCAACAGGTTACAGCATGTGAATGGACAGTTGGATAGGTCTACACACTAACAGATGGAAGTACTTCATCGGTATTAAGTCGAAAAGGATTGGAAAGGGGTCTGCTATGTAGCAGCAGAGCTATACGGAAATGGGGGGGGGGGTTTAATCTTTTCTGTGAATGTCTTAATCCGTCCTGTACTTTCCAAAAACATTTTTGTAAACATGCACTGTAGTCCTAATGTTGGCATATGGTATGCTAATGTTTCTATTTGATGCACAAGTAACATCCGTCTGAATTCATTTTTCTTGGAATGCATAGTACCAAAAAAGGGTGGAAAATGTCAAGCTTATCTCTCACCACTGTGTGTGACACCTATGTTTTTCTAATGTGCCATTTCTTTCCCTTTGGGCAATTTCATGCTTTCTAGTTGCTTAATATTAAAACTCTTGTTCAGAATTGTCCTGATAATAAATAATGCCAGAAGCTGAATGTTCCTGGGTCACAGCTTCATTAAATACAGACTTGCATATTTGCCCCCCAGTTCCTGGGATGCCCGTCTTAATCCTGCATTGTAGTTTGACTGGAGGGTGCTGTACCTCTATTAGAAAAAAAACGAGTTACGTCTTCATTTGCCATTCACAGCCACATTCCAAATCTACATTCAAGGGGGAAAAATTATAATTCTGCACCAGTGTTGTGAGACTGACATATTTAATGTTTTTGTTTGTTTATTTTATTACATTTTTATTTTATTTTTATTTTTTTTTACTGCGGCTTGCACGTTATCGATATTTTATAGCCACAAACTAAATATCTCTTTAAAATCTGCAGAACAGTTGAAAGTGTAGCTCTTGGAATTGAAGTTTAGAATAGTGTAGTTTCATTTCTAAGTAGCAAACCATTACAAATTAAATTGTATTACTTTGTATAGCAACAGAATTATAGTAACAAGAAAGCTGATTGTATGAAAATGATGGCGCTGATCAGCACTGTGTTTTCTAAATAAGAGAACCATCGCAATCATCTTCATCTGCAATTCAAACACTGTTTGAGCTACAGCAACGGGTATATGTAGTGACTGTGTCTTACAGATGTGTTACCCCTTTGAGACATATGCCCTGAATAACTTTCATTGAGTAAAAGCTAGAAAAAAAGCTATCCTTATTCGTTCGAAAAGGACACTTAATGTTTTGACTATCTGAATACCTCTCCGGGTGTTTAGCAGTGCTTGGTTCTGTAAATGCAGTTGATCCGCCATCTCTGACTAGATCTAAAAACAAACCCAGATAGGGCCCCGATTCTCAACATGATGATGTACATAAAATATACATAGAAATCAAATGAGGGAAAAACTATTCTTGAAACATGAATTTCTAGGGCTAGTCTATAACAATGATTGAGAGGACTCTTATCACCCCTCCCATATTAACAATACATATTCTGTTCTCTTCTACAGTAGGTGGTAGCAATCCTCTCACATGGCTGAACTGTTAAAGCAGAGCTAAAACCTTTGATATATTGACCCACAGATATAACAATGTTCCTAAGACAATGTTAAACCTGCTGTGACACCAACTCGGAGGGTAGCAGATGTGACAGGGGACCAAATGGGAAATCACAGGGAATTTACTTGCTGTGTGAATCACTCTTTCCAACAGTAGCATTTGGCAGATAAAGGGATAGATAATCTCATATTTTAGCATTGCTGTTCCTTATCAAACCTATGCAAATTAGGCCTAATTAGTGCTAATTAAGGTTTCTTGTCTATGTGCTTGGAAAAATGTCCAAATGTTATGAAATTAAGTTTGTATGCTATTATCTTAATTGTGTTGTATTGGGTAGTTCCTAATTAAAATATGTAAATTGTTCATAATTGCTACATAGTAATTGGCCATGTTTTTATTACAGTAGGGAGGACCAAAATGTCAATACATCTTTAGTTATGATCTTTCTGACCAAGTTAAAGCTTGAAGGGCTATTTTTTAGAAGTGGTTGTATATTAAATTGGTTGGACTAAGCTATGATCTGTGATTAAATGAATATATAATTATCTGAAAATATCACTAAAAAACAAAAGTAAATTATGTTATCCTGTACTTAATTTCATAAATCTCCAGTTCACCATATGTATTCACATGCACGCTTATAAATAGCAATAAATAAGTTGCAATGCAAGGTAAGCTTAGCCTTATTCAACCCAAATACACATTGCATGCTTTTTTTTTTTTAGAAATACCCGAGATACCTTTTTTTTTAGCTTTCAACAAAGGGACATGGCATTGTATTGTCGTTGTCGTTTCACTCTCTGCCAAAGCTATTAGCGGGTTGGTCGAAGCATTAGCTCGGTGTAATGCCAGCTGCCTCTACTGCCTGTGTTGTATGTGTGCAGCAGACTGATTGCAGCTGCAGTGGACTTCAGAAATGTTACACTTCACAAGAATCTAATTACTACTGGACAGTACGGCTATTTGGAATATATCTCTGTGGAAGAAGCGTTTGCCAGCTGGTGATGTTTGATGTATGTTTTGAGAACACAGGGTACAATCTATCACAGTGTAGCGTTGTCGGGTACGAGAAATCCGTGTTTTCTGAGGTGAAGAGATTTTCATTCAGCAAAATAAAACCTTATGAGAGAGAGAGAGAGAGAGCGAGAGAGAGTGAGAGAGATGGGGAGAGAGACGCGAGAGGGGAAAAATAATATACTGTATAGGAAATAATGTTAGATTCATATTATACTGGTAGATTCATTTATTTTGTAACGTGTAAGGTTTTTCTTTTGTGTTCTGGGAGACTTCAAAGAACTCACTTCTACGTGTGATTAAATATGAATTCAGTCCCTTGAAAAAAATAATAATAATGAAATGATCAAATTTATGTCATGTATTTGTGTAAAATATGACCATAATTGTCTTTTTATGGTGTTTTACAGAAAATAATGAATTAGGAATATATGCCCAGTTAGAGGCTCTCATTACCTTGCCAGAAATTTCTGTATAATAAGCAAAGTAGTAGAGCTATTTATGTTAGTTAATATAGATATATTAGGTTCACATAATTAAATACACTTAACAGAATAACTTGGAATCATTACATAGTGGAAACAAAAGCTAAATGTGTAGCTGAGCTGTTTTTCCTGTTTCTTAGGATTTGGTCACCAACGTCTCTCCCAGAATTGTGCGTGGAACAACGTCAGGCTACAACTTCGGCCCTGGTCAAGGGTCCTTCCTCAATATCGAACTCATTAGTGAGAAGACTGCAGCTTACTGGTGCCAGAGTGTGACTGAACTCAAAGCAGATTTCCCCAACAATGTAAGTTGTAGTACAGATGTGTAAAGATGTCTTCTTCTCATTCTCCTTCTCCTTCTCATTCTCCTTCCATTTTTGAAGAATGCGTCCATTCATCCATGTTTTAAAGCGCTGGGCATGGTCGTGGGGGGGGACAGAGCCTATCTGAGCAGACATTGGGAGAAAGGCAGGGATACACCCTGGACAGGTCACCAATCCATTGCAGCTATTTTTTAAGAATATGTACATATGCTAATTAGCAGAGGACTCTCAATTTCATGTATGTACTTGTAGCCATAGAAACCAGTCCCTTTCAGGATATGTGAATGGCTGTATAATGAACGTGAACAAACCTGAGGAGAAATTGCAGCCTATTTCAATCCTCGTGTTCTTCTGTTCATGGAGGCCTGTTTTGCTTTGTTTTTTAAAAAAAATATATTCCCATGTTTCTGGACTCCCATTCAAAAGAGATCATTGCATTCATAACATGTCAGTCAACATTTTTCCCCACTCATCATTTTCCCTGTCTCATTAATGATTCTGAAAATGATACAGAATGTCACTCTCCTTATTCAGTGTAATATATGTGTGTCTGTGTGTGTGTGTCGATCTGAACTGAAAAACCAAGAACTGAAATAGAAAGATGATTTATTGATGTCACAAATGCCGCTATTAAAAATAATTACAAAAGCGACTGTACTAGCTTGGCGGAAATTTTTTTTTCATCTCCTCCCTCATCCTCAGCTTTAGAAATCAGCACAAACACGAAAAGCCCTTCCAGGTCTCTTCTACAGATATAACTTAACAGGAACAAAGCGCAGCGCCAAGGTCTTTTCAATGAATGGGATTTTCAAATGCATCTCGCTCGGACACAAAAACCGCTGGCTGCGCCGCCTGCGCTGGGCTCTGCGCGCTGCGTCGGACAGCGGCAGGCTAGTGCAGGGGGTGCGCCGCGACTGATGATTCCCATTATTACCTTTGTCAACATGAGGAGAACGGCGGGGTCAGGGTGCCGTGTTATTCAGCACACTTGAGCTGCCTGGAGAGAGCTGTCCTCACAGCTCACAGCCCTGTCAGTAGGAAACAGAGCCAAGCTCATTTCAAATACTGCTACACAAACATTTGAAGGTCAGGCTCTCGCTTGTTAAAGGTATTCATGAAAGTGGGGTGTGTGTGTGTGTGTGTGTGTGTGTGTGTGTGTGTGTGTATATATAAACACACACACACACACACACACACACACTGACACTCCCACAACACACATTCTAGGCTATGTAGGTCACGGCTGTCAGCTATATTGCAGTAATTGTATTTATCGTCCTTCAGATTTTTTCTCATTACACAGCACCAAGAGAATAGATTTATGGAAGGGGGGGATGCTTTGTCCCCAATTTTTTAATATTCCCATATCTGCTCAGATTGACAGTTTCCAGGTGGTGAATTTCCCTGGAGATGCTGTGTTCTGGGTGTTGGTGGACAGCATCACTTACTTCAGTGCTCCATTATTAAATTGATAACAAGATAATTCCTGTGCTTCCAGGAGACATGACAGGGTTTACAATGGTTAACTCCCTGAGTGAACAGGATTGGACGTTCAGTGTTGGCCTGTAATAAGCAGCATATTTCCATCCGTCAATTTTCTTTATTGCCCTCCTGGATTCCTACTTAAATTACAGGTGGTCTGAAGATAAGTATTTACTTTATTAATGCATTGCCTTATTGGTTCTACTGGTTACTTCTATAGCCAAACTATAATATCAGTAATGTGCACCCTCAAGTGCAATTTTTAGGGAGCATCCCCAGTGAAATAATGTGCAGGAAAATGATGTAGGATAGATATCATATGTTGGATATCATACGTTTTATAATAACTGGACTTATTTTGTAATGTAATTAACTATGCCCAACTCAAAAACTTGATTGAGAGAAAAAAAAAAAGTCCCTTCAGTGAGATGAAAGATGAATCCCACAGTGGAGACAGATGAGGTTGAACATCCAATTAATTATGTACATGAAAGACCACAGCTGTGCCATTTTGAGCTTGCTGGGAATCTCAGGGACCAGGAACAGGCAAAGGAGAAAGGGACATAAAGGGCATCGGCACAAAATTTAAATGAGGTCTGAGGAGAACTTGTGGCGTGTTGGGTAGGTGTCTTCACGAGTGACCGTGGCTAGTGACTCTGCAGCTCTGATGTGAGATAACTTTGCTAATATCAGAGCTACAGGCGAAGCCACTTTAGAGACCTTTTTTATTTCACATTGTATCTTTTTTTATTTCAATGCACCTTGCATTCAGAACTAGCTGGTGTTGGTGTTTGGTTTTCTCCCAAAAAATTGTGTTTTGCTTGCTTTCAGGCCAATGAGTTCAACTTCAGTCTCATCAGGCCACAAAATCTTCTTCCAGAATGTCTCAGGGTCTATCACTTGGCTTCTGGCAAACTCCAAGTGTGGCCTTTCCCCGAAGTGGCTTCCATCTAGCCACTGCCCAAAGAGGCCAAACCTGTGAAGTGCTGAAGAGATTGTTTCTCCCATTTCAGTCAATGAGAACTCTATTGTAGCTGGCCTCTTGGTCACTTCTCTGACAGTTGCCCTTGTCGTCTGGTTGCTCAGTTTGATAGGACGGCCTGTGTCTGGGTTGTGCCATATATTTTTCTATTTTCTTACAATGGACCTTACCTTGCTCCTATGAAGGTTCAATGCATTGTCAATCTTTTTTATTCTCCAGCCTTTTGCCTCCAAAGAACTTATTCTCAAAGTTCCACAGGCAGTTCCTTTGTCTTCCTGTGATCTGATCTGCCGATTAATTTGTGTTGGTGACATTCTGCAATCATGCAACTGAAAACAAGTGGATTCAAAATCAACATAAGTGGACCTTGTTAACATATTAAATGTGTTCTCTCAAGAAAATGGAATACACCTGGTGCAATTAGGGTTGTTATTACAAAGAGGGTGAATGCTTATCAATTAAGTCATTTTCCTTTTTTTTATTTTTCATATAATTCTGAAGACGTCTAAATACTTTATGACCTGACGGAGAGTTAATTACATAGGAGTAGAAACAACTCCCATTTAAATATCTTTTAATTTGACTTTGTAAAACAGCAAAATGAGAAATAATCAATGGGGGCTGAAAACTATCTCAAGGTACTGTAGCTAGATTACATGGTAGGGATGATGATAAATACAGTTCTGCTTGTCCAGTCAGTTGCTATTTAAATGTCTAGTGGCACATCGCAAAACTGGCAGTGTGTAATGTTGCTAAACTGGCTTCATTTCCGATCAGTGTGAAGATATTAGGTAGCTACCTTGCTAGTTGACTAGAAACCATGTCGTTGTCACTCATATTGATAACCGACAGTGATTCTGAGTGTGCATTATATTTTATAGGCTAAATGGTAGCTATACCTATTGATTACGATTAATACATCAGTGCATATACACCACCACCACCAATCTGGCCAGCATCGGGTATCAGTCTCACATGGTTCTGATTTCTAAATCCCATCCTGAATGCCAGGGTTATAACCCTCCTCCCTAAAACACAACAGTGCTGTTGAGTGTATCACCTGCACTAACGCTGCAGTGAAGTCCCTTCACCTCACCTGCACAAACTGCACCAAAGCTTGAAAAAAACTTGAACTGGGGTTTGTACAAACACAACAAACTGACGTGGGATTGCTATATAACTGTTGCTAGCTGCTAAACCTCTATGACAACTCATAATCCGACTAAACTTTATGTTACTTGGCTAGTTTGGGCAGGGAGTCCCCTGTACTACTTCACTGTCACAGATGTAATAAAGGCATTTCAAAAGGGGGTGTGGCTTAGTAAAATCCTCAGTTTCTCTGTATTTCTGCCCTTACAGCCAGGATATATTTTTTTAATCATTTAAAAAAAATCTATCTCTCCATTAGGGCTGGGCGATATTGACAAAATATCATATGATATGATATTTGTCATAGTATCGGTAATATTATTGGGACGACTGTATTTGGTTTTCCAATACAAATTACAGGAGGCTGAAATATATTTTAACTGTAGAAAAATAAGGATCAATCAAAATGCAGTAATCAATTTCACAATTTTTATTAGCAACCTGAACATTTAACGATGTGAAATATTGAAATACATTCAAATATTGGATTAGACACCCTAATGTGCAACCTGCAAATGTTAGGCTACTATACAAATTATTCAAGCTAATTAAACAAATAAATCCAAGCATCTAGGTTTGTAAATAAATAGGCTGACATCATTTTTGTACCGGACATTTTTTCTTTTGGGACTGAAAATATCCGTGCAGGCGGGATTTCTAAATTCCATACACTACAAGCCTATAAGCAAACAAATAGCCTAGTATTATTTCCATACTCCCGCTTGCCCCTGTCCTCTTTATTTGAAATCCAATATATGGTCACCCTAAATGAAATGAAAAAATATACTTGCAATTAGGGCTGATTATCACCTGTTTTTTTTTAATAACAGTCCTTGTAGCCGTAAGGCGTATGGGCTTTTTTTCGTCTTTTTTTATTTTTTATTATAGCCTACCTGATCTAACATCCAAACTTCAGATACCACGTGAAATGCTTACGGGGGGGAAAAAACTATACCACTCTTGTCTATTGGGTGATAGGATATGATTCACTCAGCAGCAAGGCCTTGCACATCACATGATCACAGAAAATAAATAAAAATGATTTTTACTACACTTTAAAAAAAACATTTGATAATCATTGATAAGGTTTATCGCCCAGCCCTACTTCCATGCGTTCTTTAATAAGTGCAGCCAGATACAGCAGAGGCTGAGAGGTTTCACCGATGATGTCACTCCGACTCCATGGCTGCGTCCCAATCCAGCGTTTGCTCCAATCCCTTTTGTGACCCGGATGTAATCTTCGTCCAATTCATTAAAAAGTCAAGTGAAGTTGGTGACATTGCCCCTCCACCCTCAACTTTTCTGAAGGGAATGAATTTGCACTAAAGCAGACTCTGCAAGCTCGTATTACCCACAATTCACATGAAACTTTCCGTTCAGTGATAATCACGTTAATAATTATTGCGGTATTATAAATTAAAATTACGTAGCCTACAGAATGGAAGAGATGGTGTTTAGATTTATACAAATTAATGCCATAGTTTGCTATTTTGTATTTCATAGTTTCATTAAAGCTTAACGCAGCAGCAGTAGCATACTGTGGATTGTAGAACCTGGCCTTCTGTAATATTTATTTTAAATGGATGATTACTTCAGTCTATTTCTGTATACTTTGCCAAATAACAATCAAACAATTGATTCGCTCAGTAACCAACACCAACCGGTATATAAACTTGTGCAGCATTTTCCACATTTGTGATGACATAAAATGTCTATCTAATGTTTAAATCGTTTTCACTAAAATGTATTGTATTAAAATGAATTACATTCTTTAACCCTTTTAATTTTTAAGTGTCAATATCTCAAAACATATTCACTGCACATCCATAGTTCAAATTGAAGAAGAGGCTGTATCATTCAGAAATTAGCAACAGAATACATGTATTTCAGAATTGTCACGTACAGCGTATATATAATACACATAAAATACATAGCTTAATGTTTTTAATTATTATATATTTTTTAACGTACAAAAGCATGTGTGTTTTTACATAACAACAGCAACGTATTTCTCAAGCGGCAAACCTTTAAAAAAAATCTTGCATAAAAATTTATAGTTTTCTTAAAGCTGTAGTTTATAATTTCAGACAAATGCTGTAATCGGGACAGATACAACTACCACTGGGGGGCTAATGTGGATCCAGTTAACGTGATGAGAAAAAAATAGAACGCTAACATGAGAGACACCAATTATACTGATTATTGCCATCCTTGTTAAACAATCTCATGTTGTAGTTATCTCTTTGTCATTATCATTCCTTAATCATTATAGGCTACATATTGGTCTTGATTATTCAGCTAATTAATTGTTTGATTGCTAAGCAAGCGAAATAAATGGAAACAGGTTGAAATGTTCGGTTTAAAGGTAACGCTTTACACCCCCCTTTTTCCAGCGCACCGGCCATCACTACATATAGGCTATTTAAATGCTACAAAATTTTGTGACACAAAGAAAAATGCTAGCACACAAAAACTTGCTGTATGTATTGATACATGTTATTCAGTAAATGAATTGCATGATTGATAATCAATGAATGTAAATGGAAACTGGTTGAGAGTAATCATATGTTAAGGTGACAGAAGTTTTTACATCCCACGATACGCCACTGTGCAGCAGCGCGGCAGCAGCTTAACTTCCGGGTCTAGAAAGTGTGTCGCAATTCAAATAACACACTCTGTCCTCGCTCTCTCCCGCTCACTAAACGCAAGTGTATACTCCTCTTTTATTGATCACATCCATTGTCACATCCTCCCAAGTGAAGTTTGAAAGTGAAGTGTATGAGGGTGGAGCCAAAACTGGATTAGGATGCAACCCATGTGTTTCAACAAGCTTCTCTGCACATCTTTTCTGCAACATCCCATTTTTTAAATTAAATGGTACGAGTTTCATTCAAAACAGACCATTCCATTCAAATCCTTTAGCATACTGTTGCAATGTGCAATTTTTTATATTCATTGGATGAAAAACAATAAAATACAGTTGACGACGGTACTGCAAACCGGCATACCGTTGCATGAATTCATACCAGTATACCAAAAAATACGGTATACCGGCTAGCCCTACTCTCCATGAGCCCAGCATTGTAAATCCCTTAAAAATACACATGTAACCTACACATTGCTCTTTAAATTTACTTAAATCAGTTGGGGGGTAGATATGGAATAAATTCTGCATGATTCAAAACAGAAAGTTAATTGCGTTTGTTGCTGCTGGAGTCCACAAGTGAAATATCACTATTAAATAAGCTGAAGTGACAAAAAAAGTGACAAGCGACATTAAGTTGACAACTGTGCCTCCTGTCTATTGTACATTATCTCGCAACTTTGCTTTAGAAAGAGAGCATACTTAGTGTAACTAATGCAATCGGAAACAAAACACTCCTCGTCCACCAACCTTGCTTTCACCAATATGTGCCATTCTCTCTCTCAGGAAATCTCATAAAAGAGCAATTTATGCATTCATATGGAGTGTAATGTAAAGAGACTTTCCTTTGAGCATTTCATTACCTTTGACAATCAAAATCTGACTTATATGGCTCCCAATGGATAGCTTACCTGTGGCAATTCATTTATGATGACAGTGATTGCCACAGTTGTGTAGATCATGATGTTTTGGGGTGAAATGGAAAGACATTTTGATGCATTGTGGCTGAAATCGGATGCAGAACGCACAATATTAAACCTTAGAAGTCAGACAATTTACTGTAATGCCGAAACCCAGGGAAAACGTCCCCTTTGGTGGAGAAGGCCTGTTAATGCAGAGAGGGCCCTGCGTCTCTTAACCGCATAAATATCACATTGATAACATTGTTTGCCGTGCGCTTTTTAGATGGGTTGCTTGTTAAGGAGTCTGAACTAAGTGCACCACCATTCTCTCTCTGTGGTGTAATTAAAACCTGTTGGTAGTGTGTCAAAAGGACTTGTCGGCAAGAAGTGGTGATCGAAGGCATCGATTTTCTGTTAATATGACTGAAAAACAAGGATTACCGTGACTATTTTTGTTTGTTTTTTCAACATTGTATAAATACTCAGTAGCTGGCTGGAGTTTTTTATGCTTTTATGAGTATTAACTTTGAAGTTATACTTCACTATATTAAAATGAGACAATCGCCAACCCTTTATGGTTTACAGCATAATATTTGCAGTCTGTTGGGAAAGTTACTCTGTAACCATTGTTTGTTATAAATATAGTTAAAAATGAGGCTGGCACTCAAATCATTTTGAATTTTGAGGGGGTCTGATGCAAATTGTAGGTTGCCCCTGGCAACTGGGAATCCATTGATATCCTATCCCTATGATTTGCAGCAGACACCGGTGTCCACATTCTGCAATAATGTAAAATTTGGCCTTTAAAGTGACACATGTGAGGGAGGGGGGGGGGGGGGGGCTGCCATATTGATAGCAGCTTAGCTAGCCATACCTCACAGATGTCCGTACCTAGCACACGTACCCTCGGAGAACACGTGGGGGTCTGTGCGCGTGAATGTACGCTTGCATGGATGTGTGCATGTGCACATGCCTGCTTGTGTTTGTGCGTGGGTTTTCTGTTTGGATGAACTTCACCACAGTGCAGAGTTTGCTTGTTTAGTGTAGTGTATTTTCCTGCAGTCCACCTCATTTCCAGGGCCCTCCGGTGTAATTACTGTACACGGTGGTACAGCAACGGGGCCAAACCGAACGCACACTGACGGTTGGAATTGGTTGAACCCAGCCCCTCTAGATCGAGCGAATGCCACTTTATGTTCATCCATCTAACTTATTTTCTTTTTGACTTTTGACCAGTTCCTTATTCCGTGTTTGTAGCTGCTTTTTCCATATCCAAGTCTTTATCCCACTCTTGGTTCAGTTCACTGTTTTAATCATTTGAATAAATAGTTCCTTTTCAATTGATTGCATGTCGATGTCTTCAGCTCTAGATTTGACTGGTATTATGCAATCCAAATACAGTTAATCCTATTTCACAGTAAACAACTCCAACTGCCTTACTTCATAACGCTCACCTTGTGGATCAGAAATGGGATGTGGTTTCCTTTGTTTAATGCTGCCTATTATGGCAAGTATTACTGTATGTCAAGTATTACATTTTCTTTTTAATTTCACAAGTTAATAAATGTATGATTTGTCCACTTAAATAAAGCCTGATTTATATGAGTTCCAATGTAGGCATTTTAAAATTCCTATTCCTTTTGTGACAGACAAACATCAAATAAAGATTGATTTGAGAGGATTCTTTTACACAATTTCAAATATTGATTTACATTAAATTTAATATAAATTTTTTTCCTTTGAAATTATACGAATGCAGCATGCTTATCCTTGAATTGTGAACCATTAAATAGTAAACGCACAGAATGTGAACAGTCTTTGGGAAAAATGCTTTGATGGACCTGCACTATGAAATGCAGATGATCAATGATGGAACACAAATACTGTCTGTTTATTGTGATCCAATGCCAGACGTATGACTGAATGCCCAAGGATTCCTCCACACAAAAAGGAAACATATACAAGCTGTGGTTATAGCTGCTCGTACATGCGTGCTATGTAGCAGTGCTTTTCCATCAATCTGGTCTTCTTTGTGCAGCGATCAAACTTGTTTTATAGTGTTAAAATCAAACATCTGTCAGCTAATATGTGTTGATAATGTGGACCTTTGGCAAGAGACAAATGGTCTTCTGTGAATTTCATGCATGATGCACGTCTACGTCTGTGTATCGCCTGTTTAGGTTTGTGATTACTTAAAACTGAAGTGTAATAACAAGAAGCACCTTTTATATTTCTTGTTTTATTGCCAGATTATTGTGTCTGGAAGAGAGAGAAAAAATGAAAATAACAGTCTTATCCAGGGATACCGCAAGGGCTCTTAACTAATACCATCACTCCAATGTTTTTATTGTTTTAATAATGCTTGCGCGCCAGTGGATTTGTCTTGATCCTGTAAATTATAAATATTGATTTTGTGACTTTCAGGGAGGAAGGACGAGGCAGGCGCCTTTAAAGACAAGATAATGGCTTTCAGATCCATTTTATAATGTGTTGAAACAAGAGCTGGATTGTGAAGCGTTTGTATACGATAAAATGGACTCTTTTGTTTAAGTCCATCAGGTGAAATGCAGTGAATCAGTCATTGTTATTTACCATCTCTTATTTACCATCTCTTCTTCTCCCCCCCCCTATCCAGATTCTTATCGCCAGCATAATGTGTAGTTATAACAAGGCGGACTGGACCGAACTCGCCAAAATGGCTGAGGTTTGTTCAATCTTTTCCGTACATTTCTGCATGTATTATTTATTATTTCCATTTCATGTTGGTTCACTGTCTATTCTGAATGCATAGCCTTCCTCAGTTTGTTATTTGATCATTAATAAATATAAAAAACATTAATAAATATATTAATAAATATAAATAAATATAAAACTTTTACGAGACTAAAATAGCTTTTTGATTATGTTTTATTGAGAGATTAATTTCCATATCCTCTGTATGTAAATGTGCGTTTCTGGACACCAAGCTTGCCTTTTCAGGTTTTGTTTGTTTCCAGCTGTTTGTGAGATCATTCAGAGATGTGTGGTTGGTGGTTGAAATGATGCTAGTCAACAGTGTCTTTGTGGAGTCTCTGTAAACAGGCAAACATACATATTCATAGTGTGAAGCCTCATTGATTTAGCTGTGAAAATCTGTTTTCCTGAAACAAGTTATATATATTATTGTGACAATTGGTCATAGGGTATATGGTTGCCCTAAATACATACTGTTCATAATTAAATAATTGTGTGTAAATATATATTTACTGAACTTACCTTAATGAAATGTCTTAAATTCATGATCTTTAAAAACCTCAGAACTCCTCTGCTCGAGAAACAGGCATGTAGCTGTGACACTGTTGAAACTGAAATACTTCAAATATTGTAAAAACTGGGAAGCAATCCTGGAATCTGAGAGTGCGACATTTAGTTCAGTGTTTACGAAGCCCAAGTTGTGGGGTGCTGCCAAACAGTTGAAAGCATGAGACAGATGCTACTGTGGGAGTGAGGCAAGGATGGAAGGGCGGAGGTAATGGGGGATTTTTTAGGCCAGACAACTTCAGGTCTTTCCATCTGTGAGCTGGGAGCTGTCCAAACTCGGCTCTCTTCTGTTGACTGCTATTGCTTACCCGGCCTTAACCGTTTCCAGCTAGGTACTTTGAGCAAACATGTGCTGTTTGGGTAAGATTTATGTCCCCGTGCTCCACACTAGACCTGTTGTTTCTAAAAAAAATTGAGGAGGTGGGGTCGTGACCTTGTATTAATTGTACAGTATACCATTAGACTTTAGATGCTTAATTTTTTGCAGAAAATGTCAGAAAGTAAAATGTCTCTACATCCATGTGCTTTCCTATTGGTTTCATTGATTTGCCACTCTCTAGTACCTCATTAAATTGGAATGGTTCCCAACACACACGCACGCACACACGCACACACACGCGCGCACGCATACACACACACACAGTGTTGCTCATATCAAATGATCCGTTACCTGAGATGTGCCATATTCTGGCAAGCCTAAATTCACAGGCTCAGGAGTGTGAGGGTGCCAGCCGTCTCGCTCCGCGTGTCCCTAACTGAACTGTAATGCCACACTCAGTATCGTTCTCCACTTCCCCACAATGCCGCCTCTGACCCCGATCTCTGGGTCGTCGTCTCTGCAGCTCGGCTGCTTAATATTTCATTTACTTTGTAAAACCAGGCAGAGACAGGTCAGCTGCTTCGGGAAGAAGTCTTGGTGGAGGATCAGGGAATGGTTTTGGAGAGGCTAGTTTAACAGCCGGCACACAGCCGCGCTGCCCTTCTGTCAGGTGGGCGAACTCACTGCGGTTCAGCTCCTCGTCTTCCTCACATCCACGGCACTCTGCTCAACTACCTGCACAAGAACGGGGAAATAAAAGCCCGGTTGCCATGGAAACTCCATTTTCATGTAGCGTAAACCTTTCATTCCTTCTTTGAAATCTGTAAGGGAACGCTTAACATTGTTCTTTGCCTAAGGACGCGACTTAAAATTATTATAATTTTGTATTTTTTTTGCTAAATGTTTTTTTTCTGTTACTGTGTCAGTCTAAAGAAGAATATCTACTATTTTTTGTCACCCCATTTCAGTATAGATGTTCGTACCTAAAAAAATATTTTTTTTTAAATCTAAAAATATCACATCATGCAGACATAATATAAATACTTAATGTTTTTTTTTTTCTCCATGTTTTAATGTGATTATGTTTGGTACACTAAAGCACTGTTTGTGTGTGCCTGAAATCAGGACTAAAAATCAAGTCTGAAATGTACAGTATGCAGTGAGTACAGTCTTTAGACGACATCCCCACAGTTAAGACTGTGTGAAATGGATGTGATGGCGTACAGACGTCTCACTCGCACGTGGAAGTGGTGGCATGAAAACACAGCTGCCTGCCTTTTTTCTTAGGCATTGTTAGCACTCAAAGCAGGGCTCTTGCCATAACAAGGCATGTAAATGACTGGGGGAAAAAACTGACAAGTGCTAAATGTTGCAATCAGGCCTTGTAGGAGCATTAACAGGAGCCCCAATAAAACGTGAAAGCTGCGTTTTAATCATTCCTAATTTTCCGTTTATGACACTAGCAACATGTGGTCCCTCAGCTTCTGCTCCCAGCCTTAATGTGACTCCTCGTAAAACGCTTTCAATCCAATCAAATCCAATCAGCTCCTTTCTGCGGTACCCGTAAGTGCTGGCGGCCTGAAACACAAGGTGTGGCAGCAGTGTATTAAATCCCAGTGTTAAATCTCTGCTGCCGGTGAAGGGGTTTGCCCTCGCCTTGTGCTGTGGTATCAGAGGGCACCTATCAGGTGTGAGCTGGCCCCACACTGTGTCCTCTGGGAGCCCTTTGAAATGGGGACTTGCGTTTTCCATTGAATTTTCTGCAGGTACACCTGGCCCTAGGTCCCTTATTGCCGACCACACCACCCCTAGATGCTATTGATTGCTCCTACCGTACTGGCGTTCTGCTTTCTTCTAGTTAAGCTGGTGGTGGTTGAATCGCACGTACATTTGCGGAGCGCTCAAGTTGAGTTGGGCGATAGCACTTTTTCTAAAATGAGTGTCAATCAAACAAATGAAGGGTTTAGTTTTAGGTAATGACGTGCATCAGTATACACACTGCAAAAAATTTCTGTCTTAACAAGTGTTTTAGTCTTGTAATGAGACTTAAAATCTTATTTTTTTCTCAAAAGTGTAAAATATTAGCTTGTTTTGCTTGACAAGTGAAATTATCTTACCCCAGTGGCAAATTTTTAAATCAGTAACATTATCTCACCCCACTGGCAGATAGTTTGTCTTATTTATTTGTTGTTTATGTATTACTTATTTTAGCATAAAAGTAACAGAGATAAGATTCTAAAGTCTAAATATAAGATTAAAATACTTGTTAAGATTTGGTTTTTGCAGTACAGAATGAAGCTGTGCCGTGTATCGCTAGCCCAGTACCAAACACCAACTGCAACTGCTATAGCTACAGCAGACCTAAACTTATCACATGAGTTTTATATAGCTTAATGATTTCTCATGGCAACACACTTAAACGCCCGTACTGTACAGTTTATTACTGCACTGTTTATTTATGGGAGGTTTGTGTGAAGGGAAACATCCTGATTTCAGATACCGGAGCATCGCGCAAAAGCAAAAGCATCTCCGTAACCTGTGCTTGGCCTGCTTTGGCCACCCTGAGAATGGTCCTGGCCCCTGAAGCGAAGCGTATAATTCAAACTACAATTAGTGTAATACCACTGTGAGCCGTTACAGCCATGCTATATGGTTTTTATGGTCTCAGACAAAGACTAACAAACTGCAAATATTGGTTCTTTGCTGGGATGGTTCATATAAGCAAATACATTTGGCTTTATGCGATTGGTTAAGGTACTGTGGAGATTCAGCTGTATAGCAGTTCCCACACCTCCTTTGTCTCTAAAATAGAGAGCATAAAGTGCATGCTTTAGAGTGCATACCTTCCCATGGGGGACAGAATTGCCCATCAGACCAACAGTGATGTATTCCAGGGATATATAATTTTAAAATGAATTAATTTACTCATTTATTTGCTTATTTATTTGTCTATTTCTGGAGCTGATAATCCATGTCAAAGGTAAAGCCGAAGCCTCCCGGGCTCTTTTATGGAGCACTTCCTCCGAGTTTACTCTCACTCGTCTCGCCGCGTTTCCAACTTTCCTCCCGAATCGTTTCCTCCAGGAATACCAGGAAAGGGAGTATGGCGTGTATAAATATTAATGCAGCGCCGGCCCTTTTTATTTCCCATGCTTACGATCACCTTCATAAAAGGCGCATTTAGAGTCATGCAGGCGAAAACGGGCATCCTCCATCATTTATGGGGCGAGTATGTACATTATATGCTACAGTTTGTTTTAACGCTCATGCTTGAAATGCCTTTCTGCTTTGATGGCATTGTAATGTACAGGTTTACAGCAGTTTCAATGGGCCCTTGGAGCCTCAGCTGGCGTCTACAGGGGTGGGAGAAAGACCAACTTTCACGATGAGGGCACAACTGCCTCTGCGCGCGCTCTCTCTCTGCGTTCTCTGGCCCGGATTTGTTTCCCTGCTTTTCTTTCTTTGTAAACTAAGCTGACAGTAATAACTATCGAACAGCTGTTCCCCTGTCCTTCGCGTAGCATCAGAAAGCTCCTTACCGCGATCCGGAATGATAGCACTTAATTTTACATCTGTGTGCCTTTTTTATGTGGTCGGAGAGAAGCCCCTTTCTCTATAAAGGACTTACTGAGGAAGGGTGAAATTAAACATTATTGATAATTGGCTCTGGGATCTCTGCGCATTGTGTCCATTTTGTACCTGCATTGGCCTAATTGACCGTGAAATCTGGTGCTTAATCCACGCTTGACACGAGCTTCTACCACTCTTAAAGCTGACGGAGATAAATGGCTTTATCCTGCCACTTGCTCCTCTGCAGTTTGTAAGGCTAAAATGCTTATTATTCTTCTCTTCTCTAATGGCTGTCAGTTTGAGGAAAATCATAAATCTGTGGCCGGACTCACTCTGGCAGGTCTGTAGAGCTTTTGTAATAGTTTAAATCCCTCTTCTGATGCATTTTAAAGCCCTTCCGGAAATGTAATTGCCTGTCATACGCCTTTCCAGCTCAAACACTTTCAACTCCCCACTCCACCAGCATGTGTGTGTATATATAGCACCTTCTTGGTAGCCAAGTGGAGCACTTATTTACCTGATCTATTTTTAGCCTGCCTTTTTTTTTGTTTGGTTTCCATTCTTTGGTATTGCTCACTATGGATGCATGACTCAGCACTCACGTTGGTTGCAATGACTTTGCCTGCAGTCGTTCATCGGTTCAATTGAGAACTGTGCCTGCCCGCCCGTCGTCAGTTTATTTCATTATTTATTTATGTGTCTATTTGTGGGCATGCTGTTGTGGTTGTTTTCAGAAATGTATTTTCTGCATGCAATGTCCACGGCGTCACAGAACACATTCGCATAAATGGGAAAATGTGTTTAGAAAACATTGCTAAAATAAGTACTCTCCGTCAGCTTCCACATTGTTTGATATCTCCTGTTGTTTTTAATAAAAAAATGTTTTAAAAACTGTGCAGACACAGATAGAATTGATGTTATTTGTTTGCGATTTCTTTAAAGTTTATTTTTAGCCCCAATAAGTGATTGTGAAGAACACATGAGGCGTGTCGTGGGAATGAATTGGATTTCATGGAGCAGACAAGACCCAATGGAATACAAAACATGGAGGATGAACCTAAAGGGCTCACGCTCTGTTCATTCACGCTGTGCCTTTCTTATTTAAAAAAAAGAGAAGGAGAAAGAAATGGGAAAAAATAGAAATATAAATCACTTGACAATTTTGTGTGTTCTTTCTCTTTTTCTTTTTTTTTTCTTTTTTACAGGCGGCCAACGCCGATGCCTTGGAGTTAAATTTATCCTGTCCCCACGGAATGGGGGAAAGGGGCATGGGGCTCGCCTGTGGGCAGGTAAGGCCTGGACCTCAGTGTCTGACTTACTCGCAATACAGCACTCTGCACTTCCCCAACAACACATTCTTGGAATGAAGCACAGATAAATGTCCTCATAAAACATGTTGGAAATCATGAGGGTAGATGTTATAGCATTTTAGCACGTGTTTTTATTTATTTTTTTACTTCACCCCCTAGAATTAAATTATTTAATTTACTTATTTATTTTAAACAGGTGTTACATAAAGTTGGATTTTTTTATTTATTGAAATCTTATTTTAAAATAATATTAGAGTAAGGGTGTACCATCAGAGGACGGTTTATATGCCGTATACTCAGTTGTGCAGTTTATGCTGTTCCTTGAACTGTGGTGGAGTGATATGAAAGAACGTGCAGAGACAGCCAATGAAATGCATTTCAAAGTGAGCTCAAAGCACAAAAATATGTATTAATGGATTTCTACTTCAGTGGAGCATTTGTTTTTTTATTGTCTGAATAATTCCCTTTTTTCCCATTAACTGAAGCATTAACAGGATTTAATAATCCATAAATAATCTCCTTTGCCATTTGTAAACAATTGTCTTTCATGTGAGACATTTGCATTCCTATGATTTTGTGTAGCATTTGCACATCTCTATAACCAATTCAGTCACTGGTTACATATCGTATAAATGCACCTCTGATCACTCGATCTTAGATGTCAAATGTATATGAAGTGAAGAATATGTGTTGACAACATTGGACTCAAGGACATCGCAGCTAAAATTTGCAGCCGGCATAAGTATGTTTATTTACGCAGATAGACGTTCGCGTACTGTTTACTAAAAATAAACAGTGCAAAGTGAGAGCGTCGTTACAAATGCGGGTGGTTTGGCGCGGGAAGCATTTCAATTACAGCATTTGCGAGCTTGTTTAATTCAGTATTTTGAGTGTGAATTTCACTTAAACACTTTGATATTGTCATAGTTACAGTACTGCTGAGGTAGGATTGGTCAAGTAGATTGGTACAAGCCAGCTCTGCTTTTCCACCTGAAGTGTCAGGTTGTTAAAACAACAAAGTCATTCATGCAAACTACTGCTCCTGGGTGAGTGGATGAAAGTTCCATCTGCGTAGTCCACACAGAGCACACTCAGGTTGCTATCATTTAGTAGTGTATGGTAATGCTGATGCATTCCCTATGTGAAAATGCAGGCCTCCAAGTATTTTCAATGCAAATGTCTTCCTGAAATAGGAATTATCGGTGGAGGCTAGCTGCGGAGAACATGTTCGGAATTCAGTACCCCATTAAGATAATTCTCCCGTTCCAGATATGTGAGAGTGGCGCTGGAATAATAACTTTTTGGAGTGAGGACCGGGAATGAAAAATGATGGTTAAAAGTTTTTATGACATTTTTGTTCAAAAATAAACTGACTCGTGAGCGCGATGCGGTGTCTGTTTTGGACAGAGATGTGGCGGTGTGTAATAGTGTGTCTTAAAGGCTTTATCTAGCTTGAAGTGGCAAAAGAAAAGGCATGATTTTCTATTTTACTATTCTGATTATTTATTATAGTCTAGGGACTAAAATGGCTCCCTTCTAAACAGGATGCAGTGCTATTTTCTTCCAGCCTTGCCCGTAAATTACTAGAGTTATATCCTGTGCTTTAGATTTTTTTGCTATAAGACATAAAGCTAATCAAAGTGCCTTGCCTGCAGGCAGGTAACCTCCCTGTGAACTAAAGAGAGGCAATATCGTTTAATCACACCATTTGGCACTACTCCTCATCAGCTATGAAAAACATTAGCTTTCACTGTATGGAAATAAGGGGGACATTGCTAAGTAGCATATTCATTTTTATTGTACCCGCCACACTTTTTTTGTGTGTAAATGTACACAGTATTCAAAGCCCCTCCCCCAAGTAGAAGCCATTTTTTTTTCATTATATACTATTTTTATATAGGCACGTATGACTATGCTTTAAAACGGAATTGTTTTCTAATTGATCCGAAAAAAGTTGTCTTGTGTAACCTAGTATCTGTAATTCAATGTTATACTGTGGGTTGTTATTTTAGCAGGTTATTGGCCGTTGCTTGCCATTCGGTGGGGTTAACACGCCTAGGATTGCAGATAAGCTGTTGATTCTTTCCCTACCCTTGTCTGCCTCAACACGTATGCAATTCTTATTTTAGTCCTTTTATTTATTTTCAAAACGGAGCCTCTGATGCAAAGCTATTTTCAGTCCACCAAACAAGTCCTGGTGACAAGCTATTCCATCACCTGTCCTGCTAGAGCCTCGCTCTAACGGGAGCGGCAACCCCCCCTGCGACCTCGCGGCGTAAAATGTAAATTTCAGGTGTAACCTACACTTCCCCCGCCGTCTCTCAGCGGCCCTCACCCCAGCGCACCCTGCCTGCGGTAATACAGGTTTCCGCGCGGCTCGGCCGCGACCGCCGTCCGAGGTGCTGAAACTAATCCTGGACCGAGGGGCTCATGCCCTCCAGTGACAGCACGCTGCAAAGTTAAAAAAAAAAATAATAATAATCCCGACAGAATCCCGGCCCTCCTCCTTTAATTACATACCAGACCTCTCCTTTTGCTGCGTGGCCACCCTCGTCGGATATTTGTGTTGGATCTGCAGGCTCTGTATTCTAAGTTCGGGGGTTTGCCTTTTACAGCTGGCGGAAGGAAAACATCGAAATAATAATAACCTCCGTAGTGTATTCGCCCATGAAGGGTTTTTCAGGCTCCCAGGGTACGCAGGCCCGAGCTCACAGGGAGGTGCGCTGATGTAAGCCGTGAGCTTGTGTTTGTCTGTGTGCCCCCTAACGAGGGACCGCGATGTGCAGGCAGCGGTATTCCTGACCAGCACCCGTGTAAGCGCATGACTGAGATTCTTACATATACTGCCAGGTGGCCATTTTTTTTTATAGGAGAGTGGACAGCTTGACTTCTTTTTCCTTTTTTTTTTTTTTTTTGCTTTATTCAGACAGGGAGAAAGCTGAGAATGTAACGGATAGAGGAGGGAATCGCAGGTCAGAAGGTGCCGCGGCGGGGGATCGAACCCCCGCCCGCGCGGGGACGATTCGTATACGGCTGGAGAGTCGGCCTGCGTACGGACCGCGCTGCACTTTTCTCCAGAGTGGAGTGTTCTTAAGAACAACATGCATAGAGGTTGGACTGGGCCGGTGTCCACCTCATTGTGTCCTGGACTTGAATGGCCATCAGTGTCTGGTCTTTAGCAGGCTATCCTGGCCGTGCCTCAGAGGGAGAGAGACCCCTCTGTGGTCACACAAAGTTCTTACAAACAGCATCTGTTTCTACTGCTGGTGCCTGGCTGAAGGCCACGCTCCCCTCCGCTCCCCTCCCCTCCCCCCACCTCACGTTATCGCAGTCATAATGCAATTTCCCATGATTCTGCTGGGGGAAGGGAAGTCCTGTGTGCGCACGCTTTTGTGTATGCATGGGTGAGTGTGCCTGGATGTTTTCACTCACGGTGTAACACAATCACACTGTACACCTGAGAAACTGTATGGAAACTTCATTTTCTCAAAATGGCTAGAATCCCTGCAGGACAGCCTTAGAAACCCTCTCCTTATAGTAGTCCCAATACTGCCTCGTAAACGGTGGCTTTTTGCGTGTCATTATTTTGAATTTAGTGCACAGACATTTTTCAGCTGTAGCACTCCAGTGCTTACCCACTCCTCAAAATAATTACATTTTATATTTAGATGTGGCAAAAGCGCTGCGTGTTGTAAAAGCTCTCAACATTACCGCCTGGGTCTCTTTTGTTCTGGTCACATTTGCAATATAACACATCTGAAACATGCATGGTTAATATCATATAATTTCGACATTCACATCAATGACACTCTTGGATTATTATCATTATTAGTAGTAGTAGTACTAGTAGTAGTAGTAGTCATATATTTTATTAGTTATTTTATTATTATTGTACTTCCAATATTTTACAGTGTGCAACCTCTAAAGACATAAACAGCACCATTAAACATCTGTGGGGAGCTAAGATTACGGCTCCTTTCCTGCCACACAGATGGGAGTGGAACAGTTGAATCCAGCTCTTCAGACTTGTTTATCCTCTTTTTAAGTCTTGAATAAATCACGGCAAATTGCTACGGGTGACACTTATACAAGCGCATAGATCGAATATCTTCTCAAAATCCCAAGAATGAATTGTATGGTCTCCGGTGGAGTAACCTTTCTTGTCCTGCGCCCTGCCTTTGGAATACATTTGGCATATTTTAAACGGGAATATGCTTTCCCTCTACGTGAATAATGTGCACTTCCAAAGGTACACAATAAATGGCTGAGATTTTTAAGAGATGCCGTTGAATCCCGTCGTCGCAGGGCCAGGTATATCAAGGGTTGAAATATCAAATTTTCAACGGTCTCTTCATACAAATCAATTTTAGCTCACACATTTCAAATCAAATGTTATTCAGCACTAACCTTTAGCCTATGCTCTGGAGCTGACCCCAAGGCTCTGTTTCATAGAGACCTTGTAAATCTCACTTATTTATACACGAGAGCAAAAAAAAATAAAAAACATCGCTCAGGGGGATATGTGCCAACAGTTATTGGATATGTCAAAAAAAGAAACCCTATTTTGAGAAGGAGAGAGTTGCTGAAGTGAAAAAGCGACAGGAGGCACTGTAACCTACAAATTGACACGTTTCCATAGAACAGTATTTAGATTTCTTTTTCTTTGCCGCATTGAAAGCACTTTCTTAAAGGGTACACATAAGAGGAAGTATAAAAAAGCAACGTGATGTCAGACCCCTGAGCGCATGCGGTTTTGTGAATATATATTCAGTGTTTTCTTGTATATAAAAGACGTAGAACTGCATTTCGTTTTGATGGACGTGCGCGATTCATTCAGCGCGGAGAGCTTTCATTTGATTCCAAGAGACGGCTTGGTATGGGTGCTTTGCCTCAGCTGAATTAGCAATCAGCAACCTGTTTCCAAATAACAGGGGCTGGGAAGCAGCACTCTGGCTGGGAAATCCTGTTTTATTATTCATTAGATAAAATGGAAAGATCACAATTAAAATAAGAGCTAATGTCAACTTTCTGCCACGCTGTTCAAGAAGAGCCATCCACTTCCTGCCTCCGTCACGTTGCTGCCTCATCGTTGCTCTTGATGTTTGCTTTCACCTTCATCTGCAAAAAGTCTTCATCTGGCATTCTTCCTCACCAGCACATAGAGCCAATTCATTATAGATGCGTTTGAAAGCTCGAGAGAACACAAAGCCTCATGTTCGTAGCAAATAGCTGCAAAGAATTTGTAAGAAGAGTAAAAAAAATAAAGAAAAAAAAGTATACTCTTTTCTGGGGTCGAATACGTGCGGTTTCTGTAATAAGCTGCCCTGAATGTCTCACTCTGCCCCATGCCGGCGCTGACAGATTGGCAGCATTAAATTCTGGTGCTTTCCTCAATGTGCAAATATAACCCGATTAGTTTAGTGCTGAGTTTCTGTAACTGACCCATTTGAACAGGATCCAGAGCTGGTGCGGAACATCTGTCGCTGGGTCCGACAAGCTGTCGCCATCCCCTTCTTTGCCAAGCTGACCCCCAATGTCACCAACATCGTGGACATTGCCACCGCCGCGCAAGAAGGTACCGGATGCTTTATGTAATTTACTGGCCGTAGAAAGAGGGCGATGCGAATCATGCAGCATTAAGGCTAAATATCGCAGTGCATCGCTTCAGCCGGAAATAGTATTACTAGTACAATCAGTGTGTATAGATAGATAGATATATTATATAATTGTGTATATATTGGATTGCTACGTTGTGTTTAACTGGATCGCTACTGCAAAAATTCTTATTTGGCGAATAAACTCCCCTCCGTTCCCAATGGAAAGCCCTCATTACTGTGCAAGAGACATTGTGCCCCTTGTCTGCGGGCGAGGAGGGAGGCATGCATTCGGAGTTTGGCACCTCTTACACTCTCCCCTCCTTGGTTTAACCACTAATGCCATCCGTGCAGGTGGCGCAGATGGCGTTACAGCAACCAACACCGTCTCGGGGCTAATGGGACTGAAAGCAGACGGCACACCCTGGCCGGGCATTGGCCAAGGCAAGCGGACCACATATGGCGGCGTGTCTGGTAGGTGTCACCTCACTCACTGCTCACTGTTCCCTATGAGGCGGCAGAGCCACACTCAGGGGGAGGGGGAGGGGATGGGGGGGGAGGGGTGGTTGTCTCCAGTATTGTTCAGGCTTCCACCGGTCAGTGCCTCGAATAGAAGTGACAGATGGAACAGATTGAGTGTGAAAGTGCTGGTAATGCATGCTTTCTCTGCAGTGATGAAAGAGTGGGTACTGTAGAGCGAGAGGCAGGGAAAACACAATTTGTGCCCGCTCTCGTGTCCACGCTCTGGCTAAACTTACCCTCCCCCCCTGTTTTTACTTTTCTCTATTGTTGTAAACCATTTTGTTGAAACGGCACAGTTCTTCCTCTATTTATAATGCGATTCATTGCTTATTTGGAATCCATGGGAATTATGCCTCCCCGTCGTCCTAAAAAGCCATTCTATAGCCATGGCCCTATGTAAGTCTATAGACTATAGAAAATTCTGTTCAATAGAAGGTTCCTCAGACTCCCCTGACGGGGCCTACACACACATGCAGGCTGAGCAGCAGTAATGCTGCACTTAGTAATGTGAGTCACTGGGGAAATCATTGATGAAGTTCAAACATAACATAGAGTGCATTTCTATGCATTAGTATTACTGTATGTGCACACCTTTTGAGCCTTCAGCTTTATGCAAAAAAAAAATTTCTTCAATACACTACAAAGACAATGTACACTACCCATATTACAATGTAAAATGTAGCATATTCTGCTTGAAAGGGAGCCTATATGCCTATTACTATATAGCTTACAGAATTATTGGCACCCTTGACTGGCAATGCACAAATAAATACTTTAAAAATATATATATATATAATATGGTGGTGGGCCAGTGATGTTTGGGGGCTGTTATAATTCCAGACGTCCAGGGGCACTGGTTAAGATCAATGGCATAATGGATTCCACCAAGCATCAGGCAATTTTGGCTGACAATCTGGTTGCCTCTGCCAGAAGGCTGAGACATGGCCATAGGTGGACTTTCCAGGAAGACAATGACCCAAAGCATACCTCAAAATCCACACAGAAATGGTTCCGTGACAACAAAATCGATCTTCTGCAATGGCCATCTCAGTAGCCGGACCTCAATACAATCGAAAACCTGTGGGCTGAACTGAACAGGGCAGTTGATAAGCACAAAGCTAAGAATGTGAGGGATATTGAAAAGATCTGCATAGAGGAATGGTCCAAAATCCCTCCAAATGTGTTCCTTCACCTTGTCAAACATTACAGGAAAACACTCCAGGCTTTTATCTTCACGAGAGGCGGTTGCACAAAGTACTAAACCAGGGGTGCCAATAATTATAAAACCTTGATTTAAAAAATTTTGAATATATGAATGATTTTGTTTGAGTCCATTGAAACATTAATAAACGACAATATTTTTCACGTCTTGGCATTTTGAGTTTATCTCAACAATTATATTGTTTATTTTTTTCAGGTATTTTTTGTGCATTTTCAGTCAGGGGTGCCAATAATTCTGGAGCCCACTGTATGTTATATTTTGAGATTTATTTTGTTTTCATTGTCATTATCAGCATTTTTATTTTTGCTCATCTTTGTAAGAGTTTATTGCAAGCGACTGTGCATGACTGGAAGCTGAGAAGATCACAGAGAATAAAACGCACCACAGCATAGATGTGCTTTCTGTCATGTACAAAGCCAGCATCAATCATTTCCCCGGTGATTGTCAGTTTACTAAGTGCAGTGTTACTGGTGTTCAGACAGCTGTGGTCTGTGAGGTTAGAGAAGCCTTGGAAAAACTTAATTCTGCTGAGCCAAATTCTTTTTTCTCCTCGTCCTTCGGGGCAGACCACTTTTATTATCCGGGAGCTGAATATGCTTGATGTGTAAGAATAATGATTTTGTTCAGTCACTCGTCCGGATAGCGACAATCTGGATGAGAGTTTGTGGAAGCATCGCGTTCTGAGAGTGCCCCTGTCGGTTTTATCTCAACAGCAGCGCCATGCCATGCACTTGCTGCCTTTGACAGCAGAATCTTTCTTTTTTTTCTTCTTCTTCTTCAAAATTTCAACATAAATCAAGTGTTTTATGTGAGGGAAACCTTGAAATCTCATGAAAGATGGTTTTGCGACAGGAAGACGCGCTTTGATTGGTTTAGACATTGTTCTCCAGTTCAAGCCACACAATACACTCATTGGTTTGCAGTTAGCCTTTAGCAATTATCTGTATTGTATGGTGGTAGAAAGAGTGGGTCCAGGCGTAACATGTGTGACTAATTACTGAGGGAATGCAGTTTCTGAAGTTGGTTTCCACTTGAGGTATGTTAGTGTTACCTCTTCGAGTTTCTTTTTGAATATTTTCTCTGGTAAGTGCAGAAGGGTGGAGAGGGAATGATAATGTGTGGTTTGGATCTTAAGTGCTGTGTTTTAATGGCAAGTCTTGAAACAAAGAGTCTTGTCGGCATGGGACAGACATTTTCTGTCAAAGCACAGCTCTTTATAAAGACATAATAAAAAAAAGAGTGTTTCCCTATTCTTTTAACGGCAGCACCATTTTCTTCAGAAACGAAATGTGCCATTGATTCTATTTCTTTTGAATTTGACTTTAGATTTGATACATTATAATATATGAGATATCAATACATTCTACATTGTGTCAGACATGGGTTTTTGTAAAAGGTCTGCACAGCCACGAATAGGCAGTTGGGTCTTTTCCTCACAATCGACCTCATTCACAGAGCATCCGGATGATCAGATTTGATAGTAAACTACATAAGTATGTTTCCATGAATATTTCGGCATTCATCATTTTTTTCGTACCAGAATTTGTTCTTTGGTACAATCAAAATATACATGTGCTTGCAAAGTCCATTTTTATTGCAAAGCCAATTTAAAAGTAGTTACAGACCTTGTTATTAACAACAAAATGTTTTTTTGTGCAATTATAGGCATACATAGGCTGTTGATTTTATGAATAAATTAAGTCACCTATCTGAATAAGCTGAAATCTTTCACTAGTTTTCAGTTTTATTTCACTTTAAATTTTGTTTGAAATTCTTTTTCTTTTTCCGAAAACTCAAATTTTTATTTTATTTTTTTATTTTGGTTTATGATAATGGTCTTTCACACCTCGTTTTCATCTTTGCTTTAGTTTGCGATAATAACCTTGTTGGGAGCATATGTAATTACTTTTTATTATTGGATACATTTTTTTTTTTTAAGCGCACTCAAACCTAACACTTTACAATAGCATATGTTTGCTGCTTTTTGATTACTTGCCTAAGTGTGCCTTGGGGAGAGAGCTGATACACCTGGCATATTCACAAAAATTAAGGCCAGCGCATGTTTCATGAATCCCACGTTGGTGTTTTCGTAGGAACCTTTCTTAAGAACAAAAGTATTGAATTTAAGAAAGGTTTTGTGAATGAGGCCCAATCTGGTCAGACTGAATGCATATAGACATACTTTTTTTAAACAAGTGATTACTCTTGCTGTGCTGGTGTCTCTTGCATTGTTGAATTATGGGAAATGAAGTTCAGGCCCTGGTTTCATTGATATATTCCCAATCAGCAGACTAGGAGCAGGCCATCAGGCAATCTTCATTCATATTTCAACTTTCTAAGACCTGTACAGAACATATTGATTAATTTGCTCCACAACTGTGGATCCTGGGAGCAGCATTGCCTAGGAGGCAGTGCTTAATTTGTATATCAGGAGATGCCAGAACAAGAAGTCTCTGTGTGAGATAACCAAAGCTTCTCGGAGGTCCTGGAAATGAAAAACCAAGACAAAATAAGATTTTTTTGTGGTGGTTGGGTTTTGGGAAGTGATTACGGACCAGCCTACTAATAGTTCCACCAACTATTATTTTCCTTCCCCTTCAAGAGTTTCCGGATTCACACAAATAATTCCCGGAACTCAGGCAGTCCAAAACTAAGAGGTCCCGGATACTGCTAATCACAAATTAATGCTTACAGTTACCATAATAAAAAATATATATTATTTATGATTTTGCAATTTTTCTCCCAATTTGGTAGGCAATTGAACCCTATGCTATTCAATTCCCCCCATGTAGCAACCGCTTGAATTCACCGCTGCACAACCCCGTCAGTCGGTAGTAGGAAGGAGGGCGCCACGTCCTCTTCAGGGCACGACTCCTCTTGCTCCTGACTGCAATCCAACTTGCCCGGGGCCATTGCCATTGTGTGCGCAACCCGAGGGAGCAGCCGCCAATTGCTGCTCCCTCAAGGCACCGGCTATACTCGGATCTGGCAGGTTCAGGGATCGAACCCCCGATCCTCTGGGCGCAACCGCACAGACAAAGTCTGCACCTTAGACCGCTGCGCCACGGCGGCGCTCTCAGTTAGCATTATTTACCTGTATTTTCCTCAATCCACATTCTCCCCTCTGCAGTTTTCAACTGTAAACTGCTGTTTTCCACACCATCCAGCCTATGTGGCATTTTCTTTCCCCTTTTACTGACCCTCTCTGCACCAGTATGTAGGTGCTCTTCCAGCCTGGACTGGCACAGAGAGAGCGCCCCCCAATGGGGAGTGTTTCTCACAAGATATCCCTACCCTCCCAGACGGTCTCTTCATCTACTCCCTCACACCCAATTGAACTCAGCTGGGTATGGCAGGGCGTCCCTCAGCCAGGCAGATCCTCCGGCTTCCCTCAGGGATCAAGGCTCAGCTCGCCCGCAGAGCCAACCTTTCCTACTTACGGAGGCCATACCCTCCAGGGCTCCATAGGCCAACGATGTGATGCGATGCGGAGGCACTCTTCACATCAGTGTCTCCCCCACGGGCGGTTCAGCAGGCTGGGCACAGGAAACCTGCTCAGTGGAGTTAATACAGCACGGACCCATCTCCAGGCACAGCTACCTTCATGATCCACTAACTGAAATACCAACCCCACGTACATTCAGAAATAGTATTGCGTTCCTAAAGTGGCATTTGGCTGTTTTAAAAATGTCATGTAGCCGGACTACATTACTGGAGGGATTTCATCCATAGAAATACCAGGTTTTTTTATTATTTGGGTAGAGTATTTGGAGAGAAATACACAATTTAAAAACACGAGAGATTATCTTGAATACGATGCCGAGAGCTATTTTCTTTTGCACATGCAGAGTATTAAGACTGTTACAGTACTCATAGGTTCTATCATCTTTACTTTGTCTTTGCTTTTCCCTCTGTATACCATCTACTGATCCATCTCCTGTGCAGACAACACGTGTCATGGAAGCGACCGTTGTCAGGCGAGCACAATAATGTGTATTACACAAGCTTAGGGTACATCAGGAACTATGGAGCTAAAGTGAGAGAAATGACAAGCTGTCTTAAAGGGACATGTCCCCGTTATGCGTGCGCTGAAAATGAAACGGAATGTGCCGTTCTGCGACCAGGATTGTGACTTAACTTGCATTAGTTCAAGTTTCATTTTGGCTTCGGCACGGAGCAAGCCCACGTGCTATTCAGCTATTATAGCCTTTTTTCAATAATTCATGCAAATGTGTTTTTTTATTACCCTGAGACATGGAATTTTTATAAGGGCTATAGCTATCATATTCACATTTCATTGCTGTTGCATAGTTAATGCCACTTATGACACAAGCCTTTACGCTCAGCGGCTGGCTGTGATCGTGGTGCGCGCGCGCGCTCGCTCCGCGGTGCCTGAGAAGCTTGCTGCACAGTCCACAGTCCCTCTTCCTTCCCCCATCGCAGAGCCTTTCATTTTTTACTCACGAACTGTATTGATGGCAAGGGAAGGAGAGGGGTCAGGAAGGCACTGCACATTAAAAATTAATATAGAAACTATTGCGGCAGTATTTTATGTAAGCAAAACTACTCAATGTCATATTTTTCACATTTAAGTCGCGGCGGCTGGGTTTCCTGACATCCCTGAGGAGTCAGCCAGCTATAAGGCTGTGAAGCAGGCCGAGGCAGAGGCCAGCCATTGATCAGCGGCCGCTGCAGGGGCTGTGGGCTGCACACTCTGCTTTCGGCTGTGGAGCCATGCTTACTCTCATTTTGCTTTGGTCTTTTATTTTATTCTTTACTTGTGAGAGGATTTATATCCTGCGAACATGAAACATCTGAATTCTATCAGGCCACAAAGAAGAGGGAAGGTGCAGTGCCATATATTTTATGGATGGTAACTGTGTTGTCTGTCCCTGGTTTTTTGGGTATATTTACCAAATTGGTTCTTCGTTTCTCGTCTTTGTTTGTTTTCAGCGCTGACGTTCCTTTGCGCAAACATTTTTCGTGGTTTATTCTGAGAAAGTTTTCCTTTACATAATGCAGTGGAGGTTAGAAATCTTCGGTAGTTATTTTATGTTTACAGACAGCGGTATGGAAAGAACTGTATGTTTAGAAGACCGAACATGGATATATGCAGTACAGTCCTGTATTGCTGATCTCAAAACCTGCCATATTTCTTTGCTCAACACTGCAATGTTTTGTTTTTGTTTTTGTTTTTTTTGTCCCCCCGTCTCCATTAGTGCCATGTTTCTCCAAACAGAGCGGTGTAAATACACAGCTTCCCTCGCCCGGCTGCCATTCCCAGTCGGCCCGGCCCGCGTCTCCCCCTCCCCGCTGTGTCTGACAGTGGCTGATGTGTTCACAGCTGATCAGCATCATGTGCCGCTGAGATCAGAGCCCAGATAAAGACTATCTGACAGACATGCCGGCTCGCTCCTGCCTCACACAAATCTCCTGCACTTGTATTTACTATACGCCCAACAAAGCCAAGCACACAAAAATGTCAAGTGCTTCATTTGAAGTATAGGCCTGTCTAAAGACTGACATTTCAAGTGAAAAGGTTTTTTTTTTTTTCATAACATGCATAATTTTTCACCTGAAACTTCTCCGCTGCCCTCAGAAACAGGTTGACTTATGCGACAGCAGCAACTGGCTTTATTGTACCCGGAGTGGCTGTTTCCCCTTATCGTGACTGTGCTTGCATTATGTGGAAGAGCCAATTTTCTGTACATATTAATGGGAATTTTTGCTGTTGATGTTGCTGTTGCTATTATTTCAGGCCACTGTATTTTAAATAAGCACATGCTTTTAGCTTGTGATTAGATTCAATGCTTGTGGTGACCTTAGATAAATTTAATGGATAAGTCATATGCTCACAAAAGTGTCATTCATTAATATCACCAGAAAATCCAAAGGAACCAACACCCTCAAGTAAACTGCCATGTTCTTAACGTCCATGGTTCTATCGTGTGTTTATCTAATTTAAAAGAGACTGATTTTGTCATACAACTGATGACATAGATTGTCGAGACCAAAAAGCTGAATGTTGTATTGATATTCGATGTGGTAAAACAACATACTATTCCCAAATCTCTTAAATCAAGACCAGGTTTTTGTGAAAAAAAATTGCTGTGAATATTGCAGTGATTATATCAGGCTTTGAACAGTAGGGAGACAGGTAATGCTCAGGGCACTCTTTTGGGAAGGGTGGCATTGCCACACTCTTTTCTTACATGTGTTAAATATGCACCCAGCACATGGTTCCTATAGAATCAAGCTGGCTGTGGTAGCATGTGGTAAATGTGGTAACTTGCCTGTGCCAAATTCTCAGTGTTGCTGTTCTTATTTGTTTTGCTAGTATGGAGACGGGACATACAAAATGGAGGTCGATTAGTTATCAAGTGCCCTGCAAAAGTATTCAGTAGTGGTGGGTCGATCGCGAAGGAGTCGGCTCTTTGAGCCAGCTCTTTTAGGTGAATCTTGGGAGCCGACTCGCATATCTGAAGAACCGATTGCATTTTAAAAAATGTTTGTAAATGAACACAAGAAAAATAGTTAGATATGATCCTATGACATCTTAGTTTGATACGATCCTATGACATCTGTCTTCAGTACTAATGGTAGCTTAATAAACTACACCACTAAAATAATAATAAAAATAATAATAGAATATATAACCTAATATAATAATGATTTAGAGTCAAATATAGCAAGAATCGTGAGACATTTGTTTGATTCCCTCCTGTCTGTAGGCAGCGTGAGGGTCTCAATGCATCTCTTCTTGTTATGATGATGTACACGTGGTCTTGAATAGACTGAATAAACTGCTTTGACGTTTTTATATGTTACGTGTTCTCATCTGACGACTGGATGATGCAAGATCATTTCCTAACGGTCAGTCAATCAGTGTTCATCCTGAAAGAAAGATGTGTGAACTGCTGAACAAATAAAGCTTTTGAACTGAGCATCAACAATCCTCGTTTGATATTATATCGTACAAGAAGAGGGGAAAAAGTGGCCAGTTTATTTGTTCCGAGTTCAGTTTGGCAAATGATCCGACTGGAAATAGTCAGAATGCCTATCGCTAGTATTCAGACCCTTGGACAGTTTTCACCTCTTCCTGGTTTACAAAAAATATATGCAAAAAAAAAGGTTAGCAAATTATTTTAAGTAAAAATAAACTGAAATATGTTGCTTGCGTAAGTATTCACATTAAAATGAGGTGGAAGCACCTTTCACCACGGTAACAGTCTTTTCTGGAAGGTCTGTAGTACCAACTTGCACACTGGTTCCATTCTTCTTGACAGGTTTGCCCCAGCTCTCTCAGGTTGCTCGGCCATTGCTTATCGACCACAAGTTGTGTCACAGGTTTTGATGGGGTTGAGGTCAGTACTTTCACTGGGCCACTTAAGGGCATTCATCTTTTTATTCTTGAGCCACTCCAAATGTAGCTTTGGCCCTGTGCTGTGGATCGCTGTCCTTCTGAAAGGTTAATTTTCACCCGGGCTTTACCGGGCGTAGTGTCATAAATTAAATGTGTCAATGTGTCATAAATGAAATAAATGAAAGCTGGAAAGCAACAGAATGTGAAAACCTGCAAGGGTCTGAATACTTTTGCGAGACACTATATAAGCGGTGGACGCGGGCCCGTTCTGAACCGAAGGAGGTGGGTTTCCTCAGCAAAGCCCATTAACGCATGGACTCAACTAGACTCCACAAAGGGTCAGTGGGGTCCCGATATGCGGAAGCAAATCACCTCTGCATTTTTTTGAAATGGGTCTTGCGGGGGAAGGCTGGGAATTGAGGAAAGAGGAATGCAAATTCAATCTCAAAAGCGTTCCGCTGAGTGAGGAAGAGCGAATTTCCATCCACGGGAGAGATCCTTAACGCGCTCGTCATGCTTTTTTGATTCAGATTTTTTGAAAAAGAGAGCGTTTCATTTTATTTTCTTCATGAAATATATATATATCGATCATTGCGAAATTAGGCAGGTTTTCTCTTCCCTTTCTTCCCTCCCTGTGTGATTTAAGGTTCTGAACGTACATTAAAATGACAGTTGTGTTAATGAAGCTTCTTTCTCAGTCAAGCTTTGTCCCCAGAGGCACTTATTGTGTAGGATAATAATGGGCCCCTCTACGAAATGTACACAACAGGAGGAGTGATTGGCATGGTAATATTTTTAAGGAGGGCTTCATTCTAAAGGGTATTGTGAACGTGATAAGTCTGTAATGATGGAGAACGCAGCTTGTTAGACTCAGTGGAATTCCGCTCCGTCTAAAGCCTAATTTACAGACCTTACGTTAAACCCCATTATATTTTCCCGTATAAACTAATGAATGGATATGTTCTTGGGCTTTTTGCAGAATGGAAGTGAAGGAGAGGGTTCAGACACAGGGATATTGTAAACAGAGAAAGTGTTCCTCCTTTACACCACAATGGCGTCTATTTGCAGGTCATAATAAATGCACAAGCTTCCTGAGAGCATCCAGAGGAGCAGAACCATTTTCAGATTTGCATTTTTATTCACTAAACAGAACCCTTCCCTTTCCCCCCTGCCCCCCCTACCCCCCCTACCCCCTCCCCATAATAAAACACTACAGTGTGACGATATATTTCCTCAGTCTTAGACGCAAGCTTGTGGCTGTTTAATTTAGTGCTACACGTTTCAGTAATCCCTGTAACAGTCCGCCATGTTAGACGACCATGGTACAGTAAGTCTGATTAATTAAAAATGCCTGGCTGAGAACTGACTTCTCAGTGCTGTCAAGATTTCAATTTTATGTTAAATATTTTCTAAAGGCCAGACCCTTAAATCTCAGGGGCTGTACCAAGCAGTGAGCTGTGAATTTAACCATAGGCTAACTGCTAATGATAAGGACACAGTCCAAGATGAGGCGTGTGTAATACAGTCATTGGATTAGGCTATCAATCACTGATGTCTCTGGGGAGCAAGAGAGGAGACGAAACAGAGAAAAGAGAAATTAGGAAAAGGAGCATGACTGGAATATTTTTTACCCCTTTAGCTTTATCTGTCAGTTGAGCTGAATTCCCCCTGTTTTTCTGCTTGTAACATTTGCAGGTGTGATACTACAGCCTTCAGGATGTGGAATTCAGAAGAGATATCCATAGACTTCATTTGACTATTGTTGCCCACAGCTTTAAAAAAGTGTGTTTACGTGGCACTTTTAGAACCCAGACAGGGCGGTATAAAATCACGGATAAACCGTAATCTAAATTATTTTGGGTTTTTTTCTTCTCTTTTTTCTCTTTCTCCAAAAGTACAAAGAAAGACATTATTCATATTGGATGTCTAACCATTCAGCAAGTATATGTTTGTTTTATTCACTCGTAAGATATTAAACAAAAATCCACTTCGAGTGGTTTATGCTTTGTACTCAAGAAATGGTCATGGTTATGATCATAAATTGTATGTCTTTTATGTTTTTTTTTTTTATAGAAGTATATATAAAACCTATGGAATTGAAAACATATGGGAAAGGCACAGATACATCAAAATGAGTTGTTGCTGTTTTATTGATGCATAATCAGTGGAGCTTGAAAAGTTCCTATGTGGACCATTTTATTCAAATGAAAGTGCTTATAAGTCTACACTGAAAAAGTAAAGGTGGCTCTACTTTGTGAGTGCTGGTTTTCTGTATTTGTTGAATTACTTATATTGACTACAGAGCATGGCTGGGTGCTGCTAATTCTACGGAATAGGGGCTGTATTTTGCCGTGCTGTGAGCTATTCTAGTTTGTGTTTTGTATTCTTTCATAAAGAAATAATATATTTGAAGTTCTTAGAATCCGAAACAGCAACAGTGTAGGGCTTTACAGAAACAGTTGCTTTAATCTCAACTACAGAACAATCATCACAGCATTTGTTAAAGCCTGGGGTTAGGGCCAATCGGGTAAGGCTTCGTGACACACTCCCTGGGAACCCAATATCGACAAGCAAGCTCTGGCAAGTGAGATCAAGCTAGCTAAATTAACACCGTCCACGTGGCTGCGTCAGTGCTGTATCCCAGGAAAGAAGCCTTGATCTCTACACATTGAGCTCAATCCATTTTCTGAGCCGTGCTTGAAATGCACTACCGCAGAGAACGGCTCGGATGATATCTGTTATCTGAGATTGTGTCACCAGCTGACACTCCGGTGATTCGCCTAATATTGCAGTCTGTAGACGTGGGCATGATCTCTTTACAAGCAGGTTTGACTTTGCAACTAATCTATTTGAATAATTAGCCGGTGGAAGTCAAACAACGATAATTGAGCTGCAGAGGCACTAATAATAGTTCCCTCGAAACTCACTTTTAAACTTTGTTGGTTCGTTTGCTTATTATTGTATTTAATCCAAATGTTGAATATGTTGTTTGTAACTTGTCTGTACCATTCGTCACATTGCAGTAGTCCATTGCATTGTGTGGAGCAGTGATATTTAGTGAACCTTCCCAGAAAGGCATGCTATGGTATGCTACATTTACAGTTAATAAATTACATTATAGTGCAGCAATACAATACACACACACTCTGTTTGAATGTGAATATAAAATTGTCTCCATAAATAGCCTTCAGTTATTTTTGCCAATTATGAGTTATCTTCGCATGTTTTCTTTTCTCTTTCCTTGTAATGGCGACAGATCCAGCATGTTGTTACAAAATCAAAAGTCAACAAAACAATAATCAAATAATTCATCAAAAACAACAACAAAACTGGGTTCTTTCAGGAAAAATAAAGTATGTACTATGTAAGGGTGTAGTAAGTCCGGGTTGCAAGTATTCTTAAAGAATCTGAAATTTCCATTGATATCATTTTACCTGGACAATATGCATGGTTCTTTTATTGCCCAATATATCTTTTACAATGCACGGCTCTTTACCATATGCAGTCCCCTTTGTTTTCACATATTGGTCTGTTGTAAATTCAAATACACAGCCAAAATAAGAAGGGCCATTGTGCATATTTGGTTGAGTATGGCACACTACTGAATGAGTTATATCCTTAGATTGTTCTTGAGTCCAAACCCAGGGGGACTTTAAAATGCTTTTAATTGTTAATACGTGAGACATTTTTATGACTCATCATCGCCATAGATATTGCTATAATGTCTGTGTAGGGGAAAGTATGATTCCTCTTTGACAATTGATGAATCATTAGAACACCCTCTGGAATTGAAGCATCACGGCATCCCTTGCGTGCTACAGGGTCAATTGGCTGGTACTGTAAGATACTCTGTATGGAACTAACATAATGCTAAGGAAATCGCCGATTGTTTTAGATGTATCATTAGAGCCTAGACATGCGAGGTTTGAAGCGGTTCCATTTTATTTTCTTGGATTGTTTGTGTATTGCTCACGCTGCGGATCCTGTGAGAAAAATTAACGGTTTAATAACATTTGTGTTTTTCTTTTATACCTCCGTTATTAGTCTCCGGTCTGTGCCTGTCTACATTAGTGTGGTGGACAATGCACAGTGGATGATCACACAATACATAGCCATTCTAAGTTTTCATTTTTAAGTATAATATTCTGTGTATAACTGTGTATTTTCCATTAGTTTGCCCCAAGACCGCACGCGCCATACCCAGCTAATGTGTTTACTTGTATGTTAATTTAAAATAAAAGGAAAAGGCTTTTTAGGCACAAGTGCAAACAAGCTTTTCTCCGTTTGGAAGTTAATGGTCTGGTGCAGTAATTTAAAGCTAGGGAACAAACTGTAAACATGTTTTCGGTATTGCATTGTTTAAGTCATGCCAGAAGGTCATTAAAGTGAGCGGAGTGGTGGATGCAGGTGGGAGTGGCCATGCACCAAAAAAAGGCTCTGCATAAATTAGTATCAGTACCCAATGTTTACACGTGTAAACACGCAAACCATGTAATTGCCTAATATAGGACAGGTGTTTTTTAGCGATACGATTTCTGATAATTGAACATTCAATAAGCACACACGACAGATAACCAGCGTTAATCCCCTTTAGCAGAGCTCTGTTTTCTATTCCAGTATAATTCCAGCCTATTCCCAATATGCAGAATTAAAAAAAGGAAGTCCTTGCT